>CM076570.1:171147493-171882230 GCA_034641835.2 Pinus albicaulis
TGACGGGAGATCGAGATCTGTTTTCAGATCTGGAGGAAAAAGATCTTGGAGTGCACATCGAGATGGGCGATGATGGTAGATACAGTGCGACTGGTATCGGTACCATTTCCTTTGAGAGGGAGTCTGGTAAACCTTTCATATTGAAGGAATTTTTGCATGTTCCGGGATTGATGAAGAACCTGATCTTTGTGGCGATGTTGGAAGATAAGGGGTATGATGTGGTATTCAGCGAAGGAAAAGCCTTTCTACGCAGTAAGACTATTGGTGAGACTCGGAAGATAGGGGTTCGAGTCAAGAACCTTTATTAGTTGCAAGTATATGGCTACGCAGAAATGGCATGCAAGGCGGGAGAAGTGGTGAGCCGGGATGATGAGGGCGAACTGTGGCACAGGAGATTGGGCCACCTTCACCATGGAGCTTTGAAGATCCTGCAGCAGATTTCTACTGGGCTTCCTAAGGGCACTCTTGCGCAGTCAAAGCAATGCAAGGGGTGTACTTTAGGGAAGTATGTGAAAGCCACCTTTCACGAGAAGGATAGTCGTGCCACGACGATCCTTGAGAGAGTTCACACATACGTGTGTGGTCCTTTCTCAGTTGCTTCGACAGCAAAGCACAGGTATTATGTGATCTTTGTTGATGATTTCTCTCGAAAGTGCTGGATCTTCTTCATGCAGAAGAAGAGCGATACATTCGTGAAGTTCTGTGAGTTTAAAGCACTGGTCGAGAAGGAATCGGGGAAGAAGGTGATTTCTCTAAGGAGTGATAACGGTGGTGAATTCATCTCGGCTGAATTCAAGGAGTTCTGCAGCGCAGAAGGGATTCGGAGAGAGCTCATCGCACCCCATAACCCATAGCAGAACGGGGTGGCTGAGCGGAAGAACAGAACGATCGTGGGTGCTGCACGGGCGATGTTGCATGATCAGGGCCTACCCCTTCACTTGTGGGCTGAGGCATGAAATACAGCAGTGTATGTGCAGAACCGTTGTCCTCACAAGGTTCTTGGCATGAGTACACAAGAGGAGGCTTATTCTGGCAAGAGGCCTGATATTTCCCATTTGCGGATTTTTGGTTCTCCTGTCTACATGCATGTGACGAAGGATGCGAGAAGGAAGCTGGATCCAACTGCTGAGGTTGGAATATTTGTGGGATACACTGATACACCTCACAACTATCGGGTGTATTTGTCAGACAGTCGCAAGACTGTTGTGCGACGGGATATAAAATTTCAGGAGGAGAAAGCCATGCAGTGTTCGCTTGAGAGGGAGCTACACTTGCATGCAGATGAGGAGTTGTTAGTTCCTAAGGAGGAGCTTACGGATGTGGATCAGCCACAAGAGGAGGTTCAGGAGGTGGAAGAAACCACCCATGCAGCGCCAACCATCAGAGGGCGCATGCGCACTACAGAAGCTGAGCGACTGGCTCAGGATGCAGAGAAGGTTGTAGGACCACCTACAACACAGCGTAGATAGAGGCAGTCACCGGATCGGTACACTGGATACATGGCTCTTGTGAGTCAATGTGTTGTGACGGAGCCATCCTATTTTGAGGAAGCTGTGGAGGAACCCGCATGGGTTGATGCCATGATCGAAGAATATGATTCGATCATCAGGAACAGTGCATGGGAGATTGTCCCAAGACCGGTTGGGAAATCAGTTGTAGGTTCGCGATGGATCTACAAGGTGAAGCAGGCGGCTGACGGGAGTGTGGAGGAGTACAAGGCGAGATTTGTCGCCCGTGGCTTCTCACAGATCGAGGGGATTGACTATGAGGAGACTTTTGCACCTGTCGCAAGGTACTCTTCCATACGGACGATCCTTGCTCTCTCAGCGCAGATGGGGTGGCACATTCATCAGATGGATGTGAAAACTGCGTTCCTCAATGGAGTTATTGAGGAAGAGGTGTACATAGAGCAGCCTGAAGGTTTTGAGATCTTCAGCAGTGAGTCGCATGTGTGCCGACTCAAGAGAGAACTGTACGGGCTGAAGCAAGCACCTCGTGCTTGGTACACTCGGATAGACAGCTACTTCACTGGGCTTGGATTCTCCAAGAGTGAGGCGGATCCAAACCTGTACCAGATTGTGGTGGAGGGGAAGCTGTTGATCATCGTACTGTATGTAGATGATCTGATTTTGACTGGCGATGAGCAGTTGATGCTTTCATGCAAGGAGGATCTTGCACGAGAGTTTGAGATGAAGGACTTGGGCATCCTTCATTATTTCCTGGGATTGGAGATTTGGCAGCGCAGCGGAGGACTGTTTGTTTCTCAGGGCAAGTATGCAGGAGATTACAGGAAGGTTCAACATACAGAGCTGCAAGCTGTAACCTCCTCTTCACAGAGGTGGAGGAAGGGGTGGAGGAAGGAGGATGCTACTTCAGCGGAGGTAGTGGATACCACTGTCTATCGACAGTTGGTGGGGTCGCTTATGTATCTGGTCAATACACGACCCGATATATGCTATGCTGTTAACCAGCTTTCGCAAGCTATGGTTAAGCCTACCAAGCTCTATTGGAAGGCAGGCAAGCATGTATTGCATTATCTTAGTGGCACATCAGGATATGGTCTGTGGTATAGACAGGAGGATGAGGTGAGGCTTTCTGGCTTCACGGATGCAGATTGGGCAGGGAGCCCAACGGACCGGAAGAGCACATCTGGAGGTATTTTCAGCATTGGATCGACAGCAGTTTCCTGGTACAGCAGGAAACAGAGATCCGTGGCACTCAGTTCAGCAGAGGCCGAGTACATGGCAGCAAGCTTGGCTGCATGCGAGGCTATTTGGATGAGGAAGATCCTTGTCGGATTGTTCGGGTCACACTTGGAGCCTACTGTGATTTATTGTGATAACCAGAGTTGCATTAAACTCTCGGCTAATCCAGTATTTCATGATAGATCCAAACACATCGACATCAGGTACCATCATATCAGAGATTGTGTTCAGCGGAGAATCATGTTACTTTCATATGTTCCCACGGAGGATCGGGATGCTGACATCTTGACGAAGGCGCTCACCAGGAGCAAGTTCGAATTCCACAGAGGCAGGATAGGGGTTGCAGATAATCCATATCTTCTTGAGAGGGAGTGTTGAAAATGCAACAAGATGATGGAGCTTAGTGAAATGAAGTCGCCTTCACTAAGTGGGCCCGCAGGCTATTTTTGGCGCAAAGTCTATTTTTAGACTATGTCTATTTTTAGACATATGGAGCATGATCCAGGGGTTGCAGTATGCTATTCTTGGAGTATTGGTCATGTTGGTAAAAATAGATGGACCTCTATTTTTAGACATTTAGGTCGAAGTCTATTTTTAGACTGCCTATCCTAAAAATAGGGAAGTCAAATATTATTTACCTTAATAATATTTGGACTCTAAACTTCAGTTTACTCTCTTGGAGCACTTCAGTTCGAGCTACAGAAGTGGCTCATGCATCTGACAGAGGAATTACGCTATTCCTAGGGGTTTGGTGAGCTCATGCATGGTTGACTTCAGTTAGGACTTCAATGGCAGAAGTTTGGTGGAGTTGATGGGACAGTTGGTGGAGTTGTGTTCGGTTTAACTTAGTTGAACTGGTTGAGATTAGTTTAACTAGCTAATCAACTAGTAATGAGTGGAATGAATTAAATATTATTTAATTCACTAATTATTAACTCATGATTCAACTCAAGAACACATCAGTTCACTACAGTGCATGGACAGTTCAGTGGAGACCAGTGAAAGAGGTAGATGAAAGGGTTGAGATAGCTATCAGTTGTGACATCAGTTGTGCATGAGATTTGCACCACACTTGGAGGAATTTCCCATGATGATTGTGTTTTCAAGCCAAGGAGATTTGAACCTTGGATCTCTCATTAGACCAGCCTTGATTGCGCAATAGAGGTAGGCAATTAGTGGATGAGTTTTGAACCAGTGACCTGTTCAAAACCAAGCTAGTTTGTGTGTAACTTATGAGACAGTACTGAGTACTTGTGAGGAGTATTGTACTGAGATTGTTACATGTTCTCTCCATTATAATATACAGAATAGCTTGGGGTTTTCAGCTATAAGCTTTCCCCATACATACTGTGTGATGTGTGTGATGTTTTGATGATTGTTTGATCGCATACCGCTTGTTTATTTCCGCATGTTGATGATCTGAGTGGAAGAGATTATGTGTTGCATATGAATTCAAATTGATATGTAATCAGGATAATCTCGGTGGATAATTATTCATTATTCAGCAAATTTCTACACTCCTCATGTGTGAAAGAGTTTTGGTTTTCCATTGCAGAGTGCAATATTAAGTGGTATCTGTCATCCGATACATTATGAATTATTGTTGTCTCTTCGAACACACAATTAATAGGCTTAGGGCATCCTCTCTGGAAGAATTTTGAAGGGTAGCTCTTGAGGATGGCATTGTTGTTACTTCTCTTCAGGGGACATAATTACTTCCATCTACTTACATTAACATTTTCTTTTTCAAACCTATTTAATACTTCAAAACTTGTTGGCATGGAATGAGACTTATTTGACTGCGGCTATGTATCATAAAAACATCCCTTTATCCCACACCCAAGTATGATCCAAATAACGAAAATGATAGGAAGTCATGTACTTGATGTAAGTGAGACAAAAGTGTAGGGTCTGCACACATGACAAAATAACAAGGTCCATAATTTTAATTTCACTGTGTTCAAGCTTCCTCCCTTAAATCCCATTTTCCACTCTGGATATGTCCAATTATTTTATCTATCTACTCTCCAATGGTCTGGATATGCTCTCCAATAGACAAGATAAAGAGCATATGATGAATTTCCAGCAACCAAATCTCTCTTTATTTTCCTTTGATAGGTTATGTTTAGGTACGCATAAGTTGGTCTATGAATGGATAAAATAAAGCGTTATTCAATTGTGACATGTTATCACCATAATTGTACAAACATGGGTAGATACTAAACTTGGATACCCCTTGACATATAGGTAACCTTGGTAGAAGACTGTACATGACCTGAGCTATGGATGGAAGTTTATAGATAAAAATGCATAGAAAAGGACAATACAACATGAAAAAACAAAATAATAGTTATTCATCTTCCTTATTGAAAAATTAGAGATATTTATGGTGCTTATCACCAAGAATCACCCTTAGGCTCTCCTTAATAACTACTCCCAAATTCCGATCACAACCGCAAGTTTTGAATAAAATAAGATGGTTTTGGGCATCTGAAAAAGAAATGTCAGGACATCTCCACAAATCATTTTAAAATGATTGGTCAAGGCTCTGTCTATATACCGCAATAATGGAAAATTGAGCCAACTTCTGGTCATCCAACATAGACCCATGCAAACAAAAGGTAGATACATGTGACTATGATACTGGCCACAACTTCAAATCAAAGAATACCTACTCAGGCAAGCATGACAGAGGGAAGTGTAGCATAGAGAATTAGTGAATATAGATAATATTAGGTGATTTGTAGTCAACATAAAACCTACCAATTTATGTAGATTCATGTCCCTCGTCGTGGACCTATTCACCCATTTTTATCACAAAACAATACAAACAAAACCAACATTTATCTTTTCTCTTTAGTAAGGTTTTCATACACACAATCCCGAGGATTTTTTCCAATGATCAGGTGGGAGGTTTGGTCCCCACAGGTCTTAAGGTCCAGTCACGAGCTGGACTATGTATTCCTGAGAGCTACTCTAGGCATGATTTCTTTAGTTGAAAAAAAATGTTTACACACATATGTCATCTATCAATTGAAATCAAATTCTCAAAAGTAAATTATAAAAGCACAGATCATTGGAAAATAATAATGATAGATATCTACTAATTATAGGATTATAAAAAAATAGTGATTGTAATTTGATAACTCCATTAGCCTGAAACTACACAAATTACTGAGAAACCCCTTCTTCTGACTGTCTTCAAACCATTTTGGTTGAATGTGGAGTGAAATATCAATAAATATTATGATGGAGACTATTATTTAGAGGTAAGGGGAACTCATCATTATCATCGTCATCATTGAGAGAAGCGGAATTAAGATGGATGTTGGATTAGATAAATCTAGACTGGTATTTTACTTTTTAAATTACACTTCATTTTACATTACATTAGCTGACATTTAATTTTGTTAATTTTTAAGTTACACTTCATTTTACATTGCATTAGCTGACATTTAATTTTGTTCTGTAACAGGAATACAAGTAAATAATGACTTGTGAAAATATGTAAAACACTAAGAAAGAACATATGCAAAACACTAAAAAAGATCAACCAACATTTATATCACATATGAGCATTATAGTGTTTGATTATGACAACGCAATCAGTGAGATCAACCACAAGCTATGTTACTAAGGGAGCCAAGACCATTTTCATATCGTTATTAATTGAATTATTCACGAAAAATTATGACGCACCCTAAATTCCAATAAAAGTTACTTACCAACATGTACTCCATGTTTCTTCTTCATATTCATCACTGTGTCAATTGTAACATTAAGCTAAGTATTCTTCCAAAAGTCTCAAACATGTAAATTGAATTAATTATTTTTTCATACTCGCAGAAAAACAAAAGTGAAAACAACAACCAGTGACTCTTTAAAATGATATTTGTACATCAAAGAGAAACGAGTGGCTCAATTTCATTTACTAGTTATTAGCAAAGAATTTTCATCCCAGTAATCAACTTACAGGTTTATTTATTGTTGGGTAAAATCACCTAGTGGTGATAACCTTTATTGTTGCAATTGCTTCAAGTGCACTGGTAGCACCAAGAGTATGCCCAATCATAGACTTGAAAAGTAAGCCATATTTAATGTCAGAAATAGAGATGGTGTTCTCAATCAAAATATTCATAGCCAAAAAATTAAGTGTTAGGGTCCAATCATAGACTGGATAAGTAAGCCATATTTAATGTCAGAAACAGAAATGGCGTTCTCAATCAAAAGACTCATTTCCAAAAAAGTAAGTGCTAGGGTTTGAGGTATAATAGGAAAAAAGATATAAGTATAACTGGAAAAAAGAACTTTGCAGAAAAGGAAAGTCCTTTTTATATAAGGACAATATTGTGAATTTGTTTCATACAATTAAGAGTTAGGGTTTGAGGGTATAACATGTAAATAAATAAATATTTTATAGGAAAAAGAACTATGCAGAAAATTTGTCACAATTAGAATAAGGGTCAAAGGAAAATATTAACTCGTATATACAAAGAAGGGCTCACTGTATATGAAATCCAAAACCCTTCTGGATAAATCGGTGGGGTTTTAAAATCCATATATCAACAATAATAAGAGCAAGGAACTGTAAAAAAAAAAAAAAAATTTACACTCAACAGTGACAGATAATGATGGAAAAATAATAACTTAGAATACCCAGAAACAAATAAAAACTCAAACTTGAAATGATGGTATTGGGGACAAGGAATGGGTGGGTCGATGTAGAGCTTCATCTTACGGCGGTTCCTATCGGTTGTTGCATCCGAGGGCGCCTACAATGTTGCCACCATCCACATGCCCTACGTCCATTTTGTTAGGTGATGATGGCCCGCTCGTCATATGGGTGAGAAGAATGGGTGGTAACGACTCTGATCAACCTCCGATATGCCCCTTGTTGCCCTGCTTTCTCTCTGATAATGCAAGCTTATGACCCTGTATGCCTTACTTTTTCTCCCACTTTCTCTTCGATAATGCGAGCATAAGCCCCTGGTTGTCATGCTTTCTCTCTTGGTTTCTCTCCCGTAATGGAAGTTAATGAGAGAGAAACCTTGATAAGACTCTGTAAACCACTCATACTTAAGGAGTTAAGATTAGGTAAACCATCTTTGAAAAATGTCAATTTAATTTTTTTTAAATCATTATAAATATATAAAATAAATAGTTAAGACAAAAAGTTAATTTTATGACGAAATGAAAATTTTGTCTCAAACAAATGTCTTAAAACCCCTCAATGTGTAATAATGCATCAAATATTGAGTTCTTATTAGATGGCAGAGACCTTAAAAGAAGATCTACATAAGAATAATTTTGTTAAACTCATTCAGAGCATAATTATTTCATTGTATTTCTCCAAGCACAATGTGATGTTTCTTAAATTGTTTGATTTTGTAAAGAATGTTGAACCATAACAACTTTATTGAATTTATAACAAAACAAGAAACAAAATTTATGAAATATAATAATAAAATTAAGATGTGTATCATAATTTATTTCAAAATTTATAGCAATCCACTTGTAAATCAAGAAAACATGAATCCGTCCACTTTAATGTATTGTCAAATTAGATTCACATAAAACAAAAATCTCTAGAAAAACATAGAACAACATCAACAAGGCTTGAATAAAATGACACATAATTGAATGGTTCACAACAATTCATAAACCCTTACAACATTTGAAATGTTATAATTATAAATGAGAAACTTGATAAAAAAAATTCCACATAAATGCAGGAAACAATATGATACCACAAAATAAAATTCAAAATCCATCTTTCGAACAACATCTAAAAGCTTTTGGTTCATCCAAGGGTAAGGATACCTAAAAATAAAATTGAAAATATTTCATCTAGTTAATGAATATGAACACAAATCATATTATAAAAAAATAACAAAAATCAAATGTCTATAATAAATCCTTGATCTAAAGGTAAAGCACCTAACTATCAATTATAGTTCAAACCAGCAAACATCGTGAGTTTAAAATAGCTACAATAAAAATACCTACCTAAACATTTAAAATTAATAGTTTTGCACTTACCTGGATGTCAAAAAAACACAAATCAATAGCTTTATATTAAAAAGTTGAATATACCTTGTTGTGCATTCCATAAACATAAGCTTCCAGTGCTTTTTTTCTCCTTAGTTTCTTCCACAATTCGGTCTTGTAAAGCCATTTCAAATTCCTCATTAGTATCCTTCTGCAAATCTTCCCATGGCATGGCCCCAAATACTCTCAGTAATTAGTAGCTTTGTTTTCTTGACCTTCCTTTTCACAGTTTTTACCTGGATATGAAAGTAAATATTATTACACACACAACACTAGATCCAAAATCTTGTAGGAGATTAAAGTATCCGCACTAAAACATAATAATAATTTATTGGAAAACGCATTGTTGTTAATTTGAAAAATCTGGAGGACAAATGAAAGGTTTTCAAGCCTTGAGGATTTACTCAATAGTTTGAACCATCCATTCAGGGCATGTTGCCAACAAGGATACCATTGGTCAAAATCACAAATCTGATTAAGTCCCCAAATAGATATTGATGGTTGATCTGCTCTCCATCTGGATATTCTAGTAAGGAGGGACCCCGTGAAATTTTCATTGGGAGTCAAAAAAAGAAGAGAAAAACTAGAAGTTAGATGGTTGAATGACAGTTGCTCAAATACAAACTTCCGGAAACATCAAAAAGCTCAAGCAAGTTTCACAGAAGTGAGCTTCATGGCATTACAATCTAGGGCTTAAAAATGTAGATGCAACATGGGATTCCAAATAGTTAGTGTGTCCAAAGATTTTGTTAAAATTTCATTGAAGAGGTTGAAATGAGTGTCAAACTAACAACCCATATTAGGGATTCTAAAATACAACACTTAGTCACAGTTAAGCTAAACTGAAGGTAAAGTAACTTAGGTCACACTTCTTATACAAGGCCATGTCTCTAACATTTTAATATTATACAAGGGATATAATAGTCCTTAAAGCCTACTTCAACAGTCTTATGTTGCATTATCTCATGAAGGTTATCTTCCTATCCTAGCCATTTATTGCAATCCCCAAATGAACATGAGGCTTCAAAAATCAACACTTAGGTTATGTCTCTAACACTTGAATATGATACACTAAAATTGTTAGTTATTAATTACTAGATTGTTAATGATTTGGTTTGGCCAAAAGAAAAACAAAACTTATGTTTCATTATATACTAACAATGATTGCATCCTCTTGCAATTACTTGAAATGCGTTTAGATAGTATTATTTTTCGATTAGGTATGGATCCTACCATTCTCGGAGCTAGACTATCAGTTAATCATGGACATAACTGTGTCAATATTGGATCTTCATATCATTTTTTTTTTGGAGCCAAAAATTTTCGATAAGAATATTGGAGAGAGCTAGAGAAGGAATTTTAAAGATTTCAATAATTACTATTTATGTTGCATTGCTAGTCTGCAATATTCTTCAAAGATTTCAAGTTTGGGAATTTTGTATGAAAATGGAAACATCTTATTCTTTGGCCTAAAATACCATACCATGTATGAACTTATCAGTGCAAGCGCCCAAACCTAGTTCACATCTTAATATAACATGTTTACTGTAAAGGTCTCATACCTTAAAGAATGTAAAAAAACTTTGTATTTGGTAATGTATTGCCTCTATGGAACACCATTTTGGTTTGTTGTTGCTCTAAAGTTCCATCTTCAGACTCGGGAGAAGAATCTTTCCAGGCCAAAGCAATAGAGGATGAAATACTTTCTCGAACCTGGGAGAAAATAAAAATAAAATAGATCATACTTCCTTTGAACGTTAAGTAGGAATATGCAAGTACTATATTTGTAGAAAAATATGGGGCAAGTCCTTTCTGGTAATTACAAACCCAATAAGGTAGGTAGGTAGGTAGGTAATTCGATAAGGGCCTAACCTTATTTATTGGTTGTGAAGAACCTGAAAAAGAGGGTGAGGGGAAATAGATTATTTTCTATAAAACCCCAATTCAGTGTATGAAAAAATTCAAAAAAATGTGTCGATATAAATAATGCATGATTTTAAAGTATATTTTTCATTTTCTACTTTTATCCTTTGATTTTACTTGCACAATATGATGGAAGAGCTCACCAAATCTGATCATACATTCTTTGATTTCTACGGGGATCTTGGGGCTCAAAGAGTGGCAGTAATCACGATGTTGTCCTTGTTTTCTTTTGGCACAATGAAATAGAGATTTGAATTCTTCAAGGGCATCCTTCATTATTCCCAAACAACCTTCCACTAACTCCGACAGCTTTTGTTGTTGATCTTCCTATTGGATTTTGTTAATTTTGAAAAACTACATCCAAACTCCATGTTGCACTGCTCATATGACAATGGTCATATTTGGATTCCTCTTTCGGAGAGGTGCAAGATTGATCTAAAGATCATCTTGTTTGGATGAGCAGAACATATATTTTAAATTTATTTTCCACACATGTGCAAGGTCGACCAGATTTGTAATGTAGGCTCACATGCCTAATAGATGTATCACACACCCTCACTGATGGATATAAATTGGAGAGACTTGGAGGTCATTTGCTCATCAACTCATCACACATTATCTCATTGTGATCTGATTGGTATGATAACCTTTCAAGGCCTTTTTTCCCCTCACACGTGTGGAGTTGAAGCTGTTGTTTTTCTGCGGATCTGTTTAAGGCTTATTTGCTGCAGCGTTGACCATGGTCAACCCTTGGTCATTTGACCTTAAAACTCTGCCAAAATTCTGATTTTGAGAGCCCGTATGGCTGGGCACTAAAATCGAGGAAATCATTTGACCGAAGCCCTAATCTGCAGCGTTGACTTTCTATTGGTGTCATGCGTTGACTTTTCTGTGTTGACTTTGGGTTGACCAGCGTTGACTTGTGATGATCTATCTTTGAGGGCTGTGGGTGTGACACATGGAGGATTGGCTGATCGAGAAATATTTTGTTGGTTGAAGCATCATGTTGACTTCCGTAACGCACAATATCTCATATCTTTGCTGGACAAAAGGAATTGTAAATATGATCTATATTATTGGTTTGTCTTTTGTTGATCTATTATTGTGTTCTATTAGCATTTTAATTTCATGTTTATGTGATTGCTATTTTGTATCGGGCCTAAGAAAGATTGAAGTAAAATTGCATCAAGCATAGAACACCATGGTTATCTAAATTTAACATGGTATCAGAGTTGAGGTGAAGACAAAGTTCAAGCTAGTGTTAGAAGCAATCTCTGAAGGAAGAAATCCCATCAAGGACAAATGGCCTCCTCAACCTACAAAGGTTTCAAGGCTGATGATAAATTGACTGATAAGTCTGATTATCATGCATGGAAGATGTCCTTGGATTTGGTACTAGAAGATCAAGATGTCATGGACTATGTGCAGGGGAAGATTCAAGAGCCTCCATCAAATGCAGTTGCTGCCACGAAGACGAAGTATAGAAAGGGGGAAATAAAAAAAAAGATGATTATCCGGGATTCTATTCATAAGCACTTGGTTGCTTACATTTCTGAGTTGAACACATATAAAGATGTTAATTTTGGACAACTAGGTACAAACTCCACGTTGTGATGCTCAGATGAAGATACCAATATTTTTATTGGATTCCTCTTTCGGAGAGGTGCAATATCGATCTAAAGATCATCTTGATCCGATGAGCAAAACATTTATTTTGAATTTATTCAAGATATGTGCAAGTCGGCCTTAAGGTTTTTTGCCCCAGAAGTTGTGTCACACACCCTCATTGATGGATATATATTGGTCAACGTTGGAGGACATTTTCACTCATCTCATCCTCACACATTTCTCTCTCCTCATATGATTGGTTCGATGACCTTGGAGGCTCTTCTCTCCACACGTGGGATATTTCAGCGGCAACTCTTTTCTATTTTTGGCCTAGGGTTTCTGCAGCAGCTTTGACCAGCGTTGACTTTGGTCAATGCAAGGTCAAACAGACCTGAAACTCTCCCAAAATTTTGATCTTTCTAATCCGTATTTTTTGGCATTATTCCTGAGGCTAGATGTTGACTTTGACTTTGCTGCGTCGACCTAGTTGCTGATGCTGTTTGCGTTGACTGTTGACTGACAGCGTTGACTTTTTGGGTTGACTTTTGAGATGATTGTTTGGCTGTCCTAGAGGGTTGTGTGAAATTGCTGGTTGGTTGACCATATTGAGACTTTGTTGGGTGAAGCATCCTGTTGACCACTGTAACACACCAACACACTTATATATTTCTAGCTTGTCTTTTGTTGATCTACTGGTATGTTATATCAACATTTTACTTTATTATTTACGTGATTGCTATCTGATATTGAAGAAAAAGTAAAGTTGCATCAAGCATAGAACATCTATGAAAATTTACATGGTATCGGAGCTGAGGTGAAGACAAATCCCTAGTTTTTAGCAATCACCGAAGAAGAGGATGGGTTCCTTGAACTACAATGGCTTTAAGGCTGATGAAAAATTGACTAGGAAGGATGACTTCCATGCTTGGAAGATGACATTGGATCTTAACTTGGAATACCAAGATGTCATGGACTATGTGTAGGGTAAAATCCAAGAGCCTCCATTCACTGCAACTTTTGCTACCAAATCAAAGTATAAGAAGGGGGAAATCAAAGCAAAGCTGATGATCAGGGACTCAATTCATAATAATCTGGTTGCCTACATCTCTGAGCTGGGCACATTCAAGGATATGTATGATAATTTGGTCCACATGTTCAAGGCCAACAATACAAATCAAGTCCTATCCTTCAAGAATCAATTGAAGAATATGAAAAAAGGCAGGGATGAGTCTGTTCAATCATATTTTTTGAAGTTGACCAAGATCAGGAGTAATCTGCTAGCTATTGGGGAGAAAATAGCTAATCGAGAGATGGTACTCACCGCACTTGGAGGTCTCTCATGCGAATGGAATGTATTCAACACTACCATTCTCAATAACAATATCATACCTGACTTTGAAAAAGTACTATCCAGATGCGTACAAGAAGAGACAAGGATGAAGGAATATGAAAATGAAGGAAATGATGCCTTCGCTGCTCATTCTATAAAGAAGAACTTCGGTGGTACAAGGAATAAAGGAAGGGGAGGGACCCAAGGAAAGAAAGGCAAGTGTTACACTTGTCACAAGTTAGGTCACTATGCTAGAGAATGCCCTTTCAAGAAATATTATCCCGATGATGATGAAAACAACAACAATTGGAGGAATGGAAATCCAAGGAACAACAACTTCAAGGGGAAGAGGAAGGCTCCCTCCAGCGAAAATGGTCAACCTTTTAAAAGGTCTAGAAATTCCAAGTATGAGGAATCAAATGTTGTTGATAAAAGAAATGAATTCATTCTTGTATCTGCCCTCTCTGTTGCATCTCCACCCGACACTATGGATGTCTGGTTGATAGATAGTGGTGCCTCAAGGCACTTCACTGGGTTCAAGGAAGCACTTTCTGATTTGGTTGAGAAGGATACTAATCTGGAAATTATTCCTGGAGATAATGCCACATATCTCGTGAAAGGCATAGGGACTGTGACCCTCCACTTGTCTTAAGGTCAAGTCCTCTTCTTACAGGATGTACTCTATGTACCTGATTTGAAGAAGAACCTTGTGTCTATATCGGCCATGGAAGACAAAGGTTTCAATGTGGCATTCATTGATGGGAAGGTGTGTATCTGGAATAAGAGCTTCAAGGAAGCTATCACAATTGGGTTTAGAGTTGATATACTCTACCAGGTTGGAGGACGTCCACTGGGAGAGATGACATGTGATACTATCGGACAGACTGAACTATGGCACCGGAGGTTTGGACACCTTCACTACAAGGCCCTTCCCGAAGCAAGGAAGGTGGTGACGGGGATGCCCGAGTTCTGAAATAATCATGAAGGTGTATGTTAGGGTTGTGCTGAAGGAAAGCATACAAGGGGACCTTTCCCTCAAGTGTCACAAAGACATTTGATGTCTTGCAATTGATACATTCTTATTTGTATGGGATGTTGCCTGTGATATCCTTGGGAGGATGTTCTTATTATATGAAATTCATAGTTTACTTATCTCGCAAAACCTGGATATACTTCTTGAAGAAGAAGGATCAGGCTTTCATGTGATTTCGTACCTTCAAAGCCTTGGTGGAAAATCTGACAGGGAAGAAGATCAAGATATTGAGAACCTGTTAGCCACCTATAAATTTTTGATAGAGCAAACAGGTGGCTAAATATGTTTCTGACTTCAAGAGGGACATTTTCTCTGAAAATATCTCATTCTTGAAGCCTCTATGTGTCTTTTCCCTGAAAATATCCTCACTGCAGTTTCCATTGAGAAAGCCTCACTGTTTTGTGAAAAAGAATGCTTCAAAAGGCCCCTGTAATTGCCCATTTTTCACTCATTTCCCTTCATTTTCATTAAGCCTCCTTTCATCTTTTAAACTCCCTTTTTTCCTCTAAAAACCTCCAAAATCCTTTTAAGCCCCTAAAAATCCCTTTTACAAGCTTAAAACACCCTTTCCCCCTCTACTGAAAGCCAAGAAATTCCCTGAAAAACACTGATTTTGGCTTAAAAAACCCCATTTTCATTTGAGGTCTTAAGCCCCTTTCGGCCTAACCCTTAGCTCCTTTCCCACATATGACCCTCGCCCGAGACCAGGCGCTAATCGCAATCGGAGCTTTTTGTGTGTGCCTTTCCCTTTGTTTCTTGTAATTTTCCGATGCGAGAAACTTTTGTTCTATCGGCCTCCGTTGAGATCTCCACCGTTGATCTCCTTAACAATGCAACGGTCAGCGCTAATCGCATTCTCCATCCATCAGCCTCTTTCCATTACACCTCCACTTGAATATTGACCGTCTATCTTTCCGAAGATCCAATGTCTAGCGCTAACTTGCATAATCGCCAATTGCAAGAAGTTTTAAGAGCCATCCTTTATCCCCTTCGATTCGCGATCCCCCGATTCAATCCTGGCTGTTGAATCCACAAGAACCAACGGTCGAGATTCGTCCACACTTTGGTTCACAGAGCCCATCATCGCTTCGCCGATTTAATATAGACCATTGAATCCACAAGAACCAATGGCCCAGATCTAATCGCGCTCCCCCTCTTGTGCCCCCCATCATTCCCCCTCCGATTCGATCTCCATCGTTGATCTCTTTCATGATCCAACGGTCCGCGCTAAATCGCAAATTGCAAGATCAGTGAACCACGGAGTTTTGGCCCCTTTCCTTTCTCCGATGTGATTTAAGCTCTGCCATCCATTCCGCCAAATCTGACAGCCCAGATTTCATCGCACTCCGCCTTCCTCTTCCATCGTTTCACTATTCCGCAGATCTCCGGCTTAATCTCCGACGTCCGTCCCAATAGATCCAACAGTCAAGATTTGTTCCGCCCATCTATATAACCTTTTTCCCTTTGGAAAATTGGCGCCCCTAATTTTGATCCTAACCGTCCATTCTAGAGAACTAACGGTCCACGCGTAATCGCAACATCGAAAATCGGAGTCTTGCCCCCCTGACTTTATCTGATGCGATTCGATCTCAGCCGTTTATTCGAATTGATCCAACGACTCTCCTTCTTCCCGCCCATTTATTTTCCCCTTTGCCTCCACTTTCTCTTTTCAGATCTCCGTTGTCCATCATGTAGATCTGATGGTTCGCATTAAAACCACCGCTGACTCCTCTCCGCCTTACTGGCCGCACATCTTTCCATATCGCGCACTATCCTGCACCGTCAGATCTCCCAGTCCCACATCCAACGGCTGAGGTGCATATCGCGTTTTTTCAATTCCCGACTGTTAACATTTCAAAATCACGCGATGAAAGCGGTTTAGGGGAGGACACGTGTCAGGTGGCAAGGAATATCGCGTTTTTTTTGGAAAAATTTTGAAACCACCTTGAAGCCGCGCGAAACCAGTTGTTTTCTCACCGAAACCGCCCCTTCCCGATAAAATTCTTCTTTAATCATGGACGTTGATTGTTTGATCTTACGGTTCACATTGCATCGCGTCTTCATCCATTATTTATTTCATTGGAGCTTCCATAGAGTTTCATCCGAAGATCTCCGTCGTTGATCTCCTCCTGAGATCCAACGGTCCACGTTCAATCACCCTCCACCCTTCTGGTCCCACCACCAAAGGCCTCCGGTTTCATTCCTTTTTCCCTTCTTCCTTTGTATTTGCTCGAAAATCAAACTTTGGTGTTTAACACTAAACATTATTGGTTTTCGTCTAATTTAGTCTAACCTCCTTGGCCGGTAAATCCTGACAGTTGATCACCATCTGTCCATCTAATCCAACAGCCCGGAATCGTCCTCACAACAAACCTTCGTCGGCTCAGTTCTTCATCGTTCCGCCATGATTGTCACCCGTTTCTTCGCTGCTACCACTGTTTTCATCGCTTCTCTCCATCCTCCACAAGTCTCCAAAGCATCCATCTGCCCTCCCGCACGGATTTCTTAACATGATTATTATGTTTTTGTAGGGTTACAGACGGTGAAAACCGTTCTTTCTACACAGTCACTGTCAGGGTAATACAAGGCGCAGAAATGCCAGTTTTTAAGAACCGAAGATTGCAGGGAAGACACCTGAGAAATTTTTAAAGAATATTTTCATTAAAATATCAGTGTTAAACTCTGTTTCAAACCCTCCATGCACCATTAAAACCTGTGTATCCACAGATAGGACAGAAGTGAAGCGGAAAAGAGTATCAACGATAGTTTAAATGGATTTAAAGCCATTATTGAAAATTAAACGCTTTAATCCAGTGTTTTAAGGACGAAGATTCAGATGGAAGACCCTAAAAATGATCCAGAGGCATAATAAGGCCTAAAGCACATGAAACAAGCCATATCAGTGCTCCACATCAGCAGAATTTTCTTTCCAAAGAAAGGACAAGTTCCCATAGTGTTTTTTATTCCCCATCGAGTTCCCGAGAAGATCACCACCCTGACAGAAGTCTTAAGATTTCCAAAGCATTAGTTACATAGTATGGAAGGCCTGAAAGTCATTTATCTACCTTACTTGTCCCAGTGTAAAAACAGAGTACCAACTGCCAGAAAGTACTTCAAGAACATACCACTAATTCACCCAAAGAGTTATTTTCCGCCTGTCGAAGACCACTAATTCACCCAAAGAGTAATGAAAGTCAATATGAGATATTAAGACAGAATGGGCTGCAAGAACACTTCTCCCTCTATTTTAAATGATGCATTTAAGTTCTATCTACCTCTACAACCACTCTTTCAGCTATAAGAACTCCTCAAAAATACATTGTAAATGTTGGATATTCGTGGATTGTAAGTTGTTTCACTGAGATAGAGCTCTATGTGTATTAGTTGTAAAATAGGTTGGGAGATGATTTCTAGTTGATATCAAGCTGCTGGACAATGATGTATGTGACTGGTGTTGGTCTTTAATATGACAAGCATGTTCATTGGATCCTGATCTAAATCAGTGGTGATGTGTTCTATCTTTGTCAATGTTTTCCCTCTATTATTCATCATATTTCATTTCTCTGATAAGAATTAGTAAACTAGATTAGGATATACTGTTGTCAAGTACCCTAATGCTTCATGCTCTTCTTATCTTAGATGTTTGCTACTAATTGTGTGATCTAGGAACAAATTCATATAATTTAACCAGTATAGTAGTTGGTTCACCCTGCTTACTGATGTATGAATTTAGAGTTTGTTTTTAGATGTTCTTGTCTGGTTTTAACTGAAAGAATTGGGATACTGGGAGATTTAGAGTCAGTTCTGTCTCACTAGGGTCCTTTTCCAACAATTTAGCCTTTCTAAGATCCCTTAAGTTGAATGTCAAAAGCAGAGAAGGTTAAAAGTCTTTCTCTGATCTTAGGATTCACTTTGTGTCAAATCTTTAATGTTTTCTATTGTCTGAAGAGTTAGCCTCTTTAGGAGTTTGATCATAGACGGTTAAGGCATGCCCTGTCCCTATATTTTCTTCTAAGTGGTCACCTTGGAAGGTTTCCTTGTCATTCACCTTAATTTCCTTATTGTTTCATCCCATACTATCATCTTTATAGATCCTCTGTTTTAGATGACTAGCCCATTTGAAAGCCTTGGATATTGAATTGAAAGTAAACCTTTTTATGACCCCATTGCCCAATGGACCTGTGTTTTCTTTGAATTATCTCCCCATTGCCAAAAGTCCTTCTTTTCTCACTCCTTTGTCTCACATTGAACCCTTCTTTCATGTTTCCCAACCAAACAAACAAAACAAAACAAAACAACAACCCTTGTGCCCTATAACTAGCCTAATACCTTTAACTGAACTTCAAAGATACATTGTTCTTTGTCCTTATAGAGAGATCCCTCTCTAGACCCAGGAGGGCTAGATCCTGAGGTCCCAAAGTGGTTTGATGTTGTCTCATCATTTGGTATTGCCAAATCTGCCAAATCATGGGAACCACAACATAATGGCGACTCCGCTGGGGAACTTTTGAGTAGATTATACCTGATACACCCTTAGACCTCAGAAATTCCCTTGATTCAAGAATATTTGGTGTGTTAGCCAGTTGAGTCTCCAACATAATGGCGACTCCACCGGGGAAATTTGAGTAGAACACTCCTTAAAACATATCTAAGGACTCAAAGAAGACCATAGTAGCCTTGATTTGGTAGTTAAACACTGTGGTGGATAGTAAACCTTCTTGAAACACTTTTAACCCTCCACCTGGCAACTCCACAGTTCTTGAATGTCCATAAGATTTCACTGATGATCATTAGGCCTGCTGATTATCTTTGTTTTCACAAGACTCCACTGGGAGACCAGTTGCATTACAACATCATCCATATTAAAAGAAACACATAGGATTAATCTTCTTAGTTTGAATATAGTTTCCTCTTAAAGACCATCATACCTGGCTAACTTTCTTCATTGAGGCTTAACATATTGGCTTCAAGAACAATCCATACTAGAGCTTATCCTAATCCATACCCACCCGAGATAGTTGACAACCCTGAGAGTATTTCTAAGAAGCCTTATACATATAGGGATCCAACTATTTTCAGACACATTAATAGAGCTAATTCAGCCCCTGGAAACTTTACAGCTCTATCAAACACTCAAAATGACTTAGACTTGCCAAGTAGTTTACCAAGAACTCAGTCATTCAGTGCTATAGAATAGACAGACTTTGAGCCTCCAAGTTCACCACAGCATAGTGGTCAAGTTATTGGTGATAGAGAAACTCTTCCATCAACAACTCCTGATATTAATTTCATTCATAACTTGGGTCTCTCTCACCCTAGATCTACTCAACAGTTTGCTGTTGGTCCTAGCATTTCTGTCATTCATATACCTGCTTCTCAAGCCCAAAATTTACCTCCACAAAACACTATCATGGCAGAATGGTATGCCCCCCTAGTGTTACCACAGCCTCTAGTGCCTTTACCCAATGATTATCAGTCAAAAATCCCTCATTTCACTGGAAAAGAGTCTGTCATAGCTCAACACTATGTAGATAGGATGGAAGATGCCTTTGACTATATGGAGATAGATGATGAAACAATCAAAATGAGAATCTTTGCACAGAGTTTAGGAGGAGAAGTGAAGCAGTGGTTTAAAGGCCTCCCTCCTAATAGTATCCATGATCTTCCCTCTTTACATTAGACCTTCATAAACAAATGGGAAGTCAAGAGCAACCCTCTCCAAATACTAGCTGAATATAAGAACCTTAAAAGAAATTAGGGAGAGAGTGTCCATGACTATTCCACCAGATTTAATAGTGTCTACAACGCTCTTCCACCACACATGAAACCTCCCCAAGGAATGGCCCTAGTGAAATACCCAGAAGGATTTGATGCTGACGTGGCCTATCAGTTAAGGGAGAGAGATTATAACACATTAGAAGACATGCAGAAAGGATAAGTGAGTGTAGAAGCAAATCTGATTGAAAAAAGAGCTAGAATGAGGGTTGAAAAGAAGGTAACCTATAGGGATGACACTGCAACTTCTTCATCTGATTCCAAATATGATAGCCTAGCAAAAAACATGGAGAGGATAGAAATAATGATGGAGAAAATGGTTTTCCAAGTCAATAATCAGAACAGAAACCAAAATCAAAACCAGAACCAAAACTTTAGGAGAAACAATTCCAAAAATAGACAAAGAGACTCTGATCAACAAGTCATACCTCCATTCCAAGAGAATTTTCTTGATGAATATGAAGGAATAATAGAAGAATCAGAGGGAACCATCATAAACATGGTGGAAGTAGATAACCAAGATCACATATTTCCTACAGAGGATAATCAAATCTCATGCTCACATTGGGATGAGGAAGGGTTAGAATATGAAGACTATAGGTTAGAGTTCGAAAATTCCATCATGAAAGTCCGAGAACAATATGATCTCAGAAGAAAAAAGAGCCTAGACACTCCCAAAAAAAAATCTTCTAAAATCACCATTAAGAAAAGCTCCGAAAAGACTCCTAAAGTGACTGCTGAAAGAAACAAATCAACAGCTGAGAGTTCTGGCAAGAACAAAGAAAAAGACATCCAAACAAATGATAAGTCAAGTCAAGAAACTAGCAGCACTAGCATTGCAGCTAATGCTCCTGATAGAAAGGCTTCAAACATTGTACATAGTGAGAATCAACAAGCTGATTCTGCTAGTAAAAAAATGAGCAACAAAACTAAATTGAACCTCACAAAGAGTCAGTCTTCTTTCAATTTAGAGAGTGAGATTTCCAAAATCAAAATTTTAGTTCCCCTCACTGATTTGGCCAACCAAGATGTATATAAAGGTCAAATTTTTAAAGCTTTAAACTTAGGAGAAAATAATGATACTGTCAATTTAAACGATGATCAACCAACTCTTTTGTTTGGTCTGAAAATAGAAGGAAAATTTCAGGAAGGAGTAGTGCCTCCTTTTTATGTCAGCCTCAATATCCATGACAAAATCCTGCATAATGTCATGCATGATTCCGGGGCTTCACACAACCTTATGCCAAAAGTGATAATGGAAAAGCTAGGCCTAGAGATAACCAAACCTTATAAGGATTTATATTCATTTGACTCTAGCAGAGTGAAGTGCCTTGGCCTAATCAAAGATCTTTGTGTGAATTTGACCCAAATCCCAGCCAAGTGCATGGTAATGGATGTTGTAGTGGCAAATGTGCCTCCTAAGTATGGCATGTTGTTGTCAAGGTCATGGGGTGCCAAGTTGCAAGGCACAATGTAGATGGACATGACATATGCCACAATCCCTGTCTTTAGCCAGCTTAAAAGACTATACAGAGAGGCACACATGAAGTTTATGGTTAGCAGCCATAAGAAACCTGAAAATTCCCCTCTCTACTCTGTCCATACAGATCTGGACTCTTTTATCCTTTACAATGATGAATGCACAGATGAGCCAGAGCTAGAAGACGAAAATCCAGACAACAGAGTAGAGCCCACAGATTTTAACATAATGGAAACTCTAGACGTTGAGGAAAATGAGGAAGAAACCTTTGAACAATGTACTGAATCAAAAAACCAAAGTGAACAAAAACAAGACTGAAAACAACAGATCACTCATCGCTCTGAACTCCATGCAAATCCTGAAGAACAAAACATTACACATCATAGTGCAGACCTCAGAATACTACAGAAGGGTGAATACAACTTTAGGGGTGAAAATGATCATAAATCTGCGAATAATCCTTTATGGAGAATGAACTTTGATGGGCCATGCACTAGAAAGAATGCAGGGGCTGGAGTATGGCTGCACAATACTGAAAGAAATTATGCTGAGAGTCATGCCTTCAAACTAGACTTTAAATGTACAAACAACATCGCAGAGTATGAGGCTCTCATCCTAGGATTGAATCTATTGAAAAAACTAGGAGCCCAAAGGATAGTTGTACATGGAGACTCTGAGTTAGTCATCAAACAAGTAAATGGAGAGTACACTATGAAACATCCTAGATTACGGGCATACCGAAATGATGCCATGGATCTATTGAAAACCTTCGTAGAATATGAGCTTGTGTTTATCCCTAGGGACCAGAACATTATCGTAAATGGATTGGCCTGTGCTGCCAGTTCATATCAGAGAATACCTAGTGATAAACGGATCATTATTCAAACAAAATATAGACCAGCAGTGCCATACAACGAGAAACATTGGCAGGTTTTTGAGGGGGACAAGCAGATAGAGGATTTCTTGCTGTGCAGGAATGAGTTCAAATTTCCAGAGTCGGGCTTTAAGTCTGATTAAATCAGTTCGGATAAAGAGCCTCCTGATGAAGAAAAACCATCCTGTTCTGTAGAAATAAACATGTTAACCAAAGAACTTGGAATGCAAACTGAAGAGTACAAGAACGCAGAAAAAGAAGACATAGAGGTGTTGTTGTCCAAAGATAAAAACATACCTAGAGGACTAGTGCCCCTTGAGGACCTTTTTGATTTTAACGATGTGGCAGAGAAACCCACTATAGAACACACTGAATCAGACTTTGAAGAATGCAATATAGGCAGCGAAGATAAGCCTAAGATGATAAAGTTATCTAAGTCTTTGCCATCACATATCAAACAAAAATACATTGATTTATTTAAAGAGTTTGTTGATGTGTTCGCTTGGGGATACGAGGACTTAAAAGCCTATGACACAGAAATCATCCAGCACAAGATCCCATTGAAAGAAAACCAAAAACCCTTTAGGCAAAAACCGCGCAGAATTAACCCAGTACAACTGCCTCTTGTATAAAAGGAAATCAAGAAAATGTATGAGGCATGAATCATAGTGCCTGTGAGTTTTTCTGATTGGGTGTCTAACCTTGTAGCTGTGAGAAAAAAGATAGGCGAAATCAGACTGTGCATTGATTTTATAAACCTTAACAGAGCCTCCCTAAAAGACAATTACCCCTTACCCAAAATGGAACACATCCTCCAAAGGGTAGTTGGCTCAAAGAGGATATCTTTGTTAGACGGCTTTTCAGGGTATAAACAGGTCTTAGTACTCCCAGAAGATCAAGTAAAAATAGCTTTCACCACTCCATGGGGCACGTTCATGTACATGAAAATGCCTTTTGGACTAATGAACGCTGGTGCAACCTTACAAAGAGCTATGGACATCGCGTTTTTAGAGGAAATAGGGCACTTCATCGTGATTTACCTCAATGACATAATAATTTATTCCAAAACTGATGAAGAGCACCTTAAACATCTGAGAAAAGTATTTGAGAAATGTAGAAGGTTTGGTCTATCTTTGAATCCCAAGAAGACAGTATTCGGGCTTCAAGAAGGTAAACTTCTTGGCCATATTATATTAGAAAAGGGAATTAAAATAGACCTGAAAAGAGTTGAGGGAATACTGCAGATTAGTCACCCAAGAAACATAAAAGAACTGCAGTCTTTTATTGGGAAAATTAACTTCTTAAGGAGGTTTATTCCTAACTTAGCGGAACTCCTAAGAAATATGACTGACATGCTTAAGAAAGGAGTGGGAGTCAAGTGGACTGTAGAAGCCAAAAAATCTTTTGAATTAGTTAAACATGCACTAACCCGGGCACCAGTCCTAATCAGCCCTGATTTTTCAAAAGATTTCCTTATATTCTCCTTTGCCTCAGAGCATACCGTGGCCGCTGTCTTGTTGCAGAAAAATCCAGAAGGACAAGAACAACCGATCGCTTTCTTTAGCAAAGCATGGAGAGACACACCCCTAAAATATAACATAATGGAGAAACATGCTTATGCTTTGGTAAAAGCTTTAAAAGACTTCAGGGTGTATATTCTACATTCTCACATCATTTCCTATTTGCCTAACATAGTGGTAAAAGACATTCTATCCCAAGACCCAGATGGAAAGAGGGGCAAATGGATTGTTGTAATATTAGAGTATGATTTGGAGATCAAACCCACAAAACTCATCAAAGGTCAAGGCTTAGCTCAATTGATGGCTGAATCTAACTTGCAAGCCCTTGACATAAATATGGTAGATGTTTTGGATGAACATGAAGGATTACCTGCTCCTACTATTGAAGAACAATTCCAAAACTCACCTTGGTATGCTGACATCTTGTATGTGCTTACAAATCTTAATTCTCCTCCTGATTTATCAAAGACTAAGGCAAGGTTCCTAAAGTTAAAAGCTAGAAACTATTGCATTTTAAATGAATGTTTATACTGGAAAAATACAATGGTTTGCTGCTTAAATGTTTACTTGAAGTCGATGCAGAGAGGGTCAAACATGAGTTCCATGAGGGAGAGTGTGGAGGCCATTTATACTGGAAAACCATAGCCAAAAAAATCCTTAGAGCTAGGTTTTACTGGCCCACCCTTTTCCAAGATGTGCATAGAATGATAGTTTCCTGCCATAAGTGCCAGATCTTTGAGGGCAAGAGAAAACTCCTTCCTTTACCATTACAACCCATCACTGTTGAAGCTCCCTTTCAATAGTGGGGCCTAGATTTCATAGGAGAAATCCATCCTACTTCATTAGCCCAACACAAATGGATTCTCATAGCCACAGACTATTTCACAAAGTGGATAGAGGCCATACCTTCCAGGAATGCCACAGATTCTGCCATTATAAAATTCCTTGAAGACCATATCCTATCTAGATTTGGTTGCCCTAGGAAGATTATCACTGATAATGCTGCTGCTTTTGGTTCCAAAAAGATGATTGATTTTTGTCACAGGTATCAGATTGCACTTGGTCATTCTACTTCTTATTATCCCCAGGGTAATGGGCTAGTAGAATCATCAAATAAGAGTTTGGTGACCATCATCAAGAAGCTGCTTGAAGAGAACAAAAAATCATGGCATAACAATTTAGTGCATGCTTTGTGGGCAGACAGGTTGACAACAAAGAAATCCATCAGAATGTCTCCATATCAGCTTGTCTATGGGGCAGATGCAGTATTCCCTACCAGCCTAGGGGTACCAGTGATAAAGTTAGTCCAAGAAATACAGTCATAAGAGGACAACATGGTAAGGAGGATTAACCAAACTATCCATCTCCAGCAAACAAGAGAAGAGGTCTACAACAGAGCTCAAAAGGTGCCAGAAAGCATCAAAAAGTTATTTGATAAGAGAAAAAAAGCTTGTGACTTCAAAATTGGAGACAAGGTGCTTAAGTGGGACTCTAGGAGAGAGGAAAAAGGTAAGCATGGAAAATTTGACAGTTTGTGGCAAGGTCCTTATGTTATTCAATCCACCATTGGTCCCAATGCCTTTTTTCTGCAGGAATTAGATGGTACAGATCTGTTTGGGGTCCTGTCAATGGCAAGATGCTTAAGAATTATTACTGCTGAGTTCTAGTCTGAAGTTTCCACTTCCACTGTAAATACCGTTGCTTTGTTCAGTTTCAAAGAAAAAAGGAAAAATACAAAAAAAAAGAGAAAAGAAAAGGTTCAGACAAGCTCAAAACTTGAACCTGTGAAGTTCTAAAGAATGGCCCAAATTAGCTCAAAACCCGAGCCAAAGAAAAAGGAAAGCTGGTTCTAATACGCTCAAAACCTGAACCAGCAAAGAAAGAAGAAGAATCAACTCTAACAAGCCCAAAACCAAAGCTGGCATGAAGAAGAAAAGTGACTCTAACAAGCTCAAAATCTGAGTCACAAAAGAAAAAGAAGGATGCTCTAAAGTTTCACAATTTCAAGCCTTCAACATTTTGGTTTCAATTTCCTGCAAAGTTTAGTTCATGTGCAGTTTTCTTTATGCCATGGACCCACAGCAAACCAGACAGTCTAATCCTGGTTTGACTTTTTTTCAATTTCTGTTGTAGAATGTAGAGAAACAAATCTGCTAGACAGTTTAATCCTAGCAGATATTAGTGTAGGTAGAGAAGCTATGAGGCCAACTGTCTAATCTGGTCTCATGGAGGAATAAGGGTAGAATTAGATTAGTTTTTTCTTCTTTCAATAAAAAATGAATGATGAATAAGGTCTGCAAGTCTAAATGCACCTTGAAGAAAAATGTTAGGACTGTAGGATGGGTAGGTAGATTGTTTGGGAGAATGTTTTCTGCTGATATAATATTCATCATGTTGGTGGCAGCTGATAAAAGAGGAAAAATATAGTCAAAGAACCAGGCATCTGGCCTACTCCAAAGATTATTTTCTGAGATTCTTGACACCTTCAAGAAGATGCCATCCCCATGTGGAGCCATTGTTAGCCACCTATAAATTTTTGACAGAGCAAACAGGTGGCTAAATATGTTTCTGAGCCTTCAAGAGAGACATTTTATCTAAAAATCTCTCATTCTTGAAGCCTCTATGTGTCTTTTCCTTGAAAAGATCCCCACTGCAGTTTCCATTGAGAAAGCCTCACTGTTTTGTGAAAAAGAATGCTTCAAAAGGCCCCTGTAATTGCCCATTTTTTACTCATTTCCCTTCATTTTCATTAAGTCTCCTTTCATATTTTAAACTCCATTTTTTCCTATAAAAACATCCAAAATATTTTTAAGCCCCTAAAAATCCCTTTTACAGGCTTAAAACACCCTTTTCCCCTCTTCCGAAAGCCAAGAAATTCCCTGAAAAACACTGATTTTGGCTTTAAAAACCCCATTTTCATTTGAGGCCTTAAGCCCCTTTCGGCCTAGCCCTTAGCTCCTTTTCCCGCATATGACCCGCGCTCGAGACCAGGGGCTAAAGCCCTGGGCACTAATCGCAATCGGAGCTTTCTGTGTGTGCCTTTCCCTTTGTTTCTTGTAATTTTCTGATGCGAGAAACTTTTTTTCTATCGGTCTCCACTGAGATCTCCACCGTTGATCTCCTCAACGATACAATGGTCAGTGCTAATCGTATTCTCTGCCCATCAGCCTCTTTCCATTACACCTCTGCTTGAATATTGACCGTTTATCTTTCCGAAGATCCAACGGCCAACGCTAACTCGCATAATCGTCGATCGAAAGAAGTTTTAAGTGCCATTCTTTGTCCCCTCCGACTCGCGATCCTCCGATTCAATCCTGGCCGTTGAATCCACAAGAACCAACGGTCGAGATTTGTCCACGCTTTGGTTCACAGAGCCCATCATCGCTCTGCCAATTTAATCTCGACCATTGAATCCACAAGAACCAACGGCCTAGATCTAATCGCGCTCCGCCTCTTATGCCCCCATCATTCCCCCTCCGATCAGATCTCCACCGTTGATCTCTTTCATGTTCCAACGGTCCGCGCTAAATCGCAAATCGCAAGATCAGTGAACTGCGGATTTTTGGCCCCTTTACTTTCTTCGATGCAATTTAATCTCCGCCGTCCATTCTGCCAGATCTGACGGCCCAGATTTCATCGCACTCCGCCTTCCTCTTCCATCGTTTCACTGTTCTACAGATCTTTGGCTTAATCTCTGTTGTCCGTCCCAATAGATCCAATGGTCAGGATTTGTTCTGCCCATCTATATAACCTTTTCCCTTTGGAAAATTGGCACCCCTAATTTTGATCCTAACTGTCCATTCTATAGATCTGACGGTCCACGCGTAATCACAACATTGAAAATCGGATTCTTGGCCCCCTGTCTTTATCCGATGCGATTAGATCTTAGTCGTTTATTCCGATTGATCCAACGTCTCTCCTTCTTCCCGCCCATTTATTTGCCCCTTTGCCTTCTCTTTCTCTTTTCAGATCTCCGCCGTCCATCCTGTAGATCCGACGGCCTGCATTAAAACCACTGTTGACTCTTCTCTGCCTTACTGGCTGTGCATCTTTCCATATCGCGCACTATCCCGCACCGTCAGATCTCCCGGTCCCACATCCAACGGCTGAGGTGCATATCGCGTTTTTTCAGTGCCTGACTGTTAACGTTTTAAAATCATGCGATGAAAGCGTTTTTGGGGAGGACACGTGTCAGGCGGCAAGGCATATCGTGTTTTTTTTGGAAAAATTTTGAAACCACCTTGAAGCCGCGCGAAACTAGTTTTTTTCTCACCAAATCCGCCCCTCCCTGATATAATTCTTCTTTAATCCTAGCCGTTGATTTTTTGATCTTACGGTTCACATTGCATCGCGTCTTCATCCATTATTTATTTCATTGGAGCTTTCATATAGTTTCATCCAAAGATCTCCGTCGTTGATCTCCTCCTGAGATCCAACGATCCACGTTCAATCACCCTTTGCCCTTCCGGTCCCACCACCAAAGGCCTCCGGTTTCATTCATTTTTCCCTTCTTCCTTTGTATTTTCCCAAAAATCAAACTTTGGTGTTTAACACTAAAAGTTATTGGTTTTCGTCTAATTCAGTCTAACCTCCTTGGCCAGTAAATCCTGACCGTTGATCACCATCTGTCCATCTAATCCAACGGCCCGGAATCATCCTCGCACCAAACCTTCATCGGCTCAGTTCTTCACCGTTCCGCCATGATTGTCACCTGTTTCTTTGCTGCTACCACTGTTTTCATCACTTCTCTCCATCCTCCATGAGCCTCCAAAGCATCCATCCGCCCTCCCGCATGGATTTCTTAACATGATTATTATTTTTTTACAGGGTTACAGACGGTGAAAACCATTCTTTCTACACAGTCACTGTCAAGGTAATACAGGGCGCAGAAATGCCAGTTTTTCAGAACCGAAGATTGCAAGGAAGTCACCTGAGAAAGTTTTAAAGCATATTTTCATTAAAATATCAGTATTAAACTCTGTTTCAAACTCTCCATGCACCATTAAAACCTGTGTATCCACAGACATGATAGAAGTGAAGCGGAAAAGAGTATCAGCGATAGTTTAAAGGGATTTAAAGCCATTATTAAAAATTAAACGCTTTAATCCAGTGTTTTTAGGATGAAGATTCAGATTGAAGACCCTAAAAATGATCCAGAGGCCTAATAAGGCCTAAAGCACATGAAACAAGCCATGTTAGTTCTCCACATCAGCAGAATGTTCTTTCCAAAGAAAGGACAAGTTCCCATAGTGTTTTTTATTCCCCATCGAGTTCCTGAGAAGATCACCACCCTGACAGAAGTCTTAAGATTGCCAGAGCATTAGTTATACAGTATGGAAGGCCTGAAAGTCATTTATCTTCCTTACTTGTCCCAGTGTACAAACAGAGTACCAAATTCCATAAAGTACTTCAAGAACATACCTTTGGAGTTATTTTCCGCCTGTCGAAGACCACTAATTCACCCAAAGAGTACTGAAAGTCAATACGAGATATTAAGACATAATGGGATACAAGAACACTTCTCCCTCTATTTTAAATTATGCATTTAAGTTGTATCTACCTCTACAGCCACTCTTTCAGCTATAAGAACTCCTCAGAAATACATTGTAAATGTTGGATATTCGTGGATTGTAAGCTGTTTCACTGAGATAGAGCTCTATGTGTATTAGTTGTAAAATAGGCTGGGAGATGATTTCTAGTTGATATCAAGCTGCTAGACAATGATCTATGTGACTGGTGTTGCTCTTTAATATGACAAGAATGTTCATTGGATCCTGATCTAAATCAGTGGTGATGTTTTCTATCTTTGTCAATGTTTTCCCTCTATTATTCATCATATTTCATTTCTCTGATAAGAATTAGTAAACTAGCTTAGGATATACTGTTGTAAAGTACCCTAATGCTTCCTGCTCTTCTTATCTTAAATGTTTTCTACTAATTGTGTTATCTAGGAACAAATTCATATAATTTAACTAGTATAGTAGTTGGTTCACCCTGCTTACTGATGTATGAATTTAGAGTTTGTTTTTAGATGTTCTTGTCTGGTTTTAGCTGAAAGAATTGGGATACTGGGAGATTTAGAGTCAGTTATGTCTCACTAGGGTCCTTTTCCAACATTTTAGCCTTTCTAAGATCCCTTAAGTTGAATTTCAAAAGAAGAGAAGGTTAAAAGACTTTCTCTGATCTTAGGCTTCACTTTGTGTCAAATCTTTAATGTTTTCTATTGTCTGAAGAGTTAGCCTCTTTAGGAGTTTGATCATAGATGGTTAAGGCATGTCCTGTCCCTAGATTTGCTCCTAAGTGGTCACCTTGGAAGGTTTCCTTGTCATTCACCTTCATTTCCTTATTTTTTCATCCCATACTATCATCTTTAGAGATCCTTTGTTTTAGATGACTAGCCCATTTGAAAGCCTTGGATATTGAATTGCAAGTAAACCCTTTTATGACCCCATTGCCCAATGGACCTGTGTTTTCTTTGAATTATCTCCCCATTGCCAAAAATACTTCTTTGCTCACTCCTTTGTCTCACATTGAACCCTTCTTTCATGTTTCCCAACCAAACAAACAAAACAAAACAAAACAACAACCCTTGTGCCCTATAACTAGCCTAATACCTTCAACTGAACTTCAAATATATATTGTTCTTTGTCCTTATAGAGAGATCCCTCTCTAGACCCAGGAGGGCTAGATCCTGAGGTCCCAAAGTGGTTTGATGTGCTCTCATCATTTGGTATTGCCAAATCTACCAAATCATGGGAACCACAACAAAACCGATAATGGCACTGAATATGAGACGAACGAGTTCAAGAACTTTTGCAGAGAATTTGGCATCAAGAGGAAGACTACAACTGTCTATACTCCTGAGCAGAATGGTGTTGCTAAACGAAAGAATAGGACCATTGTGGAAGCTGCGAGTGCCATGCTATGTGACGAGGGTCTACTGAAGTTTCTGTGGGGAGAAGCTGCGAACACTGTTGTGTACATACAAAACCGATGTTGTCATTCCGCTTTGGACTCCAAAACTCCTGAAGAGGTTTTCACTGGTAAGAAACTTGACGTCTCTCATTTTGAAGTTTTTGGATGTCCTATTTATTTTCATGTGCTGAAGGAGAAGAGGAGGAAGCTGGATGCTTCTGGGAAGAAGGGAATGTTTGTACGCTACAACAAAACTTCGAAGGCCTATAGATTCTATGTGTTTGGTCAAAGGGAAGTGGAGATATGCCATGATGTCACCTTTGAAGAAGATGCTTCCCTGAGGAAAGTAGTCAATCTTCTGAGATCTGAGGAAGATCATGAAGCAAGGCTGGAAATCAAGAAGAACTGAAGGATGAGACGATGCTCGATGCTAAAGGACCAATGGACCTGATTGATCCACCTCCTTCACTGGGGAAGAGACCATCATGGCTCAGGGACACTCTCGAGGATGCCGAGGGACATATGGCCCCAAGGGGGAAATTCTGTGAAAGCAAGAAGCCAAATAGATACCAAGGGTATCTAACAGCCATGAGCACTATTGTACAATCTGAGCCTGGATCTTTTGAGGAAGTCGTAAAGCATCAAGTCTGGAAGGATGCTATGCACGAAGAATATGAGTCAATAATGAAGAATGATGTCTGGGATGTGGTTCCAAGACCGAAGGACAAAGAAGTTGTCACCTTGAAATGGCTCTACAAGATCAAGCATGGATCTGATGGAAGTACTAAAAAGTTCAAGGCAAGATTCGTTTCCCGAGGCTCCTCTCAAAAAGAAGGCATAGACTATGATGATATATTTGCACCTATGGCCCGATATACCACCATCCGATCTATCATAGCCCTTGTAGCTATGCAAGGATCGAGTCTTCATTAGATGGATGTGAAGACTGCATTTTTGCATGGTGCGATAAAGGAAGAGGTGTACATGGAGCAACCTCACGGGGTTGAAGTCAGTTGTGACACCGTAATACCGAGGTTTAGAAAGCCCTTTATGGGTTAAAGCAAGCACCCAGAGCTTGGTACGAGAGGATGGATAGTTACTTGATGAAGCTGGGCTTCACTCGAAGTAATGCTGATCCGAACCTTTACTTCAAGGTTGTGCAGGGGAAGCCTCTCATTCTAGTGCTGTATGTGGAAGACCTCTTCCTGACAGGTGCTGACCCTCTCATTCATCAATGTAAGAGGGAGCTCGCTGCTGAGTTCGAGATGAAGGACCTAGGACTGATGCACTACTTCCTAGGCCTGGAGGTCTGGCAGAGACCTGGAGAGATTTTCCTTTCTCAAGGAAAATACATTGTGAAACTTCTAGAAATATTTGGTATGGTGGACTGCAAGTCCGTGTCAACACCAATGGAACTCAACTTCAAGAAGTTGAGTGGCAGCGCTGCTGGGCCCGTATTGGCAAATCCTACTAAGTATCGTCAACTCGTAGGGGCTCTGATGTTCTTAGTGAACACCCGTCCAGATATATGTTTTGCAGTGAACACTTTGAGTCAACAGATGGTTGAGCCTCATCACTTTCACTGGGTTGGTGCCAGGAATCTTCTGAGATACCTTCAGGGCACGATAAACCATGGGCTGAGATACACTGCCAGGAGCGTGACACTCCTTGGATATACTAATGCCGATTGGGCTGGCAGTGTGGTGGATCGTAAGAGCACATCGGGATGCGCACATCGGGATGATGCTACACACTTGGATCACCTTCGATATCATGAATGGCGGGAAGCGGAAGACGGTGGCACAGGCACCACGGAGAATTTAGATACATTCTGTTGTGAAGTATGGCTGTTGGCAAACATTATGAAGTTTGCGAAAGATCTTCGGTCACAACATTCGGGCATGTGCTAGATGCCAGCTGTGATACTCTGATAGCAGTGGGATTAGGTTGGCAGAGAATCTGTGTTCCACGATCGATCCAAGCATATTGTCTCAGTCTCACTTTATCCGGGATATGAGTCTGATGAGGCGTCGTAAGGCTCGTCATATAGGAGCTGATGAGTAGGTTGCGGATATTCTCACGAAGCCACTAGGAAGGTCAAGTTCTAACCTTCCGTGAGAGTTTTGGTATCATGGAATGACCTATCATGAGGTCTATGGAATGATGGCCTGCAGGGCTCTGGAGGGCTTTGGGGATAGCTTCTCGGAGCTATAAGAAACCACAGGGCTAGGCTTGTCGAACCTTGTTGGTGTGCTTCTGCCCCACCGTTGTGATGATTAAGTTGTTTCACCTCTCATTATCTGTGCCCCGTATGCATCCTACCCATTGAGTTCAAGGCTCATGGGAAGTACCTCTCATTTGGCCAGTGAGGTGGGAAAAGTTAGAGACTAGTAGTAAAGACTGATGGACGCATCAGAGATTGCCTTACTCTCTACCTAGGATGGCACGGTCCAATCACCTTATCTGGGATCAAGTATAGTGAGGTTTCAGACCTCCAATTGACAACGGGTCAGGTAAACCAATTTTGGGTTGGTATCAGACTCTTTGTGAGTCCTATAGAGGTTTCGGACCTCTGGGCTAAATCTGTCAGTTAGGAATGATGTCTTTGTGACTGACCCACTTCTATTTTGAAATAGTTCTGAAATAAAGAAGCCAGCAAAGCAAGTTACGGCGAGATGACGCACAATTTTTGGATTGCACAGGTGGATGGAGTTCTCCCCAGTTGAGAGGGAGTGTTAATTTTGGACAACTATTTCCAAACTCCATGTTTTGATGCTCAGATGAAGATACCAATATTTTTATTGGATTCCTCTTTCGGAGAGGTGCAAGATCAATCTAAATATCATCTTGATCCGATGAGCAGAACATTTATTTTGAATTTATTCAAAATATGTGCAAGTCAGCCTTAAGGTTTTGTGCCCCAACAGTTGTGTCACACACCCTCATTGATGGATATATATTGGTCAACGTTGGAGGACATTTTCACTCATCTCATCCTCACACATTTCTCTCTCATATGATTGGTTCGATGACCTTAGAGTCTCTTCTCTCCACACGTGGGATATTTCAGTAGCAACTCTTTTCTGTTTTCGGCCTAGGGTTTCTACAACAGCTTTGACCAGCATTGACTTTGGTCAACGCAAGGTCAAAAGGACCTAAAACTCTCCCAAAATTTTGATCTTTCTAATCCGCAATTTTTGGCACTATTCCCGAGGCTAGATGTTGAATTTGACTTTGCTACATTGACCTAGCTGCTACTGTTGTTTGCATTGACTGTTGACTGACAGCATTGACTTTTTGGGTTGACTTTTGAGTTGACCATTTGGTTGTCCTAGAGGGTTGTGTGACATTTCTGGTTGGCTGACCATATTGAGACTTTGTTGGTTGAAGCATCATGTTGATCGCTGTAACACACCAACACACATATATTTCTGGCTTGTCTTCCGTCGATCTACTGGTATGTTCTATCAAAATTTTAATTTATTGTTTATGTGATTGCTATCTGATATTGAAGAAAAAGTAAAGTTGCATCAAGCATAGAACATCTACAAAAATTTACATGGTTATCTAAATTTAATATGGGATCAAAGCTGAGGTGAAGACAAAGTCCAAGCTTGTGTTAGAAGCGATCACTGAAGGAAGAAATCCTATCAAGGACAAATGACCTCCTCAACGTACAAGGGTTTCAAGGCTGATGATAAATTGACTGACAAGTCTAATTATCATGCATGGAAGATGTCCTTGGATTTGGTTCTAGAAGATCAAGATGTCATGGACTGTGTATAGGGGAAGATTCAAGAGTCTCCATCAAATGCAGTTGCTGCCACAAAGACGAAGTATAGAAAGGGGGAAATCAAAGCAAAGATGATTATCCAGGATTCTATTCATAACGACCTGGTTAACTTCTGATTCTATTAAAATTTGAACATATAAAAGAGATGTACGATAAAAATTTGTTAGAGCATGTTTAGGGCTAGCAATGCTAATGAAATCCTTTTCTTCGAGAATCAATTGAAGAATATCAAGAAGGGAAAGGATGAATCTATTCAATCCTATTTTATGAGGCTCACTGAAATCAGGAATAACCTCCTAGCTATTGGGGAGCAATATCTAATCAAGAGATGGTTCTTATTGCACTTGGATATCTCCCTTGTGATTGGTATGTATTCAATACCACTATTCTTAATAATACTGTGATTCCTGATTTTGATGAAATATTGACGAGATGCACTCAAGAGGAAACAAGAATGATGGAATATGCCTCTAATGGAAATGGAAGCGACCCTACCGCCTTCACCGCTCATGCAAAGAAGAAGAACCATGGTGGCCCGAGAAATCAAAACCATGGTAGAGTGGGGCCCAAAGGAAGGAAGGGAAGATGTTACACTTGTAACTAAACTGATCACTATGTAATAAAGTGCCCTAATATAAGGGACTTTCCCAGGGATGATGAAAACAACAACTTGAGAGGGAATAGCAGGAACAACAGGTTCAAAGGAAAAATGAAGGATCCCTCTGATCGTAGTGGAAATGGGAAACCTTTCAAGAGGTCAAGAAATTCCAGGTATGATGAGTCTAATGTTTTTGATAATAAGAGAATTGAATTTATTATAGTATATTCCCTCTCTGCTGCATCTCCACCCGACACCCTAGATGTATGGTTTATTTATAGTGGTGCTTCAAGGCACCTCACTGGCTATAAATAAGCCCTCTTTGACTTGATTGAGAAGGATAAAAATCTAGAAATTATCCTTGGTGATAATGCCACCTATCCTGTGAAAGGGACAGGGACTGTGACCCTCCATCTATCTCAAGGTCAAGTCCTCCGATTACAAGATGTGTTGTACATACCTGATTTGAAGAAAAACCTTGTATCCATTTCGGCAATGGAAGACAAAGGGTTCAAGGTGGCATTTGTTGATGGAAATATACGTATCTAGAAGAAGAACTTCAAGGAAGCTCTTACTATTGGTTTTAGAGTCGATACACTAGACAAAGAAGATGAAGAAGTGGGGAAGCTAGAAGAGCCGAAGGATGATCTGATGCCTGATGTTGAAGTACCCATGGATCTTATTGATCCACCTCCTTCAAATAAGAGAAGACCCTCATGGCTCAGGGACACTCTCGCAGATGCCGAGAGACATATTGTCCCAAAGGGGGACATTCCGTGAAATCAAGAAGTCGAAGAGATACCAAGGGTATCTGGCAGCCATAAGTACAATAGTACAATCTGAGCTTGGATCATTTGAAGAAGCCGTAAAGCATCTAGTTTGGAAGGATGCTATGCACGAAGAATATGAGTCCATTATGAAAAATGATGTCTGGGAAGTGGTCAAAGATCTCCGTCGTTGATCTCCTCCTGAGATCCAACGATCCACGTTCAATCACCCTTTGCCCTTCCGGTCCCACCACCAAAGGCCTCCGGTTTCATTCATTTTTCCCTTCTTCCTTTGTATTTTCCCAAAAATCAAACTTTGGTGTTTAACACTAAAAGTTATTGGTTTTCGTCTAATTCAGTCTAACCTCCTTGGCCAGTAAATCCTGACCGTTGATCACCATCTGTCCATCTAATCCAACGGCCCGGAATCATCCTCGCACCAAACCTTCATCGGCTCAGTTCTTCACCGTTCCGCCATGATTGTCACCTGTTTCTTTGCTGCTACCACTGTTTTCATCACTTCTCTCCATCCTCCATGAGCCTCCAAAGCATCCATCCGCCCTCCCGCATGGATTTCTTAACATGATTATTATTTTTTTACAGGGTTACAGACGGTGAAAACCATTCTTTCTACACAGTCACTGTCAAGGTAATACAGGGCGCAGAAATGCCAGTTTTTCAGAACCGAAGATTGCAAGGAAGTCACCTGAGAAAGTTTTAAAGCATATTTTCATTAAAATATCAGTATTAAACTCTGTTTCAAACTCTCCATGCACCATTAAAACCTGTGTATCCACAGACATGATAGAAGTGAAGCGGAAAAGAGTATCAGCGATAGTTTAAAGGGATTTAAAGCCATTATTAAAAATTAAACGCTTTAATCCAGTGTTTTTAGGATGAAGATTCAGATTGAAGACCCTAAAAATGATCCAGAGGCCTAATAAGGCCTAAAGCACATGAAACAAGCCATGTTAGTTCTCCACATCAGCAGAATGTTCTTTCCAAAGAAAGGACAAGTTCCCATAGTGTTTTTTATTCCCCATCGAGTTCCTGAGAAGATCACCACCCTGACAGAAGTCTTAAGATTGCCAGAGCATTAGTTATACAGTATGGAAGGCCTGAAAGTCATTTATCTTCCTTACTTGTCCCAGTGTACAAACAGAGTACCAAATTCCATAAAGTACTTCAAGAACATACCTTTGGAGTTATTTTCCGCCTGTCGAAGACCACTAATTCACCCAAAGAGTACTGAAAGTCAATACGAGATATTAAGACATAATGGGATACAAGAACACTTCTCCCTCTATTTTAAATTATGCATTTAAGTTGTATCTACCTCTACAGCCACTCTTTCAGCTATAAGAACTCCTCAGAAATACATTGTAAATGTTGGATATTCGTGGATTGTAAGCTGTTTCACTGAGATAGAGCTCTATGTGTATTAGTTGTAAAATAGGCTGGGAGATGATTTCTAGTTGATATCAAGCTGCTAGACAATGATCTATGTGACTGGTGTTGCTCTTTAATATGACAAGAATGTTCATTGGATCCTGATCTAAATCAGTGGTGATGTTTTCTATCTTTGTCAATGTTTTCCCTCTATTATTCATCATATTTCATTTCTCTGATAAGAATTAGTAAACTAGCTTAGGATATACTGTTGTAAAGTACCCTAATGCTTCCTGCTCTTCTTATCTTAAATGTTTTCTACTAATTGTGTTATCTAGGAACAAATTCATATAATTTAACTAGTATAGTAGTTGGTTCACCCTGCTTACTGATGTATGAATTTAGAGTTTGTTTTTAGATGTTCTTGTCTGGTTTTAGCTGAAAGAATTGGGATACTGGGAGATTTAGAGTCAGTTATGTCTCACTAGGGTCCTTTTCCAACATTTTAGCCTTTCTAAGATCCCTTAAGTTGAATTTCAAAAGAAGAGAAGGTTAAAAGACTTTCTCTGATCTTAGGCTTCACTTTGTGTCAAATCTTTAATGTTTTCTATTGTCTGAAGAGTTAGCCTCTTTAGGAGTTTGATCATAGATGGTTAAGGCATGTCCTGTCCCTAGATTTGCTCCTAAGTGGTCACCTTGGAAGGTTTCCTTGTCATTCACCTTCATTTCCTTATTTTTTCATCCCATACTATCATCTTTAGAGATCCTTTGTTTTAGATGACTAGCCCATTTGAAAGCCTTGGATATTGAATTGCAAGTAAACCCTTTTATGACCCCATTGCCCAATGGACCTGTGTTTTCTTTGAATTATCTCCCCATTGCCAAAAATACTTCTTTGCTCACTCCTTTGTCTCACATTGAACCCTTCTTTCATGTTTCCCAACCAAACAAACAAAACAAAACAAAACAACAACCCTTGTGCCCTATAACTAGCCTAATACCTTCAACTGAACTTCAAATATATATTGTTCTTTGTCCTTATAGAGAGATCCCTCTCTAGACCCAGGAGGGCTAGATCCTGAGGTCCCAAAGTGGTTTGATGTGCTCTCATCATTTGGTATTGCCAAATCTACCAAATCATGGGAACCACAACAAAACCGATAATGGCACTGAATATGAGACGAACGAGTTCAAGAACTTTTGCAGAGAATTTGGCATCAAGAGGAAGACTACAACTGTCTATACTCCTGAGCAGAATGGTGTTGCTAAACGAAAGAATAGGACCATTGTGGAAGCTGCGAGTGCCATGCTATGTGACGAGGGTCTACTGAAGTTTCTGTGGGGAGAAGCTGCGAACACTGTTGTGTACATACAAAACCGATGTTGTCATTCCGCTTTGGACTCCAAAACTCCTGAAGAGGTTTTCACTGGTAAGAAACTTGACGTCTCTCATTTTGAAGTTTTTGGATGTCCTATTTATTTTCATGTGCTGAAGGAGAAGAGGAGGAAGCTGGATGCTTCTGGGAAGAAGGGAATGTTTGTACGCTACAACAAAACTTCGAAGGCCTATAGATTCTATGTGTTTGGTCAAAGGGAAGTGGAGATATGCCATGATGTCACCTTTGAAGAAGATGCTTCCCTGAGGAAAGTAGTCAATCTTCTGAGATCTGAGGAAGATCATGAAGCAAGGCTGGAAATCAAGAAGAACTGAAGGATGAGACGATGCTCGATGCTAAAGGACCAATGGACCTGATTGATCCACCTCCTTCACTGGGGAAGAGACCATCATGGCTCAGGGACACTCTCGAGGATGCCGAGGGACATATGGCCCCAAGGGGGAAATTCTGTGAAAGCAAGAAGCCAAATAGATACCAAGGGTATCTAACAGCCATGAGCACTATTGTACAATCTGAGCCTGGATCTTTTGAGGAAGTCGTAAAGCATCAAGTCTGGAAGGATGCTATGCACGAAGAATATGAGTCAATAATGAAGAATGATGTCTGGGATGTGGTTCCAAGACCGAAGGACAAAGAAGTTGTCACCTTGAAATGGCTCTACAAGATCAAGCATGGATCTGATGGAAGTACTAAAAAGTTCAAGGCAAGATTCGTTTCCCGAGGCTCCTCTCAAAAAGAAGGCATAGACTATGATGATATATTTGCACCTATGGCCCGATATACCACCATCCGATCTATCATAGCCCTTGTAGCTATGCAAGGATCGAGTCTTCATTAGATGGATGTGAAGACTGCATTTTTGCATGGTGCGATAAAGGAAGAGGTGTACATGGAGCAACCTCTGGGGTTCGAAGTCCAGGATTGTGACACCCATGTCTGCAGGTTTAAGAAAGCCCTTTATGGGTTGAAGCAATCGCCGAGAGCTTGGTACGAGAGGATAGATAGCTACCTAATGAAGCTGGGCTTCACTCGTAGTAATGCTGATCTGAACCTTTACTTCAAAGTTGATAGAGAAAAGCCTCTCATTCTCGAACTGTATGTGGAAGACCTCTTCCAGACAGGTGCTAACCCTCTCATTCATCAGTGCAAGAGGGAGCTCACTGCTGAGTTAGAAATGAAGGACCTAGGACTGATGCATTACTTCCTAGGCTTGGAGGTCTAGCAGAGACCTGGCAAGATTTTCCATTCTCAAGGAAAATACACTGTGAAGCTTCTAGAAATATTTGGTATGGTAGACTGTATGTTCGTGTCGACACTGATGGAGCTCAACTTTAAGAAGTTGAGTGGCAGCGCTACCAGGCCTGTGTTAGCAAATCCTACTAAGTATCGTCAACTCGTAGGGGCCCTGGTGTTCTTAGTGAACACCCGTCTGGACATATGTTTTGCACTGAAAAATTTGAGTCAAAATATGGTTGAGCCTCATCACTCTCACTAGGTTGGTGCCAAGAATCTGTTGAGATATCTTCGGCACGCGATAAACCATGGGCTGAGATACACTGCCGAGAGTGTGACACTCCTTGGATATACTAATGCCGATTGGGCTGGCAGTGTGGTGGATCGTAAAAGCACATCGGGATGATGCTACACACTTGGATCTGCTTCGATATCATGAATGAGCAGGAAGCAGAAGACGGTGGCTTTGAGCACCACGGAGGCTGAATACATTGCAGCGAGTATGGCCTGTTGTGAAGCATTATGGTTGCGAAAGATCTTCAGTGAGCTGTTCGGGCATGTGCTAGATACCACTGTGATACTCTATGATAACCAGAGTGGGATTCGGTTGTCCGAGAATCCTGTGTTCCACGATCGATCCAAGCATATTGATATCAGGTACCACTTTATCCAGGATATGGTACAGTGAGGCGTCGTAAGGCTCGATCATATAGGAACTGATGAGTAGGTTGCAGATATTCTCACAAAGCCACTAGGGAAGGTCAAGTTCCTAACCTTCCGTGAGAGTTTTGGTATCATGGAATGACCCTATGCTGAGGGTCCTATTGGACGATGAGCTCTGGGAGCTCTAGGGGGCTTTAGGGATAGCTTCTCGGAGCTTTAAGCAACCATAGGGCTAGGCTTGCCGAACCTTGTTGGTGTGCTTCTGCCCCACCATTTTGATGATTGAGTTGGTTCACCTCTCATTATCTGTGCCCCGTATGCATCCTACCCATTGAGTTCAAGGCTCATGGGAAGTACCTCTCATTTGGCCAGTGAGGTGGGAAAAGTTAGAGACTAGTAGTAAAGACTGATGGACGCATCAGAGATTGCCTTACTCTCTACCTAGGATGGCACGGTCCAATCACCTTATCTGGGATCAAGTATAGTGAGGTTTCAGACCTCCAATTGACAACGGGTCAGGTAAACCAATTTTGGGTTGGTATCAGACTCTTTGTGAGTCCTATAGAGGTTTCGGACCTCTGGGCTAAATCTGTCAGTTAGGAATGATGTCTTTGTGACTGACCCACTTCTATTTTGAAATAGTTCTGAAATAAAGAAGCCAGCAAAGCAAGTTACGGCGAGATGACGCACAATTTTTGGATTGCACAGGTGGATGGAGTTCTCCCCAGTTGAGAGGGAGTGTTAATTTTGGACAACTATTTCCAAACTCCATGTTTTGATGCTCAGATGAAGATACCAATATTTTTATTGGATTCCTCTTTCGGAGAGGTGCAAGATCAATCTAAATATCATCTTGATCCGATGAGCAGAACATTTATTTTGAATTTATTCAAAATATGTGCAAGTCAGCCTTAAGGTTTTGTGCCCCAACAGTTGTGTCACACACCCTCATTGATGGATATATATTGGTCAACGTTGGAGGACATTTTCACTCATCTCATCCTCACACATTTCTCTCTCATATGATTGGTTCGATGACCTTAGAGTCTCTTCTCTCCACACGTGGGATATTTCAGTAGCAACTCTTTTCTGTTTTCGGCCTAGGGTTTCTACAACAGCTTTGACCAGCATTGACTTTGGTCAACGCAAGGTCAAAAGGACCTAAAACTCTCCCAAAATTTTGATCTTTCTAATCCGCAATTTTTGGCACTATTCCCGAGGCTAGATGTTGAATTTGACTTTGCTACATTGACCTAGCTGCTACTGTTGTTTGCATTGACTGTTGACTGACAGCATTGACTTTTTGGGTTGACTTTTGAGTTGACCATTTGGTTGTCCTAGAGGGTTGTGTGACATTTCTGGTTGGCTGACCATATTGAGACTTTGTTGGTTGAAGCATCATGTTGATCGCTGTAACACACCAACACACATATATTTCTGGCTTGTCTTCCGTCGATCTACTGGTATGTTCTATCAAAATTTTAATTTATTGTTTATGTGATTGCTATCTGATATTGAAGAAAAAGTAAAGTTGCATCAAGCATAGAACATCTACAAAAATTTACATGGTTATCTAAATTTAACATGGTATCAAAGCTGAGGTGAAGACAAAGTACAAGCTAGTGTTAGAAGCAATCTCTGAAGGAAGAAATCCCATCAAGGACAAATGGCCTCCTCAACCTACAAAGGTTTTAAGGCTGATGATAAATTGACTGATAAGTCTGATTATCATGCATGGAATATGTCCTTGGATTTGGTTCTAGAAGATCAAGATGTCATGGACTATGTGCAGGGGAAGATTCAAGAGCCTCCATCAAATGCAGCTGCTACCACGAAGACGAAGTATAGAAAGGGGGAAATCAAATCAAAGATGATTATCCGAGATTCTATTCATAAGCACTTGGTTGCTTACAGTTATGAGCTGAACACATATAAAGAGATGTACGATAAGCTGGTGAGCATGTTTAGGGCTAGCAATGCTAATGAAATCCTTTTCTTCAAGAATCAATTGAAGAATATCAAGAAGGGAAAGGATGAATCTATTCAATCCTATTTTATGAGGCTCACTGAAATCAGGAATAACCTCCTAGCTATTGGGGAGCAATATCTAATCAAGAGATGGTTCTTATTGCACTTGGATATCTCCCTTGTGATTGGTATGTATTCAATACCACTATTCTTAATAATACTGTGATTCCTGATTTTGATGAAATATTGACGAGATGCACTCAAGAGGAAACAAGAATGATGGAATATGCCTCTAATGGAAATGGAAGCGACCCTACCGCCTTCACCGCTCATGCAAAGAAGAAGAACCATGGTGGCCCGAGAAATCAAAACCATGGTAGAGTGGGGCCCAAAGGAAGGAAGGGAAGATGTTACACTTGTAACTAAACTGATCACTATGTAATAAAGTGCCCTAATATAAGGGACTTTCCCAGGGATGATGAAAACAACAACTTGAGAGGGAATAGCAGGAACAACAGGTTCAAAGGAAAAATGAAGGATCCCTCTGATCGTAGTGGAAATGGGAAACCTTTCAAGAGGTCAAGAAATTCCAGGTATGATGAGTCTAATGTTTTTGATAATAAGAGAATTGAATTTATTATAGTATATTCCCTCTCTGCTGCATCTCCACCCGACACCCTAGATGTATGGTTTATTTATAGTGGTGCTTCAAGGCACCTCACTGGCTATAAATAAGCCCTCTTTGACTTGATTGAGAAGGATAAAAATCTAGAAATTATCCTTGGTGATAATGCCACCTATCCTGTGAAAGGGACAGGGACTGTGACCCTCCATCTATCTCAAGGTCAAGTCCTCCGATTACAAGATGTGTTGTACATACCTGATTTGAAGAAAAACCTTGTATCCATTTCGGCAATGGAAGACAAAGGGTTCAAGGTGGCATTTGTTGATGGAAATATACGTATCTAGAAGAAGAACTTCAAGGAAGCTCTTACTATTGGTTTTAGAGTCGATACACTAGACAAAGAAGATGAAGAAGTGGGGAAGCTAGAAGAGCCGAAGGATGATCTGATGCCTGATGTTGAAGTACCCATGGATCTTATTGATCCACCTCCTTCAAATAAGAGAAGACCCTCATGGCTCAGGGACACTCTCGCAGATGCCGAGAGACATATTGTCCCAAAGGGGGACATTCCGTGAAATCAAGAAGTCGAAGAGATACCAAGGGTATCTGGCAGCCATAAGTACAATAGTACAATCTGAGCTTGGATCATTTGAAGAAGCCGTAAAGCATCTAGTTTGGAAGGATGCTATGCACGAAGAATATGAGTCCATTATGAAAAATGATGTCTGGTATGGTGGACTGTAAGTCTGTGTCGACATCGATGGAACTCAACTTTAAGAAGTTGTGTGGAAATGTTGTTGGGCTCGTGCTAGCAAATCCTACCAAGTATCGACAACTCGTGGGGGCCCTGATGTTCCTAGTGAACTCACGTCTGGACGTATGTTTTGCAGTGAACACTTTGAGTCAACATATGGTTGATCCTCATCACATTCACTGGATTGGTGCCAAGAATATATTGAGACATGTTCGAGGCACAATCAACCATGGGCTGAGATACATTGCTCGGAGTTCGAGACTCCATGGATATACTAATGTTGATTGGGTTGGAAGTGTGGTGGATCACAAGAGCGCATCTGGATGTTGCTTCACCTTGGGTTCTGCTTCAATATCTTGGATGAGCAGGAAGCAGAATTCGGTGGCTTTGAGCACCATTGAGGCCAAATACATTGCAACGAGTATGGCCTGTTGTGAAGTTGTTTGGTTGCAAAAACTCTTCAATGAGTTGTTTGGGCATGTGCTAGATACCACTGTCATCCTTTGTGTTAACCAGAGTGGTATTCATCTTTCTGAGAATATCATGTTCCATGATCGATCCAAGCATATTGATATCAGGTACCACTTTATCCAGGATATGGTACAGTGAGGCGCCGTAAGGTTTGATCATATAGGAACTGATGAGCACGTCGTAGATTTTCTCACAAAGCCCTAGGGAAGGTCAAGCTCCTAACCTTCCATGAGAAGCTTGGAATCATGGAAAGACCCTATTCTGAGGGTCATGCTTGAGTTGTACTAGGAGCTCTGGAAGATTCAGGGGCTTGGGGATAGCTTATTCATGCTATAAGCACACACGAGGCTAGGCTTGTTGAACCTTGTTGTGATTCTGTCCCACCATTATGATATTGAGTTGGTTTACCTCTCTTTCATTTGTGCCCCACACGCATCCTACCCATGGAGTTTCAGACTCATGGGAAGTACCTTTCATTTGGCCAATGAGGTGGGAAATGTGGATAGAGACCAATAGCAAGACCGATGGATGCATCGGAGATTTTCGTACTCTTTATGTCTAGGATGGCATGTGTCCAACACATTGATATGGGATCAAGTATGGTGAGGTTCTTACCTCTAAACTGACTTCGGGTCAGTAAAATATAATCGGGTTAGTATGTGACTCTTTTTGAGTCTATTGAGATTTTATCTTTTAAACTGATGGGTCAGTAAAATAACTTCGGGTTAGTATGAGTAAAACACTGTCAAAACCTGTGGTGGCTACTGCTAGTAGTAGTTTCTTGCCGATGGAATGAGATTGTAGAGGAATGGAGAGAAAATGCCTTTTGGTTACCAATAAATGGAGTGATATTGCAGAGGAATGGATAGATAATTATTTCATGAGCCCGAGAAATGTAAATAGTTTTTTTTTTCATTTTTCATAATGACAATTAAAAAGTTAAAATATGTATTTGAGACTAAATAAACATTTGACTTATGAGCCTGCAAAATGTAAATAGTTTGTTTATTCTTTTTTGGTATAATTTGAGACAATACAAAAATAAACATATGTATTTGAGACAAAATTAACCTTTCGTCTTAAATATCTCTTTCATGTAGTAGTGGGAGGAGCGGTCTAAAGAATTGAATAAATCCAACACCTAGATGCGAAATTTGGATCCAATGTCGCTCGCATAGATATACACTTTTCACCACTCTCTGATCCATATTTGAATCCAATGTCCCTCGCATAGATATACACTTTTCACCACTCTCTGTTCCATAGATGCAAGTATATATTATCAAGAAGTTGCAGGGTTTATACATAAAAAGGAGAGGACATTTCAAAACTTCATAAAAAAACCCCACGCATAGAATTATTCTAATTTGGGTCTTTGGCGATGATTTAGTGGAAAATGTTAAAAAAAATATCTAGTAGTGGGGAAGTGGGGGAAGGGAGGGAATCCTAATAGTATACCAAAATATTATCTCATGAAGGTAGATCCTTTAGGATAAGGGGTCCCTTAAAGAATACAACATCAGTAGAGGGTTCACTCTATATTTGATGTATGGATTATTTGGAGGATTAGAACTTGGCCCATATATCTTCTACAAAGAAGTTGTCAAAAGGAGTGCAATTGTACCTTTAAGATCAAAGGTCCCTCAAAGAATACAACATCAGTAGAGGGTTCATTCTATATTTTATGTATGTATTACCTGGAGGATCACAAGTTGGCCCGTATATCTTCTACAAAGAAGTTGTCAAAAGGAGTGCAAATGTGAAGGTTACTTCTCCTACATGGACTCTTCCTAGTTCGTACTTCGTGGAAAGGATGGAGGAACACCCAAAGATCAAGGTCTAGAATCCTCAGGTGGATAATATGTTTTCATATTTTCATGAAGAGATAGTCATTTGTCATTTTAACGGTTTATGAACCAATCTAGAGAATATATATCAAATAATATACACAAATTGGACTACATAATTTGATATCTACTCATTCTCAAAGGGATTCTTTATCATATTGTACCCTTCATCAAAAAATATTACTAGAAAATTTTCAAGGAAGGGTTGTGGTTCTAGGGAAGAACTAGCTTATTGAGTCTCTCCCTCGTTCCCATAATTTGATTCATCAAAAAAGGAAGTAACAAAAATGCTTATTTGGGTTCAGAAGCCATATCGATTCCCTTTTTGCACTATCAATTTCTTGAAGATATTGGGAATGCTTTGGGAGATTCCATCAAAATAGATGGTGAGAGAATAACCGAGGATATTTTCACATATGTCCAGATTTATGTGGAGATAGACATTAGCAAGGTGATTCCAAATAGTATTCAGATGAGAAAATTCTAGTGGACACATATATTAGATTATGAAAAATGGCACTTAGATGTTGTGTAAGCAACCAAACTTGGCATCTATAAGATAACTTCCCTTTAGCCGAAAAAATAGCAAACAAGAAGAAGGGACAACATACCAAATCAAAGCATTAGTAAACTTATGAGTCCCCTCCTGATGATGAAGATGTGGTGGATCAAAATAATTCCCCAACTAATGAAAACGAGGAAATGAATGAAGCAAAAACTCTCACATATCATTGTACAAAGTCAACAAAACTCAACCATAACATAGAAATGGGCATCACACCAACTCCTATAGTACTCGAAATAGTTGAAACAAAGAATTAAGGGATTCCAATAAGTAAAATATCTTACAACTTTGAATCAGAAAAGGAGAACACCCATGCTTCAAGGAATTTTATTTCAGTTATCTCCCAACCTGCCACAATAGTATGTAAGGAAGTGTTGAGATTCAACAAGAAGATTCAACACCCATGCGTAGTGCATTAAACACTTGGTTGCATTGAGCACCTGGTTGCATTAAGCACCCAGACTAGGATGGGGCCCATAATGTTATTTTTGGGTGCATGTCTATTTTGGTTATCCCTTAATTAATATGGACATTAAACTGTAATCTATTCTCAATGTGGACTTGAATGAGTTAACTGGAAGTGATAAATTCAGTTAGCTAATGGATTTCGAGTTAGAGGTTAGTTGGCGAGACATGCAGAGTAATTCTAGTTGTAACAGAGTTCGAAGTGCAGTGGTGCATGAGTTGGTGCAAGTTGTAAATAGTTTAACTTAGTTAAGTGAGTTAAACTCAGTTGTGCTAGTTGTAACTGAAGATACACTAGTGAGACAGCCAGTGAATTAAATATTAATTAATTCACAATAAGTGATCTCACATGCAACTGAGGATTTACTATTATTAGTTGTATGAATGTCAGATCCAGTGGAGACCCAGCTAAGTTCTAGGTGAAAAGGAAGTTGACTATCATTTGTAGGATTATTGGCCTGCACACATGCAGGAAAACACCCATTGGAGTGTCCGTGATACTTGCATAGTCAAGGCAGGAAATAATTCCTATCTTTTAGGGATATTTACCATCAGGGATTGTGCAAGCAAGGCAGGTTTTCTGGAGGCTGAGAATTGGCTATGTGTTGGTCAGTTTTCTATATGACAGTGTGAGACAATTAGTTGAGTACTGGAGTGCTCTTGTGAGAAGATTTTTGTATGTAATTGTTTCATGATCTATGCTTAATATACAATAGAATATAATGGATTTTTTAGCTGTAAGCTTTCCCCGGGAAATTATCTGTGTTGTGTGTGATTGATCTTTCTTCATGTTCATGTGATTAGCGATTGTGTTTTTAATTCCACAAAATATTTGTAGAAGTGACTTAGTATTTAAATTTAGTACATTGTTAGATCGGGTGAATCCAAGATATACATGCTTGTTGTATAATTTCTACATGGTATGAGAGCACATGAAATTGCATAAGTGAAGCAGGAGTTGAGTTTGTAACTGGATAGAATTTGAATTTGCAGAAAGAATTTCTTGGTGCTATAGCTGATTCAAGATAGAAATGGATTTCAATGGCATGAGGTTATAGTATGCACTCAAGGGCATCTCAAACTACATTTCTTGGAAGGACGGGATGGAGGCAGTATTCGAAGACAATGGGTTCAAGGAATTCATTGACAAAGATGTTCCTAAACCCGATGCTGCAGATGCTACAAATCTTGATGCATGGCAAAAGAAAGTGGCAAAGGCAAGGAGGATCCCATTGGAGGGAGTACGAGACCACATTGTCTCAAGCCTCCATGGGAAAGCCACACCATATGCAATGTGTAAGGCTTTGAAGAATCTATTCCAAAGCAGCAGCAACCATAGGAAATTGGCGCTCAAAGATAAACTCAAGAAGATCAAGATGGAAAAGGGCGACACCATTCCAAAATATATAACAAATTTTGTCCAATGTCGGGATGAACTAGGGAGCATTGGAATAATAGTTGCTGATGATGATTTGGTGAGCTTGGCTCTCCCAGGACTTCCCAAGAGTTGGAACAGTTATCAAGACTCTGTCAATGGAAGGGAAAAATTGTCAGATTGGGAACGATTGTGGTCGGATTTGGTGCAGGAGGAGTTCAGACAGAACACTAGAGATGGATCTTCATCTAAGAATGAGGATGAAGAGGATTGTGCTTTGGTTGCCAAGGCAAGGAAGGGGAAGGGGAATAAATTCCATTCTAAATCAGAGTCCAAGAATGGCAATAAGCAGGACATGTCCAAGGTGAAGTGTTTTCATTGTCATGAGCATGGGCATTTTTCTACTAACTGTCCACAAAAGAAGAAGAACAAGAAGGCTCAAGGATTTGCAGCTGGTGAGGCCCTTGCCTCGCAATTTGAGCTTTACTTCTCATTGATAGCATGCATGGTGTCTAGTGCATTGGGATCTGTGTGGTATTTAGATAGTGGCGCTTCCTTTCACATGACGGGAGATAAGGAAATTTTTCAGTGACTTGGAGGAGAAAGATCTCCAGAGGCATATTGAAATGTGCGACGACGGATGGTACAGTGCTACCACGATTTGTACCATTACCTTTTAGAGGGAGTCAGGTAAACCATTTCAATTAAAATATGTGATGCATGTACTAGGTCTGAAGAAAAATTTGGTCTCAATTGCAATGTTGGAGGATAGAGGCTATGATGTTGTTTTTAGTGATGGAAAATATTTCCTGCGACATAAAACAATGGGACAAGCCAAGAGGATAGGGATTTGAGTTAAGAAGCTCTACAAGTTAGAGGTAGATGGCTGCGCAAAAATGGTGGGCAAGGCAGATCAAGTGGTGAGCCGGGATGAGGACGAATTATGGCACTAGCGATTGGGCCATATTCATCATGGAGCCTTGAAAGTCATGCATCAGATTTCTACTGGTATTCCCAGGGGTACACTTGTGCAGTCAGACACATGCAAGGGATGTACTGTGGGAAAATATGTAAAGGATAGCTTTCATGAGAAGGAAAACCAAGCTTCAGGGATCCTTGAGAGAGTTCACACAGATGTGTGCGGTCCTTTCTCAGTTGCTTCAATAGAAAAACATAAGTACATGTAATATTTGTTGATGAATTTCCTTGTAAGTGCTGGATATTTTTCATGCATAAGAAAGATCAAACATTCTCTAAGTTATATGAGATTAAGGCATTGGTGGAGAAAGAGTCGGGGAGGCAAGGGAATTCTCTTAGGAGCGATAATGGTGGAGAATACATCTCTAACGAATTCAAAAACTTCTGCAGCAAAAGAGGAATTTGAAGAGAACTCATAGTGCCTCATAACCCACAGCAGAATGGGGTCACGGAGAGGAAGAACATAACTATTATGGGAGCAGCACGAGGAATGTTGCATGATCAAGGCCTACCGATGCATCTGTGGTCAGAAGCATGCAATATAGTGGTACATGTGAAAAATCGTTGTCTTCATAGAGTACTTGGCATGAGTACACCTGAAGAGGCTTTCACTGGTAAGAAACTTGATGTTTCACACACCAATATTTTTGGCTCATTTTTTTACGTGCATGTGACCAAGGACGTCAGGAATAAGCTAGAACCAACAACTGAGGTTGGTATTTTTGTGGGATACACTGAAACACCCCATAATTATCGTGTGTATTTTCCAAACCATAGAATGACTGTTGTGTGACGGGATATCAAATTTGATGAGGAGAAAGCCATGCGGTTGTCCCTTGAGAGGGAACTGGACTTGCATGCAGAGGAGGAACTGTTGGTTCCCAAGGACGAGTATCAAGATGTGGATCAACCACATGAGGAGGTTCATGGAGTGGAGGAAAACACTCATGCAGAGACATCCATCAGAAATGGCAGAAGGTGCACCATGGAAGATGATAGATTGAAACTTGATGCTGCACAGAATGTAGGAGCCCCTAATTCACAGCGCAGACAGAGATAGTCTCTTGGCCTATTTACTAGATACATGGCTCTTATGAGAAAATGTATTGTGACTAAACCATATTCCTTTTAGGAAGCAATGCAACAACCAACTTGGGTTGATGCAATGGTGGAGGAGTGTGACTCCATTATCAAGAACAATGCATGGGAGATAGTCCCAAGACCGGTCGACAAATCAGTGGTTGGATCGAGATGGATCTACAAGGTAAAGGAAGTTGCTTATGGGAGTGTGGAGAAATATAAGGCTAGATTTGTGGCCCGGGGATTCTCACAGATCGAGGGGATAGATTATGATGAGACTTTTTCACCTATCACAAGGTACTCTTCCATAAGATCCATCCTTGCACTCTCAGTCCAGATGGACTGGCGCATTCATCATATGGATGTGAAAAATGTGTTTCCTAATGGGATCATTGAGGAAGAGGTGTACATAGAGTAGCCTGAAGGTTTCGATATCTTCAACAGTGAGTCGCATGTGTGAAGACTCAAAAGAGCATTGTATGGGCTGAAGCAAGCACCCTGTGCTTGTTACATTTGGATAGATGGCTATTTCACCGAACTGGGCTTCACCAAAAGTGAAGCAAATGAAAATATGTACTAGATTGTGGTTGATGGTAAGCTATTGATCACTGTTCTTTATGTTGATGATCAAATTTTGACTGGTGATGAATAGTTGATACACTCATGCAAGGAGGATCTTGCAAGGGAGTTCGAAATGAAGGACATGGGCCTCCTTCATTATTTCCTTGGATTGGAAATATGGCAGCGGGATGGTGAAATTTTTGTGTCTCAAGGAAAGTATGAAAAGGAGATACTAGGTAAGTTTAACATGGAGAGTTGCGAACCCATGGATAATCCTCTTCCAGGAAATTGGAGGAAAGAGGATGCTACTTCTGGAGAGGTAGTGGATGCTACTATCTACTGACAGTTAGTGGTTTCACTAATGTATCTAGTGAACATGAGATCAGACATTTGCTACATAGTGATCTGAAATGACTATATTAGTTTTGTTGTGCTAAGGGCCTTTCAGTTTTAAAAACATGTGCATAATTGGTTCATTAGTTTACATAATGATTAAGGAGTTTTTCCATGAATTATAAATCAACTTTAGTGAATTAGAAGCATAAAATAAGCATAAATAACACCAAAAAATAGTGTAAAATAGAGAAATAAGTTACCACATGAAATTTACATAGCAGACATGATGAATCATTTCACCCCTCTTGGGCTACATCTGCTGGTCCAACTCCTAATGACTTGTCCATCTTTCATTATGCTCAAAATTTTGCTATTACATGTAGTTACAGTGCTTTAATGGTTTTTTTCTCTGCACCAATGGCTTCAGCATGTTCCAATTATTCAAGAATGACTCTTCATTCACTCAGAATGGTCGAATAATGAGCCTCCTACACTTTTTCCCAATATCTCCTAGGAAAACTCCACTAAATGTGGAGAACTCCAGTTAACTGGAGTTAAATTAGGATTGACCCTTATCCGCTCCGCCTATTAATCCGCGTATTCAGTTTTACGGTTAGGGTGGTGGACACATGTACACCCCCAACTGTTAAGTGGCTTATACATTAGCGGAAACAATATCGGAGTTTCATTAAACATACACGTTTACGATCAAACATCGCTTACATTTTAAACAGATCACACATAACCTTAAACAACTTATATTCACGCGGAACATGGTTCTTGGGTCCTACAACACGCAACCAATCATAGCGCATCACAAATCTCTTGCCTGCAAGTTAAACTTGGTACTGGTAACGCATAAATCATACTTATGCGATGTGCGCTCCTGCGCAATGCCGAAACATGGCTCCCCTCATCGCATCGCAACCTATTTAACATACCGTGCAAACTCTTAACAGTATCCGCTATTATTTGCGAAATGCGAAATCGTGATTCATCATCCACCGTTGATCTCCCACTACTGCTTCTGTGATCTAATCTCCATCGTTCATTCTGCTTGCATTGATTTATGTTGACAGAATCACAATTAAATAACACCCATGTCCTGCCATTTTCGATCAGAACGCAATATCTTCCTCATACGACATCAATTTTTTGAACCGTTTGTGGTGCCGAAATCAGGAAGACGAGATCTACACAACCATCCTAGTTTCAATCCAATCCTGTAACTTTGAATTTTGAGCAAAATTTATGAACTCCTGATCGTTCCTCCGCATTGGGAAGCTTTTGGATCCCAAAAGACTTGATTACCTATTCAGTAGATGAGGGTACAACTCCCTCATCTTTTCAATCTCCATCCATTTTTCCTTTCTTGGTTTAGTTCCTTTGAGCCCAACTCGAAGGTAGTTAACACTTCCCCTCTTTGATGCTCTTGTCCTCCTGTCAAGAATTATATCTTCTTTGAGCTCATCTAGAAATTCTAGCGATAAATATTCAATAGAAGGTAGTTGAACATCACTTCCTTGATCATTGATCAAAGGAGGCTCATACAAGCGTAATTTTTCAACATTAACAACTGAATACGTTTGCATGTACGAAGGAAAATCAAGTTGGAATGCATTATTACCAACTTTTTTTATGAGCTTGAAAGGACCATAGTGAATGGGTTTGAGTTTTTTACCTTCCCCTTGCATTCTTTCTTTGCTCATTTTCATCCATACCTCATCTCCCTCTTGAAACTTATGATCAACCCATTTTTTGTCATGCCTTTCTTTGTATTTGCTTTGACTTTTCTCAAGTTTTTATTGAACTTGTTGATGTATTCTTTGAATTTTCTCAATGAACGTTCGAGCCTTATCAATATCACTATGGCTATCAATTGCAAAATCCTTCCCAAAGATGAAGTCTAATGGCGATTTTGGAAAATACCCAAAGCATGCTTCAAAAGGTGAGGTTTGTGTTGAAGAGTGCTTTGCCCGGTTGTAAGCGTGTTGAATGTAATGTAGTTGTTCATCCCACAACTTAGGATGTTCGCTGTAATATCCTCTCAATAGATGCACAACTGTTCTTTTCACCACTTCGGTTTGTCCATATGTTTGTGGATGAAAAGCGGTACTCTTTTTCAATTTTGTGTCCATCATTCTCCATAGATTTGACCAAAAATTCCCAATGAACCTGGAATCCTTGTCACTAACAATAGAAGTGGGCAATCCAAAATGAACCCAAAAATTTTGAAAATAAAATTCAACAATATTTTCAGCAGTAATGGTCTTCTTACATGGCATATGTATACACATTTTAATCTATCCACAACTACAAAAAGATAATCATGTTTCTTTCTTTACATAGGTAGACCTCCAACAAAGTCCATGGAGATGCTCTCCCATGGCCTTGATGGTACCGATAGTGGCGTGTACAATCCAAGCTTCCTATTACTAGGCTTACTTTTTGCACACATAGAACAACCTCTTATAAAACGTGACACACTATCTATCATGCGAGGCCAATAACAATACCTCTGTAGATGCGACATTGTTTTTCTTACCCCAAAGTGTCCAGTAATAAGAGAAGAATGAGCTTCTCTCATGACACTTAGCCTCTCTCCTTGTGGAATAAATAGCTTGCCCAAATGAAACAACAAATTGTTATGCATTTTATAATCTCTTTCTTCAACTTGATTCCCTTCACTCAAACTAGCATACACATATTTGAAATCAATGTCATGTGCATATTGTTCTATGTAACTCTCATGTACAACAGAATAATTTTTGAGTAATGTAGAAGCACTAATGATTGGTCTCGAAAGCATATCTGCAACTTTATTGAATATACCTCTTTTGTACCTTATAACCAAGTGAAATTATTGAATAAATCCCATCCACCTAAAATGTCTTGATTATTGCAATTTTGTTTGTGATTTCAAGTACTGTAATGGTTGGTGATCGGTGTATACAATAGTCTCTTTACCCATCAAGTAGTGTTTTCACTTCTTGACACTTTGTACCAACGCATATAGTTATTTTTCATATGTAGGATAATTAGTCACATCACCATTAAAAGTTTCTGAATGAAAGGCGATAGGCTTACCATGCTACAATAGGACTGCACCCATGGCATAGTCACTAGCATCGGTTTGTATCTCAAATGGCTATCTCAAATTTGGTAGTGCAAGGACTGGAGGTGAACTGATATTGTATTTTAAAGCTTTGAAAACTTGATGTTGTTTGCCTCCCCATTGCAAGCCTTTCTTGACACTTGTCATTGCATGCATAGGAGCTGCAATGGAAGAAAAGTTAGCAATAAATTTCCTCCAATATTGAGCTGCACCTAAGAAAATTCTTACCTCGGTAACTGTTTTGGGTGTGGGCCAATTCAAAATGGCCTCCACTTTAGAAGGATTAATACTCAATTCTCCTCCTCCTACAATATGTCTCAAATATACTAAAGAAGTCTTGTCAAACTCACATTTTGACATCTTAAGAAAAAATTTCTCTTTCTTCAAAATATCAAGCACTCTATTTACATGCAAGACATGATCTTCTCTTTTTTTGCTGAAAATCAAAATGTTATCTAAGTACACAATAACAAACTCGTCAAGGAATGGTCGCAAAATATTATCCATAACCCACATAAAAGTTGTCGGTGCATTACATAAACCAAAAGGCATAACTAGCCACTCAAAGAGTCCTTATTTGGTTTTGAATGTAGTTTTCCATATATCACTTTCTACAATTCTTGTTTGATGATATCCACTTCGTAAATATAACTTAGTGGAAAAATCTTCTTCTTTCAACTGATCAATCAAATCGTCTATTATTGGGAGTGGGTAACGATTTTTTACCGTAATTTTGTTCAAAGCTCGAAAATCTAGACGCATGGGCCAAGTCCCATCTTTCTTTGGTATCAAGACTATGGGTGAACCGCATGGCGAAGTGTTTGGCCTTATGATACCTTTATCCAAAATCTCTTTGATTTTCCTCTTTATTTCAATATTCTCCATTATCGACATCCGATACATACCGATGTTTGGAAGAGGACAATCCTACTGCAACTGAATCTCATGTTGAATTTTCCTTTTTGGAGGCAATCCTGTTGGTTCCTGAAACAACTCATGATGCCCATTAACCGCATCATATAATTATTATTTCAACTTAGGATCACATCCCTAAAAAGGTTCATGATTATTATCAGCTTTGGCTTAATCATAAGAAGAACAAAATTCTTACTTGAATTTACGAGCCTCTTTACCTGTCCAGCATTTACCAAGGCAATATTTGTCTTCTTGTAGTGTGCTCTAACAATGAACTCCTTGCCATATTTGAATAAATGATACTTGTTCTCATGGCGATAGAAGATCACTTTCCTATCATATATGTAAGGAATCCCTAATACAATACCCGTTATGTCAAGAAGAACCACATCTAATTCAACTGTGTCAACAAAGCTTGCAGTGATTGCAAACCTCAAAATACATTTCCTTGTAACCTGTAGATTTGCATCCTTACAAATGTAACCCAATGGATATGGTTTTGTATATGGTATGGTCTCAAGGTTAATTTTTTTGACCAAATCTTCAGAGATTAAGTTTGCTTGTGACCCACTGTCAAACAGTGTGTCAACCTTGGTATACTTGGATATGACCCTCACATGAAACAATTCTATTCTTTCTTCTTCATTTGAAGTGTTTATGAGGCAGTTTGATGTACTGGTAGTGGGTTTAGTTCCAATTTATTTTCCCTCCATGTTCTTCAATCCCATGGCTGTAATTTTAGTCTCATCACCTAAATCAAACCCTAAGTCATGTTGAGCTGTAGCAGCAGTTTTATGTTTCCCTTTGTTATTGGGTTTCTTTGGCCTCAATTCTGGATGTAATTTCCAACAATGAGTTTCATCATGGCCTTATTTTGAACAATGTTTACAAATCATTTTTTATCCCCCTTTCTTAATAGACGTATTCTTTTTGTTTTTACCTTTTGGGCACTCTTCCTTGACTTTACCCTTAAAAGGGTTCTTCCTACCCTCTTCAGGAATGTTCTTCCCTCTAGCTTCTAGATGTGTGGCCTGAACACAAACTTCATCTACACTGGTGGGGTTAAACATGAGAATAGTATGTTTTAGGTAGCTATGTAAGCCTCCTATGTACTATAGCAAAGTGTCTTGGCTCTACAAATCCACCCCTAATAAAAGAGATATTCTCCTAAATTCCTAGGTGTATTCTTGCACATTTTGTCCCTTTAACTGCGTAAAGTTCTACCAGTTCATGATGGATTTTTGCATATGAGCTAATGGATAAAACCGTCGTTTAATAGCATAAATAAAATCTGACCATGATAGAATAATCTTACCATGTTTCTTGATTTCCTCTTGTGTCTTGGCTTCCCACCAAACAAGTGTTGCATCTTCCATTCTCAAAGAAGCTAATTGAATATCATCATCTTGACGGTTCTGTATTCTTAAATAGACCTCCAATTGTCGAATCCAATTATCTAGCTTCTCTGCATTTACTTCACCATTAAACATTGGTAATTCGAACTTAACATCAAGTTTTAATAAAGCAGATTTACCAGTGCTCTTGGACTTGTGTGGCTGATGTACTGAAGAAGAGGTAGAAGATGATGATGATGATGATGATGATGAGGGTGAAGATGGTGGCTCTCCATTGCCTCCATTTCCTCCATTTCCTTTCTTTGACTTGTCTTCATCATGTTGACCTCCTGAAGGTCTGTTGTATCTCAAGAAAAAATCCCTTGGCTGTGGTAAGAAATCAATGCTTAAGACGTTTTATAAATGTATGTCACAATTACCATATCAAATGGCCTCTATTTAACAACCTTGGAATTCAGTTACTTAATACCCTCAATAATATGATATAATGAAAGCCTTAACAATCCCATAAACTGCTGATATTTGAATGGAATGAAAAGAAGAATTGTAAGAGAAACTCAAAATGATATGCTGAAAACAAAAAATCTACCACTTTTAAGTTTCAGAATAAATTCATGGAGGAAGAGAGAACTTAAAATAATATGTTGTAAACATAGAATCTACCACTTTAAAGTTCTATCAGGAGTTTATGAAGAGAGAAGAGATGAGGTGAAGGAGCGAAAATTAAGGTTATTTAACTCTTACTCACAGATGTAATTAAGAGACCGACTGCTACATTACTTCACTTCATTCAAATAGGAATAGCTAGAGAGTGAAACAGAAAATATGTACCAACATCAACAGGTGTAGGAAACTTGATCTTCTTTCATTAATTTCTAAGAGAATTCAGTCATAAACTAATAGTCATCCAGAGGTCCAAAAAGCAGTACCTCTTTTCTTTATTTCTATCTACTTAAATACATCAAAGTAGTTTGTAACTGCTGAACTTCTTGAACTATTTGACTTCCTAAACTGTTAAGATTACTTATGCAATTATAACAAGAAAACATATTGAAACTTGGAAATATGGTTCATTTTTCTAAATATGATGTTGTTGATGTGTCCTCCCGGAGTACCGAGGTGTCCTTTCTGGTTATGATGCAACAGCTGCACTATTTTTTAGCGACGCCTCAATGCCCGACTCTGACCCAACTGTTGTGCTTCTAATAGTGCCCCTGTACGTTCTTTTTCCTGACTCTATCGATGCCTCTGTGCTTCAAACGCTGCTATCGTATTACCTACTACCCTACTCTGCCTTTTCTCCTTTGATTTGTGTCGAGTCGCTTACCCGAGTCTCTCTCCCTTGTTTTTCCTATTTCTTCATGACCGAGGCATTTCACCAGCTTTACTTTATAATCCTCTTTTTCTTCCTCTGACACAGTTTAACACAAAAAATACCTTTCTGCTGGATAAGAAAACCTTTGGAGTTCGCTTTTTAAACCACATTGTTGTTTTTAGCTTGTCTTTTACACTTATCTTCTAAGTTTCGCGATGCACGCTATGTGATCGGGTCCCACTAGGAATCACACATTGGATTTCAGAGACTTTATCACTTACCTTAATGGTTATCCTTTAAAATTCGCAATTTTCAATTTACCTCCCATGCGTGTCTTTTGAAACTTGTGGTTTGTGGCTTGCGATTTAATCTCCATCGTCCATCTCTCCACTCCGGTTCCACGCTTTGATCCTAACCGTCTGTTTTCCCCTTTGCGCATCCTCTGAAACTCTTAAGTTTTTAAGGGAAATGCACCCTTTCTCTGCCTTAGGGAAATTAGTTCGTTTATTCCACGACGTAACCCTCCTGAACTTATTCGATGTTCTACCACGCTAGTCCCTCCTGAGCTTGTGAATGAGCCCAACTCGACCCTATCCAATGTGCAATTTCCTGAACACGTGATCCAGGTGGATATCGGTGGCCGCCCACCTATTCCATTTGGACCCACAACATCAATTCTTGCAGCTTTTCACTTCTAGCAACTTACTATTTTTAGCAGGTTTTGGGGTCCTGCACGCCCGAAGCCATTTTGGGGCATTAATGATCCAAGTGGATATTGGTGGCCACCCACCTATTCCATTTGAACCCCCGCCATCAGTTCTTTTCATTGTTAAGTTTCAGCACAACTTACTATTTTTGGTAGTTTTGTGGGTCCTGAACTTCTGAGGCCGTTTTGAGGCCCTAAACGATGTTTTTTGGGAAATCCGAGAGTGACTGAGATTTTATTTCTCACACTAAAAGTTCTACTCCTTAGATAGATCTTTCTAACGAGATATTAAGCGCGTCAAACATAGATCGTATGCCAAAGTTACGTCTGCAGGAAGTTGAAACACCAATTTACCCAAACGGGGCCCACAGTTTTGGCGCTTCATCTCCTAGGATTAGGTTTTTGGACGTTCCAGGTTTTACATTGTTTCTCAACAATAAATAGGCCTTCGAGCCTCATTGTAACACAGTTCAGGGGATGGTAGCCATCACATCTCTTCTCAAGGATACGCTACTAGTACCCTAGCTCATTTATTTCCATTATGTCTGTAATAGGCCTTTGAGCTTCAATGTAACACAGTTCAATGCAGGAACGCAACATAATACACATATAACCATAAGCACAAAGATGCAGCGGAAATAATGCTCCATTTTATTAATGAAATAATGACTGAAATAAGCTTACAAACATAATGGAAACAAGCTAGGGTGATGGTAGCGTATCTCTGAGAAGAGATGTGGCGTACGCAGGCCTCTGAACTGTGTTACATTAAGGCTCGAAGGCCTATTATAGACTACATTGAGGGGCTTGGGGCGGCCCACACATGCAGGTAGTGAAAGATGAGCTTGCGCCGGGCACAGACCCCGAGAAATTTTGTGACAACCTAACAGCCCCCGAACTATGTTACAATGAGTACCAAAGGCCTATTTATTAATGGGAAACACGTAAACCCGAACTCGTCCAAAACCTTACCCTAGGAGATGAAGCGCCAAACCGTGGGCCTCATTTGGGTAAATTGGTGTTTCAACTTCCGAGACGTAACTTTGGCATACTATATTCATTTGACGTGCTCTAATTAGATGACCACAAAGATCTATCGTAAGGATTGCGGGCGGGAAAACCATTGGTAATGAAGGACGTTCTCAAGCCCTAAAATGTCATTTAGGGCCTCAAAATGGCTCCTAAAGTTCAAGACCGAAAAAAATGCTAAAAATAGTAAGTTGTGTTGAAACTTAAAAATGACGATGGGGTTCAAATGGAATGGGTGGTGGCCACCAATATCACCTAGATCATTAATGCCCCAAAATGGCTTTCCGAGAGCGTGCATGACAGAAAACACACTAAAAATAGTAAGGTTGCTAGAAAATGAAAAGTGCAAGAGGTGTTGCGAGGTCAAAATGGAATAAGTGGGTGGCCAGGTATCCTATATCATTGGAAAAAGATCTTTGGCTGTGGTTACATTGAAGCTCGAAAGCCTATTACGGACAATGGAAATGGATGAGTTAGAAGATCTTGTGACGCCATCACAGAAGAGATATGATAGCTACATTACGAACTATATAAGATGAGGCTCGAGGGCCTATTTATTGTTGAGAAACAATGTAGAATCCGAAACGTCCAAAACCGTAACCGTAGGAGATGAAGCGCCAAAACTGTGGGCCCCATTTAGGTAAAGTGGTGGTTCAACCTCCCAGGGGCGTAACTTTGGCATCCGATCTCCGTTTGACGCGCTCAATAGCTTGTTAGAAAGATCTATTCGGAGTAAAACTTTTGGTGTGAGAAAGATAAGCTTGGTCGCTCTCATTTTTCCCAAAAAATGTCGTTTAGGGCCTCAAAACAACTCCGAAAGTTTAGGACCCGAAAAACTGCCAAAAATAGTAAGTTGTGCTGAAACTTAAAAATGGAAAGAACTGATGGTAGGGGTTCAAATGGAATAGGTGGGTGGCCACCAATATTCACCTGGATCATTAATGCCCCAAAAAGGCTTTGGGCGTGCATGACCCGAAAGCCTGCTAAAAATAGTAAGCTGCTGGAAGTGAAAAGCTGCAAGAATTGATGTTGCAGGTCCAAATGGAATAGGTGGGCAACCACCAATATCCACCTGGATCAACATGCCCTTCGGTCTGGCTCTTGAACTATTCTACATGTGACCAAGCCTGACTCGACCCACCTTCACATCTCATTACGTAATGTTAAATGTTCCAACATATAAATAAAATTCTTCTATGACACCCAAACTTTTACATTTTCTAACATATATGCTTTTTTGGTGTTTTGAAAAATATTTCAAAGGTAAATGAAAATGAGCCACAACAAGATCCTTGTCCTTCCTTTTAGGAGGTGAAATAGGTGGTGGAGATTGTGGCAATCTTGCTCTCCTTTTCTTTGGCTCCTTTTGAGACCCTCCTGCTTCCACCAGTTTGTCTTCATCCCTTTTGAGCTTGAGCCTTGTAAGCATCTAAAACTTGCAAACAGTTAAACAATTCTTTGCACTAAACAACACCAGAGAAAAACTCTAGCTCCGATACCATCTAATCTGAAATGACTGTACTGCTGTGCTAAGGGTCTTTCAGTTTTAAAAACATGTGCATATTTGGTTCATTAGTTTGTATAAGGATTAAGGAGTTTTTCCATGAATTATAGATGAACTTTAGTGAATTAGAGGCATAAAATAAGCATAAATAACACTGAAAAATAGTGTAAAATAGAGAAATAAGTCACCACATGAAATTTACACAGCAGGCATGATGAATTATTTCACCCCTCCTGGGCTACATCTACTGGTCCAGCTCTCAATGGCTTTTCCATCTTTCATTATGCTCAAAATTTTCTATTACATGTAGTTACAATGCTCTAATGGTTGTTTTATCTGCACCAATGGCTTCAACATACTCCAATTAGTCAATAATGACTCTTCATTCACTTAAAATGGTCGAATAATGAGCCTCCTACTCTTTTTCCCAATATCTCCTAGGAAAACTCCACTAAATGTGGAGAACTCCAGTTAACTAGAGTTAAATTAGGGTTGAACCTTCTTTGCTCCGCCTATTAATCCACGCATTCAGTGTTACGGTTAGGGTGGTGGCCACATGCGCACCCCCAACCGTTAAGTGGCTTATGTGTTAGCGGAAATAATATCAGAGTTTCATTAAACATACATGTTCATGATCAAACGATGCTTACGTTTTAAACAGATCACACATAGCCTTAAATAACTTATGTTCACGCAGAACAGGGTTCTCGGGTCCCACAACACATCGCAAATCACTTGCCCGCAAGTTTAACTTGGTACTGGTAACGCTAAAACCATAATTTATGCGATGTGTGCTCATGTGCAATGCCAACACGTGGCTCCCCTCATCGTATCACATTTTAACTTTACCGCATCGCATCGCAACCTATTTAACATACCGTGCGAACTCTTAATGATATCCGCTATTATTTGGGAAATTCGAAATCACGATTCATCATCCACTGTTGATCTCCCACTGCTGCTTCTGCGATCTAATATCCACCGTTCATTCCTCTTGCACTGTATTATGTTGACAGAATCACAATTCAATAACACCCGTGTCCTACCATTTTCGATCAAAACGCAATATCTTCCTCATACGACATCGGTTTTTTGAATTGTTCGTGGCACTGGAATTTGGAAGACGAGATCTACATAACCATCCTAGTTTTAATCCAATCCTGTAACTTTGAATTTTGAGCAACATCTATGAACTCCTGATCACATAGTTAACCAGTTGAGTCAAGCTATGGTTAAGCCTACCAAGCTCTTTTGGAAGGCCGGGAAGCATAAGATGGACACATCGGGTATTTCTATGATGGATGGATGGTGTTTGCATGGCTATAGATCTAGTGTGATAGTCCATTGGACATAAAGAGCACATCAGGGGGGGATCTTTAGCATTGGATCGACAACAGTTTCCTAGTACAACAGGAAGCAATGATCCGTGGCACTTAGTTCAGCAGAAGCAGAATACATGGCAACAATTCAAGCTACATGTGAGGCTATCTGCATGAGAAAGATATTGGTTGGATTTTTTGGTTCTTATATGGATCTGACAATGATTCATTGTGATAATCATAGTTGCATTAAAATATCGATTAATCCCGTGTTTCATGATAGGTCCAAGCATATAGAGATTTGGTACCATCATCTCAGATATTGTGTGCAAAGAAGGATCATGTTGCTACAATACATTCCCATGGAAGATCAGGATGCAGATATTCTGACGAAGGCGCTCACCAGGAGCAAATTCGAATACCATAGAGACAAGATCGGGGTGAAGGATAATCCCTTTCTCATTGAGAGGGAGTGTTGAGATTCAACAAGAAGATTCAACATTCATGCCTAGTGCATTAAGCACCTGGTTGCATTGAGCACATGGTTGCATTAAGCACCCAGACTAGGGTGGGGCCCATAGTGCTATTTTTGGGTGCATGTCTATTTTGGTTATCCCTTAATTTAGATGAACATTAAATTGTAATATATTCTCAATGTGGACTTGAATGAGTTAACTAAAAGTGATAAATTCAGTTAGCTAATGGATTTTGAGCTAGAGGTTGGTTGGTGGGACATGTAGAGTAATTCTAGTTGTAACAGAGTTCAAAGTGCAGTGGTGCATGAGTTGGTGCAAGTTGTAAACAGTTTAACTCAGTTAAGTGAGTTAAACTCAGTTGTGCTAGTTGTAACTGAAGATACACTAGTGAGAGATCTATTGAATTAAATATTAATTAATTCACAATCAGTGATCTCACATGCAACTGAGGATTTACTATTATTAGTTGCATGCATGTCAGATCCAGTGGAGACCCAGTTGAGTTCTAGGTGAAAGGGAAGTTGAATATTAGTTGTAGGATTATTGGGTTGCACACATGCAACCAAACACCCATTGGAGTGCCCATGATACTTGCACAGTCAAGGCAGACAAGAATTCCTATCTTTTAGGGATCTATACCATCACAGATTGTGTAAGCAAGGCAGGCTATGTGGAGGCTGAGAATTGGCTATGTGTTGGTCAATTTTTCATATGAAAGTGTGAGACAATTAGCTGAATACTGGAGGGATCTTGTGAGAAGAGTTTTGTATGTAATTGTTTCATGATCCATGCTAAATATACAATAGAAGATAGTGGGGTTTTTAGCTGTAAGCTATACCAGAAATTATTTGTGTTGTGTGTGATTGATCTTTCTTCATGTTCATGTGATTAGCGATTGTGTTATTTATTCCAGTGTTTTTCCGCAAAAGATTTATAGAAGCAATTCAGTATTTAACTTTAGCACATTGTTAGATTAGGTGAATCCAAGATATACATGCATGTTGTATAATTTCTACAGGAAGTAAAAAAGAAGGGGAAGAAAGGGAAAATGGAAAAATATTATAACCATTAATTTTTTTTTGATATTTTATGATGGGATCCGTTAGGGATTTTTTTATGAATGCACCAAGAGCATATGCGACATGTAATTTCCTTTTCATTAATGAAATTATGATTTTTCCTTCGCGAAAAAAGTCTACCTCTAAAATATTCGAAAATATTCTTTCGAGGTTAAATCCCCACCATCCACGTGGTAATTATTCATAAATAAATTAAGGTCGTTGGTGGTGGAAAAGTGGTAAGGTCGACCTCGTAACAACGGACTGGTCTCGTGTTCGATTCTGAGCAAGGTCGTGGCTCGCCGAGTGAGTAGTTATACTAAACTAGGCCAAAGCCCACTACCTTTTCCCTAGATGCGGGTGAAAACAGGAGTATGAATAACAATCATCTCTCCCACGCCCATGAGGATGAAGATCTGCAGTGCAGGTCCTCACCCGATGTGGATCCTCAAATCGGTAACCATTTGCACGAGATGAATGGGATAAGGCATGATGAAGATACGCTTGGACAACGTCACCCCCTCCAGGGTACCTCTCTGCAGCTATCATCCTAAATGATTACCTGGATTGATATGCCAATCAGCCATAACTCTTCACTCGAGCCCGCTCATGAAATCGGTTATGACACACAGCTGCATGCGAGGCTCAATCATGAGCTACCCCCTTGCATGTGTCACAAAATTTTTAAAAGGAAGGCCCCTCTGCAAAAAGAGACACATAGTCAGTTCCTTCAGTCTTTCCTGTTGATTATGTTCTTGCCCTCCTGCACCACTAGCCTGCTGCATAGCCCTCTTCCTAGAGCTGCGCTGCGTAAACTTCTCTTGGCTATGATTTATCCAGCCTGTGCTTCTTATCCCAGCTCCATCTGTCCCTCCAGTCTCAATTTTCTGTGTGCACCCATTAGTCTGTGCTTTCCCTCCCATCGTTCCCCCTGTCCACTTATTTTTCCCTTGCTTCGTTCCTCTCCCCTTTGTGTGAATCCTTCCATCTCCATCACTCCTATGCTTCAGAAATCAATGGCTACTATGTTGCTCCAAAGAACCATCCGTGGAGGGAAAAGAGGGGCACTCCTTGGTTGTTACCACCGTGGGACGAACAATCATATGGAGTCTGTTGAAGGCTTATCCTCAGGAAATTACACTAGACAGAGCCCTGATCTTGAGCAGGAGGAGGAGGCCCCAGTGCAAGCTCCGCAGAGAGGTATATGTGGACCTTAGAAGTCTACCATCACGCATCAGGCGCACCCCCCACCTTGCAAGATTAACCCTCTGCCGACTCAGGAGGATGAGGATGATGAATCAAATGTATGGATTATAGATTCTGAAGGCACTTGGGCATGTGTCCTTGACGCAGAGTATTCGGTGGCTCCCATTCTCTGTGCACCGGTCCCCAAACCTAAGCGTCCACCCACTGATACAGAGGAAGCAGCTGCGCAGGCGTATGCCTGCCCCATAATGGAGGAAGAACCAGAAAGTAATGATGAAGCTGAAGACTAAGGATTGCGAAGCTGCTCATTTTTTCCTTGTTTTTGTCATGCATGCTATTACCATAGATTCTCATGTTATACTTATGCTTCTGCACATTTTGTAATTTTTGGATAAACCAGCGATGCTGCGCATTTTGTAATTTCTTGTTTCAAGTACTTTCCGGGCTGGTTTCCTCCACGGAGGCAGCCCCGAAACTGCACAACTAAGGCTGGGATTGGTTAAACGCAGCTTACCAACCCAATCTGTACCATATGTAATGTTTCTCTTTTCGAATTGATATAGATTAGCCTAATTTACTAAAAAAAAAATTATTGATAATTAAATTAAAATTTTGGAAGCATATTCCAAAATAGCAAGCGCAAATATTTCAATGTCATAAATATATATAGTTAAAGCAAGTAAAATATGGTTATAATGATTTAAAACATTTCAAGTAGTCTCACTATTTTACATTTTGAGCTTTTTGTAGGTGTATTTCTCCATCGAATTTTCCTAAAAGACAACAAAGATGTGTTGGAATTGTAACTTTAAATTGTGTAGTGTACAAAATTCAAGTTCCCTAACGAATTTTCAAGGCATTGCATCCATTTATGCATTTAAAAATATAATTTAAACAATGAAAAATTACACATGGTGTATGTTTGTGTGTGTGTGTATTTTGAGCCTTTTTTAGACATATGTTAGAATTGTTAATTCAAGTTGTGTAGTCTACACAATCCAAGTTCCCGAGTGAATTTTCAAGGTGTTGCATCAATTTATGCATGCAAAAAATAAATTTAAACAATGAGTGTGTGTGTAGAACTCGTATATATCCATCTTAACCATGAGAGGCATTAAATTTCTTGATGTGAAAATCTTTTTTCAAGTTTTGCATTCTAAAAGAGGTTTACATATCAAGAGATTTGGTTCTTGTGGTCATTTAGTAGATTTGCGGTTGAGATGGATCTATATTGGTTGATATATCAATTGGTGTTGTTTGAGTGGTTTTAATAAATATTTTTACCTCCCCACTTTTTTCCATATTCAAATAACATATATTCTTGTTATATTATGAGATAAAAAAATAAAAAATGAATTATTGTATGGAAAGACACTTTTTATATCTCAACATGAGAGAGATCTATAATTATTATTGTACACAATATGGATTTGACATGTGGAATCAATTAAAAAAAGGATTTCCATTGGATCATGAATAAAATATTTCAATGACCACATTAAGTGAATGCTTATATATATACAATAATTGAAAATAAATATATTATGAAAATAACTACTTTATACTTCTGAGTGGGAGGGATATGTGTGATTTCTTCAATTCTTAATATGAAGTCGATACATAGCATTTAAAATCATAATAATAATAATAATAATAATAAACATGAAACATTGTTAATATATTTCAATCTTCATGTGTATATATATTTGGTTTAAATAATAGAAAAATTGTCCTTTTTCAGAGAATTTTTTCTCACTAATTTTAACCAAAATTTGGTAGCAATTTTTAAAAACTTTATTTTAAGTTGTTTAATCTGTAAAATTCATGTGTACCTGGGTTTTTCAGGGTATTGGATCCTGTTATGCATTCAAAAATGTATTTTAAACAACAAAAATTCTTAATCTTGCTTGAAATTATATTTTCGGATTACAATGTAAAAGGATTACAATTGTATATTTACACACTTCTTTCTCCCTCCATCAACTAAGTAGGTAGGGTGAAGCGGTACAGTAAATGGAACATGTGGATAGATGTATGGCGACTCTAAACTTAAATCAAGTAGGGATCTAAAGGTCCTCTCCCTCATGGTCGAGCTTTCTTGTGTATCCTCTCCCTCTCCCTCTCCCTTATGGACGAGCCATGCTGTAGCATCCTCTTGGATTTTGGGGCATTTATCTCCTGGTTTGTACCATGTATAGATCCATTAATTATTTTTGAAATGTCAAAACTGCCCCTATGGTGGAAGTTTTTCCACATGATCTCTTATTTGGAAGGAGTCCCAATCACCCTTATTCATAGCATCTACACTGTGTCGAATTTTTGAGTATTGGAATATGTCTGTGTAAATACTCCATTTTTTCCTGTCAGAGTTCTGATAGTTATTCAACCACCCTCACCCAAACTTGCCAAGTATTGGCCATTAATTGTATTTCCCATCTGAGTTGTCATCATAAGCCCCTTTCTATATGTGTGTGTGTGTTTGTTTTTGTGTATGAAGTACATTTGTATGTCATTTTATGTGCTCAACATTGAGTTCATATGTGACAAGGAAAAAAATTAAATCCATCTTAACTATGGATTTACAATGTATCCAAGAGATCAAGTCTCACTAGGTGATTTTTTTAAAGAAAAACAACACTCTAAGAAATATTTGTAGCCTAAGAGATTTTGGCACATGATAGAGTGGTGTTAGTGGTTAAAAAATTTTAGTGGTTTGATGCTCAACATGTGGAAGATGTGTGATTCATGTGGTCCACATGGGGTTCTCACACATACACACGGACATATTCTTAAGTGCTAAAGTAAAAATCCATCTTAATTATTGATCTATCATGGGAAGCAAGAGATTAAATATTGAGAAGTCTCTCAGGATGACTTTTTTTCATCTAAAGTGGTTTGATCCATCATTATAGATCCGAATTTAAGATGGATATGCACTAGGAGTTAACATTTAATTGTTTTGTTTCTCAATATGAGGGAAATGTGTAATTCCTTCAATGTTGGACACAAATTTGATACATGGCTCTTTCGCACTGAGGCACACACACACACACACACACATATTTGTGTGTATGTGTGAAAATAAGTCTTAAATATCCATCTATCATGTGTTTAGATGGACCAATATGTGAATATTTATTCCATTCAATTCAATTTCACACCATCATATATAATGTTACATATTATTTCTTCCCATCTTTTACTTTTTTGGGTCTAAACATTGTTTTCATTCTTCTATAGGGTTAGATTAAACACACACACACACACACACACATATGTTTAAAAAAAAATCAATTATGTTGTTTATTTTGTTTTGAGATTATTATAAAGAAATAACTTTGATTATATATTTATGGAAGAAGTTAGCAATGGTGGGCCTATAATCATTTGGAATGCCATTTCAAATTCATGGTATCCATCTTGGAAGGAGTACTCTTTCAACGCCGGATTTAAAATAATAAATGATGAGGAAATTTAGTGTTTATGAGACATAAATGATATTCATCTTTGGTTTCCATATGAAAGATTCAATTTGTAAAGACATCAAAATAATATTTGGGAGTGTGTAAGACACACTAGAAGATAAAGCAGAACTTTAACCCAAAATGGTATTAAATTTCCCATGGACATGACTACCAAGGCCACCACAAGTACAAAAAAACAATTAATGAAAGCACCAAAACATAGACAATCCAACTAAATAGCTAAAATGGATAAATGTTTCAAAATTTAAAATATTTTAATCATATTATATTAGTGGTCTAATTTTTGTATAATATATATATTTCCATTTTGTGTGTGTTTGTGTGTGTTTGTGCGTGTGTCTATATTAAAAAACATATGAAATTTGTGCACATATTATAAAAAGTTGAATATTCATGTTCTTTCAATGTGTGTTTATGTGTATGATAAGAAGTTGAATATTCATGTTCTTTCAATGTGTGTGTGTGTGTATTATAAGAAGTTGAATATATATGTTCTACACCATTTGTGGGCCAAACTTATTCAATCCTTGATTATGTAACCATCTATTCCATAGCTTTGCAAATTAATTTCTTTTGTAGAAGACTAAATCATTTTTGAAAGCAATCCATTTGGGATTTTCTTGCATGTTAATGTGTCGTTGTCTCATCTGTTAAGTGATTAGGGATTTGAAAGTGGGGAGGCCAACATAGTTGGTTTTGAGTTCATGTGATCCTCCACCATGTGAAAAGGAAAGTTGAGAAAGGAACAAACTCCCCTCATTTTCAGTGCGGCTTTGTCATAAGATAAGGTCGCTTCTTCTATGTAACCTTTATGTACATGTTTATAAGTGCATCAATGGTTATGGTCATCATAATATTAACATGTAATGCAACATTGAATGGTAATGGATATATCATATGGATTGGATTTTGCAAGTCAAGGGCCCTAAATGTGAGCCATTTCTCCAAAACATTAATGTAGATTTGATGTTCCCTATTTATCCGCAACATGTTCATCATCATTGGGGATTGTAATTTGTAAATTAGGAGGAAGAAGTTGCCAGTAAAGTATCCCACTGGAGTAGAAAATGCAACACCAATGCACATGTGACTAATAGTAAGAGACGAGTTCTTATTCCCACACAAAAAAACATCAACTTATACAGTCTCCATCTGGCTAACTCTAGATTTATATTTATGAGTGACATGAACTTAGTGGAAGCATCTCAAGATGAAGAGTGAAGATGAGAACTACGATTTTGAAGAAAAGGTTGAGGTTGAAGCCTACCCCTTTTTTCTCTCAATAATAAAACACCAAGGTTTTTTCCTAACAATGCGTTCTCATCTATTATTACCTTTGAATAATTGCTTCATCAATAAATATGATACCCAATATTTAAATCCCATGTGGTACAAGCTGTTTATCTCGTACTTGAGATAAAACAAGGTGGGAATGAGACTTCATTTCTACCTATTTGCTTCATATTCTCTACTCTCCAATGGAAAATGCATGATGTCTTACTTAAAGACAAAGTGGAGGGAAATAAATTTGACTTACGTATTCATTATATCTTTACATGTACACACCTCGATTTCAATTTTGTTTAAATTTTTATCTCTTTATTCATGTTTCTCTTGTCTTTCATTCTTGAAATAGTGTCATGAAAATGTAGAATCATGTACAAAAATGAGCAACAAAGTGTAGAATCATGTACAAAAAGTGTGTCTTGACAAACATTGTAATACTCCAACATTGGATATTATTTTCAATAAACCCTTACAAATATTTTTTGATGCATATAGATTTGCATGAGGATAATTGAAGTATAGTTTTTGGGAGAATCCACTCTAGAACATATGATTTAGATCTTTAAATTTATGTTTTTCCTTCAATGTATGTTGCAATATTGGTTACTAAAACAATTCCTTGTTGCTAAATGGAGCATGAGCAATCAATATGGTTAGATAAGTGATAATCATCATGGCTAACAAGTGGGTGTGATTTGATAAATAGTGTAACTTCTATATTGTTGTAATAAATGATATAGCTTCATAGTGTGTGAATAATTTTAAATTACTTTTAATTGAAGTATACTTATGTAACATCTAATAATATTTCTTTATGGGATTATATGATTCTCTCTAAACTCAGTTATAGATGTTAAATATTACTATCTTTTACTTTTTAGTTTGTGCTTACCCTCTACAACATTTGTTCTCATGTTATCTTCATACTTATATAATCCAAATGGAAGATGCCATAAATCATTCAATTACACAAGTATATGGAAGATGCCATAAATCATTCAATTACACAAGTATTGAATATTCTAAAATGTTTTTTTTTTTTGATATATTGGCTACAATGAGAAATCACAGGAAGGATGTTTGGTTATTTACTATTTATCTCAAGTGAAGATTTTTCCTCATTCTTTTATGGGGTGAATTTGCAATAACTTATATATTGGATACAATGAGAAACTATAGGAAGGATTTTTGGTTCTTTCCTATTCATCTCAAGTGAATTTTTTTCCTCATTCTTTTATGGGGTGAATTTTCAATAACTTATATATTGGATACAATGAGAAACTATAGGAAGGATTTTTGGTTCTTTACTATTAACCTCAAGTGAATGTTTTTCCTCATTCTTTTATGGGGTGAATTTGTAATAACTTTAGATGGAACTCCAATCCTCAGAACTTGTCTACTGCAAATTGTTGGAGTGTTGATTTTCTTGTGCACGCACTTTGGACTAAGAAGCTCATTTTAATTAGTAATTTCGAGCCTCTAATTGAATTCTAACGGAGACCCATGGAAATGTGATGATACATGGTGGCCCTCTATTTTCTTCTACCCTAATATTCCTTGAAATATTCTTTTTATATATCATCAATGTTTTATTCTTAAAATATCCACTAGAAACATTAATTGATGTTGATCTAATGATAAAAGGACATCTTAGATCCTCTTGTATCACATCCTTCTATTATATGTGCATTCATGTTGGCCTCCCCTAAAACGCCTTCTAAAGTATTCATTTCATCAAAAAGACATATCCCACCATAATTGAACAACATAAACGCCATGATTCAATATTTTATTTCCTCAATTTGGGAGTATAATAGTTAAATCATTTTATAAAGGTATTCTCTAATTATTCTATCTTAAAGAAATTTTAATTGATCTATCTTTAAATGCATGTAATCTTAGTCTAACTATCCAATGTTTTATTCCAATTTTTAGATGTGATTATTGCCGAAAAATGTCCCAACACTCATATTATAGATCACAAAAACTTAAATTCACTTAACATATTTTTATTATTTAAAATTTATTTTTAAATTTCACATTCTTATAATATATTCAAGTTATGTAAAAATTGAAACAAAACATTTGATAGTTAAACCGAGATTACATGCATTTAAAGATGGAACAACGCTAGCTAATGTAGTATCCCGATGGTGCTAAATATTTAGGCCGATAGGCCTTCCTTTTGAATCAACTCACCTTATCTCTTCATCTACCTTTTTGTTGTGCTGGTGACATCTGTCCTAAATGGGTGCTGGGGAAATTTGTCTTGAATGCGATAAATGCTCCCACAAAATTGAAAAGCAAATTCACATTCGCATTGTAAGGCTACCGTTGCGAGAATGTAATCGTTGTACGAAAACTATGGCATGTGATTTTAATTCTTGGTGTGCTTTTAATTCCTGGTTGCCCCACCATCAAGACTATCTCCACTTAGATTCCCTCTCATGAACACATCACACACCCAATGATTTCTATGCTCCTCCAAACAACCCCGACAATATCTTTTCCATCTCCACTCCTCATTCCTCCTCATCCAATTCACAAACGACAAGATGCAGGTGATTTTATTGTGAGGTTTCCTCCACATCTGAGTTCTTCAAACGTTTACCTTAAATAATGACCCCTATTTCTTCTCTCAAAATAAATCAGGGCTATCTGCTCACTGATATTTTGTATGTACCTAACGCGTGAATAATATTGAAAAAATCAATAGTACTAAAGAACTCATGAAAATTTATGGCTTAGGATTTGATTAATTGCTGCAATATCAAGTTCAAAGTGAGTACATTGAATGGACCTCTCTAGGTAGGAAAATCGTTGATTTCAGGAAAGCCTTGAAGTCATGGGGATCTCAAATATCTATCAAGTTAATGAATTGATTGAATATCTATCTGAACCTGAACTGCCAAAGTGAATTCCTAATGTTGAAACCTAATTTATTCTTCAATGAATGAGCTGATGGATTATATTTTGTGTAATGTTCCAAAATAATAAATTATTTAGTTTTTTGGATTATAAATGTTATTTTCTACTCGTTACTTATTCTTATCCTTTTCAGTTTTGGTATAATATGTTGTGAAACACAGGGATTTGAATTAAGAGAAAGTTGCCATCTAGATATACAGGAGGACTCGATTGTCACTTCCTACAACAACAAATGCAGTTTATGTTGGATTTGCAGAGATGCATGAAATTCTCACACCTTCAAAATCCTTCAATGTAAAGACTTTTCTTCCATTCATCACTTCCCAAGTATAAATGTGACCATGGGATGTTCCTATTACTCCATTTTGAGACAACACAAATGCCACAAAAGCCCTTGCATCTATAATATCTCTGAACCGAAGAACTTTATTTCCCAGAAATGCAAGCCTCCATGATCCTTTTCTCTTTAGCTCATCACAATTTTCATCTTGATTTATCTGAATTTTATCTATATTGGGTGGTGCAACAAGTACTAGAAGACAAAGAACTATATATTCTTAATTGAAATCCAAATGTTAACATGCATGATTACTACTCAACCTTGACTCTTTATGTTCTCTTGGCACAATGTTGTTGAAAGTATTATCTTTAAAGACATGTCTATTGTAAACTTCATCTGGAATTTTACAATATGTGAAATTCCTCCTCATATTTCCACACACACATTGACTAACGACTCCCAAAACAACAGATTGGAAGATGTTGTAATCCACACTGCAAAATGTTGAAAGCATAATGCGCCTAGATGTTGGGTGTGGAGCTTGATTATCTTGTTTATTTTGTTCACAGCATTGGACCCCTGTACCTTAATGGGGCGGCAACACCGCCCGTAATTGTACGCTGCATGGGGGGTCCAGGGGGGTGGCTGCGAGTTTATGGAGCCCCCCCTGGTGGGGGGTTTCGGAGGCAGTGCCCCCGAAGCTAAAAACAGATGTAAAATTTCCTTGTAAAAGTATAGTAATTTCTAGTCAATCTGAGCCATTCATTAGGCGGATGATCTAAAAGTAGAAGTTGTGTTTAGTTTAGGGTTTTTTTTCCTATAAGGAAAACCCTATCTTGTATGAGGTTATTGTATTACGACTGTGTATTGTATGTGTATTCTTAGAGACAGAAACATATAGGGAGACTATGAGAGAGAACAAAGGATATTACATCGGATCTGTTGTAGGTTGCGTCTCTTCATTTTTGCTGCATAATAGAAAGGAAGGACTGGTTGTTCGGGGTGGACGTAGCCCAAACTGGGTGAACCACGTATATATGTGTCTCTCTGGTTTTATTTGTTTCGTGTGCTTGTGTTTCTGCATATATTTTATTTGTTCCATTGCTTTGTAATATATAATTTTCTAACACTAGAAATATCCTAGATAGCATGGTATCCATTGCAATTGTGTCCAATAACAAGATGTGAAAGATGAGGAACAACCAAAAATTCCTATCTATGCGCTCTTGTACAACCATCAATTGGTAAGATGAATACCTCCACACACATGCTCCATTTCGAGTTCATCCTCCACCCACGTATCTGTCCATTTTCTCCAGCTGCAATGATATAGTGTGGTGCATAAACCAATATACAATACATACTCTCCATAGAAGACAACTGTGCTAACACTAAAATGTGCCCATTTTTCACTGAAACCAATTTAATACCATGTCCTTCACATTGACCTAGTGAAATAAATTTTGAGCGTGGGAAATTTACTCTTGATTCTCTCAGATCTTGAATTCTGATGCATTCATGTAGACCAAGATTATGCCCATCTGATGTGAATTGTATTCCATATTTCTTAAATGCAGACTTTATCTCAAAGAAAGCTTCTCAATCTGGTAGAATAACTCTTGTGTAACCAAGCAGACAAGAATAATTAGATGAGTCCTCTACAATCACCACCTTGTAAATGAAAAGAATTCTTTCTCTTTTTTGTAGAAGACCACAGAAAACACAGAGATGAACATTTTTACCCTGAACACTCAACAACAAGGAAAGAAACGGAATAGGATGCTCATAGAAACCTACAAGTTCCGTAAACTCAATTTCTCTTTTATTTCCATTAGTATAATCATTTATATCTATTATAATATCATCATAACTAGGGAATTCTAGCTTTAATTTCTTCAATAAAGAACCAACACTTAAATCATTGTTTTCAACAAATTCAACGTTTAGGATAGAAGAAGGCACATCTGAAAAAGTCACAACTGGGGAAATACCCTTTGATTCTTTGTTCAACGTCTTTATCAATGCACTCTGACAATATGATCCAACATTAACAATTCCATCTTGCTTCAGGTTTTCCTTTCTTGTAATTGCATTGGGGATATCAGAGATTCCATGATGATTACTTATGCCAATAGCTATACACGAAGGCAATTCGAAATCACTGAAGGTAGGTAATATTGTATGTTGCATTCCAAAATTTATGTTTGAATTTTGGACTTGCTTATCCTAAAAAGATCCTACAGAGACATCCAAAGCTTGTTCAAATAAACCGTGATCACACCCTTGTTTACACAATATGTGGAAAACAGGCAGCTTAGCTTCAGCCCAAGAAGAAGATCTCCCAGAAGAACATATTTTGTTAGTTGGAAGCCCACAATAATTTGCTTGTGACTTAATATCTATTTTTTATCAAATGAAATAAAACCTTCCACGGATCTACGAAGAAATCCATTATCATCAGTGAGCTGGCAACAAGATACAGATACATAAATCTCAGATCTTGTTACTAATAACTCATTTGAAAATTTTCTACCCAAACATTGTTCAATCGAATAAGCACCATTATGTTCCTCATGAAGGTTGCCTATACTACACACTTCAAAGATGCCAGGTTGTGCATCAACAACACAATATTGACTTTCTAGGGCACTAGACTACACCGTTTTATATCCAGTATCTACACTTTTCATGCTAGCATATTTTATAGCCAAGGTTATCAAGGTATTGTCCAGGAAAGTCATATTTGGCCATGTATTCTCTCCTGGAGATAGTGGGAGCACATGAGGCATCTTCAAACTTAATTTGTTTATCATTTCCCTAATTTGAAAATGAGAACTACAGAATATGTATCAAGGGCAGTAGATACATATTTTACATGCCTCTCAAAATTAAAATTGAATTCAGTCAAAGAAATTTCTATGTTAAAGTTTTTAGCAACAACATTATCCCCACTAGCCTATCCAAAGCCTCTGCAGTCCAAAAGATGCACCAATGTGGGATTTATTTTGACATCATATATCTCTGAATCTAAACTTCTCTTTCTTCTCAGATATTTTTTTCAGCATTTGTAGCACATGGAAGATCTTTCTCATACAAAGGTTGTACTTCATAGATGGGCATTTTGCAGCTCACTAATGCACTAAGATGAGATGAATTCTTCTGGACAACATCATTGGAACATTGGTCATCCTCAAAACTGTCTGCGAAAACATAGTCTATGACCACAAAATCTTTCCTAGAATTACCTACATAGTCCCTTTTATCATCCTTTATAAAAAAGGAAATTTATCCACGTCAGTACTTGAGTTAAAATTACATCTCGATCCCAAAGACACATCCACCTGCAAACCCTCAGCTACATTCTCTACTGCTTTTGACAATCATTTCTCTTTTGACATTGCAATTAGATCAAACGTAGGAGATATACTAGATCGATCTCTCTCTTCACTCTTTTTTTTAGCTCTTGAAACAACCATGAGAAACTCTCCATTAGTTTCATTCACATCATCTTTGATCTCACCAAAGGTTGATTTGTAAGGCTCCTGTTCAATGCCAAGATCCCCATAATAACATCACCTGGCTTGGACATTTCTGGTATATTGTTTGCTTCCATAAGATACATTTTCTTATCATGACATAATTTTATTAATGGTGGGCATCCTGCGGTAGTTTCCATTTTACTTATTCCACGCACAAAATTTCCCTGTTTTATATATGTAGAAGAGAAAATTGGCACTATATTTTTAATTATCTCTGGTACACAAGAGTTTTCAGGAGTCTTCACATCAGTTGAAGTCTCTGCACATAACAACTTAGCTTTCATAGTTAGACTGCAATTTGGAAGGGGTCTCCCAACTAGCAAACTACTACTTATGGCTACAAATTCAAAAGCATCAACATGAGAGACCATGCACATTTCCCTTGAAGACTTCCCAATTTTATTTCTAATTGCATGGAGTTGATCAAAATATTAATTATTAGGATCATATTCAGCAATGGCATAAGCGTGTAAATTCCCTACTACTATATTCTTTCTTTTCTTTCTGGTAGCTTGTTTAAGGAAGGGAAATGCTTTTGGGAGCAACACCATTATCATCGACTTTGCAAATTCCTGTCCCATGTAATCTGAATCTGCCTTGTCTAAATTTCCATCTAGTGGCATTACATTGTCTATTATGTTATGAGGAACTCAAACTACACTCATGTTGATGATGTTTTATGTCGGCTGCTTGTTCATAGATCCTTTTCTCCCTGGTAGAAAGTTCCAATTAGACCTTGAACCGTTTGGAGTAGGGATCCCGTCCGGGGTGTGGGTCCGGCTACCGCTTAAGACGCCTTCCCTTCGGTCTCAAAAGAACCTGATTGGACCTGTGGACACACCCTTATTCACATGGTACAGAATACATGATTGATGCATTAAACACGAATCAAACACTATGCATAGCAAGATTATAAATAAAACATGTACACCTCAGGAGATGTCATTAGCAACACATCTTTGGGGGTATTGCTTGTAAGGTAATCTGACCACGAAAGAAATAGTTCTTTATGGCGAGATGTCCCTTTATTTTCTGAAAGATAAAACGAAATGCTAACAAAATAGTTCATTAACATTCATTAATAGAACAGATGATAAATTGAACATCATTGATACAACACAGGTAGCCATGACGCATAAATGATGACATAAAGAGTGCAGCTTCATTAATCATAGGATGTTCTGAAACTGTACAAGGAATACACACAGTGTTCGCACAGCAAAACACATCATAACCATAGGGTGTTTTAACAAGAATCTGTATTCATATGCACAAGAGTATAATCTTTCAATAAAATGCCATGTAGCTCTTGAGTTTCCCCAAAAGAAAAGCCATTTTACAAGCTCCCGAAGGAGTATTTATAAAACAAAACCTGCCCTTTGGGCTTCCTTGATCTTTCATCTTCCTGACCGTTGGGCTGCCTTGCGACCTAGTCCCTTTTGCGACCTGCGACCTGAGCCGCTGTTGCGACCTACGACCTGCCTGCTGTTGCGACCTGCGACCTGCCTGCTGTTGTGACCTGCGACCTGCCTGGGTCGCGGGGTCGCAAAGGTGGAAAAACTGAAGATATGCGACCTTGCGACTTTGCGATTAGGTCGCTGGGTCGCAGGGTCACAAAAGGTGGAAAAACTGAAGATGTGCGACCTTGCGACCTTGCGACTAGGTCGCTGGGTCGCGGGGTCGCGGATCGTGAAAAAGATGCACATGCGACCTTGCGACCTCGCGACTAGGTCGCTGGGTTGCGGGGTTGTGGATCGTGAAAAAGATGCACATGCGACCTTGCGACCTCGCGATTAGGTCGCTAGGTCGCAGGGTCGCGGATCGTGAAAACAGCCACACATGCGACCTTGCGACTTGTTGGAATTTGCGAGTTCTTTGGAGTTTCGCCAGCATCTACCTGTTCTGAAAGTGTCCCCTTGTTCGCTGGGAAAAATTTAGCTCTCATGTGCAAACAAAGTGGTTCCTCCTGCAATAAAATAGCACAGGTCACATATCTTCATGATGGAAATAATAATAATGCTAAGGGCATTTTAATCAATTGTAAGAATGAAAATAATAACTTAGACCCCTGTGTGGTCAAGACTTTTTCATCAGAGAGAATGTCATGTGCAGGCCGTCTCTGCGCCTCTTCAATCAGTATAATCTTCCTTGGGGATTAGAGAGCAAAGGTTTTCGTGTAGCCCCTTATTGTGACCCTGTATTGAAACTGGGCAGCAACGCCTTGGCTTCTTGATCTCGCATCAGGGACCTTTGGCAGGAGAAGTAAGCCGTTCATGAAATCTTCCCATGAGCTAGCCAGTTGATCCTTTTGATGTTCTTGGAAGCATGTTGCTGCCACCCATCATGCACGCACAAAACATGAGCTTTATAGGTCGCAAGGTTGCCACCGTCAACAAGTCGCATTTTTTTTTTATAGCTCTATAGACCTGTTTGAGGAGCCATATCTTGATAACTCGATTCAGGTACCCTTTGCTCTAATGCACTGCAGTTCCTGCCCCTTCGATATGTGGCCCAACAAGGACGTGCTTGAAATGAGAAAATCTGCAAAGATCAGCTCATGCTTCGTTTTAAATGTGGGTGCGATGATTTTGAGCCACCGGCACTGATAACGCTTCTGCTACGATTTGGATACCTGTGTGCCCTCCATGCATACCGCGCAGCTACTATGCATTCATTAGACATCTTATTAGCACATTTGATACATCAGTACAGATATTCAGATATTTTAAGTTAGTTGGCCTTCCAATAGACAAACCGGATCCACGGGCTTGCTGGGAACATCTACATTGACAGCTGTGAGCAGGTAGTAACCGGGAGGAGCCATCGCAGAGGAGGGTGGAGTAGTTATGTGTTATTTGCCTTGGTCTTGACAACTTCCACGACAGCGAGCGAGGGCATTCTTTGGTGCATGGACTTTCCGTGCGTGTTGAAAGGAGGGGCACATGCATGAAAATGCAAGTCCTTGATCCAAAAGTCCGAAACAGATAAACGAACAATGCGTTTGGAGCCGTGCTTGATCTCCTTCGTCGAAAAGATGCAATGGCCGGTCCGTTTGGTAAGCTGCCGAAAGTAAAAAATTATCCGTTGCTCAAATGGTGCTGATTACAGCATATGCCGGCGTTATTCAAGCGGTCCGTGCCACCAATTACCACAAAATCCGCTTTCCCTGATTATAAAGATGGGGTCGCGTGGTCGGAGAATCTCCTCGGGTCGCGGCTTTATATGGGCAAGTCATTCTGCGACCTTGCGACCCCGGAGGGGTCGCACAGTCGCAAGGTTTCATTTCATGCGTGGGAGCGTACGTTGCGACTTTGTGACCTCTGGACGGTTGCGACCTCCTTCTTGTTATCTTGCATGTTGCTTATTTTACTGTGCTTTGTTTAGGTGCAACGCTCGATTTACCATAAAAACGGCACATGCATACCAATTGCGTAGAAGCCTTTTAAAGAAATTCTGTCAACTAGATGCGTTATATCCGATATTTAATACGGCATGTCATCGGGTTTCCGTTCGGTTTCGAATAGTATTTTTGAAACAACAGCTAAAGAGAACAAAAATCTCGGACCATCGATCACAGAGGTATGGCGGTTTTTGGGAGCACCATTGTCAAAAGGCGTGAGGTTTTTTGCAGAGTTATTCTTCCATGAAGACCGCGCAACTGGCCTGCAATTTTTATGAACATCTTCTGCAGTGGCAGAAGGTGAACAATCGGTCCCTTACACGTTATGCGAGATCACATAACGCCTCTATTGGAGCTCTAACGTTAACAACACCGCTTGCTTCATGGTGACCATGTTTACAAAAAAAAACTTATCGACACGTAGCGCTCCAACATGACGTCTCTGTTTATATTCACGGCGCTATCATATAATATTTCCATGATGCCCGGTGTTTCCCATTTCGCTAGGCGATGGAGGCGTTATCCTGCGTTATCCGTCTCAGCTGATAGGGTTCTGAACCGGAACTTTTCGCCGTTTAAAACAGTGGGTATGACTTTACGACGATGTCTTTGGTTGGGCTGTCATTGCCAGCGTGTCCTTGTAGTACCCTCCTGCTCATAATTCAAACACATGTTTGACCAGCTCTAAATTTTATTATCAAACACGACCACCGTGCATGCCTGTCCCAAGGCTAGACTTCGGCGTAGAAATATTTTCACCCATATATAAGTCTATTTCATATTTTAATCGTAAGTTTTTGAACGCTGTATTTATATTTCTGCTCCCAACATTCACCACAAGTAGAAAATCGCGCTGAGGCTTTCACGTAGTCCTACGATTTTTGTGATCATAACCGCTCGTTGTAGGTGTGCTATAAGTTTTGAATCCATGTTTGAACTGCCCCAATGAATACAACTCTGTCATAAAAATACAATGTATTTCCTTATAGCTTTGATCCGTGTTTTGATTTTACTGTTGTACGTATATATTTGCTCCAAACTTTTACGTAAGTCGAAAAAAGCTATCGAACCTTTGCACACCGCTCCACATTTTAAAAATAAAACACGACCATTATATATTCACCCAATACGTAGTCTTTAAAGTTGACCATCTTATATATATCTGCCTCAAATGTTTTAACATAGATTAAAAAATCATATGTGTTTGCCCCTTGGCATAAATATACAACGCAACTTTGACCCCTCGTCTGCGCGCCCTTTATAATGTTATCACTTTGTTTTGCCCCGCAATTTCTTATGGCCTTGAAACCACATGGATTTTGCCTTGGTTTAATTGTATAAAACCATAACTTTTGCACCCACCGTGAAGCTTGGGTTTAATAAAAAAAATTGCTTCTCAAAGGTGCATTTAGATATTGAAATTGTGCCAATACTATTAATGCGCCAATTGCCTGAACAATCAACCCTAAATCTCACCAACAAACCTACCTCTGTACTTTGATGGATGATGAGGCACTGAAAGAAGAAAATTCAAACTAAATCACCAAATTGACAGTGATGAACTCTTCGATGCTTATCAAGACGCATTCGAAACCGTGAACCATTTCACTCAACTGCGGAAAATAGAAGAAACCCCTTTTTTTGTGCCATTGTATTGCCAACATCAACATGTGCGCTTTCGCACTGCTGCCTGGTGCGAGAATGCCTTGAATGAGATCGCCATTCTCTAGAGAAATATTCTGAGTCTGCTTGGTTCGCCTGGGCTATACTTCGGGCTAGATTCAACGAAGTGGCGAAATATGTTCCTTTGCTTGCACCCATCGACATTGAGATGGTATGATGCAGGATCTGGACATTTCCAATGGAGCGCTTTAAATCATCTGGTGCGCACTAGTGAATAAAGCTTTTGCATCAGTGACATAGAAGTTCTTTTCTGATCAACGTGCATCACACCATCCTCCTTTTAACAGTACTGATCACTTGCTCCTGCTCCTCCCCTGTTCCACAACTTCGACCTCGTCGTTGAGCACAATTTTATTACCCTTGATGTCGTGACACGACTGAAGAGTTTTTCACCTGTGGGGTCGACCTGTGTGGAATATTACAACATCATAATTACTCTTCAATAACGATGACCACAGATAAAACACATGAAACTAACAAGCTTAAGAGAAGTATTCAAACAACATGCTTAATGACCTACACCAGGAGGGCTTTTACTCGTCAATACACAAAAGGTTTCCATTCAAACGTATGCATGGCAATCTCATTACACATGGCGCGACTGCGGTAAGAATGTTCGAGCGTACGCTAGATGATCCCTCCCACATATGGCGTGATTACAGCAACAGCATCAAGTCATGGTGATGAGACAACTTGTGAGGGGTTGGGGATAGGTCGGTGGGATTTCATTGACTGCAGGTCAGGTGGAAGACTTTAACGCCTAAGCGAGCAGAGGGGAACCCGAAATTTTAAATATACCCAAAATTTTGGGTGGTGTTGTAGCAAACATAACAACTCATTAGAAAGTATTTAACCTTTCCTAGATAGTTCAGGGACAAACTGCAAAGGAATAACACTAGCTCGAGGAATAAACTGGTTAGATTTCTCAACTTTCAATTGTCCCTCATCATCCTTTCTGTCCTGTAATACTTCTTCACAATCTCTAATAGAGTACTCATGCATGGAACCATCCTGCAATTTATCCAGTAGTGTGCATTGTTGCGGGCAATATGGCTCTACTTGAGAACCTGAAAGTATTCCTTGCCAACGTTAGATATTGCTGAATGGTTTTCCATGCCTGGTTTTTCATTTATGATTTTAGCTATAGTTCCCCATGCCCAAAATGTGAAATTTCCATTCTCTTTAGATGAGGAGGTTGATCTGAAATGAATGGCCTACTGGCAGTGCATTTGTTATTTATCAGAATACTAGGACAAGTATTTTCATCCTTAGACACACAAACAAAATTTAATGATATTTTAGTTTCTTCAATGTCAAGGGAATCTGGCACAAACAATCCAGTTTTCCCTACAATATCGAAGCTTATAGAAGGTTGATTTTTGTTATTGTCATTCTCAATTGCCATTGCAAGAATACAACAATCCATGTTAAGTTTAGGAGAGTCTAGACATGTTACATGAACAACCTTCTGTTTAACAAGCCTCTAATGTTTCCTTCTTATTGATCCTTCTTTGTTGCAGTTGGAAGTTTCCCAACACTTGACTGCAGAGTGTCTCCATTCAGATGAATATCTTCATTGGTTTGATTTTCTTTCCCATTTTCATTTGCAACAAGTTCATGGAATAAGAGTTGAACCAATGGATTTGTAAATCCAAAAAGCTCAGCACCATCAATTATTGAGAATTGATCTCTATGTAACTTTTGAACTCGCATGTTATTTTTCTTCTGGATTTTTTCCTAGGCAATGATAGGAGTTCCCCCCTGGCACGAAACCCCTTTGTCATAAACAATCACAAACATAGGCCCTTTGGCACCTTTCTGAATCTCCATTTCATAGATGTGTCCAACATAATTGCGCACATATTGATATCCAATGGGATAGGGATATCTGTCTTTCCATCGAGAACTGCTCCAATATTTTTTATCCCATGGTCCTTTGTACAGGGTTCCAAGAACAATAATATCCAGACAGACACGTACTCCTCCATTGTCCATCTTCTATGGTGGAAGATAAAATCAACAACTGAAGCTATTCTTGCATCTTATATGCATAGCGAGTGGGCTGGTTGGCCTAATTGATTGCAAAGACCAGTTTAAACCGCTTAGCATGCTTAGCATAAGATTCAATTTTTTCCCTAGAGTTCTAGATTTAGTTTCCCAAAGTTATAGATTTAGTTTGCCTTGAAATTGGAAATAATGGGAAAAAAATTTAAATGCCTTGAAATTCATAATAATGAGAAAAAAAAAAAAATTCACAAAAAAATATCGCATTTAGTTCAAGTCTCATAACATTTTTCAATATTATAGCTTTAGTGGCTTCCCGAAAAAGCATTTTGACTTCAATAAATTAAAAAAAGCAATATGTTTTTAAAGACTCCCAAGGAAAAAAAATGTTATCCTAAATAAGTTTCTTTGTAAAAGCTATCCAATGTGATGTTTTCAGCTTGATTTCCAAAAAAGCTACAAGCTAAGAAAAAAGTATGGAGACTTTCAGGATTCATAAAAAAAAACAAGGGTTGTTTTTTTAAACTATTTCTCTCTTAAGTTATTGAGCATGTTATTAGCTTGCCTCCACTATGTTTATTTTTCATCCATTTAGAGTAATTTTTTTTATACAACTAAAAATTTCGATCATATAGATATTAATATTTTTTTATCATTTTTGAGGATTTTTTTGAAAAACTACGAAAAGAGTATTATGGCTTCAATACGTGATAAGTTTCATCCTTTTTTGAGTTAAAAGAAGAATTTAAAAATTAAATAAAATTTATGATCATTAAAAAAAGAATTTAAAAATTAAATAAAATTTATGATCATATAAATATTGAAATTTTCTTTTATCATTCTTAAAGTTAAATTCTTTTGCCCAATATCCACCCAAAAATATGTGGGTATCTTGATTTTAAGGATTCTTTTAAAACATTTCTTTATTATTATTATTATTTTATTTATTTTAAGGATTTTTTTAAAATATTGTTTTATTATTTTTTTGGGGCTATGGAGCTTGTATCAAGTTGTTTTTATTTATTTTTAAGTTTCAATTAAAAGATCCATTAAATATTAAAAAATAGCTTTTGGTGATTCTAGGCCATCTCTTTGGCTTGAGTGTCTCATAGCTTGAGTGTCTCATATTTTGAGCACTGTTGTACTGTTTATTCACCTCCTATATAATAAAATGGCTTAGCTATTTTTGTCTATTTTATGGTGTATTTAGATTAAATGTTTACTTTGTTGCAGTTTCAATTATTGTGTTTTTGTATTACTGCATTCTCCCTTTTGGGATATTACATGTATCAAGTTGTTTAACATATGTTTGTTTTATTTATTTAAAGTTTCAATTAAATATTAAAAGATTCATTAAACATTAAAAAATGGCATTTGGAGATTTTTATTTACTTTTAGAAGTTTTGGTTTTTGTTTAAACAAGTTATGTGGTGTTGGCTTTTGTTTACATAAACATGTGCATGGAGAATATGTTTGCACTTTAAGAGTAAGATATCCAATAGAAAAAACTCTAAATTTTGGACAAATTATTCTTTCATCACAAAATTACATCTTACTGTGACTAAATTACTAGAATTAGAAAAATTGAATTTAAATTGCTTTTATTTCATTAGCTAAATCACAATAATGAATTACAAGAATTAGAGGAATTGAATTAGGAGAACTGAATTTAAATTGTTTTTTACTTCTTTAACTAAATTATAAGAATTAGAAAAATATAACTTTTAAATATTTGAATGAATTACATATTTCATAATAATTTGAGAACGAGTTTTTTAAATTCCTTTTTTCTTTAAAAGAAAATTGATTGAAATACAAAAAAAAGGTTTCTTTTCCTAAAAAACACTATGAAAAAAATGGAAAATAGTAACCCTTTAGGAAGGGTTATTTGAAAACTATTAATTCACAAAAAGAGGATAACATTCCCAAAACACCCTTATGAAGGGAGAGCCTATTATTTTTTGCAAAAGGAAAATCGAATATTTAAGCTTTGAATATATTTTTGTTCAGTGGAGAAGTTTTATGCATTTTAATTGCGGAAGTATATTCATAAAAAGTTATCCGATAATATTATAAATGATAGTGTTATAAATGATGGGACTATCAAAGAATGTGACAACAAAAATCAGATAATGTTATAAATGATAAGACTATCAAAAAATGTGACAACAAAAATCCTATAGTGTTATAAATGATGAGACTATCAAAGAATGTGACCACAAAAAAATAGAATAATTTAATACAATCATACATACCTTTTACATGTTACATGCTATATATTGTATAACTATAAATCATATCTACTAAGTCTCTTCTAATTATTTTAAAATATTATATACTATTTTTATTTTAAATGTACTTTAAAATGCAAAACAATGCAATACATGTGTCTACATTCCTCAAACAACTTTTCCAATTAAATAAACCTATTATCCTCTCGTTTACACCTTTGAGGGCAATTGCTGAAAGGTACACAAAAGATACCATGTAACAGTCATAGGGCGACAAGCTCACATGGGCGGCATTCAATAATGTCGTTACTATTGATACATTGGCAATTTGCTCAGCAGATGGCTCAAGCGGCCAAATTTCCATTTCTGGTTATTTCATATCGATAATTTGTTCAGCCCACGCGGACCCGGATCGGATTTTCTTCCAATATTTTGAAAATAGCTCTATGCAGGGGACGGTTCATTTTGAAATCTAAATCAGTTTCTGTAGCATTTTATGGGGCATTTTGCCTCTATGTTATCTGCTGTTCACAACACTGCTGTTCCTCAATGTAATATCAGTGCAGTACACAGTCCTCTGTTGTTTCATCTATATCATCACAAGAGGAAGGTCATCTGTAAACTCACTCTGTAATACTTTCACCTGATTGATGTAGGAGAATACTTTCTTTGCTCACCGTAATAGAAAGATGTTTTTTCTGGTTTGAAAAAAAAAAATTGCTCAGCCCATGGCTCAAGTTGCCAAATTTTCATTTCTGGGTATTGCAGTGGCTATGATGATTTGTGTAACTATAGCAACCGAGAGTCCCCAGTATGAATTGTCGGATCAAATAGGGTGCACCGACCAACAATCTTATACCTATGTTAATGCTACAGCGTTTAGGGAAAACCTGAATGGTGTTTTGGCATCCCTCCACAACATTTCCTCACATGGCTACGCTGTTTCCTTTGAAAACAAGGCTGGAAAAACAGATCCCGTCTTTGGTATTGCAGTGTGTCGGAAGTATCTAAGCACAGGCGAGTGCTCAGATTGTGTTATGGAAGCGGCGAAACTAATAAAAGCAGTGTGTTCCCAATCTAGTGGTGGTCGGATTCATCTTGACGGTTGCTTCATCCGATATGAGAATTCTAGTAGTTTTGAGAAGATGACTGTGGATAAAGGGGCTGCCCATTACTGTGCCTCCACAAATGATAGAGATCCTCAGACCTTCTCAAAGAAAGCTGAAGCCTTATCCGCCCAACTGATATCAGACGCTGCTGCAAATAACAGTTATGCCGTTGGGAGCTCTAGTGATGGCTCCTTATATGGTCTCGCTCAGTGTTGGCCCTACCTTACAACTAGTAGTTGCCAAACATGTTTGGCAGAAGCTCGGAACCTTTTACTATCATGTATTCCCCAGCAAGAAGGTCGAGGTCTGGAGACGGGTTGTTTTATGCGCTACTCAACTTACTCGTTTTTCTCCGATAACCAGACTTCCAGTACGAGATTTCTTAGCTTTGCTGCACCCTTTTTCCTTTCAATTCTCATATGCAATCTTTGTGGATTCGCAGAATATGGATTTTCTTTTAACAAAAAAAAACGCTGATCCTTTTCATTGATAAAAGGACAGTACATAGTTAATTTTTTATATCATTGTTCACTGTTTTAGGGAGGTTTTATACCAAAGTTATAACAGTTCCTCTGTCAAAATGGCATACATATTATCACCTATAAATCTGAAAAACACAGATTGATTGTCTAGTAGATCCTACATTAATCCCAAATTATAATAAGATGTTCAGTTAGATATACATGCATTCCTTCTGATGTATCTGCATTGGCTAATTGTATCCGGCATTTTCCTGAAATGATCCTGTGTCTTATAAAAAAAAACAGGGGAGATAACCTAAACAGAGTTGATGCTTCCCGAATGCACATGGCAGTTCTGTTGATAGGTTGCGTAGAAGATTTTGCTCAGCTTCCATTTGATTCTTGTTTTAGACAATAGGTCGGCCATCTGGTTCTGTTCTCTGTAAATGTGGTTGAAATTGTTCGGTCTCTGAAGGAAGCTGACAGAAAATGGATACGCTCCATCCAGTTGAAGAAAATAGATGCGGAAATTAGAGTGGTTCCTGCGTGAATTTTCAGAATTCCAAAACAATAAACAGTCTTCCCTTAACACAGAGAAAAAATTCTAAAATTTGCACACAGTGACAGAGTTTCACATAAAAAAATTTCTATTAAAAAAAACTTGCTGTTACAGATTCTTCCTCAAAGAGGGATTTACAAAAAAAAATCTGACTGCTGCAAACACAGTTCAGAAATCACTCTGTCATTCACTGGAAAACGTATACTGCTGTATATCCTCTGTTTTCCCAAAACACTTTGCCGTGTTTTTCATACGCTGTCTCTGTTTATTACAAAGCAAACATCTCTCTGTTTTTAACAACAATACTCTGCTGTAAAAAAAAACATTACAATTCTCTGTCTCTGTTTTTTGGAATGCGCTGCTGTGCATCAAAAACATTACATACCAAAATGACACTGTCCTGTGTATTTACAAAACAAATATCTGCATCATAAATTGCTCAACCACTAAGTTCACCGCTTCAGAAATCTTAATGGCTGCATTAACTCTGTCAGCACCGCTTGGAACGCATTGATCACAAATTTCACTTGCTGGCACTTTGATTTTTCTTTCCCGCACTGCTGTGCACATTCCTGTATAATAAAACCAGTTCTGTTGTCTTTTCTTTTTTTTTATTTACACTGCTGTGTAATAAAAAAGTTACACTTCACGGCCTTTACAATGTGCTGGGCCTTTTAATATATATGTGTTATATATATTAAAATAAAACATATAACATTTAAAACTTATTAAAACCAACTATATAAAAAAAATGCCGTGTAAAAACATTTAACCTGCGGTCATTTTTTTAATATATAACATATGGCATATAATATATGTGGGCCAGCTGATGACGTAGGCAATTCCGGGGGCGTCCACAACTCCAGCCACAGACTTTCAATGACCCCCGCGGACAGTATTATCACTGCATGGTGTGGGCCCTGTCCGATGGGGTATACACCTCCGTCGGCTCTGCCTCACCGACCCCATCGGAATTGCCTTTGCCTGCGCTGTCCGCTGCCTTTTGTGGGCAGTTGGTAATTAATTCCAACACTCCCCCTTAATTTCAACTGCTGGGTTTTCCTGCATACCCAAGCATTTCCTGAAATATTCAAAGCTTTTCTGCTGTAGTGGCTTTGTGAGGATGTCTGCAAATTGATCCTCCGTTCTGCAATGCTGCAAAACAATCTCGCCATTGCTTACCAATTCCCGTATGAAATGAAACTTGGTGTCAATGTGCTTTGTTCTTTTATGAAAAATAGAATTTTTAGACAATGCAATAGCTGAACTATTGTCACAAAATATCACTGTCCCTTTTACCTGTTCTTGACATAAGCTTCTCAACATTTTTCTCATCCAAACTGCTTGACACGCTGCTGCTGTAGCTGCCACATATTCCGCCTCTGCTGTAGACAACGCTACAATGGGTTGTTTCTTAGAAGCCCATGAAATGGCTCCTGAACCCATATGAAAAACATAACCGGAAGTGCTCTTCCGATCATCAACACTTCCAGCCCAATCACTGTCAGTGTATCTAACTAGATCTGAACATTCTGAAGTAGTATAAAAAATACCAAAACTTTTAGTACCTTTAACATACCTCAAAATCCTTTTTGCTGCTTGCCAATGTGCATCTTTTGGCATTTCCATGAACCTGGAAATCAAACTAACAGCATGCATTATGTCTGGCCTAGTTGCAGTCAAATACATGAGGCTGCCAACTATGCTCTTGTAAAGACTAGGATCAAAATCCTTACTGCTGTCCTCTCTGCTGAGCTTTAATCCCATCACTGTTGGAGTGATTGCTCCTTTGCATTCCTGCATGTTAAATCTTTCAAGAACTTCATTAACATACTTTTCTTGTGAGATGAAAATCCCACTTTCATCTTGTTCTACTTCTATTCCCAAGAAGTATCTTAACAAACCCATATCAGTCATTTCAAATTCTTCCTTCATGACTGTTTTGAAATGTTCAATAAGGCAATCATCATTACCTGTAAAAATAACATCATCAACATACAAGACTACAATCAAAATTTTACCATCTTGTTCTTTGATGTAGAGGGTGGGTTCTCCCTCACACTTCTCAAAACCATTTTCCAGTAGATATGAGTCTATCCTACTGTACCACGCTCTTGGCGCTTGCTTCAGCCCATAAAGAGCTTTCTTCAACTTACATACCTTGTGCTCTTGGCCTTTCTTCTCATAGCCGAGAGGTTGATCAATGTAAACCTCTTCCATTAACACTCCATTCAGGAATGCTGACTTAACGTCCATTTGGTAAACTTTCCATTTGTTTTGTGCTGCTATAGACAACACTGCTCTCACGGTTTCCATTCTGGCAACCGGTGCGAAAGTTTCCTCATAATCTATGCCATGCTTCTGCTTATAGCCTTTGACAACAAGCCTTGCCTTGTGTCTCTCTATCTTGCCTTCAACATTACTCTTGGTCTTGTAGACCCATTTAACACCAATGACATCTTTACCTTTTGGGAGTTCAACCAAATCCCAAGTTTTGTTCCTCTCTATGGAATTTATTTCCTCATCCATAGCTTCTATCCATTTCTCATCCTTGATGGCTTCTTTGAAATGAACAGGATCATCAACATGACAATATAAAGCAAACAAAGAATTGATACCTTCATTAGCTATATCTTGTTCATAAATCTCTTTCAAACTTCTGAATTTCTTACCTCTTTCAGTAGGTGTACAAGTACTTGAAGAAGCACTTGAATTTCCTCCTTGTGGTGTGCTTGGAGAAGCACTTTCATTTCTCCTCAAGGGTGTACTTTGCGGTGTTGGTGCTGCTGTTTGGGGATGTATTTCAGCCACCTCATCATCATTATCATCATGAGATAAACAATGTTTAACATTCACCGTTTTCTCTATGCTTCCATCCCAAGCTTCCTCTTCAATGAACTGAACATCCCTGCTCACAAGAAACTTCTTGCTGGATGGGTTATATAACCTGTATGCCTTGGATTCCTCACTGTATCCAATGAAAATACATTTCTCCCCCTTGCTGTCCAACTTCTTCCTTAGCTGATCCGGAATGTGTGCATAAGCCACACATCCGAAAACCTTCATGTGCGTGACACTTTGCTTTGCGCCACTCCATGCCTTTTCCGGCACTTTGTTCATAACTGCCTTTGTAGGACACCTGTTCAAGATATACGCTGTACAATGTACAGCTTCAGCCCAATAATCATTAGGCAAATGCTTTGCCTTAAGCATACTCCTCGCCATGTCCATTATGGTTCGGTTCTTCCTTTCGGCCACTCCATTTTGCTGCGGAGTATATCTAGCTGTAAACTGCTTATGTATTCCATTTTCTCTACAAAACCGTAGAAAATCTTTAGATATATACTCTCCTCCTCTATCAGTCCTTAAGACCTTGATATGCAGCCCACTCTGATTCTCAACAAGTGCTTTGAAATTGCGGAATTTTTCAAACACTTCACTTTTCTTTTTCAAAAAGTAAACCCAAGTTTTTCTTGTAAAATCATCTATGAATGTTAAGATATAGTGGCTGTTCGCAAGTGATGGAGTTTGCATCGGTCCACATACATCTGAGTGGACAATCTCTAAGGGTGCTTTTGCCCTTATGCTTTTCCCGGAAGGAAAACTTTCTCTGTGTTGTTTCCCAAGAATACAACCTTCACAAAGGTTGTCCGGTTTCTCTATCAATGGTAAACCACTTACCATTCCTTTTCTGTTCAACAGATTAAGACCTCCAAAGTTGAGATGACCGAATCTCAAGTGCCATAACCAATTATCATCCTTTGGTTCGCTTTGGTAAGTCTCCTGTGCAACTGCTGCTTTCTCTTCACCATTCTTCAAGTCTGCTCTCATTCTGAGAGGGAACATTCCGTTCCTTGTCATCTTCACTTCAGCAATACACTGTTTGCTGGGTGGTTTATCCATGATGGTACAAACATCATTATCAAAGAAAACATTATACCCCTTATGGACAAGCTGTCCAACACTTAAGAGGTTACACTTCATTCCTGGAACATAATAAACATCTGCAATGGTTTTCTTTGCACCTAATCTTGTTAAAACATTTACATCTCCTTTTCCCATAACAAAAACTTTGCTATCAGTTCCTAGTGTGACTTGTGACTGCACACTTTCATCTAACATAGAAAACATTGCTAAGTTTCCTGTCATATGGTTACTACCACCGGAGTCTAGAAACCATATATCCTCATTCTTTTCTTCAGCCATATTACAAACTAAAAACAAATTACTTTGGCTGCTATTTTCTTTTGTGAAATTTGCACTAGTTTCACTTCTCATATCTTGTTTCTTCTTTCTACATTCATTAGCATAATGACCATAATTTTTACAATTATAACATTGGACATTGGACTTATCATACCTTTGTCCTTGTGCATTCTGTTGACCATTCTGTTGGCTGCTGCCTTGGCCTTGATGCTGATTTGGATTGTTGCCCCTTCCTTGAGCATTTGCTGGACTGTTCCTTCCACCTCTGTTTTGGCTTCTGCCTCTTCCTCTTCCTTTGCCTTGCCCTCTTCCTCTTCCGAAAGACATCTGGGACTTAAAAGCATGTTCAAGAGATGAGTTCTCACTCCTACCCAATCTCTGTTCATGCGTAATCAGTGATGCATGTAGTTCATCCACTGAAAACTTTGTGAGATCTCTTGTCTCTTCTATGGTGGTGACAATCACATCGAATCTTGAGGGTAAGCTTCTCAAGAGTTTCTCCACAATCCTCTTGTCCTCAAGAGTCTCTCCATGAGATCTGATTTGAGTGACCATTCCAATCACATGAGTGAAGAATGAGTCAATGTTATCTGACTCTTTCATACAGAGAATCTCAAAATCTCTCCTCAGCAATTGAAGTTTTGCTGTCTTCACTCTTTCCATACCCTGATAGGCTGTCTTGAGAGTTTCCCATGCTTCACTGGATTTCTTGGCTGCTGCTATCCTTGGAAACACACTCTCATGCACTGCTTGATACAAAAAGAAAAGAGCCTTGGCATCTCTCTTCTTATTGTTCTTCAACTGTTCTCTTCCTGCTAGATTTAACATGAGAAACTCTGCTTCATCTTTTGGCTCTTCAAAGCCATCCTCAACTAATTCCCATAACTCTTGGGAGACAAATAAAGCCCTCATAGTTATTGACCAGTAGTCATAATTCTTCCCATTGAATTGTGGGAGATGGACATTTCCCAAACTCATACCTGTGCTAGAACCTGCCATTCTGCACTTCTAACTATGATAAAAAAACTTGACTGTGTATTAAAATAGCTCACTGTTTTGCAACAGTTACACAACAAATTTTATAGAGAAATACCTTCGAATTCTTCTTGGCTGAACCTTCACTCTGCTGGAGAGGTTTCTTGTAAAAGGTCCCTGTTTCCACCTTATTTGACCTTCAAATAGCCTGGATTGGCTCTGATACCATGTTGGAATTTTCAGAATTCCAAAACAATAAACAGTCTTCCCTTAACACAGAGAAAAAATTCTAAAATTTGCACACAGTGACAGAGTTTCACATAAAAAAATTTCTATTAAAAAAAACTTGCTGTTACAGATTCTTCCTCAAAGAGGGATTTACAAAAAAAAATCTGACTGCTGCAAACACAGTTCAGAAATCACTCTGTCATTCACTGGAAAACGTATACTGCTGTATATCCTCTGTTTTCCCAAAACACTTTGCCGTGTTTTTCATACGCTGTCTCTGTTTATTACAAAGCAAACATCTCTCTGTTTTTAACAATTATACCGTAAAAACATTACAAACCTCTCGTTCTGCTTTTTTGAATGCGTCACGTGCATCAAAAACATTACAAAAAATGACTGTTTCTGCATATAACAAAACAGAAAAATCTTCATAAAAATATCCCAGCCTGTTTAATGCCATTCATTGACATTCAACCACAAATTTCACCGCTTCAGATTTCATTTATGGTATCATAAATTTCTGCAGGCACCGCTTTGAAGTAGCATTGATGTCCAATTGACTTTCTGGCACTTTGATTTTTCATCCCCCGCACTGCTGTGCATATTCCTGTATAATAAAACCAGTTCTGCTGTCTTTTCTTTTTTTTATTTACACTGCTGTGTAATAAAAAAGTTACACTTCACGGCCTTTTAATATATGATGTGCATATATTAAAATAAAACATATAACATTTAAAACTTATTAAAACCAATTATATAAAAAAATGCCGTGTAGAAACATTTAACCTGCGGTCATTTTTTTTAATATATAACATATGGCATATAATATATGTGGGCCAGCTGATGATGTAGGCAATTCCGGGGGCGTCCACAACTCCAGCCACAGACTTTCAATGACCCCCGCAGAATTCTTTTGTTACCATATAACATATGGGCCCCCGCATACGTCAGCAAGTCCGACGGGGTAGGCTCCTCCGCTTGCCCAGCTTGATGGACCCGGACTTGTCGCCGCCCGTTCGCGCTGGTAATTAATTCCAACAGCTCTCGACCCAATCTGTAATACATTTAGCATCGTCATTTAGAACTATATTATCCAAACCCAGCCAAGACGCAAAAAATAATATACCCCAAAGATATATCACCTCAGCTCTGCTATTGGTACCTGTTCCCATTCCACTAGATGTGATACCCATTCCACTATATGTGATAGAATTGATCCGGCTGCATTGGCTAATTGTATCCGGCATTTTCCTGAAATGATCCTGTGTCTTATAAAAAAAAACAGGGGAGATAACCTAAACAGAGTTGATGCTTCCCGAATGCACATGGCAGTTCTGTTGATAGGTTGCGTAGAAGATTTTGCTCAGCTTCCATTTGATTCTTGTTTTAGACAATAGGTCGGCCATCTGGTTCTGTTCTCTGTAAATGTGGTTGAAATTGTTCGGTCTCTGAAGGAAGCTGACAGAAAATGGATACGCTCCATCCAGTTGAAGAAAATAGATGGCCGGAAATTAGAGTGGTTCCTGACCCAATCTGTAATACATTTAGCATCGTCATTTAGAACTATATTATCCAAACCCAGCCAAGACGCAAAAAATAATATACCCCAAAGATATATCACCTCAGCTCTGCTATTGGTACCTGTTCCCATTCCACTAGATGTGATACCCATTCCACTATATGTGATAGAATTGATCCGGCTCCAATGAAATGATGGCACCACATCCCAAAATTTATTCAGACATGCAACATCAAATGAGCCCCCGGATAGCCCTCTTTGATGTTCCTGTATAGTATCTTCCTGGATTTAGTTCGAGTCTTCTTCTGTCATGTCTCATATAGTTGCAAGATGTGTGGTTGAAAACTGCATGCAAACTTTTCTTTCTACTACAGGATTTGGTTGATCACATAAAGATACAGTCTATTTGACTGTAATTGGTGATTGTTTTCGTTTCCTTTTAGTGGCAGTATCGATGAATCCAACACCGTCATCGGGAAAAACGTCATCCAAAATAGTGTATATTTTGTTAGGAAGCATTGGGGGAACAGCTCTGATTGCGGTAGTCTGTTTGGTACTGTTCCGTCGATGTATCAGGCATCGAAAGGGCCAAGGTCGAACAGGTGATTACTCCAATGAAATGATGGCACCACATCCCAAAATTTATTCAGACATGCAACATCAAATGAGCCCCCGGATAGCCCTCTTTGATGTTCCTGTATAGTATCTTCCTGGATTTAGTTCGAGTCTTCTTCTGTCATGTCTCATATAGTTGCAAGATGTGTGGTTGAAAACTGCATGCAAACTTTTCTTTCTACTACAGGATTTGGTTGATCACATAAAGATACAGTCTATTTGACTGTAATTGGTGATTGTTTTCGTTTCCTTTTAGTGGCAGTATCGATGAATCCAACACCGTCATCGGGAAAAACGTCATCCAAAATAGTGTATATTTTGTTAGGAAGCATTGGGGGAACAGCTCTGATTGCGGTAGTCTGTTTGGTACTGTTCCGTCGATGTATCAGGCATCGAAAGGGCCAAGGTCGAACAGGTGATTATATTTTCTTTCCTGCGCTCTGGTGAGTTTTTTTAACTTGGTCGCTTTGAAATGTTATGAGAAAATTGCTGTGATGGTGCTATGCACAGATGAAAATGTAACAAGAAGGGGCAATTTTGAGAACGTTCTTTTCGACTACGAGGTTCTGAGAGACTCCACTGGAAACTTTGACAGAGGCAACATGCTTGGCAAAGGAGGATTCGGTGAAGTCTATAAGGTATGATTTTGATCCCGGATTGGATGGGTTTGTCATCCTTTTTTTTTTCAATAGAAAAAAAAGCTACTTCTTATATTATATTAAAGGTAGTCCGTCAGTCTTCAAACTTTACATTCTTAACGATACGTTCTGATCTCTCAGCTGTTCATCTAAATGAATACATCATTACGTTCAGATCTCCCAACTGTTTATTTAAATCAATACACCATTTATGCTATTACAAAAAATACAAAATGCACATTTAAACAAAACTAAGAAACAGAGGTTCTGTTCAAAAACTAATCATCTGCTTCCTTCAATCACAAACAGCGCCACTTGGAACTTAGTCTATCTCTGCATTTTCTATTCCATCACCCTGCTCTACTTTGCAAATCTTAGTTTTCTTAGGAATAGAAGATGGTACATGCATTTACCAACATTCCATGATCATGAGCATTGAAAAAAAAACTTATTACTTTCCTTACCTATAGGCTATACTTCTTTCTGAAAGGAGATCAGATCAGTTATACCATTTTGTTCTCTATACAGATGTTCAAAACTAACATTAACACAGGTCCTTACCAAAGCGAGTCATTGAATTGTTTAGATAGGTAGATTAAAGTCATTGCAACCCTTCAACCAATCAATGCCACCTTTTGCATTTCCAAAGATTTTTATCTCTATACCCAATCACCTGAATTTTATCTCTATACCCAACCACATCGCAGCAATCAGCAGTCCATAGTGCAATAATTTCTGCTCTGTCGTTGGTTCCTCTTCCCCTCGCACCCAAAAGTGAAAAAATACTTCCTTTTCTATATACATGACAGATCCACATCCAAAGGCTCTATTAACACATGCTCCTTCAAAGAAACCCACAAGGAACGTTTTCCAAATTTCCTTGGTTCTGAAGTTGCTGTGGCCTTAGTCCATCTGTACCGGACCAATGTCATGGAAAAGGGTCACTGTTTTGTTGATGTCCTCATGAGTATCAATGTTTTTCTGTTCAAAATATATGCTTGTTTGCACACCGATTATAACGAGTTTGGTGAGCAGGGAAGACTTCCTGATGGAAGGGTTGTTGCTGTCAAGAAACTGAATGGAAGTCATGAGACTAAAGGCGCAGAGGAGTTCCTTACAGAAGTGAACCTCCTGACCAGCGTCCGTCACCGCAATCTTGTTCGTTTATTCGGATGTTGCACGCGTGGGAATGAACGCTTGCTGGTTTACGAATTTATGTCAAATAACGGTCTTCACAAGCATTTGTTTAGTATGTAGATAGATCCCATTAATGTTGATTCCAGGTTTCATGTTTTTAATTTCTGTGTATACAACTATCCAACTGAATTGAAGCATTTACTTGCTAGGTTGCTCCCATCAGAGCTGCTAATTTCAGCATTAAGAGTTTTAAATTTCTGATATCGTGTTTAGCCCCTTTTATATTGTGTATTGAGGGTTTCGATTATTATTGTTGGGGTACGCAGGAGAGATGCGAAATGGTCTAAACTGGGAAAACCGTTTAGACATTATAGTGGGCACAGCTCGAGGTCTGTCATATCTGCACGAGGATTCGAACATGCGCATTATACATAGAGATATCAAATGTGCAAATATACTATTAGACGACAGATTTCACCCTAAAATAGCAGATTTTGGAATGGCAAGATTCTTCCCAGATAGTGAAACCCATGTTTCTACCAGAATTGGAGGAACAATGTAAGTTGTGCAATTCCTCTCAAAATGGATATTTTTTAGGCGTAGGCGTAGAATCCTGGTATTAATTTATTGTTTGCACGAATTTGTAACAAGGCAGAGGCTACATGGCACCAGAGTATGCCGTTCATGGGCAATTGACGGAAAAGGCTGACGTTTACAGTTATGGTATCGTGGTTCTTGAGATCGTGACTGGGAGAAAGTGTGCAGATGTAACACTGCCAGAGCCGATGCGCATTCTTTTGGAATGGGTTCGTCTCTGTTTTAAGAAATTGTCTATCTAGTATCAGATAACTTTGGTTTATAATTTTAACTAGACGCTCATTAATTGAAAGAAAGAACTTCAATGAATATGCTGCAGGTTTGGAATAACTATAAACAGGGTAATGTTTTGGATATTGTTGATCCAAAGTTAGAGGGGCAATACCCAAGAGAACAGGTGTTAAGGGTGATCACAATAGCACTTCTTTGCACACAAGGTTCTTGGGGACAGCGGCCTGCGATGTCACAGGTTGTCTCCATGTTAACCACCGATATAGAGATTCGGGTTCAGCCTACACAACCAGCTTTTATAGATGCTACTGCAGACAGACCTGCCAGTTCTGCGGCCACAACCAATTCTAAAACCTCAACTTCTGCTACGACATCCAGACCTGTGAGTACCGCCGACAGAACCTACTCTGGAAACTCAACTTCTGCTGCCCCATCTCCTCAGTCTTGTGGATCTATGACCGTGTCTTTATTTCCTCGTTAGTGTCTGGATCTATTTGCGCAAGCATGATTTCGCAGCAAATTACTGTAAGTACATAAATGTTTCGGAGGTCGGAGCAAATTGCTGTAGTACATGAATGTTTCAGCGGTCTTGGTGTCTGTGTATTGGGTTGAGCATAAATATAATCTATATCTGGAGAATATATATAATTTATATATGGAGAATTATTGCTATGCCGAATGTTTGGAGAAATAGTGTATAATAGCTGATCGATCACACTCTTGTAACATATTAATCACTGTCGTTAGAGGGAAGAAGGATTATTGTTTCAAATTCGACCAGATCCAAAACTTTCAAGCTCAGCAAGCTACAGGATATTGACATTCTAGCTTTGCTTTGTTGAAAACTGTCAAAATTCTTGGTATATACATGCAAAAGAAAAACTCTCCAACTTCCAGGCATATATATTCACAGCATAAAATAATAGGTAAGAACCACGGCAGGGAAATGGATTTATCCGTAAAGCATTTATTAGTAAAATAGGGGTAAACAACTAGTTTTGTCAAGACATTTTGCATATTGAAGAAAGATATCTTCTATCTTCCGCAAAAAAAAATATAATCACAATTATGGAACAAAATTTGAGAATGCACATTCTCATTTTTTTGGGAGTAGCCACTTGCCGAATATGAAACTATGTATTTAAGAACAAACTTTTATATATATATTAAAAAAGTGCTATCAATATGCAAACAATTTTGGATATTGTTCAGTCGTATGAGTATGGATTCAAATGCATTTAAACTTGTAAACTAGCTATTGAAAATTATGATCAGATAATTTAAATCAATAGATAGTTATTAAAGATTATAATAGATAACTTAAGTTATTGGATCTCAAAGGTATGATCTCGTTTTTTTCTACTTGTCTCTTCTCTCAGCACTGGTGCAAAGTTTTGGATTTTTTTTTATTGGGTTTAACTTGTTTATCCCTCTAGCTTGGGCACAAGTTTGATTTCAGGTCGTCGGGTTTGATTCCAGGTCATTTTTCTGACTAGGTCTATTCTCAACCAATCATGCTAGTGAAAATTGACATCAACTTTGAAAATCTTATTAGCCAGCAATTTAAAAAAAAAAATGGCGGAATGTCTAATTGCAAATTTGTAATATGAGTAGCACAACTTGCAGTACAAATAAGGTTTTGGTTGAAGTGTAGCACAACTTTTTGATTCAAACTCAAGAATGCATTACTCTAATTTTTAAATACAATTATACCTCCTGAAGGTTAGCAATCTCAACCATACTACTATCTCACAGATAATTACTACCATCAAATATTTAGATATCTCACGGGCTCTAGATATCTCACTAGCCTAGATCCATCTTAACTCCGGATCTATCAAGCGCCGAGAGGGATCAAATATTTTGAGATGCAAACCTCTTTTTTCAGTGAAAAACGTGAGAAAATGTTTGCATCTCAAGAGATTTGATCCCTCTCGGCACGTGATAGATCTGGAGTTAAGATGGATCTAGGCTGGTTTTAGTCATGTGCGGCCAAGGAAAATCTATTGATAATATAAGGAACATATGATTAATTTTATAAATAATATGTAAACACATCGAATATTAATATAACCATTTTAAATATGCTAAATATGTTTGAGATTTATCCATTCATTTTATCCATTGAGATTTATCCATCCATTCATTACACACTCTCTCTCCCTTGTCACTCCCTCTCTCTCTCTCCACTTGTCACTCTCTATGCATTTCATCTTCCCTCCCTCTCTCCTCCTCTCTCTCAAGTCCCCTCTCCTTTCCTTCCTCTCTCTCCCTTTCTCTCCTACCACCCTCTCTCTTCCCACATCACTCTCTCTCTCTCTCTCTCTCTCTCTCTCTCTCTCTCGTTCCCATACAATCCTCTCACTCCCCCCTCACTCTCTTTCTCTCTCTCAAGTCGTCTCTCTCATCGCTCATCTCTCTCCCTTTCTCACCTCTCTCTCTCTCAAATCATCTCTCGTCCTCCATCACTCTATCTCTCTCTCCAAATATGTTACTATATCCCTCCCTTTCTTCTTATCTCTCCTTCTCTCCCCCCTTGTCTCAATCACTCCTCCTGTGTCTCTTTATCTCACCCTAAACATACATACTCTCTCTCCATATCTCCATTGTCACTCCCTCTCTCTCCACTTATCACTCTTTATGTCTTTCTTCTTCTCTCCCCCCGTCCCCTGCCCTCTCTCTCTCTCTCTACCCTCCAATCCTCTCTCCTTATCTCTCTCTCCACCTCCATATTTATGTCTCCCTCTCCCTCTCTTACCCTTCTCTACCTCTCTCACTTCTCTCCCTCTCTCTCTTTCTTCATTCCTCCTCTCCCCTCTCCTTTGTCACTCCAGCTATTTCTCTACTTCTATCATATGTCTTTGTTCTTCCCTCCCATATATATATATATGAATGATAATATAAAAAATTTAATATTATATTATTATAAAGTTATTAAATTTAATAATATTAATAATATTAATATTAATATTTTAATATTAATGTTAGGGTTAATAATGTTTTTTTTGCGTGCTATTATTATTAATTTGGTCCATAGGCTTCATATATAGTTAGATTTTGATTTCTACTCCTATTTGATATTTATTTATTTATTTACCTTACCTTTTTATACCTCTTTTATAAATATAGTATTGGGCCCGTGGTATTTGGCCCATGGTATTAATAATAATTTGTCCCATGATATTTGGCCCATAAGATTCACCTAAATAAAATCTCTTTTTTGAGTTTTTGTAAATGCAAAGAGGTTTATGGAGTGAATATAAAAAGAAGTTTTATTTATTTACCATACCTTAATAATAATTTGTCCCATGATATTTGGCCCATAAGATTCACCTAAATAAAATCTCTTTTTTGAGTTTTTGTAAATGCAAAGAGGTTTATGGAGTGAATATAAAAAGAAGTTTTATTTATTTACCATACCTCATCAAGTGTTCTTTAAAACTCTTCATATTTTTTTTAAATTAATATTGTTTAAATTATTTAATTGTTTCATTTATATGGTTGTGTGTTATTTTTGCCGACATTATTTAGATTGTATTTTATTTTTATTTTAGCTTTTTATATTTTACTACATACTTACATATCAGTCACAATGGGTCATAGGGTTAATAATGTTTTTTTTTTGCATGCTATTAATAATAATTTAGTCTATGGTATTTGGGTCATAGACTTTTATAAATAATTAAATGTTGATTTCTAATACTATTTGATATATTTTTATTTATTTACCTTACCTCTTTATACCTCTTTTTATATTTATTTATTTACTTTATACTCTTTTATAAATATGGTATTTGGCCCATAGGCCTTTAGTTTATTTACCATACCTTTAATTTATTTATATTTTTATTTATTTACCATATCTTTTTTTAGTGTTTGTAAACCTCTTCATATTTTGATAATTTTTTTTTTTAATGAATTTTTAATTGCTTATTTATATGGTTTTCTAAATTATTGTTTAAGCCGACATTATTGAGATTTTATTTTTAAATTTTTCTTTAGTTTTTGTTATCATGGCTTCCAACATATTTACACATCAGGATCATACTGAGCTGTAGAATGCCCCTCTTTAGATGCAACGAGAAACTACTAAATCCAAACATTTTGACATATCTCACATCACAAATCAAAATCAAATCAACATTGGGTGATAAAGATAGATGTCATAGATATCCTAAACATGGATCCTGAATAATCTATGTATCACTACACAAATAAAGAAACAAACATATGCCTGAATTACTGATGTACTAATAATACGACGAATATATAACCAAAGTTTTCAATCTAGAACTTCAGCGATCAGCCCCTCCAGTGTCAGCATCTCATTGTGGAATTTCAACATTGAATAAGTGTAAAAAATACATATCCATTAACACGGTGCCCCCAATTGGTATTCCATCACTTCTCTCCTCATGTGTGAAAGAGTTTTGGTTTTCCATTGCAGAGTGCAATATTAAGTGGTATCTGTCATCCGATACATTATGAATTATTGTTGTCTCTTCGAACACACAATTAATAGGCTTAGGGCATCCTCTCTGGAAGAATTTTGAAGGGTAGCTCTTGAGGATGGCATTGTTGTTACTTCTCTTCAGGGGACATAATTACTTCCATCTACTTACATTAACATTTTCTTTTTCAAACCTATTTAATACTTCAAAACTTGTTGGCATGGAATGAGACTTATTTGACTGCGGCTATGTATCATAAAAACATCCCTTTATCCCACACCCAAGTATGATCCAAATAACGAAAATGATAGGAAGTCATGTACTTGATGTAAGTGAGACAAAAGTGTAGGGTCTGCACACATGACAAAATAACAAGGTCCATAATTTTAATTTCACTGTGTTCAAGCTTCCTCCCTTAAATCCCATTTTCCACTCTGGATATGTCCAATTATTTTATCTATCTACTCTCCAATGGTCTGGATATGCTCTCCAATAGACAAGATAAAGAGCATATGATGAATTTCCAGCAACCAAATCTCTCTTTATTTTCCTTTGATAGGTTATGTTTAGGTACGCATAAGTTGGTCTATGAATGGATAAAATAAAGCGTTATTCAATTGTGACATGTTATCACCATAATTGTACAAACATGGGTAGATACTAAACTTGGATACCCCTTGACATATAGGTAACCTTGGTAGAAGACTGTACATGACCTGAGCTATGGATGGAAGTTTATAGATAAAAATGCATAGAAAAGGACAATACAACATGAAAAAACAAAATAATAGTTATTCATCTTCCTTATTGAAAAATTAGAGATATTTATGGTGCTTATCACCAAGAATCACCCTTAGGCTCTCCTTAATAACTACTCCCAAATTCCGATCACAACCGCAAGTTTTGAATAAAATAAGATGGTTTTGGGCATCTGAAAAAGAAATGTCAGGACATCTCCACAAATCATTTTAAAATGATTGGTCAAGGCTCTGTCTATATACCGCAATAATGGAAAATTGAGCCAACTTCTGGTCATCCAACATAGACCCATGCAAACAAAAGGTAGATACATGTGACTATGATACTGGCCACAACTTCAAATCAAAGAATACCTACTCAGGCAAGCATGACAGAGGGAAGTGTAGCATAGAGAATTAGTGAATATAGATAATATTAGGTGATTTGTAGTCAACATAAAACCTACCAATTTATGTAGATTCATGTCCCTCGTCGTGGACCTATTCACCCATTTTTATCACAAAACAATACAAACAAAACCAACATTTATCTTTTCTCTTTAGTAAGGTTTTCATACACACAATCCCGAGGATTTTTTCCAATGATCAGGTGGGAGGTTTGGTCCCCACAGGTCTTAAGGTCCAGTCACGAGCTGGACTATGTATTCCTGAGAGCTACTCTAGGCATGATTTCTTTAGTTGAAAAAAAATGTTTACACACATATGTCATCTATCAATTGAAATCAAATTCTCAAAAGTAAATTATAAAAGCACAGATCATTGGAAAATAATAATGATAGATATCTACTAATTATAGGATTATAAAAAAATAGTGATTGTAATTTGATAACTCCATTAGCCTGAAACTACACAAATTTCAGTGTATATAATCTGGATAAGGAAGAACAAAGGAAAAACAACTTGTGTATATAATTCCGGATAATAAAGACAAAGGAAAACAACTTGTGGCTAGACATGTAGTGAGATCATGAAATACGCTCATTGATAAACAAATTACTGAGAAACCCCTTCTTCTGACTGTCTTCAAACCATTTTGGTTGAATGTGGAGTGAAATATCAATAAATATTATGATGGAGACTATTATTTAGAGGTAAGGGGAACTCATCATTATCATGGAGAGGAGCAGGGAATCTAGACTGGTATTTTAATTTTGTTAATTTTTAAGTTACACTTCATTTTACATTGCATTAGCTGACATTTAATTTTGTTCTGTAACAGGAATACAAGTAAATAATGACTTGTGAAAATATGTAAAACACTAAGAAAGAACATATGCAAAACACTAAAAAAGATCAACCAACATTTATATCACATATGAGCATTATAGTGTTTGATTATGACAACGCAATCAGTGAGATCAACCACAAGCTATGTTACTAAGGGAGCCAAGACCATTTTCATATCGTTATTAATTGAATTATTCACGAAAAATTATGACGCACCCTAAATTCCAATAAAAGTTACTTACCAACATGTACTCCATGTTTCTTCTTCATATTCATCACTGTGTCAATTGTAACATTAAGCTAAGTATTCTTCCAAAAGTCTCAAACATGTAAATTGAATTAATTATTTTTTCATACTCGCAGAAAAACAAAAGTGAAAACAACAACCAGTGACTCTTTAAAATGATATTTGTACATCAAAGAGAAACGAGTGGCTCAATTTCATTTACTAGTTATTAGCAAAGAATTTTCATCCCAGTAATCAACTTACAGGTTTATTTATTGTTGGGTAAAATCACCTAGTGGTGATAACCTTTATTGTTGCAATTGCTTCAAGTGCACTGGTAGCACCAAGAGTATGCCCAATCATAGACTTGAAAAGTAAGCCATATTTAATGTCAGAAATAGAGATGGTGTTCTCAATCAAAATATTCATAGCCAAAAAATTAAGTGTTAGGGTCCAATCATAGACTGGATAAGTAAGCCATATTTAATGTCAGAAACAGAAATGGCGTTCTCAATCAAAAGACTCATTTCCAAAAAAGTAAGTGCTAGGGTTTGAGGTATAATAGGAAAAAAGATATAAGTATAACTGGAAAAAAGAACTTTGCAGAAAAGGAAAGTCCTTTTTATATAAGGACAATATTGTGAATTTGTTTCATACAATTAAGAGTTAGGGTTTGAGGGTATAACATGTAAATAAATAAATATTTTATAGGAAAAAGAACTATGCAGAAAATTTGTCACAATTAGAATAAGGGTCAAAGGAAAATATTAACTCGTATATACAAAGAAGGGCTCACTGTATATGAAATCCAAAACCCTTCTGGATAAATCGGTGGGGTTTTAAAATCCATATATCAACAATAATAAGAGCAAGGAACTGTAAAAAAAAAAAAAAAATTTACACTCAACAGTGACAGATAATGATGGAAAAATAATAACTTAGAATACCCAGAAACAAATAAAAACTCAAACTTGAAATGATGGTATTGGGGACAAGGAAAAACTTGAAATGATGGTATTGGGGACAAGGAATGGGTGGGTCGATGCAGAGCTTCATCTTACGGTGGTTCCTATCAGTTGTTGCATCCGAGGGTGCCTACAATGTTGCCACCATCCACATGCCCTACGTCCATTTTGTCAGGTGATGATGGCCCGCCCTGCGTTGTGCATATGGGTGAGAAGAATGGGTGGTAACGACTGTGATCAACCTCCAGTATGCCCCTGGTTGCCATGCTTTCTCTCTGATAATGCAAGCTTATGACCCTGTATGCCTTACTTTTTCTCCCACTTTCTTTCCCGATAATGCGAGCTTAAGCCCCTGGTTGTCATGCTTTATCTCCCGTAATGTGAGTTAATGAGAGAGAAAACTTGATAAGACTCTGTAGACCACTCATACTTGAGGAGTTAAGATTAGGTAAACCATATTTGAAAAGTGTCAATTTAAAAAAAAAAAAAACATTATAAGTATATAAAATAAATAATTAAGATAAAAAGTTAATTTAATGACGAAATGAAAATTTTGTCCCAATCAAATGTCTTGAAACCCCTCTATGTGTAATAATGCATCAAAGATTGAGTTCTTATTAGATGGCAGAGACCTTATAAGAAGATCTATAAAGAATATTTTTGTTAAACTCATTCAGAGCATAATGATTTCATTGTATTTCTCCAAGCACAATGTGATGTTTCTTAAATTGTTTGATTTTGTAAAGAATGTTGAACCATAACAACTTTATTGAATTTATAACAAAATAAGAATTAAAATTTATGACATATAATAATAAAATCAAGATGTGCATCTTAATTTATTTCAAACTTTATAGCAATCCACTTGTAAATCAAGAAAACATGAATCCATCCACTTTAATGTATTTTCAGATTAGATTCACATAAAACAAATATCCCTAGAAAAACATAGAACAACATCAACAAGGCTTGAATAAAATGACACAATTGAATGGTTCACGACAATTCATAAACCCTTACAACATTTGAAATGTTATAACTATAAATGAGAAACTTGATAAAACAAAATTCCAGATAAATGCAGGAAACAATATGATACCACAAAATAAAATTGAAAATCCAGCTTTCGAACAACATTTAAAAGCTTTTGGTTCATCCAAGAGTAAGGATACCACAAAATAAAATTGAAAATATTTCATCTAGTTAATGAATATGAACACAAATCATATTATAAAAAAATAACAAAAATCAAATGTTTATAATAAATCCTTGATCTGAAGGTAAAGCACCTAACTATCAATTGTAGTTCAAACCAGCAAACATCGTGAGTTTAAAATAGTTACAATACAAATACCTACCTAAACATTTAAAATTAATAGTTTTGCACTTACCTGGATGTCAAAAAAACACAAATCAATAGCTTTATATTAAAAAGTTGAATATACCTTGTTGTGCATGCCATAAACATAAGCTTCCACTGCATTTTTTCTCCTTAGTTTCTTCCATAATTCGGTCTTGTAAAGCCATTTCAAATTCCTTATTAGTATCCTTCTGCAAATCTTCCCATGGCATGGCCCCAAATACTCTTAGTAATTACTAGCTTTGTTTTCTTGACCTTCCTTTTCACAGTTTTTACCTGGATATGAAAGTAAATATTATTACGCACACAACACTAGATCCAAAATCTTGCAGGAGATTAAAGTATCTGCACTAAAACATAATAATAAGTTATTGGAAAACAAATTATTGTTAATTTGAAAAATCTGGAGGACAAATGAAAGGTTTGCAAGCCTTGAGGATTTACTCAATAGTTTGAACCATCCATTCAGGGAATGTTGCCAAAAAGGATACCATTGGTCAAAATCACAAATCTGATTAAGTCCCCAAATACATATTGATGGTTGATCTGCTCTCCATCTAGATATTTTAGTAAGGAGGGACCCCGTGAGATTTTCATTGGGAGTCAAAAAAAGAAGAGAAAAACTAGAAGTTAGATGGTTGAATGACAGTTGCACAAATAAAAACTTCCAGAAACATCGAAAAGCTCAAGCAAGTTTCACAAAAGTTAGCTTCATGGCATTAAAATCCGGGGCTTAAAAATGTAGATGCAACATGGGATTCCAAATAGATAGTGTGTCCAAAGATTTTGTCAAAATGTCATTCAAGAAGTTGAAACGAGTGTCAAACTGACAACCCATATTAGGGATTCTAAAATACAACACTTAGTCACAGTTAAGCTAAACTGAAGGTAAAGTAACTTAGGTCACACTTCTTATACAAGGCCATGTCTCTAACATTTTAATATTATACAAGGGAAATAACAGTCCTTAAAGCCTACTTCAAATGTCTTATGTTGCATTATCTCATGAAGGTTATATTCCTATCCTAGCCATTTATTACAATCCCCAAATGAACATGAGGCTTCAAAAATCAACACTTAGGTTATGTCTCTAACACTTGAATATGATACACTAAAATTGTCAGTTATTAATTACTAGATTGTTAATGATTTGGTTTGGCCAGAGGAAAAACAAAACTTATGTTTCATTATATACTAACAGTGATTGCATCCTCTTGCAATTACTTGAAATGTGTTTATATAGTATTATTTTTCGATCAGGTATGGATCCTACCATTCTTGGAGCTAGACTATCAGTTAATCATGGACATAACTGTGTCAATATTGGATCTCCTTATCATTTTTTTTTTGAGCCAAAAATTTTCGATAAGAATATTGGAGAGAGCTAGAGAAGGATGTACCTTGGCACCGGTCTCGATTTGGGTAGCTTTATCCTCTTCCTCGGGACTCCCATTTTCAGCACCAGTGGTACTTCCAATTGGTGCAGGCCCAACAACACTTTTTACATCCTGCATATTAACATAAGTATTGTCACCAAATGCAGATGTACCATTGTTTTGTGCATCATATATCACCATTGAAATAGTCTCTTTGTTTTCATTTGTGCCTTCTTTCCCACTTGAAACAAGGACTTCTATTTCTTCTTCCTCAATCATCTGCAGCGTAGTATTAAAAACCGAAATTGGTGACCAGACCGGTGGACCTAATGAATCGGTAACCGGACTGGAACCAGTCTAACCGGTATTGGTCAGGTCTAAACGAAGCGGTTTTAAAAAAAATACCTCAAATAATTATTTTTTAATAATAAAAAAAACTATTTTTAAGATTTGTGACCAGGATTCCAAGCCAATAGAGACAAAATATGCAAATTTTTCTCATTTATATACCATGTAAAGGTGAATATATTAAAATGGCATTATGGCACCGAGTGCAATACATATCATCAAAAAAATACATAAGAAATGAGCCTCCAAATGAGCATTGAGGCCATTGGCCTACATAGTACAGTGACAGTCTACTACAAATCTACATATATGATATTACTAAATTCTAATTAATTATCAACATTATCACTTGAAAGTTGAAACTTCTAATCATGATCAAAGTTCAAACTCAGTCGGTTGAACTTGAGTCTCCCGACTCTCCACTGCCAAACTTTGCAACTACTCCAATCACAAACTTCTTTATTGGTTCAGTGACTTGAGTTTCAAACTTCTGAAGGTATTATACCCTAATATTCCCTATTACTTCATTTGGTGCTCCACATGGCTTTACATGGCCTCCTATCCTAGCCAAGTGTTGCTGGAACCTGTAAATAGCCCCTCCTGCAATAGATTTTTGGCAATATTTGAAAATCATTTTGCCATCAATCATATCACAATGAGCCCATGCAGTATTATTGCCTTTTGGAGGCATGATGGTTTCTACTTAGCTCAAACTCTATGTTGTTCCACTACTCTAACAAAAACTCAACTCTCCAAGTTCTCAATCAAACTCACAAAAGCTCAAAATGAGATGTGTGAGACAAATGAGAGGGTACCCCTGCCTTTAAAGGATTGGGGAGGGTGTTTTTGGAGGGAAAAAACCCCCCTTTTCCCTCCAAAACCACCCATTACTGGCCAAATCAACTTCTGTGGGGCCTTTTTGTGGCCGTGGCAGCTAACCGGCTGGTTTATTAATAAAACGGTTGGTTTATCAATAAACCGACCGGTTAGACTGGTTAGACTGGAAAAAAAGGTGAAATGGGTGTCTGACCAGGTTTTTTGATTGGTTTTGACCGGCCGATTTGATCGGTTACCGGTTCAAACCAATCGATTTTTAATACTATGATCTGTAGGATACAAATAATGTTCTCATCCCAGTAGAGTTGAGCTTCCACTTTCTCAAGTACATAATTCATATTATAAATAAAATATAAAAATCATATGTGAAAACCATCACTACTTACAATTGCAGAATCAATTGAAACTATTCCATGCTTATCCAATTATACTCTTACTTTCATCTTAGCCTTTTCACCTTTTGAAGCCTGAAAAGGACCAACCTGCAAATACAAAAGAGATTCAATGATTGGCAATTTTTTCTCAGTGCACAATTTTAACTCATCGAATAATCTTAATTTGGAATTTGAAGGAATGAAAACTCCAATAAAAGGGGGACAATAATATCAATAAATGCGTGTACTATGAAATTGATTCAATGTATTACATATTTAAAATAAGCAAAAATAAAATTTCAAAAATCATGACTCTTTTTATAAAAAAGCACACAAATATACAACCTCATGTTACCCTCCCTGCATTGTTTCATTGTTTCAAATAAATCACTATTTATGTTGCATTGCTAGTTCACAATATTCTTCAAAGATTTCAAGTTTGAGAATTTTGTATGAAAATGGAAACACCTTATTCTTTGGCCTAAAATACCATACCATGTATGAACTTACCAGTGCAAGCACCCAAACCTAGTTCACATCTTAATATAACATGTTTACTGTAAAGGTCTCATACCTTAAAGAATGTAAAAAAACATTGTATTTGGTAATGTATTGCCTCAAGGGAACACAATTTTGGTTTTTTGTTGCTCTAAAGTTCCATCTTCAGACTCAGGAGAAGAATCTTTCTACGCCAAAGCAATAAAGGACGAAATACTTTCTCGAACTTGGGAGAAAATAAAGATAAAATAGATCATACTTCCTTTGAACGTTAAGTAGGAATATGCAAGTACTATATTTGTAGAAAAATATGGGGCAAGTCCTTTCTGGTAATTATAAACCCAACAAGGTAGGTAGGTAGTTAGGTAAGTCGATAAGGGCCTAACCTTATTTATTGGTTGTGAAGAACCTGAAAAAGAGGGTGAGGGGAGATAGCTTCTTTTCTATAAAACCCCAATTCAGTGTATGAAAAAATTCAAAAAATGTGTCGATATAAATAATGCATGATTTTAAAGTATATTTTTCATTTTCTACTTTTATCCTTTGATTTTACTTGCACAAGATGATGGAAGAGCTTACCAAATCCGATCATACATTCTCTGATTTCTGGGGGATCTTGGGGCTGAAAAAGTGGCAGTAACTGCGATGTTGTCCTTGTTTTCTTTTGGCACAATGAAATAGAGCTTTGAATTCTTCAAGGGCATCCTTCATTATTCCCAAACAACCTTCCACTAACTCCGACAGCTTTTGTTGTTGATCTTCCTATTGGATTTTGTTAATTTTGGGCAACTACATCCAAACTCCATGTTGCATTGCTCATATGACGATGGTCATATTTTGTTGGATTCCTCTTTTTGAGAGGTGAAAGATTGATCTAAAGATAATCTTGTTTGGATGAGCAGAACATGTATTTTAAATTTATTTTCCACGTCGACCAGATTTGTAATGTAGGCTCACATGCCTAATAGATGTGTCACACACCCTCACTGATGGATATAAATTGGAGAGACTTGGAGGTCATTTTCTCATCAACTCATCACACATTATCTCAATGTGATCTGATTGGTACGATAGCCTTTGGAGGCCTTTTTTCCCCTGACATTTGTGGAGTTGAAGCTGTTGTTTTTCTGCGGATCTGTTTAGGGCTTATTTGTTGTAGCATTGACCGTGGTCAACCCTTAGTCGTTTGACCTCAAAACTCTACCAAAATTTTGATTTTGAGAGGCTGTACTACTGGGCACTAAAATCGAGGAAATTAGAGTTGTTTGAACGAAGCCCTAATCTACAGCATTGACTTTCTATTGGTGTCTTGCATTGACTTTTCTTGTTGACTTTGGGTTGACCAATGTTGACTTGTGATGAGCTGTCTTTAAGGGTTGTGGGCGTGACACATGGAGGATTGGCTGACCGAGAAAGATTTTGTTGGTTGAAGCATCATGTTGACTTCCGTAACACACAATATCTCATATCTTTGCTGTACAAAAGGAATTGTAAATCTGATCTATATTATTGGTTTGTCTTATGTTGATCTATTATTATGTTCTATCAGCATTTTACTTTCATGTTTATGTGACTACTATTTTGTATCGGGCCTAAGAAAGATTGAAGTAAAATTGCATCAAGCATAGAACACCATGGTTATCTAACTTTAACATGGTATCAGAGCTGAGGTGAAGAAAAAGTCCAAGCTAGCATTAGAAGCAATCTCTGAAGGAATAAATCCCATCAAGGAAAAATGGCCTCCTCAACCTACAAAGGTTTCAAGGCTAATGATAAATTGACTAATAAGTCTGATTATCATGCATGGAAGATGTCCTTGGATTTGGTACTAGAAGATCAAGATGTCATGGACTATGTGCAGGGGAATATTCAAGAGCCTCCATCAAATGCAGTTTCTGCAACGAAGATGAAGTATAGAAAGGGGGGAATCAAAGCAAAGATGGTTATCTAGGATTCTATTCATAAGCACTTGGTTGCTTACATTTCTGAGTTGAACACATCTAAAGATGTTAATTTTGGAAAAATAGGTCCAAACTCCACGTTGTGATGCTCAGATGAAGATACCAATATTTTTATTAGATTCCTCTTTCGGAGAGGTGCAAGATCGATCTAAAGATCATCTTGATCCGATGAGCAGAACATTTATTTTGAATTTATTCAAGATATGTGTAGGTCGGCCTTAAGGTTTTGTGCCCCAGCAGTTGTGTCACACACCCTCATTGATGGATATATATTGGTCAACGTTGGGGGACATTTTCACTCATCTCATCCTCACACATTTCTCTCTCCTCATATGATTGGTTCGATGACCTTGGAGGCTCTTCTCTCCACACGTGGGATATTTCAGCAACAACTCTTTTATGTTTTCGGCCTAGGGTTTTTGCAGCATCTTTGACCAGTGTTGACTTTGGTCAATGCAAGGTCAAACAAACCTAAAACTCTCCTAAAATTTTGATCTTTCTAATCCGTATTTTTTGGCATTATTCCTGAGGCTAGACGTTGACTTTGACTTTGCTGCATTGACCTAGTTGCTGCTACTGTATGCGTTGACTGTTGAATGAAAACATTAACTTTTTGGGTTGAATTTTGAGATGAATATTTGGCTCTCCAATAGGGTTGTGTGACATTGCTGGTTGCTAACCATATTGAGACTTTATTGGTTGAAGCATCATGTTGACCGTCGTAACACACCAACACACTTATATATTTCTAGCTTGTCTTCTGTCAATCTACTGGTATGTTCTATCAACATTTTACTTTATTGTTTATGTGATTGCTATCTAATATTGAAGAAAAAGTAAAGTTGCATCAAGCATAGAACATATACGAAAATTTACATGGTATCAGAGCTGAGGTGAAGACAAAGCCCTAGTTTTTAGCAATAACCGAAGAAAAGGATGGGTTCCTCAAACTACAATGGCTTTAAGGCTGATGAAAAATTGAATAGGAAGGATGACTTCCATGCTTGGAAGATGTCATTGGATCTTAACTTGGAAGACCAAGATGTCATGGACTATTTTTAGGGTAAAATCCAAGAGCCTCCATTCACTGCAACTACTGCTACCAAATCAAAGTATAAGAAGGGGGAAATCAAAGCAAAGCTGATGAACAGGGACTTAATTCATACGAGTCTGGTTGCCTACATCTCTGAGCTGGGCACATCCAAGGATATGTATGATAAGTTGGTCCACATGTTCAAGGCCAAAAATACGAATCAAGTCTTATTCTTCAAGAATCAATTGAAGAATCTGAAGAAAGGCAAGGATGAGTCTGTTCAATCATATTTTCTGAAGCTGACTGAAATCAAGAATAATCTGCTGGCTATTGGGGAGACAATATTTGATCAAGAGATGGTACTCACCACGCTTGGAGGTATCTCATCCGAATGGCATGTATTCAACACTACCATTCTCAATAACAATGTCATACCTGACTTTGACAAAGTACTATCCAGATGCCTACAAGAAGAGACAAGGATGAAGGAATATGAAAATGAAGGAAATGTTGCCTTCGCTGCTCATTCTAGAAAGAAGAACTTTGGTGGTCTAAGGAACAAAGGAAGAGGTGGGGCCCAAGGAAAGAAAGGCAAGTGCTACACTTGTCACAAGTCAGGTCACTATGCTAGAGAATGCCCTTTCAAGAAGGATTCTCCCGGTGATGATGACAACAACAACAACCAGAGGAATGGAAATCAAAGAAACAACAAGTTCAAGGGGAAGAGAAAGGAACCCTCCGGCGGAAACGCTCAACCTTTCAAAAGGTTGAGAAATGAATCAAATGTTGTTTATAAAAGAAATGAATTCATTCTTGTATCTGCCCTCTCTGCTGCATCTCCACCCGACACTATGGATGTCTAGTTGATAGATAATGGTGCATCAAGGCACATCACTGGGTTCAAGGAAGCACTTTCTGATATGGTTGAGAAGGATACTAATATGGAAATTATCCTTGGAAATAATGCCACATATCCCGTGAAAGGGACAAGGACTGTGACCCTCCACTTGTGTCAAGGTCAAGTCCTCTGCTTGCATGATGTACTCTATGTACCTAATTTGAAGAATAACCTTGTGTCTATATCGGCTATGGAAGACAAAGGTTTCAATGAGGCATTCATTGATGGGAAGGTGTGTATTTGGAAGAAGAGCTTCAAGGAAGCTATCATGATTGGGTTTAGAGTTGATACACTCTACCATGTTGGAGGAAGTCCACTGGGAGCGATGACGTGTGATACTATCGAACAGACTAAACTATGGCACTGGAGGTTTGGACACCTTTCTACAAGGCCCTTCCTGAAGCAAGGAAGGTGGTGATGGGGATGCCTGAGTTCTCAAATAATCATGAAGGTGTATGTCAGGGTTGTGCCGAAGGAAATCATATAAGGGGACCTTTCCCTCAAGTTTCACAAAGAAATCTGATGTCTTGCAATTGATACATTATGATTTGTATGGAATGCTGCCCGTGACATCCTTGGGAGGATGTTCTTATTATATGACATTCATAGATGACTTATCTCGCAAAACCTGGATATACTTCTTGAAGAAGAAGGATGAGGATTTCATGTGGTTCCATACCTTCAAAGCTTTGGGGGAAAATCTGACAAGGAAGAAGATCAAGATATTGAGGACCGATAATGGAACTGAATATGGGATGAACGAGATCAAGAACTATTGCAGAGAAATTGGCATCAAGAGGAAGACCAAAATTTTCTATACTCCTGAGCAGAATGGTGTTGATGAATGAAAGAACATGACCATTCTGGAAGCTTCCAGTGCCATGCTATGTGACCAGGGTCTACCAAAGTCGAAGTTTCCTGTTGAAGCTCTGACATTGTTTACATACAAAACCGATGCTTACATTCAGATGTAGAACCCAAAACTCCACCTGTTCAGACCCACTCAAAATTGTGCTTTCTTTCATCTCATTTTACCTCATTTTCCCTTTTCCATTGCTATCCTAGACCCAATTGATCAATGAATATGGTTAAAATTACTTTTAGAGATGATTGGCATGGTGACTTGCTAAGTTTTGTGATTTTTGCCATTGTAAAGCATTTTGACCGGAACTAGCTACGAATCCCAAACATTGACAGCTAGCAAGCAAATTTGTGTGGTGTCTTGTGTTTGGGTATGTTCTAGGTGGCCTCTCAAGAAAAACCGCATATGGGCATAATCCACGTCATGTCTACATGGTTCGTTGCTCATCATGGAGGAAGAAACGAATTCTGGGTATGGTTTTGGAACGTGGGAACACATTTAGGAAGGAAGACTTCTATTAGGAATGTCTCAGTCCAGATGTCTTTTTCCTTTTCACGCAGCAACTTCAAGAGTCCTAATGTGATTCCGATAAGGAAAGACAGTGTTCCTGAATTGTTGCAAATCTTGTTATTTACATTTGTTATATAAACACTTGGGAAACCGAGAGCTAGGTTAGATTTGATGTTAGATTTTATGCTAGATTTTGCTTAGATTCTGTGCTACATTTCTTAAGACGCAGAGTGCTATGTTCAAGTTATTTCATCTTTAATGAAGCAGACAGTGTTGTTTTGAAAGCGTTGATTTAATTTGGAGTTGAATTCCGTCAGGTGGTAGAGGGCCCCTGCCTCTTGCACGGATTTATTTGCGTAAATTATATAAGTATTCTAGCTGCCTTTACGTTTTTGAATTTGAATTAGTAGTTGTTTTAATTAGCTACTGTAGTTATACTCATTCTAACTCTTCCACAAGAAGAAGCTCTTCCAAAAGATTATAATGATGAATGGGAAATGGCTATAGTATTGTAGGATTTGAAGTTGAATTCGTAGTTGTTTTAATTAGCTACTGTAGTTATACTCATTCTAACTCTTCCACAAGAAGAAGCTCTTCCAAAAGATTATAATGATGAATGGGGAATGGCTATAGTACTGTAGAATTTAGTTGTAGTTTTTGTTGTTCATCATCACAGTTACACTTGTTCCAATCACTCTTCCACAAGAAGAAACTCTTCCAACAAATTCTTAAAGAGTCCAAGACATGATCGTGATAATGAATGATTTAGTTGTGTGTTTGTACTAAGTATCATCTCTGTTCTTGCTCTTAAACGCTTGCCCAAAACATCATAATGACGAGTAGGATATGGATATGATATCTTAGTTTTTCATTACTGTCAGTCCTTTATATTTGCATTTGCACTCAATTACACAGTCATAATTGTTCTAGCTCTTCCAAAAGAAGGAATTCTTCCAAAATATCAATAATGATGGAAAAATAGACTGTATAATTTCATAGAGTAATGTATGGTAGCTTAGTTAGGATGCTCCAGAGTTTAATTGCACTTAACTCATGTTCAGTTACTTTGTTTTGAGTTTGATGATGACTTGTAGTTCAGCATTGTTTTAGATTAGTGGCATCTTAAGTTCATTCTTAGATTAACTCATTGCACTTGCACTTCACATTCAGATTGTCATCCACTGCACATTAGATTAACTTCAGTTGTTAAGATTAATAAAACAGCCTTCATTATTTACAAACATCTTCTTGTTCTAAAATCTACAATTGATCCATAACCATATGAACAGAAGACAACATCATTTTAAGGCCTGAAGTATCTCTGCAATTTCCTTATCATTTCATAAACAGAGTCCTCCCTCAAAAGATTACTTTGAAAAGAAATCAATAACTCTTGAGTAAGGTCTTGTGACATTCAATTAAATTGCAGAATAGAGTTAGGAACTAGTCCTAGAATAGAAGATCTTAGGATGGTATCAATGTTTTTCCTCCAAATCTGTTTCAAATCTCTAATTAAGGACAAAATGTTGCATCATTGTAAGATTAGTTGTTTAACTGTTTAGTTAGAGGATTTGCATACTTAGTGATCATTTTTCAAGTTTAGTTGTGTTTTGAATCATTTACTTAAAATTCATTATCAAGCTTTGCTTTTACTTTGTCATAATTTAGATTTGATTATGCTTCAGTGTTTCCAATTGCATTTACCATTTGTCATTCCATCAATTAGGCTTAACTCTGTTTTTTACCACCAGCTCCTTTCCATTAGTTTTCTAGGCATTTTCCTTGTGAACATAAAATCACCAAAAGACCAAAAACATCATAAATCATCACAAAAGACCAAAAACATCACAAAACACTACACACAACGCATTAGGAAACAAGCACCTAGGTACATACGGTACACTTCACTTCAGCAGTTTACAAATCCTGGTTGACAATTAAATGAGCTCAGTTTAGGAGACTAGATTGAGACCCAACATTTTGGCGCCGTTGCCGGGGAAGTGAAAACTAGGTAACCTTTGTTTCTTAGCATCCAAAAACAATGTTATGCGTAGGGAGAGAGATTCAAGGGGAAGATTTATAAGCAGCAGAGGCAGAAGTTTGATTTCTAGAACACCACTTGTTTCATCTAGATCCAGATCTAGTACACCTTCAACTCAAACCAATCTTCCATCCTTTACTGATCCTGGACTTCTAGAAGATCTAAGGTCACCTATTCCATTAGAGAAACCTTCCACTTCATCCACTGAACCTGCCATAGAAGAAGATCTAAAGACTCCTAGTAGGGATACAAACCTTTCCACTTCTACAAGAGAGTCAACTATGGCAGAAGAAGGAGGAGGAGGAGTTTTTAATGGAGAAAACACACTATTTGGAGGTAGAGGTAGAGGTAGAGGAGAAGGAGGTAGAGGTGCAAATGGAGGAAGAGGTAGAATAGGAAGCTCTTTTAGGTTCCCTATACTTGATGAAGAAACCAATACAACCATGAAAAACATTTCACCCTCTGTCCTTCCAAACTTCTATGGACTTAAAACTGAAGATCCTGAAACTTTCTTATTCGAATTTGAAGTGCTGTGTAGGACTTATGACTACCTACAAGATGCTCAAAAATTGAAATTATTTCCTTCAACTTTGAAGGGAGCAGCATTGAAGTGGTTTATGAGCCTAATCAGTAGTTCTATTAGAACATGGGAAGATATGAAACAAGCATTTCTAGAGAGATACTTGGATTATTGTATGTCGGTTAATCATAAGGAAGAAGTGTTCAAGATGTTACAAAAAGAAGATGAAAACTTAGAATATTTGTTGGAAAGATTTAATTACAACATCAAAAGGGAAAAAATGGAAAATCTAGATCAAGACACCTTAAAAGCTCTTTTGTTGAAAACAATTAGGGATGAATGGTTGGATATTCTTAACATGATGGGAAAAGGGGATATATCACAACTTACATTACCTGAAATATCAGAGTTATGTATTAACCTTTCAAGAGGGAAATCTAAAACTGTCAAAGGTCCAAGAGATCCCGCTCTTGCAAGGGCAAGTAAATCTGCTTCTGGGACAGTAAGTAGATCAGAAATTGGACACATGCTTGATGATTTTAAGTCTGACATCTTAGGGAGTCTTGGTGAAAAAATAGACACCCTCAAGATACAAAACAAGCAAAAGGCTGAATCTGATGCCTTGGCAATCTTTTGTCCCAAATGTAGGAAGAAACATGCCTTGAGAGAGTGTCCTTTAGATGTAAAAGTTGTAGAAACCTGTGTTCGAAACATTGTGGGGCGTTAATATGCCATTATTATTATCATTGTGAATGCTTATTCCACCCATTCTTACCATTCTTCATCCGTCATTTATTATAATTTATCATTTAAATCCATTTTATAAATGATTTATGCTCTTATGGATGAAAATTATTTATCTTCCTTTATTTCTAATAAATTGATGATTATGAATTATTTTATCTATGATAGTTTTAATAAGTTGGTTATAACATTATTCACCATTTTTAGCCTCCAAGATAATTTCCAGATTGAAGATTTGATCATTAAAAGTGCCAACTCAGAAATGCGCTGGAATAAGGAGTGACAGTTTTGCGGTTGAGATTCTGAGCAAATGAAGATGAATCTGGAAAATCCGGAACATGGGTTTTGTCCAGAACGGACCCAATTAACTTTATTAAAGAACGGTTTGCCCAAATTCGGCCTGTGTTGAGAGATTCGCAGGGTTCTTTGAGCACGATTTTCTCAGATCTGTGGTTGCGGCCGTCCTCCAAATCTCAGCTGCAAAGCCAAATTCGCCTTGTTCTTGTTGATCAAATGGTTAGAAGCAATCCAATTTTGTAATAGAAATCATGTTGTAGTTATCTCTATTGTAACTTCTCTCTGATCTCTCTTTATTTAAATCAGAACAGAGATCAGAGAGGGAGGGGATTTTGGGGATGGAGAGACTTTTCTTATTGTAATTTGCAGAATTGTGCATCGGCTCTTGTTAAGAGAGTGTGAGCTGTTTGTAAACATTATTAATGCTTGATTAATAAAAGAGTTCACTGTTGTTCCATTTCTCAAGCGCTGGAGTAAAGCACAGCAACGCTTCACCGGTGGTTGAGGGCCCGGCCCTGGTGGAGCGATCTGCTGTTTGTATTTCTATTGGTTTATTTTTGTTGTGTGAAGTTCGTTTATTTATTGAGTTATTGCTAATTGGATCAAATACAGAGTCATTGTTATTCCATTTTTTACAAGAAGCATGATTCATGATTCAATTGTTATAAAATGTTGTTTTTCTGTATCTAATTCCAGTTGTTATTCCTTTTGTTTATGAATTACGATAGTTGATTGTTGCGTGGTTGTCGACAGGATTAAAGAGTAGAAATCTAGTTTGCTTGGTTATGAATTGAATTCATTGTTTATTTTACGCTGCTATTCAATTCCTGTTCATTGCTTTGAGATTGTTGTTCCTTTCCAGTTTGCGTTTTAGATTTCATTTCCTTTGAGTTGTTTTCACTTGCTTTGAGATCTCTAAACTGTAGAGGGTAGAGCTAATCATTCCAGGTCCCCAGATTTGGTCATCTCACATCGACTTCTAGGGGAAAGAGTTATTACTACTGCATCCTAATCGATGTCTAGCAAGGTTGCTGTAGTGTAGTCTTTACATTTCTGTCATTTGTAATTAGATTTCTTTTCAAGCAGATTTCTTTTCAAGCATTTATTATTTCTGCATTTGTATTTCTATACTACATGTTCACACACATTACTCTTGAGTAAATAGCCGCCTCAGACTGAGTACACTCTTGAAACAAAAAGTCGTCCCTGGGTTGACAATTAATGTGAGGTAATTAGGAGTTACAAAGACACTTTTTTATCGCTCCACATTTTGGCGCCGTTGCCGGGGAGAGTGTAGCCATTTCTAAAGAGTAGTGTGAATCTGATGAGTGCCTGCTAGGGAAGAGTTGGATCTTAAAAATGGAAGGTAAGAACCTGCGTGCGGAGCATGTACAAGCCCTGCTCCATTGTCCGCTTTCCTAACAGATTTGTTGTTGCTTTGTTGGATAGAAATAGATGTTTGAATTTTTGTGTGAATGACTAGGGAAAAAATAGAAATTTTGAAAAATGAATCACATGATTTCATTCAAGTGGTGATGTAAGCACCACCCATTTCACTAACCGATTGACAGGAACATTTGAAAAAGGAGCCTCGAAGAAACACATGAAGAACATCTTATATTATGGTAAGAAATGACTCACGTTTCTACTTTTGAATTTCCTATCAAAGATCTAGGAGGAGTGACACAAATGCACATAATTCCCCCATCTTTACCAAATTTTCATGGTTTAGCAAATGAAGATCCAGATACATTCTTATTTGAGTTCGAAATACTTTGTAGAGGATATGATTATTGTACTAATGATCGAAGATTGAAAGTGTTTCCTCTTACTCTAAAAGGAGCAGCTCTCCGATGGTTCATGAGCCTAGGTGGGAATTGCATCCAATCATGGGAGGACATGAAGAACATATTCTTGAAGAAGTACGAAGACTATTGCAAATCCAATGAAGATATTTTCGGTATGATACAAGGGGAAGATGAAAGTTTGGAGGACTATGTAGATCGATTTCATTATAACCTTCAAAAATCAAAGCATAAGCATTTGGAAAAAGAGATCTTAAAAACACTCCTTCTTAAAGGAATCAAAGATGAATTTTTAGAACTCTTAAATCTGATAGGAAAAGGTGATGTTTTTCGGTTATCATATGATGATGTTTGTGAGTTGTGCATAAGGTATTCAAGAGGAATCTCCAAGGCTGGTAAGAATTCTAGAGATGTTTGTTCTTTCTTTTCCAAATCTGCTGCAAGAATAGGAGACATAAGAGCTGAAATCAATGATTTATTTGAAAATTTTAAAGTTGATTTTATTAGCTCTCTAAGCTCAAAATTGGACGTTTTGCAGGTTCATAAAAATGAAGAATTTGATGAAGTGTTTTTCCCTCATGACCGAAAAGAGCAGCCCATAGATACTCACTCTTCCTTATCTAGGATGGAAGTAGCATATCAAAGAGATAAGGAAGCTACAACAAGGTCAACAGGTATGGTTCAAAACACTTCTTCTCCATTCTCTTACTTGCATAATCCATTATGGAATACTCATGTTCTAGGGCAGCCATGTCGATTTCAATATAACCACCAATCTTATCTACAAGTTTGGCATGGTTCACCTTATGATTGCATGACTACTCTCCCTCATCTTGTAGCACAAGCACATTCTCCATATTCTCCACCAGCTCTTTCACAACATCCTGCTTGCATATCAAATTTATCCACTCAACCCAACCAAACACATCATCACAATGCTCCATTCCATACACATTTTCCTGCTCAACTAATTCCACAAACTCACCATAATAAACCAGTACAACATGCTTACAATGTTGATCTGCCAAAATTACCCACCCTTCCCACCCATTCTATCTCACATGCGCCATTAGAGAAAACTTACAATGAGATTCGGAATGTTTCAAATTCAAAAATTGTAGAAGCTATGGAAGCAAATGAGGTTTCTTCTAGGTTGCACCAACAAACCATTTTAAAAGCTCAAGAACTTCATGGTATGATGGGAAATCAAGAAAGTAACGGATATATTGAAGATTGGTTTCACTCCATCACGTGTTTGCATCATCACTCTATGCTTCAACAATTTTTGATATCATTTTTTCAAGGGAAGTTGGCTTCTCATACCCTAATTTTCATTAATATGCATTTTTCAAATTTGGGTATGTGTATACATGAAGCCTTATTTAGAAAATGGCTCCACTGGAAGTACTCATATACGTAGTCATATTCATTTTTCAAATCAAAATAGGTTAGTATAAAACATAAAATAAATAAGGGAATAAATAAATGCATTTTGTTTTTTATGTAAAACTAGTTGTTTTTTGTTGCAACATGCTATGCAAATCAATATTGGTGATAATTTTTTAATTCATTTGTGTATTTAGATGACTTATAATGGAAATAATAGCTCTACAAACACTCATATTCATTTTTTATCACCAATTTGAAAAAATGCTTGAATATCATTTTTTTGGCTTGCGGGCTTGATGAACTTTTTGGAAAAACAGTCGGGACAGTCATGTTTTGAGGGACCAAAAATGAATATTTTTAAAACCTGTTTCTACCCTAGATATCCCTTGATGTCTAATTTCTAACCCAATTTGAATCAGTCAATTTGGATTTGAAACGAAAAAGTTAGAACCAAAACATTGACCGGATGTCTAGTGGGCAGCTCAGGAACAGAGTTGGGACAGTCAGTTTTTGGAGGCCTAAATGACCATATTTTTAAAACCTGTTTCTACCCTAGATAGCCCTTAACGTCTACTTTCTAACCCAATTTGAATCAGTCAATTTGGATTTGAAACGAAAAATTTAGAACCAAAACATTGACCGGATGTCTAGCGGGCAGCTCAGGAACAGAGTTGGGACAGTCAGTTTTTGGAGGCCTAAATGACCATATTTTTAAAACCTGTTTCTATGGTAGATTCCCCTATGAATCTAGTTTCCAATTCAATTGGAATCACTCATTTTCGATATCGTATGGGGAAGTTATGATCAAAATACTGACTGTCTATCGTAAATCAGCACCCTTAAAACTTTGTTTTTCCGGATGTTCCTTACAGTATTTCACCTATCAATTCTTCTTTTCTTCAAAACCTGTTTCTATTGGAGATAAATAAATGAATCTAATTTCATTTCCAATTTGAATCATTCGAATCCGACATCAAACGAAGAATCTATGCTTAAAACATTCACTGTTGTTCTAATTGGGGTAAGCGAAAATGACTCTGTTATGCAGGTTGTTCTAAGTAAAATTGACATATCATATCATTGAATTTTTAAAACCTGTTGCTATTTGATATTAACCTTTGAATTAGCTCTCATTTGACTTTGGAATCACTCAATTTGGACGAAAAACAAAGAAGTTGTGACTAAAACACTGCAGGTTAGCATGATTGGCCACTGCTCTCCCGCAGGTAACAAATAAATTTTACTTTGTTATTTTCTCCGTGGATTTGTTTTACAGAGTAACTACTTGTTAGTTTTTTGCATAATTCTTGGATTAGGGGAGCCCGCGCACCTCTCTTTCTCCATGATTTAATGTTTTCTTACAGGTAGGCACTCGTTTTTTGCAAGTCTTGGGAAAATAAAGAAGGTCAATTTATGGACGAGTGATTTTTGAAAGAAATTTTATGAAACAAAGGAATTTCATCTAACTCATTACCCAACGGATTCGTAATAGAAGAAATGAAGAATTGATTTCAATTTGAAAATTCATGTCTTATCACTACTGCCAAAACATTTTTCAAAGAGATCATTTTTTTTTGACATAACATCATAGTTGTTGTAACTTAATTTATTTATTTACATACTGTTTTTGTTGTTTTTTTTTTTTTCTAAATTCTCTTATATTTTGTGTTTTAGGTATTGCTTCATTCAAAGTGTAACTCATCCTCAGCATCAATACCGTGAACAGCTAATTTGTTTTTTTGCATGTTTGCATTGTATGACTGTCCATTTTGCTGTTCCTTTTCCAAAGGAACGGCACTTGCGTTTTTGCTGTTCCTTTTCTAAAGGAACGGCACTTTTAGTTTTTGCTGTTCCTTTTTCCAAAGGAACGACATTTGCATTTTCACACTTTTTGTGTGTATTTTTTCTTTTTGGTGTGCATTTCCTTTGTTGTTCCCTACAAGGAACAACACTTTTTTTTGAGTGTTTTTGCTGTTCCTTCAAAGAAGCAACACTTTGGGAGCAACCCTTCCTTCCTCTTGTGGGATTATTCCTAGTTCATCTCAACCACATTTTACTGATTCCCTTTCATGGCATGAAGTACACTACTTATGAGGACAAGAATTATGGATTCTATTGAAGCAAGTTAATATCATTCATGTTATGATCTTTAACAGGACAGCTCCTTGATGATAGATTATTTTCAAAGGGACACAATTATTTATATACTACTTTACTGCATTGTTTTCTGTTGAACATGATATTGATTGATCATCTTAATACCATGCTGGTTCCACCCTTCCTGGTTATAATCTTCTCTGTCTGTAATAAATGAGATTATGGGTATATTTTTTTTCTATTGATATGTTCAACTTCTTCCACCATCCCTGCTCTTAAGGAGTACTGAGCCTCCCTCTTTTTATCATAAAATTGTGTAATAACAACAAAATTTTGTTCACAGATGGAGGATAGGGGGTCTCATTACGAGCCAGCCTACCATGTTCATAAGGTTGTAAGCAAGTGACATTCCCATTATGGCCACCACACCAGGGTTATGATCCATTGGATAGTCAAATTATCCTTGGAACAGGAGGTCTCATCACGAGCCGGCCTGATCACTTTTGCTACATCCCAGTGAATGGCAGTGTGGTTATCTGGTTACCACGCCAGCACATTGATCTCTTCTGTAGAACAACAATGTAACTCTCTAGTTATAAATTGAGGATTTTGGCTCATATGGGTTAAAAAGCAACCCTGCCGAGGCTATGGACGCCTGCTGGCAGCAGCGGCTCTGCTTATGGTATTGAAGTTATATCTTATCGTCAATTATTATTATAAGACCCTTTTCTTATTTTTTCTTTTTATCAGAGAAGTTATTTCCTTAACTTTTTCCCTGTTTTGAACCTTTATGCATGAGAAATTGTTTTATGATCAATCGCATCATTTTCAGCTAGCATACTATCAGTAAAGCATCTTTTTGGCATATTGTTGTCCTTTTTCTCTTTTTCGTAACTTATCATCAATCCAAAGCGTCCTATCTCTTATTCATAACTATCTTTACACACTCTGCTCTCATTATAATCATAACTCTCGTTGTCCTATCATTGATATGTGTACTTTGCTTTATTTACTGCAATATTGTTCATTCCCTTGCCTTGCTCTCAGCACAACACCTCTCATACGCTTTATGGTCATGGAATTCATTTTCCAATTGGAGGGGGAATGTATGCATTATGGGATTGCATGCGATATGATTACTGCACTCTGCCATCACTTGTTGATTTGCCAAAATATTAGTATTGCATGTATACATAAATTTTTCTGATTGAAATTTTTGCATGCATCTTATCTATTGCTTACACTATGGATTCAAGAACATTGTATGCCAAATAGTGCTTTGTTTGCAGGAAAACAACAAGTATGGGCAGAATTCTATTCATAGCATGACCACACTATTGCACTTAACAGAAGAGGCTCGAGCAACTCGCGAACGTGAACAATTCTTGAGACATGATGTGCTTACCTGGATTCCACCTTTTGCATCACTTTCAGCACCAACTCTGCCTACATCAGCTTCAACAACTGCCAGTCCATATATGTCATTCCACATTTTTGGAGGTAAAACTTGAGGTAAAATAGCATAATTTTCTAATTTATTACGAATTTAGGAGAATTTCATGAAAATTCATTTTGAGCATTATTTATCATCCTTCATTCCACATCTTTACCACTTTCCCTTTTTCAGCAGCATATCATTTTCGAGTATGGGGGAGTGTTCCTTTCATTCATTTCTTTCTTATGACCATGTTATTCATCTTCTTTATCATCCATTGTTATTCTTATTCACTCTCACCACCTCCCTTATTCCATGTTGTTTTACACCAAGCATAGAATTCAACAGCTGGTAGCAACCACCTCAATTTTTTTCTAGCATCGCATGAGGGCATGCTAATTTTTCAGAGAGGGGGAGGAATTGCTACGCATGATGGATGTTCTCAATTTTCTTTCTCATTTAAGGCATACAATTTCATTTTTACACAATGCAGAAATTGATTTCCATAATATTTTTAAAAAACCATGAACTCAATTCTTGTGATTTTTGGAAAACACAGACGTATCATTAATACAAACCCAGATAATTTCAAGATAAATTGGTTCATAAAATTTCGGAAATCATGCACTCTCACCTACAGCCATTTTGTTTATATCTCATGATCCGTGCATCAAAACGATCTGATTTTTGAATCATAAAGGCATTCATATATTATAAATTTACTTGCCAAATTTCAACAAAAGTTGGTTTGTAGTTTTTGAGAAAATGGTTAATGAAGTTCGTTGTTACTTATACCATATTTTGCTGCAACTTCATACATATAGTTGAATGTCAATATAAAAATTGTTATGCCTTCATCAAGATTACTAAAAGTGAATATTCATTAATTAAGGAAGAATTCATTTGTTCTATCCATTTCATGATCTAAGATGAACATATTTTTTATTGCTTGGTTAAAACATGGGTTTTTGTCTTTGGGTTGCATGAGGACATGCAATATATTCAGGTTTTCATTGCATGAGGACATGCAACATATTGAGTGTGGGGGTATGTTGGGCCGTTAATATGCCATTATTATTATCACTTGTGAACGCTTATTCCACCCATTTCTACCATTCTTCATCACGTCATTTATTATAATTTATTATTTCAATCCATTTTATAAATGATTTATGCTCTTATGGATGAATATTATTTATCTTCCTTTATTTCTAATAAATTGATGATTATGAATTATTTTATCAATGATGGTTTTAATAAGTTGGTTATAACATTATTCACCATTTTTAGCCTCCAAGATAATTTCCAGATTGAAGATTTGATCATTAAAAAGTGCCAACTCAGAAATGCGCTGGAATAAGGAGTGACAGTTTTGCGGTTAAGATTCTGAGCAAATGAAGACGAATCTGGAAAATCCGGAACATGGGTTTTGTTCAGAACGGACCCAATTAACTTTATCAAAGAACGGTTTGCCCAAATTCGGCCTGTGTTGAGAGATTCGCAGGGTTCTTTGAGCACGCTTTTCTCAGATCTGTGGTTGCGGCCGTCCTCCAAATCTCAGCTGCAAAGCCAAATTCGCCTTGTTTTTGTTGATCAAATGGTTAGAAGCAATCCAATTTTGTAATAGAAATCATGTTGTACTTATCTTTATTGTAACTTCTCTCTGATCTCTCTCTATTTAAATGAAAACAAAGATCAGAGATGGGGATGATTGAGGATGGAGAGACTTTTCTTATTGTAATTTGCAGAATTGTGCATCGGCTCTTGTTAAGAGAGTGTGAGTTGTTTGTAAACATTATTGATCCCTGATTAATAAAAGAGTTCACTGTTGTTCCATTTCTCAAGCGCTGGAGTAAAGCACAGCAACGCTTCACCGGTGGTTGAGGGCCCGGCCCTGGTGGAGCGATCTGCTGTTTGTATTTCTATTGGTTTATTTTTGTTGTGTGAAGTTCGTTTATTTATTGAGTTATTGCTAATTGGATCAAATACAGAGTCATTGTTATTCCATTATTTACAAGAAGCATGATTCATGATTCAATTGTTATAAAATGTTGTTTTTCTGTATCTAATTCCAGTTGTTATTCCTTTTGTTTATGAATTACGATAGTTGATTGTTGCGTGGCTGTCGACAGGATTAAAGAGTAGAAATTTAGTTTGCTTGGTTATGAATTGAATTCACTGTTTATTTTACGCTGCTATTCAATTCCTGTTCATTGCTTTTAGATTGTTGTTCCTTTCCAGTTTGTGTTTTAGATTTCATTTCCTTTGAGTTGTTTTCACTTGCTTTGAGATCTCTAAACTGTAGAGGGCAGAGCTAATCATTCCAGGTCCCCAGATTTGGTCATCTCACATCGACTTCTAGGGGAAAGAGTTATTACTATTGCATCCCTAATCGATGTCTAGCAAGGTTGCTGTAGTGTAGTCTTTACATTTCTGTCATTTGTAATTAGATTTCTTTTCAAGCAGATTTCTTTTCAAGCATTTATTATTTCTGCATTTGTATTTTTATACTACATCTTCACAAACATTACTCTTGAGTAAATAGCCGCCTCAGACTGAGTACACTCTTGAAACAAAAAGTCGTCCCTGGGTTGACAATTAATGTGAGGTAATTAGGAGTTACAAAGACACCTTTTATCGCTCCACAAACATGAGACCAAGAATTGTCCTTCTCTTCTGGTCTGTTTGTGGATGAGAAGAAACTCCTACATATTCCACAGAGTCTCTTAACTTTGTATCTAGAAGACCTTGGCAGGGACCTCAGACACAAGGATTCCATGATCAAATGTATAATCAACCTCCACCTTGGAATTCTTGGCAGCAACCTTGGCCCAAATTTCAAAATCAATCTCAATCTTGGGCACAAGGATCACAAAGTCCCTATGGAATATATTCTCCATACTATCAGTATCCACCATCCTATCCACCATATCCACATTTTTATCCTCAAAACCCTCAACAAAATTTCCCTCAGAATCTTCAACAAAATCCTCAACAACATCATCAGAACTAACCACATCAAAATCAACCACTTCCATTACCATTCCCTCAAAAATCCAATCAATTGCCATCTCAACCCATACCAAACCCCAATAATAAGAACCCTCAGAATACATACATGATAGAAGGTCAACAGTTTCCAACTTATTTAATTACTCCTCTAGACCTTAGTGATGTTCAACTTAGGTCTGGAAGGATACTTGAGAAGAGGAAACCTTCTGTGATCATACAAGAATAAGATAATTCTGAGGAAGACTCCCTACGGGTTAATAAAGTCTTGAGGAAGAAACATCCTTTCAAGGCCAAAACATTGAAAAACTGAAACAAAAAGATCCAATAAGCCCAACTCCAGTATTAGAGCAACCATCCACATCTACTTCTATACCTCCCTTTCCGGAAATATTACAAATTGACAAAGGTGTAGAAAAACAAATAATGGTGCCTAATTATGATTTCTTGGATGAATTGAGAAATGTTTGCATTAAAATTCCATTATTGCAAGCCATCAAGGAAATCCCAATTTTAGCCCAAACAATAAAGGAGTTGAGTATGAAGACAACAAGAAAAAGAATAAGAGAAACCAAGAAAATTCAACTGGTAGGACAAATAGCAGACATTATGATGGGCAAGATTGCTATTCCAAAGTATCTTGACCCAGGAAATCCAGTTGTTAAAATTCACGTCAATGGAATTGAAATTCAAAACACACTCATTGACTTAGGAGAAGCAATAAATATCATGAGTAGACAAATCATGGACAAACTGAAACTTCCTAATCTTCTCTTTACACCCACACTATTACAATTAGCAGATAGATCTGTAATCAGACCAGATGGGGTAATAGAAGACATTCCAGTGTCCCTAGATTCTTGGGAATACCCTATGGATTTCATGATCTTAACTCCCAATAATAATCTAGGAGGCCATCCTGTTATACTAGGAAGACCTTGGTTGGCTACAGCTGATGCTTTTATCAGTTGTAGGTCCAGTGATATGTATATTTCTGATGGTAGTTCAACTAAGAGATTCACTTTATATCCTCCTGCTAGGACAATTACAGACCTAGATGACACTCAATGGATAGAGGATGAAGAAGATTTACAACCACTCTTCACAATTTCAGAAATTAGTGAAGATAATCAAATTCTAAATACTCTAGAAAACTTTGAATCCTTTCCAGAACACAAACATGAATCATTTCAGGAGGGATCCAATATTGAGTTTTTGTCATCTAGGCAGATGTCTCTTCATTCGATGGACAAATTTGGTAGCTCTACAAGTGAAATTTTTCCAGGAAAAACTTTGAACATAAACAAGAACTTGGAAAAATCTCAACAAGAAGAGTTAGTCAAAGTATTACAGAGACATTCTTCTGCATATGCATGGGAATACACTGACATGAAAGGGATAAGTCCCAAGACTTGGACTCATCACATCTATATAGAGGCAAATTGCAAACCAATCAGACAGCCTCAAAGACGGATGAATCCAAATCTTAGGGAAATTGTTAAAGAGGAATTGCAAAAATTGTTAAATTTTAATTTCATCTATCCTATTTCAGATAGTCAGTGGGTTTCTCCTTTGGTAATTGTGCCAAAGAAAAATGGAAAATGGAGGGTGTGTGTTGACTACTGAGAACTGAATAAAGCTACTCTTAAAGACCATTTTCCTTTACCTTTCATAGATCAAGTATTAGATACATTAGCTGGCAAAAAGTACTTTTCATTCCTAGATGGGTTTAGTGGTTACAATCAAATCCAAGTAGCACTTGAAGACCAAGATAAAACCACATTTACTTGTCCTTGGGGTACCTATGCCTACCGAGTATTGCCATTTGGATTGTGCAATGCGCCTGCAACATTCCAAAGGGCAGTATTAGGAATTTTTTCTGATCTGATACATGACTGTGTAGAGGTGTACATGGATGATTTTACAGTTTATGGGGATACATTTGAAGAGGCTTTATAAAACTTGGAAAAAGTCTTAAAAAGATGTCAAGAAGAAAACCTTTCTCTTAGTCATGAAAAATGTTTTATGATGTTCAACGAAGGTATAGTTTTAGGGCACCACATTTCAGGGGATGGGATTAGAGTAGATGAGGCGAAATTTGAAGTTATTTCTAACCTATCCATTCCAAATTGTCAAAAAGATGTTAGAAGTTTTCTAGGATTTACAGGGTATTATCGGAGATTTATAGAAAACTTCACCAAAATAGCATCTCCTCTCTTCAAATTACTCACTAAAGATTGTGAATTTAAGTGGACTTCTGATTGCCAGTTAGCTTTTGAAACCCTGAAAACCAAAATTTCTGAAGCACCTATATTAAGGGGACCTAACTGGAAGTTACCTTTTCATATCTCCACAGATGCCTCCGATACAGCTCTAGGAGCAGTATTGGGACAAAAATATTTAATTCCCTATGCCATCTATTATACCAGTAAAAATTTGACTCCTGCAGAGTTAAACTATACTGTAACTGAAAAAGAGTTTTTAGCTGTTGTTCATGCCATAAATAAATTTAGACACTATATAACAGGCTATGAAACTTTTGTTCATACTGATCATTCTGCAATTAGATACTTAATGAACAAATCAATCACTAATGGCAGAGTTATAAGATGGTTGTTACTATTGCAAGAATTCAACATTACTATTCTAGATAGGCCTGGAAAACAAAACACTGTGGCTGATTTCCTGTCTAGAATTCAAAATATCAAAGATGACACTCTAGTTGAAGATCAATTTCCTGATGAATATCTTTTTGCAATCTCTACTCAAACTCCATGGTTTGCTGATATTGCTAATTATTTATTTTCAGGAAAATTTCCTTCAATTATGAATGCAAGGGATAAAAGAAAAATCATTAATGATAGTGCAAATTATTCATGGGTCGCTAATGAGTTGTACAAGACAGGTCCAGATTTGATCATAAGAAGGTGTGTTCGTGAAGATGAAATGCCTGAGATTCTCAAGGCATGTCATGATGAGCCTTGTGGCGGACACTTTGCAGATAAGAGGACAGCCTATAAGATCCTTGATTTAGGATATTATTGGCCATCCTTGTTTAAAGATGCTAAGGAGTATGTCAAAAGGTGTGACAGTTGCCAAAGGGTAGGGAAACCTTCTCCTTCAGGTGAGATGCCATTACAACCTCAGGTACACATTGAACCTTTTGAAAAATGGGCTTTGGATTTTGTAGGACCTATTAGTCCTCCATCAAGACAAAAGAAATATATATTAGTTTGCACTGATTATGTTACTAAATGGATAGAAGCTAAACCATTACTTGTTGCTAATGAATCATCTGTAGTTAATTTTATTTTTGAGGATATTTTTACTCGTTTTGGTGTCCCAAGGGAAATTGTTACAGATCAAGGAGCTCAATTTACATCAAGGCTAGTGGAGCAAATAATGGAGAAGTACAAGATCAGACATAGAAAATCTACTCCTTATCATCCACAAGCAAATGGTCAAGTGGAATCTACTAATAAGGTCATTGAAGGAATCCTAACAAAGACTGTTCATTTACATAGAAGAGATTAGGTAGATAGGCTTCCTGAAGCCTTGTGGGCCTATAGAACTACATGGAGAAACACAACAGGCCATACTCCTTATGAGCTTGTTTATGGAAAGCAAGTTTTGTTTCCCATAGAGTTCCAAATTCAAACCTTCAAGATGACAGTTCAGCTAGGACTTGATCTAACGGAGGCACAAAAGCATAGACCGGAGAAAATCAATGAATTGGATGAGATCAGACAAGATGCAGTTCAGAAAACAAGTCTAGTCCAACAGCAAAGGGCTAGATGGCATGACAAGTACATCAAGGAGAAGAAATTCACAGAAGGTGACTGGGCTCTCTTGTTTGATTCAAAATTCAAGGATTTTCAAGGTAAATTTCAGACACATTGGCTTGGGCCATATGAAATTGTTCAAATTTTTGATAATGGGGCAGTAAAAATCAAAACTATAGATGAAGAAGAGGTCACTTTTCTTGTGAATGGTCATAGATTGAAGCTATATCACAAACCACTCTCAAGAGAAGAATTTGTCAAGAAGTTCCAAGAAAGCAATGATGTGAAGTTAATGAAGAAGAGTTTCTCTTCTTCATCAACTTGATTAAATTTTCTGAAGCATTTCGTTTTGAAAAAAAATAAAAAATAAATAAAAATAAATAAAAAATAAAAAATAAAAAATAAAAAAAAATAAAAAATAAAAAAATAAAAATAAAAAATAAAGGTAGAAACATGAAAACCAATCCTTGATTGGCATGTTTATACAGAAAATATAGGGTGAAAATCAGAGTCTCTCTGACACTCTAACTTTTCCCATTTTTTTGTTTTTACAAGCAGCTGTTACAAAAATCATAAGTTCAGATCCATAGCGCTTATGATTCATCTCATTTCATTTCACTCCATTCATTTATCCATCCATACTCCATTTCATTCATTCATTCATGTCATACTCCATTCCACACTTCATTCATCTCATTTTATACTCCATCCATCTCATTTTCATGACAAAATTCAAAATTTGATGTCTTGCTGTAAGTGAATAAAACATGACATGAATTGCAGTACAGTTCTTATGTTCTTTCACTCCATTTCATAAACTGAATCCATTCCATTTCATCATCCACTTTATACATATCATAATCCATCATCCATCTTCATTCATACCATATAACATTCCACCCATATTCCAAAAATACTCCATTTTATGAATAAAATTCTCTACAGGAACATTCTGCAGCTCAACAGACATTCTGCAGCTGATCAGCCTTTCTGCAGCCAGATAGTCTTTCCGTAGCTACAAACCCTGAAGGCATCAATCAGCAGACATCAGAATTGCAACAAAGTGACCCAGTGTATCCATGAATCAAAAGCATCAAATAAAGATTATGAAGACTCCTCCAAAGGTGAACAAGAAGACAAAGACTACAAAAATCAAAATGAAAGTAGAGGTAACAAGTTTAAATTATAATGGAATTTCATAAAAGTTTAGCATAGTTTTAGTTATGGATTGTTCAAAAAGGTTGTTTTAATTATTTTTATTGATCAAGAACAATAAACCCTCCACAGACTTTGGATTAAAATCTTCCATTTCAAATTTCATGCCCGATATCATTTAAGCGGTTAAAATGGTCGAGGTATTTGAATTCTTCACGTCTCTTAACCAAATCATTCAATGATGATTCTCTTTGCCGTTGTAAAAATATCCGCCGTCTCATCAAAAATTAATTCATCCCCTCCACCTCACTCCACTACTTCATTCCGTGACCACTGCCATCACTCCATTCTGTAGCCGGCATTTCATTCCGTAGATAGAGATATTTTTAACATCGAAAGCAGAGCAAAAGGATATCAGTTTGAATGGAATTAAGCATTATCATTGTAAACACAGAGAAGAGCAAAAGGGTAAATTCAGAGGTATCGCAGCGAGAGGATTTGAAGCCATCTGATTCCGAGGGAAGACAAAGTATCACTGTGGGCAGAGATTGAGACTATCACTATAAATGCAGAGGTATAGTCGTGTTGAATTTGAAACCATTTGCTACCAAAAGACATGGGTATAACAGTGAAGCATTTGAAGTCATTTGTCATCCGAGAAGAAAATTATTACAGTGAAGAATTTGAGGCCATTTGCCACTGTCTATCAGAGACATATCAGCTCGAAATTTGAAACTGTTTTCATTGTCAAATAGAGGCATATCAGTCCAAAGTTCAATTTTCATCAGAGGTATATCATTCTGAAACTTGAAGACATTTGTCACTGTCAATCAGAGGTATGTCATTCTGAAATTTGAAGCCATTTCAATTCGAAGGTGAAAATCATTATTTTTGTCGGTAGAAGAGTGTTAATTTGAACATTGAAGAAGCAATCATGGGTTTCATTGTAAGAACAGAACCAGTGGGTTCAAAATATTTAGAAGGCTACCCTCAATGCAAAGAAATGTTACAACAGATAGGATGGCTTCAATTTTTGGAGAAATTTAATGGATTCCACAAGGAAGTTACTAAAACATTTGCAAGATCATTTCAGGGAACCGAAGTTGAAGTGGGGGATGTAAAATTTACCGTCACTGAAGTTTTCATTGCAGAGGCTACAGGATTGCTCAGAACTGGAGAGAGATGGTTCAAAAATAGATAATTCCACAATGAATCCTGGAAACAAATTTTAAAATCACCAGGTATGGATGTCACTGTATTTAAGAAAGGAATTCCCAGTTCTGCATTGAAAACAAATGGAGAAACATACTACTTCTTCTACAAAAATTTATTACATGTGAGGGTAGATATGGGACATTTTATGTCTACCACATTAGACTAATGATGCATTTTCTGGGAGAAGACTTAAACCTACCATATTTCTTACTTCAAAGTCTGAAAAATATGGCTGCCTGTGTTCAAAGAAGGGTTCAATTTTTAGAGACAACCCTATATCATCATGGTTTAGTCAAAATTTTGATTGAACATCATCTAGCTAAAACAAATGATACATGGGACGATTTCTTAATAAGAAATCATTTTGAAGAAGCAAAAGAACCATCACGTGAACCATAGCCTACAAGAAGAAGTAGAAAATGGAGGGCTTCAGAAGTTGAAATTGACAAAACAGTCCAAGAGAGCAGTGAGGAAATCATTTTAGAGAAGTTGACTCAAATCAAGAGGCAACTTAAGGAAGAAAAGGTAATCAGGAAATCTGCCATGAAGAAAGGAGAGGGATCTTCTCAGCCTAGAAGAAGCCACAGACTAAAAGGGAAACTGAAGAAAACACTAATTAAACAAACAGGGGTAATCAATATAGAAGATGAAGAAACATCCATTGAAGAAGATGTTGAAGAGGATTTTAATGAAGGAACCCCAGAAATTGACCCTGCTCAACAGGAAATTTATGACTATGTGGAAACTTTGGAGAGGAGAGCTTTAGAAAGCAGAGAGAGAACCCCCAGTCCTCCACTGTCTGAAATAGATGTATTAAGAAGGGATAGGTATGAGTTGGAATTACTGAATAGACACATCAAAAATGAGAATGAAATTCTCAGGGATCAAGTCAAGCTCAAAACTGATATGAACTCAACCTTATCCCTACATATAGACAAAGTGGAGAAAACCAATGAAAAATTGAAGAAAAGAAACAAGAAGCTAATCAGGGCACTCACCAACCTAAGGTTCAAACTTGTTATCAGAAAACCCAGAAGATCTCTAGCTTCCAGACAAAGGAGAAGAAGAGGATTAGATGTTCTTGCAGAAGCCTCTGAATTCATAGGATAATTTGCATGAGGAAATGCAAAGAGAGAGCAGTAGGGGTATGTTGAGCCTCAAAATTGTGCTTTCTTCCATCTCATTTTACCTCATTTTCCCTTGTCCATTTCTATTCTGGACCCAATTGATCAATGAATATGGTTAAAATTACTTTTAGAATGATTTACATGACTAACTTGCTAAGTTTTGTGATTTTTTCCATTGTAAAGCATTTTGACCGGAACTAGCTGCAGAATGCAGACATTCCGTAGCTAACCGGTGATTCTGCAGCTGTCTTCATGTTTGGGTATGTTCCCGGTGGCCTCTTGAAAAAAACCGCATATGGGCAGAATCCACGTCATGTCTACATGGTTCGTTGCTCATTATGGAGGAAGAAACGAATTCTGGGTACGGTTTTTGAACGTGGAAACACATTTAGGAAAGCAGACTTCTATTAGGACTGTCTCAGTCCAGATGTCTTTTTCCTCTTCACGCAGCCACTTCAAGAGTTATAATGTGATTCCGATAAGGAAAGACAGTGTTCCTGAATTATTGCAAGTCTTGTTATGTGCATTTGCTATATAAACACTTGGGAAACCGAGAGCTAGGTTAGATTGGATATTAGATTTTATGCTAGATTTTATTTAGATTCTGTGCTACATTTCTGAAGACGCAGAGTGTTATGTTCAAGTTATTTCATCTTTAATGAAGCAGATAGAGTTGTTTTGAAGGCGTTGATTTAATTTGGAGTTGAATTCCGTCAGGTGGTAGAGGGCCCCTGCCTCTTGCACGGATTTTATTTGCGTAAATTAGATAAGTATTCTAGCTGCCTTTACGTTTTTAGAGTTGAATTCATAGTTGTTTTAATTAACTACTGTAGTCATCTCCATTCTTATCCTTCCATAAGAAGAAGCTCTTCCAAAAGATTATAATGATGAATGGAAAATGGTTATAGTACTGTAGGATTTGAAGTTGAATTCATAGTTGTTTTAATTAGCTACTGTAGTTATACTCATTCTAACTCTTCCACAAGAAGAAGCTCTTCAAAAAGATTATAATGATGAATGGGAAATGGCTATAGTACTGTAGGATTTAGTTGTAGTTTTTGTTGTTCATCATCACAGTTACACTTTTTCCAATCACTCTTCCACAAGAAGAAACTCTTCCAACAAATTCTTAAAGAGTCCAAGACATGACCGTGATAATGAATGATTTAGTTGTGTGTTTGTACTAAATATCATCTCTGTTCTTGCTCTTAAACGCTTGCCCAAAACATCATAATGACGAGTAGGATATGGATATGATATCTTAGTTTGTCATTGCTTTCAGTCCTTTATAATTTCATTTGCACTCAATTACACAGTCAGAATTGTTCTAGCTCTTCCAAAAGAAGGAATTCTTCCAAAATATCAATAATGATGGACAAATAGACTGTATAATTTCATAGAGTAATGCATGGTAGCTTAGTTAGGATGCTCCGGAGTTTAATTGCACTTAACTCATGTTCAGTTACTTTGTTTTGAGTTTGATGATGACTTGTAGTTCAACATTGTTTTAGATTAGTGGCATCTTAAGTTCATTCTTAGATTAACTCGTTGCACTTGCACTTCACATTCAGATTGTCATCCACTGCACATTAGATTAACTTCAGTTGTTAAGATTAATAAAACAGCCTTCATTATTTACAAACATCTTCTTGTTCTAAAATCTACAATTGATCCATAATCATAAGAACAGAAGACAACATCATTTTAAGGCCTGAAGTACCTCTGCAATTTCCTTATCATTTCATAAACAGAGCCCTCCCTCAAAAGATTACCTTGAAAAGAAATCAATAACTCTTGAGTAAGGTCTTGTGACATTCAATTAAATTGCAGAATAGAGATAGGAACTAGTTCTAGAATAGAAGATCTTATGATGATAACAATGTTTTTCCTCTAAATATGTTTCAAATCACTAATCAAGGACAAAATATTGCATCATTTTAAGTTAGTTGTTTAACTGTTTAGTTAGAGGATTTGCGTACGTAGTGATCATTTCTCAAGTTTAGTTTGTGTTTTGAATCATTTGCTTAAAATTCATTATCAAGCTTTGCTTTTATTTAGTCATAGTTTAGATTTAATTATGCTTCAGTGTTTCCAATTGCATTTGCCATTTGTCATTCCATCAATTAGGCTTAACTCTGTTTTTAATCACCAGCTCCTTTCCATTAGCTTTATAGGCATTTTTCCTGCAAACATAAAATCACCAAAAGACCAAAACATCATAAATCATCACAAAAGACCAAAAACATCACAAAACACTACACACAACGCATTAGGAAACAAGCACCTAGGTACATACAGTACACTTCACTTCAGCAGTTTACCAACCCTGGTTGACAATTAAATGAGCTCAGTTTAGGAGACTAGATTGAGACCAAACAATGCCTGCTCCCTGATTCTTTCACTTTGTGAACCTTTACCCATTGTCAGGATTATACCTTCAATCTAAGTTGTACCATGGTGTATGCCCTACAACCAAGACCTAGTCATATTTCCACCAGGATTAATCATTTTCCACATCTGCTTGATGCTTAATCACACCAACAATTCCTATATTTGATGCCCAAAACCTTCTGTGCTATGACTAATGTGATGATGTCATGCCAGTGTAACCTATGCCATGTGTTGTCTAGATATTTTTCCACATTTCACTAAGAAATGGGCCATTCGAGTACTTAAAAATGGTGAATCTTCCTCCCACATGTCATGCTCCCATTGGTCTATGCTAAAATCACCATTCTCCATCACTTGGGATAATTAAATGTTTCCATGTGCCTTTTTGTCAAATAGGAGTGATAAGAGTCTAAGGACATTTTTTCCATAGATTTCCTTTATAAAATTTTTGGGGGTCTCGACTAATTACTTTTCATTGATCAAAATTCCTTCGAGCCAGCTCTCCTGCACTCACTTCCTTGTATACTTCCTAGGTTCACCTTTAAGAGCTAGCCTTAGTGGGTTGAGATATTAGTGTGGGGGCATTCCACTCAAATCTATACCAATGGATGCTTCCAATGCACTGTTTCAGGGACATGGCGGGCTGCCAATGTCATCCCCCTCAACTCTTAATGGCTCCTTTATAATTTTTTCGGGATGCACCCATTGGAGTGTTACTGTTGGGTTGAATTTTCAAGTGGGGCCTCCATTAGAAAATCATAATTCTCTCTCCTGCAACATTGTCTACCCACATTTTCCCAACCCTTCCTTTAGCGACTCTATTAGCATCTCCACCAACTCTGGCCATGTTGGGGCCTTTGTTTTGAAAAACAAAATTTGAGTTGTGGAAGGCTAGGAGTGGAAAGAACAAGTGGCAGAGCACCACTAAGGAAGGCAAGGAGCCATTGCGATTGAGGAGAATCTACAGACATATGGCAAAGCACAGGGAGGCAACAACACAGATGGCAGAAATAAGGGACAACAAACAAACATAAGGACTCCTAGAAGTAGATTCAATTGAAGAAAAGAGATGAGAAGTAGTGGACCACAAGGGAACAATTGAGTGAATAAGGGGCAAATACTGACAGTGTCATTTGATGGGAGTAGATAAGCAAGGAAAGAGAGAGTCCGAGAGAGAGTTATGGGTATTCGAGGAGCTCTGTGAAGCCTGTATGTACTGTTTCATGTTATGTTGAACTCTGTAGAGTATGATATGTAAGTTTGTATGAATTAATAGAAATAGACTAATGCTGAGTTGTGGGATATGAAATGTATGATAGTAGTTGGTAGATGTATGTTCAGATATTTTAAAAATTTTGATGTTCGTATTGTTTATTTATAAATGACAACTTGTCTCTCGAATCGCATGTGATGAATATAATATGTGTAGTGTAATGTATGAATATTTGTTACTTATCTCTCTTCAGTATTGATCATCTAGATTTCAATCCCAGTAAGGTCATGTCACGCCTTGGGTGAGATTCCTTGCTCTCTTGGGCAAGGTGAAAATTTTGGTATTGTCCTAGATTACAATGGAATCTTGTTGGCTCTGAGCCTGAACCTAGGTCTTACCGGAGACCTCCTCTCTCACCAACAAATGGTTTAGTTGCTAGGCCCTCAAAACTTATATAAAATCTAGGTCATGGTATCGAGGATCTATGAAATAGAATTGCGTAGCTGGTGGGATAATCATGTAGATCAGTTCATATCGCAACAGGTAGAGCTATGATAGTAGAAGGAAAAGACTGTCAAGGACCAAGTTCTGTTTTCTAATTCAATGACTGATTTGTACAAAATGTTTTGGGGAAAAATTTCTGAAGAGCTCCATAACTGGTTGCGAAGACTCCAGATCAAGTCACTTCTTGGAGGATTGTGTTGATCCTGTTGCGGTTGGATGCATACAAACTTGATAGCATTGCACTGATTAGATATAGAATTAACCCAAGCAATATAATTTTGAGTGTAGAATACTTTAGAAGGGTATATTGTAGAGATTGTAGCTGATTTTTATCAATATTTTATGAAAAGAAGAAGATATATTTAAATTTGGGTTGCGGGGAAAGTTGTTGAAAGAAGTCTCATTATGGATTAAATATTTAATAGTGGATGAGGGGCTAATGTCGTTCCAAAGTCCTGCGATGGAAGATTAAACCTCCAGTATGGGGGGAAGGATCTAAAGGAGAGATTCTATGAACAAGGGAAAAAGGGGAATAGGAATATGGACATCGGAACTTGCCGTAGGTTGAGAGAGTTGAGAGCACATCGGAGGACACAGATCACTGAGAAGTGGCGAGAAAGGGCGATACGAGAGTTGGAGAAGAAATAAAGGAATATGAAGAGAAAAAAAGATGTGCCACAGATGACAGAAGGGAGATAAGGTGAAGTGGGACCCAAAGGAATGGATGGTTTTGTTAAAGAAGTTAGGCAAGTTCATAGGAGCCCATCCTGAAGTGAGAAGGGAAAAAATTACAGTGAAGAGGAGGACACGTGCCCTGAAGAGGAGTCTGATGTGGAGCTACATGTTGCGATGGAGAAATTGTTCCAAGAGAGAAAAATGACCATAACGCAAGGTAATCCTATTCCCCAAGTTTAAAGTAGCACTATCCCTAACCTTCTCCCTGTACTTTACCATCCACCTGAAAAATTCTTGATAAATTTGAAAAAGTTTAGCAAGTTGTATAGTATTCAATCTACAGTACATATAATAGCTAGCAATAGTACTAGCAGCAAGATCTCTCAGCTAGGAAGTAGAGGCTTCATATTAGTCCCACCAACACAAGTAAATATGGTAGGGTCATTCACCCAATACCTTGAATTTTCAAGAAAAGGTAATGATGATGTAGAGCATCATTGGTATCTGTGTGAAGCAATTTGGAGAGCTAGAAAAACACTAGATGCAATTAAATTGATCGAATTTCAAACTACCCTAAGGGAAATTTCTTTACGCTGGTTTATCAAATGGTGAGAGGTGCACCAGAACCCAACAATAGATGATGTTAAAAGAGAGTTTGTACTAGAATTCAAGCTACCCCAGACTAATCAGCAAGGATTGTCTGAACTATGGGAAATTAAATAGTAGGAAGGAGAAATAGCCTGGGATCTGATGAGAAGGTTTAAAGATGCAATTGGGAAAATAAGTTACCCAGTTGATCAAAATCACCAACGGGATTGGTTCATTAAATCACTTTTACCCTTGCTAAGAACACCTCTGACCCAACAAAAGATTGATACCCTTCAAGAAGCACTAGAGCAAGTAATGAAAATAGAAGCAATGGCTAGCTGCCTACAAGAGTTTAGAGGGGGATTAGTCATGCAAGATCCATATATATTAGGACTACAACATCAAATAGCCAGTTTAATAGAGAATCTCAAAGATATTCAACCGGTGTGAGCTACGTGACCCAATGTGTGGTGTACACATTGTCTATTGGAAGGATATGTAGTTACGGAGTGCCGAAGGTTGCATGGAGCCAATGTTGGGACTTAGGCGGCCAGAGTGCAATAGGCCCCACCAGTAGGAGGATTTTCACAAGTAAATACTCATGGGCTATACCAAATGCAACCCCATTTCCGAGGATTTCCTAATCAGAAAAATCAAATAGCAGCAGATTTTTTTGAAATATGCAAAGGTATTGGTCATCCTCCACATTTGTGCCCCATCCTGAAAAAGTATTCAAATGTTCAAAACAATGTCTATTGTGAATTTTTCACTTCAACAAATCATCATACAAAACAATTCAGAGCCCTATATGCATCAATAGACCGACTAGATAGATCGTCCTATAGAGTAAATGAGACTCCAAGAGGACGAGGAGGAGGAGGAATGCGAGGCAGCAAAACTGGAGGAAGAGGACCTCTGAGATGTTATAATTGTGATCAAGAAGGCAATGTAGCGAGGGAGTGTCTGCTACCAAGATGACCATGGTGTTCCCAATGCAGAATGAATGCACATGCTACTAAGGACTTTCCAGTTCTGATCAGAAGATGGGAAGAAAGAACTAGGAAACGAGGATCCAATTTGGTTAACGCAGAGCCAAGGGTAGTCGAGACATAGCCTCTGCCAAGTGTAGCTATAATAACCTGAGGAGAGAGGAAAACAGGGGAGGATGCATGAGAAATGGACCCAATAAAGTTAGTCAAACTTGCATCCCCAAAGAATATTTTTAATTCGGAGCAACAGAGAAAATACTTTAAATAATCACTGGAAACATTCTCAAAGTTGGAGGGTATGGAGCTAATGCAACCAACCAATGAAGGAGAAAAGATAACTACCAAAAAAACACTTATATAGGAATGGTTCTGACTATTATTAAAGATTGTAAATGATGGACAAATGCTGGAGTAGTTGAAGAAAAAAATAAAGACAATAGTACAAGGAAGAACAGAGCATGAGGACTCAAGTAACACTAACCTCTATAGAAATTACATAAGAAGAGTAAAAAGGAACAAAATGAGAATGAAGAAATAATTTCGTATAAATGCTCAAGTTGTGGGATTCTAGATAAGGGACACAATGTTGGATCTAGGATCAGATGTCAATATTTTTCCTAGAAAGACATGGGAAGCATTGGGAAATCCAAAGTTGTCATACTCTCCTATACAGCTAAGAATGGAAAACTAACACTGCATTATACCAGTAGGGAGGTTGGAAGAAGTTGAAGTAGATGTTGCAGGAGTAAAAACTTATACATATTTTTAAATGATAGATATTATGGGGGACAAGGATCCCTACCCAACCTTGTTGGGGATAGAATGGGATTTTGAAAATTATGACATTATTGATTTGAAGAAGGAGCTTATGATATTTGAAGATGGCAAAGTCAAAGTGGTCCAACCACTAGATCCATATCAGGGACCCCAGTACACAGAAACTGTTGAAAACAGAGAATATATAGAACTTCTCGATCAACTTTACCAAATGATGGAAGGCAAAAGGGAAAATTACATTAATCCTATAGTAGGAGGAACAGTAAGCTAGAGAAGTGTTCAGAGTTCCGACGTTGGATTGGAAGTTTCTTGGGATGAATGGAAATAAGGAGGATACGAGATCAACACCAGAAGATGTGCCACTATTCGCATAGTTAACTGGATCGTCATAGAGGTAAGGGGTTACCCCACTCTTATAAATATGCAAACTGTGAACACATTTACTAACAAAATTGAAGATAGGGTATCAAAAGAGCATGGAATTCCTCTCATGGATGTGGCATTACAATCCAGTTGAGCAAGATGGTGGGCAAACCATCACAACTCTCTCAATAGATGGGAGGAATTAACTAAAGCATTCAAAGCAACATTTTAGGCATCTTCAGTAATGCAACTAGAAAAAAAATATAAAGGAGATTCAGATCCCTAAGTACACAAAAATACTTGTGAATGTAAGTGGAAAATGGAAAAATACCCGAAATACTTGTGGGAACATAACTTCATACATTCATTAGTCACCATCCCGAAAGCTTGGTACCTAATAGAAGAAAAGAAGAGACAAATAGACATCTGGGAGACAGTAGCGGAAAGGTTTATGCAGAGTTTTTCTTTCAAGGGGGATACCGAGCATATTACGGAGACCCTACAAGCAATCAAAAGAAAATTGTTCTTCTTAGAGCTTGAGGAAACTGAACAGATGCTTATTTTAGATCAGAAGGCCAAGCCTAACTATCAGGAAGCAGTAACATGAAAAAAGATAGACCGAGAGTTATATGATAATGATTTGGAAAATCTTTGAAATTTGTCTTTTGAGGAGCAGGAAGGATAATGAGAAATAAAAGAGGAACCTACCACTAAAGGATTACACCTGGTACCCTTGAAGACAAAGAAACAAAATATTGGGAGCGAAGAGAAGCCCAAGATCACATCTATTGGAGATTATTGGGATACAAAGGCCATAAAGGAAATTTTTTATCTGCTAAAGGAATATGAAGATTTGTTCCCATATTCAGTAGCAGAATTAAAAGGGATTAAAGGATATTTGGGGAAGATGTGCATAATACTAAAACCTGATACCAGGAAAGTAAAACATAGACCTTACTACCTGAACCCAAGGGTGAAAGAAAAGGTCAAACAAGAAATAAACAAGATGACGAATGCAAGATTGATATTCCCAATTGAGGAGGTAGAATGGGTCAGCCCAATAGTGATACAAAGTAAAAATGAGAAATCAAAAATAAAAGTATGTGTAGACTACAGGAGTATAAATAATGCATGTATCCACGATCCTTTTCCAACACCATTCAATGACAAATTTTTGGACAACTTAGCGGGAAATGAAGCATACTCATTCACAGATGGTTTCTCGAGATATCACCAAGTATGAATAGCATAGGAGGATAAGAGAAAAACCACATTCACAACTGAATGGGGATCATATCTTATCATGTAATGCACTTTGGGTTAACGAATGCACCAGCTATATTTTCAAGGGTAGTGATAGCAACTTTCAGAGACTATATCCACAAGTTTCTAGAAGTATACATGGATGTTTGTATGGTGTATAGTTTTCTGAAAAAACATGCAAGCCTTTCGAGGATAATGCTTGACCAGTGTAGGTAGCTCCAATTCTTGCTGAATCTCAGGAAGTGTATATTTGCAATACCATTTGGAACACTATTGGGACATTTTTTTGTAAAAAGGGAGTATGTGTGGAGCCTGCCAAGCTGGAAATAATTGTAAATATGGATGCCCCAGATAACATTAAGAAATTGAGATCATTACTTGGACACACATGATACTACAGGAGGTTTATCTGCAACTATGCTTGGATCACAACACCACTGGAGAAGTTGTTGCGGAAGATAGAAAAGTTTACATGGAATGATGAATGCACCAAGGCATTGGACACACTCAAGGATAAATTATAAAGTGCACCTACTTTGACTCATCTGAACTGGGATAAAAAATTCCATGTACATGTTGATGCTTCAAGTATTGCTTTGGGATCCATGTTAGCACAGCCAGGAGAAACCAACATAGACCATATGGTATATTTCGCAAGTAGAAAATTATCAACGGCAGAAAGGAACTGCACAATAACGGAGAGGGAAGCTCTTGCGGTGGTCTATTATCTACAAAAATTCTGCCACTACTTTCTTGGAGGTACTTTTAAATTCTTCACAGATCACTCTGCACTAAAATATTTAGTAAATAAACGTGTTCTAGAGGGAATAATCTGTAGGTGGCTTCTATTATTCCAAGAATTTACTTTCGAAGTCATAGTAAAGCCAAGGAAACTAAATGTTGGTCTCGACCATCTGTAAGGATTGGAAAATGGAGAAAATGGAGCATCGCTTGATGATCAGCTACCGTATGAATATCTTTTTCAATTAGAAGCCATCCCTGATTATCTGGAGCAAATAGCAATATAATTAGCTATAGGAAAATTCCTGAAAGAATACACAACAACTCGAAGGAATTTATTTGTTAAAGCAGCTGAGTACTAACTCATAGTGGGGAGGCTATACAAAATTGGTCCAGATCAAATACTGTGAAGATGTGTATTGGATCACGAAAGAGCAGATATCTTGTGGGAATGTCACAATGGAGTTGCGGGAGGCCATGTGGGTGCAAAACCTACCATAAGAAAGATATTTCAGGCTAGATTATGGTGGAAAAAAATGCACAAAGACATCAAAGAATATGTGAAGAAATGCGATGTATGTCAAAGAATAGGGAAACCTTCACATCGCGACAAGCTACCCCTACAGACCATAAGGGAAATGCAATAATTTGAAAAGTGAGTTGTCCACTTTGTAGGGCCCATTACACCAGTTGCGCGACACTCACAAGCAAGATACATAATCATCGCAATTGAGTACCTCATTAGGTGGGGAAGAAGTGACACCAGTAAAGGACTGTACAACAGATACAACAGCCAGATTTATCTTTGAAAACATTATTAGTAGATTTAGTTGTCGAAGGAGCCTAACAAGTGATCAAGGCACACATTTTATTAATGCTATAGTCAAATCACTACTGGAAAATTTCATGATACAACACCACAAGAGAAGTTTGTATCATCCACAAGCGAACGGAACGGTCGAAGCCTTCAACAAGATCTTGGAGAAAGGGTTAACTAAAATATACAGTGCTAGCTGCAATGACTGGGCCGAAAGAATACCAGCCACATTATTGGCATACATGACTACCATACAAATATTACACAACCACACTCCATTTCAGTTGGTGTACAAGAAGGAAGCAGTGGTACCAGCTAATTTTATTATCCCAAGTCTCTTAATTGCTACAACAACACAAATGACGAAATAAGAATCCATCTCTGCATGTCTTCATGAATTATAGGAACTAGAAGAAGAAATATTTATGGCATATTCTCATCAATCAGTGTAGAAACAAAGACAGAAGGCTTGGCATGACTGCCATATCAAGCGGAAAACATTTGAGATTGGCGGCAAAGTACTGCTCTATGATAGAAAATTCCAAAAATTCTTGGGAAAACTCCGAATACATTGGATGGGGCCTTACTATGTCGTAGAGATCCATGACTCAGGAGAATTCAAGCTAGCACAACTGGATGGAGATATAATTCAAGGATGAGTTAATGGTGCACGCCTGAAGCCCTATCATGAGTAAAAAACAAAACTTTTTATTTCCAATAATTCTCACACCCAAGAGGAGTTAGTAGGTTATATGTAAATAACTCTCTTGCAACTGAGATGAGTCATAGAGTAGCTTATTTTTAGTTCATAAATTAATTCAATTCCATCCAGTAGAGTAGGAGCCTTAATATCATAATTTTCATGTTGCGCAAGGTCAATCATCACCCTGTTGCGATATAGGGACCATATTGCAACCAATTGTGGTCGGGGGGGTTTACTGTGTTACAATCACTATACGACAAAGCGTGTTAGCAATAATTCAGTCATATTGAGCTATCATATAGATGTCAACCCATAGGATTAGCCAAAATTTGAAAAATAATTTCCATAATTAGTAACTCCATGTCATAATAAAGTTTCCACATTAAGCAATAATTATTAGCCACCACGTCCGCCCAAATTTTGAAGACACCGTCAGTAGTGTCAGATTCCATCACCAGAGTAACTAATCACATGATTATGACTACGGGGAGAGACACAAAAAATTAATTATTTATGGTGTCGCATCAACATCCTCCATGCCAGAAATCCTACTTAATCTCCATGGAGGAGGGAAACATCAAAGTGTCGGAGAATTGTGAATTGTAAGAAAAAGAAACTACTATAACGATTAGCCTGAATTCAACAACAAGACCTAAGAATAGCAAACTAGTAGAATTATTGGTATGTTTTAGGAGAAGAAAGATGATGAAGATGATTGTTTTAGTGATCGAACCAGAGCTCGAAAAAATAATTCAGAAGTTAGAACCATTGGTTGGTAAGTATGATAATGTGACCCTGATAGACACGGACTTCACTGATTTGTTCCAATTCCTAGCTTTAAAGAGACAGATATATATCGAGAACCATGTAAAGTAAGGGGAAGTGAAGTAGCAAGGGTGCACCCAGACTTTAAAGTCCTCCAAAGGTCCACAATTCTACACTAATAAGTTTACTAGTGTTTGTAACGACAGGAGCAGCGATGCAATGTACAAAGTTTCTCATCAGCAAGATTCATAACTGGTCACTTTGGCTTGGAAGGGAGATTCCAATCCATGTGGAAGATATACATAGGCTTACTGGACTAGCAGTAGTGGGGAAGGATGTGTCAATGACATTCCAAAATACGTCCAAGAGAGAAAAGAAAGTGGGAGACTGTGACTATTATAGGAAATACGAGAAAAGAAGTGGGGGAAAGGGGGAAAAGATATATCTTATCAATGTCCCCTCAGTGAAATTTTCATGTTATCTAATTTCATGCAAGACATCGAGGCATTATACCAAGGGAGAGTGTACCCTTGATAGTATATCAGTTGCGGAGAACTATACACAGGGAGCACAATTGAATTCGTGTGCTTTCTTATTGCAAGATCTCTTCAAGGCATGTGAAGATAATTTTAAGAGGTCCACATGATTCATATATGGATATTTGATTATGGCTCTGGTGATGTGGAAGTGGAGTCCCCCAGGGAGGCGGCCACTTGCAAAGATAACTAAATATCAAACGATGGCCCTAAGATTCACCCCATGGAGAGTGTCTGGTGGTCCAAGAAACACGGATATAAATGAAGAAAAATTCTCATAATGGTATCAGAAAATGGTAGACGTGGTCAAAACTCAGCAGAGAGTCCCCAGTAATCTGCTGGACAATTATTTCCCTCAAGTATGGTTTGGGGTGTCTCAAAACCATACCTGGATTTGGCTTGATTATGTTATGGCCGAAACATTTCACAAGAAACCACTAAAATTTCAAATAATGGAGGAACCTTTCCATACAAAGGTCTCTTCATGGCCTGGAGCAGCAGTATAAATTAGAGATGGATAACCCTTGTATTCATTTGATGTTATTCTTCCACACCCACTACCAGGAGAAACACCGGTCGAGACAGCCCATAGGGTTTTGTAATTGCAGCTATAGTCGTCGATAGACAAGATGGATACCCAGGTGCAGGCTTTCAATAAGTTAATGGGAATGTTTGGGGCAAAAGCTAATGCATTTACTTCATTTTCTGATTTTCAAACACTTAATTTTGGGTCCCCATCGTCAACAACCCATGTCCTCACCGCAATACCTTCCACCACATTCCACTCACATCCGCAACCGACCATCACTCCATTCTGTAAAAAGAAGCCAAAAAACCCTCCCATCCTAGTGCTGAAAGGGAAAAGAGCTAGGACCATGAAATACAATAAAATAGTGGACCTCGTAGGTGAGGACCATGCACAACAATTAGCCACAAGAATCCTAATTACAGAAGAGCCATAGGTAGGCACTCAGACCAGCTCTATAATACTGCAATTCAACCTGTCATCATCACATAGTGTACCAGCTTCATCACCACCCAATACCAAAAATTCATCACCAAATACATCATTTGCATCCAAAAACCATTCGACACATACTCCATCCACTTCTACGACAATATCTGATGCAATACCCGCATGCACCATAATGGTTTTTGACATTGAAGTAGAGGTTAAATCAGGTACAGCATAAATAACTAAATTTAACTCAACCACATTAGGGCCAGGTACCTTTTTAGATATATTAATCCATACTAGGTCACCCATTTCCTATACTTCAGTCACTAAGACCTCACTTAATCCATTTCATCAATCCAAGCTATTACTACAACTATTCATACCCAATCCACCATCCACTAGTTATCATATTCTGGAATCATAGACTATCCCAGTGAGTAAACCCACATCTCCACAAGGCCACTCAGAACCTTCCATTTCCATTAGATAGCCACTCAGAGAAAGATATCCAATTCCAGAGATGACATGAAGTGGAGATATGCAGAATTGGGGACCCGACCAACTTTTCAATTTTATACAAATAACAGCAAAACAAGTAGAAACCCTCCACAATGATCTTCTATAGAGGTATGAACAACAACAAAAACAGGTCATGGTGCTCACTGATGAGTGAAATAAACTCCAACAAGAGAGGGATACCCTTGAGCAGCAGCTTCACCAAGTCACAAAGAATTTTAAGGAACTATGGTCAACGATCAACAATGTAGACAGGGCCGCACCAGCACACATTTCAGCGTGCTCGGTGGTTGAACATTCCATACAAATAAGAGTAGCATGTGCCAATTTGGGCAATGCAAATCAGGAATTAAGGGAAGCCCTTGCAGCTAGACCGACACTTCCAGACCCCTCTATGGTATACACAAAAAATGTGGCGCAAAGGCCAAAGCAGATGTAGGACCTAAGGGAAACTCTAGGAACCACGGTCACACAGGCATACAACCTACTAGTGCAAATCCATGAATGCTCCAACTCATTTACTATGAAGGCACAACCTATCTCCAAACAACTGCAGAAGAGTTTTCACTAGATCAAAGGAACATCAAATCCAACCAGCCACAACCAACTCTATGATCAAGCTGACACACTTCAGTTACAGATACAGACAATTGAATAAGGTTCCACAAGAACAAAAATTCTCCTCTGGGACCTGAGACAGTCAATTAAATATAAAGAAGAAACCATTCAGAAGTTGGCATCTGAAGCAGACCCCAAATTTAGAGAAGTGTTTAATGATCTGCCACTTGTAATGGATGCCATTCACACCGACAAGGTGGTCATTGAAATAGAACCCGTGATGAAAGTATGGCAAGAAGTGATCACTAAGTTCACACAGCTCAGGATAGAGGACATGAAAAAGGTTCTGGATTTGGGGCCTCTGTTAAAGGGGGGGAAATCATAACAGGTGGAGCTAGAGAGGGAGACAGTCGAAAAAGCTCATCCAACAACAACAGTCGATGGTAAACCGGGGACCACAACAAGGGAAAGAGATTGAATTAGGATGAGTCAATAGCTTGTGGTTGGGTCCTGTTGGGGCCTTTGTTTTGAACAACACAATTTTTATTTGCGGAAGGCTAGGTGTTATGAAACCAACTCCAAAAATAGAAGAAAAGAGAGATCAACACCTTAGAAATAAGCCACTTCAAGGGGAAAGCCTCCTTTACATTACATAAATGAAAAATTCTTGGATGATACAAATGAGAAAACCTCCATGGGGTCACAATATAATCCTAGTCGACCTAATAATAATAATGTAAGGGCACAACAATAACAATATTTGGGTTACAAGGGTACAACAATAACTATAAGGGGGTTACACTAACAACAATAAGGGGCTATACTAGTAATATAGGGACCTAACATGCCCCTCTCCTTCAAAAAAGTGTTGTCCTCAATGCTTGAGTAGCTCCAGATGCTTCTGTATGAAATTCTCATCCTCCCATGTAGAATATTCAGTGGGTAAGTTCTTCCACTTGATGAGATACTCTGAAATTGATTGATTTCGTAGCTGTCGAGTTCTTGTTTCCGTGACTGCTTCAGGTTCAAATATGATTTTTCCTTCCTCATCAAGTTCTGGAAATATTGTCTAAACTAGAAGTTTGTCACCTATAACCTTCGTTAAGCATGAAACATGGAAAATTGGATGCACTTGCGAAGAAGCAGGAAGCTACAATTTGTATGCCATAGTACCAATCTTTTGCAACACCTTGTAAGGACCATAGTAATTTTGTGTATTATCCTTCTTAGCTTTCTTGAGGGACATTTTTTGTATGGTTGTAGCCGTAAAAATATCTAGTCTCCTGCATCAAAGCTTCTCCTGTTGCAATGCTGATTTTCCTGTTGTTTCATTCAATTTTGTGCCATATTTATGTTATCCTTTAAGAGTGGGAGAAATTCTTGTTGATGCTCGATGTGATCTTCCACTACTTGAACCTTAGAATTTTCTCTTAAATATGATGTGATGGGTGGTGGATGATATCCATAAAGTGCCATAAATGGGGTTAGTTTTGCTGCAGTATGGAAGGAAGTGTTATACCACCTTTCAGCAAGAGGTAACCACTTGACCTATTGTGTTTTCTTATCAGATACAAAACAACGAAGATATCCTTACAAACATTTATTCACTATCTTAGTTTGACCATAGGATTGAGGATAAAAATATGAGCTATGAGCTATGAGCTATTTGAGTACCCAAACAAGAAAATAATTCCATCCAAAAATTTCCAGTAAAAATGGGATCTGTAACACTTGCAATGATCTTTGGGTTCCTATGTAGCTTTTGAATTGTTTCCATAAATGTAGTAGCAGCTATACTTGGTTTAAATGGATGAGATAATGCACAAAAGTGTGCATACTTGGTAATTCTATCAACTACCACCATGATGACACTCTTTCCTTTGGACTTAGGTAAACCTGTGATAAAATACATTGAAATCTCCTCCCAACGTTGACTTCGAATGGATAAAGGTTGTAGAAGACCCGAGGCTTAATTGTCTCAAGTTTATTTTGTTGGAAAACCAAACATTCTTCCACAAAATTTTGAATATAATATTTAAGTTCATCCCAAAAAATTTCTTTCTTCACCCTGTGGTAAGTCTTTAAAAATCCTGAGTGTCCTCCTAAAGGATAAGTGTGCAATTAGAAAAGAATATTTTGTTTTAGTTGGGAATTCTTTGCTGGAAATATGATTCCTACGTCTTAATATGTTTTCCTTTATGGAAAATCTTTGGTAAAATATGAAGTATATGTCTTCAGTGGAAGCTTAGGAGTTCATCAGAAGAAATGTGTAATGTCCAGTAGAATATTTGACAATATTCATATTGAAGATTCTATACGAAGATTTGTAAAGGCGACGTCACATATACACGCGGATAAGAATGATCCAAGTTGCGTATGCCTTTTGTGCTCCAAAAAGATAATACCAGGGGGCATTACCATGGCATTAGCCCACAGGATTGAGCACGATGTCTTCTATTTGATTTCATCCAAGGATACCATTGGAAATGGTATGGTTTTGACTAATGGTATTGATAAATAATAAAACTATATAAGGAGAAGAATATCATAGTGCAAAAGTGTGTATGTGGAAGGTCTATCACTAAATACTTCTCTCTAAATTATATCTGCATTGGATGAACTTTGTTTTATTGATAAATCTGAATTTATGATGCACCCTTGGATAGATTGAGGGATCAAGATCTCTAGACCTAAAATGACTATGTTCTTGCATGATCCATAGAAGAGATTATTATATCTGAGACCTGACGCATGTTTGTTGAAGTGAAGTGAAGAAATTTGGGTAAGTTTTATAGATCTGAAACATTCTGCTGAAATAATATTTACAGATCTATATGCTAGTTCGTCTCAGTAAAAGTGCGTATATACGCGGGTTTGCTTCAAAAAATGCACATATGGAAGTTAGGGTTTTCTGAAGCTTATTGCAGAGTTTTTCTATTATTTCAGCTATTTTTCTATTGTATGTCAATGAATTCTTCATGTAGATCTAGGTTGCTTGATTTTTGTATATGCTGCTAAGATGATTATGTACAAATCTAATCAATAAATGATAAAATATGTGTTATGATGACTGACTGATCTAGGGTTCTGCAATTCTGAAAAGATATCTGACTAAATGACTCAGATCTGGATCTAAGATAGATCATATTATGAAAAATAGTATTCACAGATCTATACGCAGGTTGGTGTTAAGGAAAGCGTGTATACACGCAGGTTCAGTGAAGCAAAGTAACGTATGCTTTTTCAGATAATGAATGTTCACATTTGAATTTGATTCTCCATATTGATTCTGAAATCTGGTTGTTACATTGTTCTGATTACAGTGATCTCATTGTTCAGTTTGATGTATTGGGTGAATTTTATTATTGTTGATATTTGTGAAGGGTTGTGTTGAAGCTGTGTGATCCAGTATGAAAATTGACGAAACATGGTCTGCAGTGATTCTGAGGGAAGTAGAAGCTTCCCGCCAATAGAAGCTTGTGTTCTGATCAGCGGGTTGAAGCTCCCTTCCACTAGTGGCTGGTAAATGAGATCAGGGGGTTGTAGCTCCCTTCCAGTTGCAGTTAGAAAATGAGAGAAGGTTGCAACCTTCTGTAGATAGATGCCTACGTACTGATATGAGTTTGCATCAATACATTATTGTAAGCAGTTTTCCATATAATAAATATTGAAGACAGAGACGACAGCAACGACAGTTTTCTCCCGAATTACGTTTCCACCTTAAATATTGGTGCTCATGTGTGTTTCTCTTGTGTGATGATTTATTCTGTTGTTACTGCACATATTTACTGATTAAATAACAGATGCATGACTGATAAACCGAGTTAAATATTGTTTCTGAAACGTTTGTCTAACATTAAAATTATATCAGCATATGCTAGTTTCTTTTGGTATATGTGCGTGTATATGCAAGTTGGGTTCATCAAATCCGTGTATGGAATTCAGTAAATAAAAAGCTAAAACTATCAGTAAGCTTTAAATATTGATTCAATTCCCCCCTCTCTCTATTTTTCCCAACAATTGGTATCAGAGCAGGTCCTTCTGAAGAAGCTTAATCGCGAGAAGGAAGATCAGCCAAGATGAGAAATCAGGATGGGACATCATCTATCAGGCCTCCTCTCTTCAAAGTAAACAACTTAATCTTCTATAATACAAGGACAAGATCCTATATTCAGTCTCTTGGAGCAGATGTATTGGCTATAATTGAAGGAGGTTATCAATATCCAACTTCCGTTCCAACAGATGCAACAGCAAGAAAGAACTATGAAACCAATGCAAAGGTAGTCAATGCATTATTGGGAAGTTTGACTGAATCAGAATTTTTCAAAGTCATGCAGTTAAATACAACAAAGGAGATATTAGACAAAATCATTCTAAGCTATGAAGTTGATGCCAAGGTAAAAAGTGCTAAACTCCAAACTCTCAAAATTCAATATGAAAAAATCAGAATGCACAATGAAGAAAGCATTGCTAGTTTATTTTTATGTCTAGATAATATTGTAAATTGTATGATAAATTTGGGTGAAGCTCTATCTAACACTACTCTAGTAGAAAAGGTTTTAAGATCTCTAACTCCCAAATTTGAGTCAAAAGTGTCTGCTATTGAAGAGAAACAGGATCTACAAACTCTTACTATTTTTCAACTTCATGGGATTATGATTGCTTGTGAAATGAGAAAAGGAGGTCCATTTGAAGTCAAAGAAGTTGTCTTCAGAGTTGCTGCAAAAGGAAAGGAGGTAGAAGAATAAGAAGGATCATGGTATGTTTCAGAAGAAGATGAGATAAATTTTGTAAAGAAGGTACAACTTGGCACTGGAAGGTTCAGAGATAAGCTTCCCTTGAAATGTTTTTCTTGTGGAAGGTTTGGTCATTATGCTGCTAAATGATCCCATAAAGATAGTCATGAAAATGGAAAGGAAGTGGCTAAAGGAAATAAGAAACAATTTATCAATAGAAAAATCTATTATACTCATGAAGATAGTGATGGTCTATCCAATAGTGAAGAAGGAGAATCTAATCAAGATATTAGACTACTCATGGATTTTGAAAAGGACTCTAGTGATACTTTTATGGATGCATTAGAAGAAAATGACTTTCTTGAAGAAATAAATCATCTCAAAATATGTTTAGAAGAAAAACTAATTTCCATAGATACTCTAAAAGGTCATCTTATAGAAAAAGAGAAGCACAATGAGAAATTAGAATATGAAATAGTAAGTTTAAGAAAGGAAATTGAGAAAGTGAAAACGTTAAATCTTAGATTTGCTAAAGGATATGAAACCTTAGATGAAAATATCAAGGTACAACACTCTCCTCTTATAAAGACATGTCTTGGATATATTGGAGAATCATCTCAGTCTTCAGCACCAAGCTATCTAAATGCAGCTAAAGCCAGCCTGAAACATTCTATCTCTCAGCAAAAGAACAAAGAAACTACACAGGTAAAGTATGATCATTTTAATAAAATGAAGAACAATAATAGAAATATTAATCAGCAGGTAAACACAAATAGAAGGTTTCATGATCACAGGAATTTCTTCTTTAATGGACAATGTTTCTCATGTCATAATTTTGGTCATAAGGCTGCTCAATGTGTTGCGTAAAAAATGATCATGACCAGAGAAGCAAGAAAGCAAAGAAATGAGTCTGGAATAGAGAAGAATACTTACAACAACTTTTTTCCTCTTCAAAATGAGATTGAATATGCTTATTGCAATACCTTTGGTCATGAAGAATCTAAATGCATGAGCAAACTTTATCCAAAAGAGCATATACCTTCGAATTCCAAGGACTTACAGGTTGAAAGTTGTGGCATACCATTATTTGTAGAAGGGGAAGAAAATCAATGGTACATTGATAGTGGATTCTCAAAACACATGACAGGTGATAGAAATAAACTCCTTTCATACAATTCTCTAGAGAAATAAAAGGATGTTACTTTTGAAAATGACTCTCTTGCTATCATTAAAGGAAAAGGTTTTGTTTTTCTAAAAGAAAAGGTGAAAGCTAACAATGTTATGTATGTGGATGGATTAAAGAACAACCTATTAAGTGTAAGTCAAATGTGTGATCAAGGAAATGAATTTGCCTTTAGTTCAAAAGAATGTGTAGTACGTGAACTTGACACAGGAAAAACGGTAATAAAAGGAACTAGAAGACCAAGCAATCTGTATGTATTGAAAGGTGGCCAAGAACAATTCTACTTGGGTAAATCTTTAGAAAATTGGTGATGGCACAAAAGGTTGGGACATTTGAGATTCTCTCAAATAAAAAAATCCAGCAGACTCAAAGCAGTTCATGATCTCCCCAGCATCACTCTACCTGAAAGTACCATATGCAAATGATGCCAATTTGGTTAGAAAACTAGGGTGCAATTAAATGCTAAAGAAGGATCAACAATTAAGCCTCTTGAACTTATACATTGATCTATGTGGTCCTATAAGGAAAAATCACCTCATGGACAAGAATACTATATTTTATTTATTGATGATTTCTCTAGAATGTGTTGGATCAATTTACTGAAACATAAATATGAAGCATTTGAAAATTTTAAGATCTTCAAAGCTTTGGTTGAAAATTAATTAGAACTAAAAATAAAATGTCTCAGATCTGACCAAGGGGGAGAATATACATCAGATGAATTCTTTGATTTTTGTGAACATCATGGCATAAAAAGATAGTTTTCTGTAGCTGGAACCCCACAACAAAATGGTGTGGAAGAAAGGATGAATAGAACAGTTCAACAAATGGCCTGGGATATGCTTGATGAATATGGAACTCCCCATACCTTTTGGGGAGAAGTAGCACATATTGCGGTAAATATTTTGAACAAGGCTCATGCTCGAGTGAATAGTGATAAAACTCCTTATGAACTCTGGTGTGGCAATCTTCCCACCGTAAATAATTTTAGATTTTTCGGAAGCAAATGTTTTATCAGGAAAAATGATGAAAAACTTAGTAAGTTTGAACCTAGAGCAGATGAAGGAATATTTCTTGGTTAATCTTCTAGAAGTAAAGCATATAAATGTTACAATAAAATACTTCAGAATATTGTTGAATGTATTGATGTTGTAATTTATGAGTCTCTATCAGCTCCTAAAAAGGAAATAACAACAACAAATGAAGATGATGATGATGTATATCTTCTTGTATCAAATAGCAAAAATATAGAAGGTGAACCCAATGAAGCATCAGAAGAAGATCTATCTAAAAAGGCTCCATCCAGGTACGTACAAAAGAATCATCCAGAATCTCAAATTTTGGGAGGAAAGGGATCAGGTGTCCAAACAAGAAGAACTCTTTTAGGATCTCCTAGCTATCTAGCATTTATATCTACTATTGAACCACATAATGTCAATCAAGCTAGTAAAGATGAGTGTTTGATTCAAGCCATGAATGAACAACTTGATCAAATTGAAAATAATCATACTTGGGAATTGGTTCCAAGACCTCATGATAAAAATGTGATTGGAACAAAATGAATATTCAAAAATAGGTTAAATGAAAATGGAGATGTTATTAGAAACAAAGCTAGACTTGTTTGTAAAGGGTATGCTCAACAAGAAGATGTAGACTTTGAAGAAACATTTTCTCCTGTATCTAGAATTGAAGCCATAAGAATGTTTCTTTCTTTTTCAAGTTTTCAACAAATCAAAGTTTATCAAATGGATGTTAAATCTTCCTTCCTCAATGGTGATCTACAAGAAGAAGTTTATATATAACAACCAGAAGGATTCATTCTGTGAAATGATGAAAAACTTGTTTGCAAACTTAAAAAGGTTTTGTATGGTCTCAAACAAGCTCCTCGAGCATGGTACTATCGTCTTGACAAACATCTTCATCAAAAAGGTTTTACAAAGGGATCTGCTGATAGTAACTTATATACAAAAATAGAGAATGATAAACTGTTGATTGTAGTTGTATATATTGATGACATCATTTTTGGAAGTAATGAAGAGTCCATGAGTTAGAAAGTTTCTTCTGTTATGTAGCAAGAATTTGAAATGTTTTTACTTGGTGAACTATCATTCTTTCTTAGCTTACAAGTGCAACGAGAAACAGATGGCATATTTTTATCACAAGAAAGTTCTGAAGAAGTATGGTATGGAAGACTACAAAACTTTGAGTACGCCAATGATAACTAGATGTAACCTCATTTCTCATGATGATTCTCCCATGGAAAATCAACCAGAATATAGATCCATGATTGGAAGTCTGCTTTATCTAATCGGGACAAGACCAGATATCATGCATGTAGTTGGGATTTTTGGACGATTCCTAGCGAATCCAAAAGAGTTTCATCTTCAGACTGTAAAAATAATATTCAAATGTCTTCAAGGGACTCAAGACTTTGGTTTATGGTATCCAAAGATTGTTGATCTCACTCTTCATGCTTACACAGATGCAGATTGGGCTGGAAATGTTGATGATTGAAAAAGCACTAGTGGAGGTGCATTCTATATGGGGCCCGGATTAGTATCTTGGTTCAGCAAGAAACAAAGTTCTATTGCCTTATCTACAGAAGAAGTAGAATATGTGGCTGCCACATCTTGTTGCACACAACTTCTTTCGATGATGCAGACTCTACAATACATTCAAATCAAATGTTCACCTCCCATCTCCATTTTATGTGATAATACAAGTGCTATTAGTATCTCAAAAAATCTTGTTATGCATTCCAAAATTAAGCACATTCCTATCAAGTATCACTTCCTACGTGAACAAATACTTGAACAAAAGGTTAAATTGGAGTATGTTCCCTCAAAATAACAAGTTGATGATATATTTACTAAACCTCTTCCCAGGGAAGCATTCGAATATCTCAAACAAAAGTTGGGAGTTTTCTCTGCCTCTCTCATCAAATCTGCTTAATTTCAGAATTTTAAATTGGATACGCTGGTTTCATAAAGACTAATCGCGTATATACGTGAATTTCTGTGTATAGAACCGCGTATGGGTTTTCCTGACATAAGTTCTCTGGGTCAACACTCAAAACAATTGTGGTTTTGTTGGGTAATATCTATTGTTGTTCCAGAATTCATATTTCTATATCATTCTCTAATGAAGATTCTTTGATGAATTGGTTGTTGAAGGTGTTCAGGATGCATCGGCTTAGGGGGGGAATCTGTCTTGCTGAAAAGGATGCATTGTTGGCATTCTGATTGGTTTCTGAAATATGATCTCTCTCTTGAGATATTTTGGTCATGTTAATGACATATCATTTCTATAATTTGATGGAAAAAGGATGTTGGCACTTATGATGTAATTTGTTATAATCAGTAATGTAAGGACGTGTTCTATTTTGTAAACCCACTTGATTGGGTAGTTGAGTCAAATATTTAATTCCACTTGGTTGGATCATTGATGTACGTATGAGTCCTTGGTGATAGGAAAGGTCATACTTGGTTGAATTATAGAGTCATGTACTTCATTGAAAATATCTGAAGATTCAGCATACTCTCACAGGGAGCATGGTCAAAATAGTGCCCTTTTCTCTTCATGTCAAAGGGGGAGAGAATAATGGTTTAATGTATCTGTCTATTGTGGTGATCAAACACCATAATGGTTGCCATCAAGTCCAAAGGGGGATATTGTTGGCAATATGACTCCTATGTCTTAATGTGTTGTCCTTGATGGTAACTCTTTGGTAAAATATGCAATATATGTCTTCAGTAGAAGCTCAGGAGTCCATCAGAAGAAATGTGTAATGTCCAGCAGAATATTTGGAAATATTCATATTGAAGATTCTATACATGGATTTGTAAAGGCAAAGTCATGTATACATGTGGATAAGAATGATCCAAGCCATGTATGCCTTTTGAGCTCCAAAAAGATAATACCAGGGGGCATTACCATGGTATTAGCCCATAGGATTGAGCACCATATCGACTATTTGATTTCGACCAAGGATACCATTGGCAACGGTATCGTTTTGACTCATGCTATTGATAAAGGATAAAACTATATAAGGAGAAGAAGTTCATAGTGCAAAGGTGTGCATGTGGAAGGGTTATCACTAAATACTTCTCTCTGAAGTATATCTACATTGGATGAACTCTGTTTTATTGATAAATCTAAATTTATGATGCACCCTTGGATAGATTGATGGATCAAGATCTCTAGACCTGAAATGACTATGTTCTTGCATGATCCATTGAAGAGATGATTAGATCTGAGACCTGACACATGTTTTTTGAAGTGAAGTGAAGAAATCTTGGTAAGTTTTATAGATCTGAAACATTCTATTGAAATAATATATATAGATCTATATGCTAGTTCATCTCAGTAAAAGTGTGTATATACGCGAGTTTGCTTCAGAAAAGGCACATATGGAAGTTAGGGTTTTATGAAGCTTATTGCAGAGTTTTTTCTATTATTTCAGCTATTTTTTTGTTGTTTGTCAATGAAGTCTTCATGTAGATCTAGATTGCTTGATTGATGTATGTGCTGCTAAGATGATTATGTACAAATCTAATCAATGAATGAGAAAATATGTGATTTGATGACTGACTGATCTAGGGTTCTACAATTCTGAAAGATATCTGACTGAATGACTTAGATCTAGATCTGAGACAGATCATATTCTGAAAAACAGTATTCAAAAATCTATACGCAGGTTGGTGTTAAGGAAAGAGCGTATACATGTGGGTTCAATGAAGCAAAGTAGCGTATGTTTTTTGAGATAATGAATGTTCAGGGTTGAATTTGATTCTGTATACTGATTTTGAAATTTGGTTGTTACAATGATCTCACTATTTGGTTTGATGTATTGGGTGAAGTTTATTATTTTTTATCTTTGTGAAGGGTTATGTTGAAGCTGTGTGATCCAATATGAAAATTGATGAAATATGGTTTGTAGTGATTCTGAGGGAAGTAGAAGCTTCCTTCCAATAGAAACTGGTGTTCTAATCAGGGGGTTGAAGCTCTCTTCGAGTAGTGGCTAGTAAATGAGATCAGGTGGTTGTAGCTCCCTTCTAGTTGCAGCTGGAAAATGAGAGAAGGTTCCAGCCTTCTACAGGTAGATGCCTGGATACTGATATGATTCTACATCAGTACATTATTGTAAGCAGTTTTCCATATAATAATATTGAAGACGGAGACGACAATAGTGGTGGTTTTCTCCCGAATTGGGTTTCCACCTTAAATATTGGTGTTCATGTGTGTTGCTCTTGTGTGATGATTTATTCTGTTGTTACTGCATATATTTATTGATTAACTAACATATGCATGACTGATAAACTGAGTTAAATATTGTTTCTGAAATGTTTTTCTAACAATAAAATTATATTAGTATACGCTAGTTTCTTTTGGTATATGCGCGTGTATACATGAGTTGGGTTCATCAAAGCTGCGTATGGAATTCAGTAAAGAAAAAGATAAAATTATCAGTAAGCTCTAAATACTGATTCCTCCCCCCCTCCCTCTTAGTATTTTTCCCAACATCATTACTAATATATAAGAGATCTTTGTACCATAAGGAATCATTTTTCCAACTAAATGTATCAGATTTACCAGGATCTTGCTACAACTTTTGAATGAGTGTCCACACTTCTTTGTCCTCCTTCCATTCATCCCTTGCTTCGGTTATCCAATCTGGTTGGATAATAGAAATGGCACAAATTAGTGCTTCCACCTCTTCATCCTTTCTTGACAGTGCATCTGCAACAAAATTTAGCTTCCCTTTTTTGTAGATGATTTCAAAGTCATAACCCAACATATTTCTGACCCATTTTTGCTGCTTTTCTGAAGATATTCTTTGTTCCAAAAAAAAATTAAGACTATCATGATTATTTTTTACCTTGAATATCTTCCCATTAGGTAAGGTCGCCATTTATTTAGTGCATGTAGTATTTCCAACATTTCCTTCTCATAAATATCTTTCTGTAAATACCTTCCTTTCATTGGGCGACTTTCAAAAGTAATGGGTCTTCCTTCTTGCATTAAAACAACACCAATTCCATTTCCTGAGGCATCACATTCCACAATAAAGGTTTTTGTGAAGTCTGGCATAGCTAAGATTGGTGCTAGGCACATTGCATCTTTAAGATGTTCAAAGGCCTTAGTTGCTTCAGGAGTCCATGAAAATGCATCTTTCTTCAATAATGTTGTTAGAGGTGCTGATATTCTCCCATAATTCTTAAAAAACTTGATATAATACCCTCTTAACCCAAGAAATCCTCGTAACTTCTTTATGGTTGTGGGGACTTTCCATTCCTTAATAGCTTTAATTTTGTTAGGGTCTACCTTAACACCCTTGTGAGATACAATATGACCCAAATATTCCACCTCTTGTACTCCAAAGAAACATCTAGATGTTTTTTCATATAATTGTTTCTCCTCCAATAGTTTGAGCACCCTGTCAACATGTTGAACATGATCCTTCCAATACCTATTGTAGATTAGTATATCATCAAAAAATACTAGCACAAATTCTCTAAGGAAGGGTTTGAAAATGGAATTCATCAACCCTTGAAATGTAGAAGGTGCATTGGTAAGGCCAAAAGGCATAACCAAAAATTCATAATGACCCTAATGATTTCGAAATGTTGTTTTCGAAATATCTTCAGTCTTCATTCTAATTTGATGATATCCTGAACAAAGATCAAACTTGGTAAAATAAATTGCTCCATATAATTCATCCAATAATTCATCAATCACGAGAATGGGAAATTTATCTTTAATAGTGAGCTTATTGAGCTCCCTATAATCCAGACACATGCGCCATGATCCATCCTTCTTGTGCACCAATACTACCGGAGCAGAGAAAGAACTTTGAATAGGTTGAATTATACCAGCCTCTAACATTTCTACAATCATACATTAAATTTCACTCTTTTGGACATAAGGATATATGTAAGGCCTAATGTTTGGAGGAACACCTCCTGGAATCAAATGAATAGCATTATCATGATCACAAATAGGTGGGAGTTCTTTGGGAGTTTCAAACACCTTGGAATGATTATCCAATACTTTTTGGAGATTTGGAGAAATAGATGATTTTGATGTTGGAACTTCTAGTGAGCATAATTGTGTTATTACACCTCGTTTTTCTTTATTCAGAAGCTTTTTCATGACATTAGAGCTTATTATCTTTCTCGGCTTCCCTGCGATACCTCATAATTTGATTTCCTTTCCTTCCGAAAAAAAATTCAAGAAAATTTCTTTGAAAATTAAAAGCTACCGTCCCCAAAGATTGTAACCATTGTACTCCTAGTACAACATCAGCACCTCCCAGTGGAATCAAAAGCATTGGACTATTCAATACATATTCCCCCATGGTTATCTTGATATTATGGCAATTTACAGAGAAATTTATAGTTCCTCCATTTGCAACCATCACTTGACATTATGGTGCTAGGTATAGGAAACAATTCAATTCCTTGGCTACCTTACAATGAATAAAATTATGGGTACTATCCGAATCAATCAACACTATTAACTTTTTCTTCTTGATATGTCCTTCTATCTTGAGAGTTTGAAGAGTGGTAACTCATGCCAATGCATTACACGATATGGTCAGACTCATTTCTTATTTCTCTAGGGTTGGGTCCTAGTGTATATCCTCTCCCTTTGAAGTTTCTTATTCATTTTATTCCTCCTCTTCACAATATATGTAAAATAATTTCTTTCATCACACCTATGACCTTTAGTGTATTTTATATCAAAACTGTAGCAAAGACCTTTTTCTCTTTTTTTTTCCAATTGTTGTGGTGTAAACCTTGTAGGTTATGAAAGTCTAGGAGTAGAAACACTTCCATCTTTATAGATGTGAGTGGTAGGCTTCCTTGTTGCCATAATTTTACATTCATTTTTTCTTGCCAACCTGAATGCCTTCTCCAATGAATCAGGTTCCCAAACGTGAAACTGATGTTGGATGTTATCCTTTAAATTTCCTATGAAGACATCAATCTTGTGTTCCTCTGGAATATCATTTTCCCTTATATTCAATTTTTGGAAGTCCTCAATGTGCTCCACTAAAAACCCCTTTTGTTTGAGATTTATCAATTGGCTAAGGAAGGTGTTGCTCTTTGTATCCTCATAATGTGCTATCATTTCCTCCGTAAAAATTGACCAAGTGACAATTTCTTTACCGGAGAAAAGCCAACGAGACGATACAAATGTATTTTGTTATAAATATAAAGTTGCAATGTGTATCTTTTTCGTGTTTTGCACATTATTGAGATCAAAATATTGCTCCATCTGTAGTATATATCTTACATGATCCTTTCCATCAAAATTCCTGATATCAATCTGTGGAATATGGTGGGTCTTCAATCCAAAATTAGAGTTTATGAACTCACGATTAACATTTATTTTGTTCTCATCATGAGTTTCCTCTACTATCTTTTCGCCATTAGGAAATTTTTCTTGTATCAACTTTGTCAAACCTTCCATGTCTACTTTTAGATCATTCTTCATTTCTTCCATGTTGTCTTTCATTTTTTCTTCTATACCATCAATCTTAGCTTCCATGTATTCCATGCCATTCTTCAAACCATCCATCTTAGCTTCCACACCTTTCTTCAAACCATCCATATTAGCTTCCATGCCTTTCTTCAAACCATCCATATTGTAGGTTTTAACCCTGTATAGAAATTATCTACAAACGAATCTTAAAAACAAAAAATAAACAATAGCAAGAGAATAAAACATGAAACAGATATACACAGATATTTTCCTCTGGATCCCAAATCGGGACTACCATCTTGATTTTTCATTATATTCCTTTTAGTGCTGCAACACATATATATACATGTTGAAGCATTCATAAAACCCAATCCATTAACCTTGGATTAGAACATAACCATAGTTCCCTTGATCATATCTATAAAATACCAGGGGCCAAAAACCATCATGCCCCGAAACCATGTGCAAACCCATGCACAAAACCATCGGCGGGTCCACCCATCGAAAAATAGGGTCCAAAAAAAAAATTCCCCAGGGTGCTGCCCCAGACCCTAAACAGGGGGGGCTATCGCCACCCTTGTAACCCACCCACACATGCAATTAATCATGGAAATAAGATAACACATACCCAACATTCTCCCACTTGTTGTTTACTTTCCACAGGGAGCCACGAGAGAGCTTATTCATTAGTTCAAATCTGCAACACCCATTTTTTCTCCACACCAAGAGAACTTCTGAGTGCTCACAGACTTCGTCAATGCATCTGAAACATTCTTAAAAGTTTCCACCTTTACTAGAAATACCCTTTTATCTTCAACCATATCTCTCACAAAGTGATATTGAACATCAACGTGCTTTGTCTTTGAATGATAAGCAGGGTTCTTAGCCAATAAAATTTCACTTTGGCTATCACAGTCTATCCTTATAGCCTGTTGCACCAACCCCATACTTTAACACAATATTTGAAACCAAACTGCTTCCTTTCTTGCATGAGTGGCTACCATATATTTTGCCTTTGTAGTTGAAAGAGCCACTACAGACTGTCTTTTACTCATCCAACTGACTGCACCTCCAAATAAGCTAAACACATACCCACTTGTAGATCTTCTTTGGTCCAGATCCCTATCCCAGTCTGCATCAACAAAACCACGGATGTCCAAAACTCTATCCAATCCTGGTCTTCCTTGGTAGCACAAACCATAATCACTAGTGCCACGAAAATATCTGAAAGCCCACTTCATTGTTGTCCAATGCTCCTTCCCTGTTTTTGACATGAACTTGCTCAATACTCCCACTGTATGTGTAATGTCTAGTCTAGTATAGACCATTTCATACATCAAGCTACCCACTACACTTGCATGTAGAACACGGGACATATCCTCCTCTTCTTCTTGTGTCTTGGGACACTATTCAATAGATAGCTTTACACCTACCGGAATAGGAACCTTCACCTGTTTACTATCATGCATATTGAACCTCTGCAACATTATCTCCACATAATTCCTCTGGTTAACTAGAGCTTCCTCTTTTCCCGATCTCTCTTAATTTCCATGCCCAAAATATATTTTGTAGCACCAATATCCTTCATGTTGAATTTGGAGAACAATTGGGTCTTCAAATCCTGGATAATTTCTTTGTCATTTCCAATCAGCAACATATCATCCACATACAAGACAAAATAAATAACAAGGTCACCAATTAATTTAAAATATACACAGTGATCCTCTTTGCTTCTGGTGAAGCCAAGTCCCCGTATATAGGTATCAAATTTCTGATACCACATCCTTGGTGATTTTTTTAACCCATACAAAGAATTTTTTAACCTGCATACCAGTTATTTCTTACCCTTCACCATAAAGCCTTCAGGTTGCTTCATGTAGATCTCCTCTTCCAGATCCTTGTGAAGAAATGTTCTCTTCACATCCATCTGTTCTACCTCAAAATCAAAGGCAGCAGCAACAGATAAAAGTAATATAATAGAATTAACCTTAGCAATAGGAGAAAAAAATATCACCAAAATCAATTCCCAGCACCTGGGAATAACCTTTTTTTACCAACCAAGATTTGTATTTCTCTACCTTGCCTTCTACATTCATCTTCTTCTTAAACACCCATTTTCTCCCGATGGACTTCCTTCCAGCCAGAAACTCCACCAGATCCCATGCCTCATTTTTGGGAAGGATGTCATTTCATCAACCATGGCCTCCTTCCACAGTTTTCCATCCTCTGAATCCACTTCCTCCCTGACAGTTATGGGATCATCATCAGTTATAGTTAAAGCAAAATTTGAATAGAAAGCGAATGGACTATACCTTTCTGGTTGCCTTCTTTCTTGAACTAATATTCTCATAGCTGGAGTTTGTGGCTCTTCCTCTTTTGAATCCTCTTCTGTTGTAGAGTCTGATTCATCCTCCTTTAGCTCAAAATATATCTTCTCAGGTTTCTTTGGTAGTACTTCATGTTTAACAACATCATTCTCCTCTCTAAACACCACATCTCGGATGTACACCACCTTCTGTATTTCTGGGTTCCAAATCTTGTAACCTTTCATACCGTCCTTATACCTAATAAAGATGCACCTTTCATATTTATTATCCAACTTGGTCCTTTTCTCCTTTGGAACATGTACATATGCATCACATACAAATACCCTCATATGTGAAAGAGAGGATTTCTTACCAGTCCATACCTCATGTGGAGTCTTATCCTCCAACGCTAATGAAGGTGATCTATTAACCAAGTAACATGCATTCTCCACTGCTTCTACGCAGAATTCTTGTACTAACCCAGTACCACTGAGCATGCTTCTTGCCTTTTCCATCAGTATTCTATTCATTCTTTCTGCAACTCTGTTTCGCTGAGGTGTGTATGGATTAGTATTTTTCCGTGATATACCACACTTCTTACAGAATTATTCAAATTTCTTCTTGCAAAAGTCTCCACCATTATCTATCCTCAACACCTTTATCTTCTTCTTTGTCTGGTTTTCCACTAGAGCCTTAAATTATTTAAATTTGTCAAAGACTTCAAATTTCTTCCTCAAGAAATATATCCATTTATTCCTTGAGAAGTCATCTATGAATGAGACATAGTACATAGATTTTCCCAGTGATGTAATTAACACAGATCCAAACACATCACTATGCACAATCTCTAATATCTTGTTCGCCCTCTTAGCACCAAAAGGAAAACTCACCCGATTATGTTTCCCATATACACAATCTTCATAGAAATCGAAATCCAAAGAGAATTTAGACATACCTTCTACCATGCCATTACCATGTAGTATTCGAAGGCCATTATCTCCAATATGTCCAAGCCTTTGATGTCATAGCATGGTCTTTTATCCAAAGACCGCTAGGCTTTCTGCTCCACTTTCTGGAACCACAGAATTGTTGCACCCATCAATAATAGTGTTACCCTAAAGCATGTATAGATTTCCAATCCGAACTCCCCGCATTAATACCAGTGCTCATTGGACCATATTGCAGGTATCTTTCTTGAACACTATTTTTACACTTGCATCATCCTTCTTTCTTACAAAAATTAGATTTCTGGTCAATGTAGGAATATGCAGAACTCCAGGAAGTGTTCTAATCCTTCCACCTTGTAGCTTCAGGTTGAATTTTCCACGTCTGACAATTTTTTCCTTCCTATCATCCCGTAAGAAGACATCACCACCATCATACTTCTCATACTCATAGAACCACTCCCTATGGGGAGTGAAGTGAAAGGATGCACCTGAGTCAATCAACCATGCCTCATGATCTACATGTGTATTTGAAGAAGAAGCCAAATACACATCTACACCTTCATCCGAGGTTGTTTTTTCCTCTACAGAAGGAGAATCATCAGATGCCTTTTCTTTCTCAGGATCTTTGGATCTGCAGTCCTTTTTGTAGTGCCCTTCCTTTCCGCATTTCGAGCACACCTTTACAAAATTTCCTAGAGATTTAGATCTCCCACTCGAAACCTTATTCTTGTTTCTGTTCTAGGACCTTCCTCGTACAGATAGGGCATCTCAATTCTGGCCCTCCATATTTCTCCATCTCATTTCCTCCAATAGCAAGGCTAAGACTATGTCATCAAAATTCAAGGTAGTTGTATTGCTACCTATTGTAATAACCAGAATGTCCCATGAATCTGGTAGAGAACACAAAAAACTAATGCACTTATCTTCATCTGAGATTTTAATATCAATAGATAACAGCTGAATTACAACAGTATTGAAGGCGTTTAGATGCTCTATCACCGAGTCTCCATCCTTCATCCTCAGGTTATACAGTTTTTTCTGTATGAACAATTTATTCCCTAGATACTTAGATTGGTAAAAAGTCCCTAGCTTGTCCCACAAAGTCTTCATTGTAGCTTCCCCATATACATTCAAAAATAATGAATCTGAGACACAAAACTGTATTGTGCTCTTTGCCTTTCGATCCAAATTCTTCTAGTCTTCACCTGATATTTCCAATAGTTTAGTGCCCGGATCTACCATGATCCACTGATATTTATACACCAGTAGATCCTGTATCTTGAGCTTCCAGAGCTCCCAAATCTGACCATAAATTTCTCGATCTCTATCTTTCAACTGCTCGCCATCTTATTTCATTGCAAGAATCAATCCCGCAAATCTCCCACTGAACAGGGTCTACCACAAGTCTGAGAAAAAAACCCCTCAACAGCAAAGGCGTCCCCTTGAAACCAAAACAGATCTGATACCAAATGTAGGTTTTAACCATGTACAAAAATTATCTACAAACAAATCTTAAAAATAGGAAAATAAACAATAGTCAGAGCATAAATCATGAAATAGATATACATAGAGTTTTTCCCCTGGATTCCAAATCTGGAATACTAGCTTTATTTTTCATTATTTTCCTTTTAGTGTTACAACACATATATATACATGTCGAAGCATTCATAAACCCAAATCCATTAACCCTAGATTAGAACATAACCATAGTTCCCTTGATCAGATCTACAAAATACGAAGGGCTGAAAACCATCATGCCCCAAAACCGTGTGCAAACCAATGCACAAAACCATGAGTGGGTCCTCCCAACGAAAAATAGGGTCCAATTTTTTTTTCCCAGGGGCGCTGCCCTGAACCCCAATTAGGGAGGGCTGCCACCCCCTTGCCGCGCCTGCCGCAACGTATAGGGGGGGCTATCACCCCCCTTGTAACCCCTCCGCACATGCAACTAATCATGGAAATAATATAACACATACCCAACACATATTAGCTTCCATGTCCTTCTTCAAGCCATCCATTTTAGCTTCCAAACCTTTCTTCAAAACTTCCATTTCATTTTTTGCTGCTCTTTGCGAGAGCGAAATTTGGTGCACTTGCTCTTGTAATTTTGATATATCATGTTGCACTTCTTCATCTTCATGAGTCATACTAGAGTATTTTGAGGGATTAATTGGTGTTTAATTATTTTTAGGGGGAATTTTAGAACCCAACACTGATATCTATGCTTCAATATGCCCTTGGAATCACTTCAAACTGATTTTTCAAACAAGACTTATGCAATTTGAAAAAAAAATACACACATTTTTCTTTATTTTGAGGAGCTCGATATTGAAACTGAATTATCTATGTGATTTCAGATCTTTAATATCTAAAATTTGGTCCTGTAGTAGACCTATGAATCTTGTTTTGAATGCCATAGGTCTGACCTGATTTGGATGCTTCAAGACAAAGTTATTCCCAATATCCCACAATGAGCTAATTATGGACTAGTTGAGTAGAGAAAACTTGTATGACATGCCATGTGTCACTGTTTCCTCCTTAGCCTCTAAAATTGATACACAAGAAACTACAATCCGTGTAATTTTGTCGATGTTTTACATAATTCCAATCCGATAATCACAGAGAGAGTTATGAAGATTTTCCCAAGGTCACCTCTTTTAAATCAAATTCGAGAGCCTGCAAAAACCCTAACTTCCATAGATCATATCTCTAAAAATATTGTGAACCAAGATCTGAAATTTTTACACAAAGTTCCTCAGGATTTCGGCTTGGATTTTTAAAAATTTCAGCATTTGAACCTTCATAAGAAAAATTATAGCGAAAATTCCACGATGACCTATTTGGATCAGCGAAACCTCTAGAATCCAAAGCTGTGATACCAAATGTTATGAAACTAGCTCCAAAAATGGAAGAAAAGAGAGATCAACGCCTCAGAAAGAAGTCACTTCGAGGGGGCAACCTCCTTTATATTATATAAATGAAAAATTCTTGGATGATACAAATGAAAAAACCTCCTTCTATATATAGGAGTCCATGGGGTCACAATATAATCCTAGCCGACCTAATAATAATAATGTACGGGCACAATAATAAAAATATTTGGGTTACAGGGGTACATCAATAGCAATAAGGGGGATACATTAACAACAATAAGGGACTATACTTGTAATATAGGGACTTAACACTAGGAGTGGAAATAACAGGTGGCAGAGCACCATTAAGGAAGGCAAGGAGTCATTACGGTTGCGGAGAATCTGCAGACAGATGGCAGAGCACAGTCAGGCAACAACACAGATGGCAAAAACATGGGACAACAAACAACCAAAATGACTCCCAAAAGAAAAGTCAATTTTGGAAAAGATATGGGAAGAAGTGGAGTGCAAGGGAACAACTGAGTAGATAAGGGGTGAAGACTGATAGTGTGAGTCAGCAGGAGTAGATAAGCAAGGAAAGAGAGAATCCAAGAGAGAGTTTTGGGTATTTGGGGAGCTCTGTGGAGCCTGTGTGTACTATGTCATGTTATGTTGAAATATATGGAGTATGATATGTAATGTTTGGCTAAATTAATAGAAACTAACTGATGCTGAGTTTTGGGATATGAAATGTATGACAGTAGTTGGTAGATGTATGTTCATATATTTTAAAAATTTTGATGTTCGTATTGTTTATTGCTAAACGATAACTTGTCTCTCGAATCGCATGTGATGAATATTATCTGTGTAGTGTAATGTATGAATAGTTGTAGCTATCCATCTTCGGCATTGATGGTCTACCTTTCAATCCTAGTAAGGTCACAACATGCCTCGGGTGAGATTCCTTGCTCTCTCGGGCAAGGTGAAAATTCCAGTTTTGTCCTAGACTGCATCAGACTCTTGTTGGCTCTGAGCCTGAACTTGTGTCTTGCCCAGAGACCCCCTTTTTCACCAATAGGCCACACCGCCAAACTTAATCTTACCCCAAAGGGTCCTTCAGCCACTTTTGGCTCTTCCCAATTGACTTTTAGGGCACCTAACTTTGAATGATGATAATTCCTGATCTGGGAGGCCATTTACAAACTTCAATATACCATTGGAAATATCTTTCTGACGACAATAAAAATATGTCATCTCCAAAAGCATCTTAGCTAAGCTTCTAGGGCACAATATCTTCCAAATCAATGAACTCTTTTACCATCATAGTTATAAGACCTTATAGTTTCTTTTCATATCCTGCTACTATGATGGTTTTATACCTAAGACTACAACAACCATGAAACTCTCCCTAAGATTAGCACACCATGAATATCAATTCTAATCTATTTGACATCAATTCCAACACACTTGTTGCCACCACTACAAGGAAAAGACCCTCTAGCGGATGTTTTTGAGGAACCCCATAGAAAAATACCCTATACATCTGTTTCTAGCAGAGGTTACTAGAGGAGGTTGGCAGGCGGAGGGTTTTGCGAATGTTTTCCTCTCGGTGTGCTTATCATTACACGTCACCTTGGTGCTCTGGAACCAAGAAAGTACCGATGCGGACCAAAAAATTGGCACATCAGACACTATGTACTCTGTACACACCTGCCCGGTGCGTCTTATTATTCTATAGCACAGGTGTGTCACAGATCTTCCATGCCGGTGCATTATAAAACACCACGCCAAAATCAAAACCACCTGGTGTGGTAGAAAGAAACCGCACTGGTGCATCATAATACATCATGACAAAACACAAATCGACCGGTGCATTTGTAAGAAACAGAACCGGTGCGCCTATAAACAACGTGCACCAGTAAAGGGTTAAATTAAAAAAAAATTACGGAAAAATAACCTGGATTTTTCAGTTTTCTAGTGCTCCTGAGCTCTCAATTACCGGTGCATGCCCTACCATAGAATGCACTGGTGTGCACGAAACATTGGCACACCAGATAGCTTGCATGACGTACACACACATCCAGGGCCTCCTATTACTGTAACGCACTGGTGCTTCACCACTCTTCTGCGTCGGTGCATCATAAAACACCGCACCAAAACAGAAACATGCTGGTGCATTCTTATCCAAGAGCACCGGTGAGCCTATAGACTGCACGCATCGGAATAGCGTTACATAAAAAAAAATTGAGGCCAAAAAACCAGTGCTTTACGACTATTCCGCACTAGTGCTTTACGTATATTCTGCCCCGATGCATCATCAAAATTTCGCGCTGAAACTAAAACATCTCGGTGTGGTGTTAGGGAACCGCCCTGGTGCATTATAAACAATGCGCCAAATTTGACACAGCTCAGTGTAGTTGTAGGTAAGCGTACCAGTGTGCCTATAAAACCCCACGCACCGAAACAGGATTAAATAAAAAAAAATTACAACCAAAAAACTTCATTTTTCACTTTCCTTAGTGCTCTAGAGCTCTTAAGCACCAGTGCCATATCCCCTTGTTTGAGTTGCCCTGACATCGGTGCTCTCATTACACCCATTGCACACACTTCTACTCTGCATTGGCCACCAATATCCAGCTTGCATTTTGAAAAACAGTGGGAAAATTTTATTTTGCAAAGTTTACAGCCAATATGCCTCCTCGACGGTGAAATGTACAAGTATTTTTCTAGTTTTTCCATAATTAAACCTTTTAGCGGATTATAAATTGAAATAACCTTAAAAATAACCATTAAAAAAGAAAAACAAATTGTCACGTAGTGCATCGGAGCTATTTGGCTCGCACCGGATAGCAGTGCTACCTATAAAATTTATAGGCCGCACCGCCACCGGTGCCAATGGTATCCACACCATTTCTGGGGCAGTACTGAAAGGCGCCCCGAATAATTTTAAAATAAAAGGCAGTGTGCTCATTTATCCAGGCACACCGTTGACCATGAGAATCACAGTGCGGTGCATTGACAGAATTATCTACCCTAGTGTATGTCAGCGCACCGCATTCTGGATTCTGAGAGGGTCAACAGTGTAGCCTGGTAAAATATTGCACCATCGACTATGTAATTGTCATGAAGTCGGTGCGTTGACACAACTATACACGCTGGGGCGTATATTTCAGTCAGCGCACCGCTATTCTGAACTTTGATAAAGTTAACGGTGCTTGAAAAATAGACAGCTGCAATGAGGCCAGTGTGTTGTATTTCATTAGGGGCACTGGGACCGGTGCATGACTATTTTTATGGTGCACCGATTTATCTGTTTGTTTTTTTTTCAAAAAAAAAAATATATATGTATATTCCTAAATAAATGTTTGTTTTAGTAAAAAAAAAAAATTGATATGGCAATGATTCAGAGAGAAGAGGAGGAACAGCAACAACAACAGGCTGAACAGTATGACATGATTCACCAATGGGAGGCCCAAGGGAGGGAGAGAGATGCATACCCTCACCCTATTACTTCGGATGCCCAGGATATCCTTAGGGAGGTAGGCCTCCTCAAGTTCTATGAGGAGGCTACTTCTCTAAAGGCCCATAGTGTGTTTTTGAGATATCTTATCTGCAGGTGGAATGCCCACCGACAGGCTTTTCGAGGTTGGTCCTGACTAGTGGTACACACCCACTGAGGAGGATATTTATTTTATTACAAGACTATTGAGGAGAGAGGTGGACTTTCCCTCATTCCCAGACGTGCTAGCTAGTCGGTTAGTTTACTCCCAGAGATACGTTGGAGCACATGTACTATCTCCTTCAGAGTTTTAGGTACCTGTAGGTCAGTTACGTATAGGTGCTTTTGGTAGACAGGACATGTAGTGCCTCTCCCTTATCATTTCGACCAATTCCCACAACACCAGTGATGAGCAATGCATTAGTTTCTCGCTTTTATATTATGTTGATTCCTTAGTACAACAGCCACGAGTTGTCAAGTGCTCTGCCATTTTTTTGCGGTAGTTTTGTATGGCCTTAGATAGATGTCATGCTCATGCACAAGGGAGGGTCAACTTCCCTTTTGCTTCAGAGCTATTTTGTTTATTTTTTTAGAGGTTTCCAGAGATGAGACTTAGTTTTATTCGACAACCTCGTAGGCCGATGTTTAAGGCCTAGATGCACATGTGGGGGTAGATGATGCCCAAGAGGGGAGACACTTTGTTTCCAGCCAGGATATCACATGATTCACTGGACTTACTAGCTAGTGTTGACGGGTTGCATCCCTTCATTATGGTCCCATGTCCTTATGTTGGCTTAGATTGGCGAGGGTGTCCCAACATCCTCTTCACAGCGGATGAGCTGCCAGATGATAGAGGTAATATTGCTATTTTATTTATATTTATTCTAACATGTTCTTTAACTTATTTTTATTAAATTGTGTAATGAAATTGTCTAATTATTGTTGTGTACTTGTATATATTTTTCAGAAATTGGCTCTTTTGATGGCGAGGAGATGCCGGGTCCACCACATGATCCAGGTATGGATCCTGATGATGACGATCAGGATATGGCTGATGCCAAGAATGATCATGATGAGGATGAGGCCGGTGCAGCAAAGAGACATGCTCATGCTCATCATGGTGCACCGGTGCTGCCTTTTTCTAGGCGTGGTCGACCTGAGACTAGCTATAGGATGGATTTGGCCAACCAACTTTGTGCATTGATTGTTGATGCAGGCATCAGGCCCGCTCATTATAGAGACATACAGGCCAATGATAGGCTATTACAGATGTGGAGAGGCATGCCACGTGACATGTACAGACTGATGCGGCATGTCGTAGGAGTTACGATAGCTATTATGCGACTGAGGAGGACTGTCCATAGCTATAGGCATAGTCGAGCCACGAAGCGTGATGGACAATCCATGAGCAGTGACTCACATGCATCTCATGATCATTCTCCTCACAACGTGCCTAATGAGCATGACGCTCCACTAGCAGCATCTGACAGTCATCATGGAGATGAGGTTAGACCATCAGCCATGTCCAGTCAGTAGCTTGTAGCTGCATCCATTAGTACTAGTCATGATCATGAGCAGGCTGGACCATCAACCACTGAGGCTGCACTATTGACTGAGCAGGCCTCCACTACTACTGCTCATATTGATGTTGTACTACCACCAGTAGATGCATCCATCAGTACTAGTGATCATGATCATGAGCAGGCTAGACCATCGACTGTCGAGGCTGCACCCAACTTTACTTAGCAAGCATCCACTTGCAGTACTTCTATTTATGTTGTTATACTAACACCAGCGCCTGATCCATGACATTTATATTACAGTTGTATATTTTTAACATTATTCAGTTATATATATATATATATATATATATATATATATATGGTCCATGTATTTTATGTTCATGTTGCAATTGTACTTAATTTTCATGTTGGTGATCATCATGATGTGGCGCATATTGTTAGGTCATGTTAGATATGTTCCTTTAATGTTTAGGTTGCAGATAGATGTGTATATGTGATAGCATGACTTAATTGACATATTGAGATGTATATTTGATGTTTGTGTTGTGATGATCTTAATATATAATGTTAATTTGATGTTTGAATGTGTTTATTAGTGGAATATGATGTTTGTACGATGGTTATCATGATCGTGATGATGTTTATTAATTAATTTAATATTAAATGACCATGATATTTAGTAAATATTATGTCGTGATTGTAATTGTAATTTAAATTTTAACTGTATGTAAAATTGTAAAATTGTATTTGTATTTGTACTTATTGTAATTTAAACTGTAATTGTATGTAAAATATTTATTAATGTAAAATTTTAATTGTAATTGTAATATTTAATTTATTCTGAAATAATTGTAATTGTATGTATGAAAAATTGTAAAATTGTAATTGTAATTCTAATTATATGTAAAATTTTAAAATTGTAATTGTATTTGTAATTGTTGTAATTTTAATTGAATTGTATGTAAAATATTTATAAAATTGTAATTGTAATTCTAAATGTAATTCTATGTAAAAGTGTAAATGTAATTGTAATTTTAATTGAATTGTATGTAAAGTATTTATAAAATTGTAATTGTAATTGTAAATGTAATTCTATGTAAAATTGTAAATGTAATTGTATGTAAAATTCTAAAATTGTAATTGTATTTGTAATTGTAATTGTAATTTTAATTGAATTGTATGTAAAATATTTGTAAAATTGTAATTGTAATTGTAAATGTAATTGTATGTAAAATTAAAATTCTAATTCTAATTCTAATTCTAATTCATGTATGTGAAATTAATGTAAAATTGTAATTGTAATTTTAATTCTAATTGTAATTGTACTTTTAGTTGTAATTGTATGTAAAATATTTGTAAAATTTTAATTCTATTAATGTGAAAATTTTAATTGTATTAATGTGAAATGATTTTATTAAATATTTAAATTTGTAAATTTGAAAATAATTGTAAAATAACAAATCTAGAATAATGCAAATTTTTGTAACATAATAAAGTTTAGAAAATAATGAAAATAAATTCATGTACTTTATAATTATCATTATTTTATTATGATCTTACATACAAAAAAAACAGAACTTTATACAGTCCGATGTGCTTATCATCCTAACGCCCATCGGTGCGTCGTATAAATAAGACGCACAAGTGCGTCACAACTCTTCCGCACCGGTAACGAATAAACACAAATAAAAAAAATGCAACTCTATTTTCTTTAAGTGAAAAAAAAGTGGCAATTTGAAAAATGGGTGGCAAAATATTTTCGAAAATATAATTTCATAAAATAATTCTTTAAATACTAAACACTTTTTATTATTTCACTATTTTTGCTAAAATTTTCAGCCAGATATTTGCAGGAGACAGACCTGAAGTAAGAGAGCAAGAGGGCACTGTGGAGCAGCGAAATATGTTAGAACAAAAGTGTTCAGACAATCAGAAACCAAACCTCTAGTGATTCAAATCCTGTATCATAGAATTTGAAACCATTTCGTGATCAAATTTGATTTTTTTTAAAACTTTTTTCTATAGTTTTTTACTTTTTTATGCAGTTTTTTACTTTTTTCTGCAGTTTTATCCATTTTTACCCTAAACCCTTCATTTTTTTGTTTTTTCCATTTCTTCTCCCTATTTATGTGATTTCAGAATTAGGGTTTTTCATTTTAGATTGATGTTCAACCCACGAGATGACTTGCACAGTCAAATCCCAATCCATTCAGCCATTGCGTGAAATTTTGAAAAAACAGATTTTTCTTTATTAGTGCACCCTACGTACTATACCGCATACAGCGCACCGCAAAAGTACTGCAGTGAAAAAAATGAAAACATTTTTTCTAAATCCGTGCGCTAAATCTGAAATAGGGCACCGATGCTCCATTTAACTAGGAAAGCACCGTACAGTGTATTACACCATTTTTGCAGTGCGCTTATAATACCCCATGCACCGTTAGGTCTATTACACTATTTTTTGCAGTGCGTTTACAATACCCAATGCACCATACGGTGTATTATACTGTTTTGCAGTGCGTTGTTAATATCCCCATGCACCAGCAGTGGTGTGGGCCTTGTGAAAGGCGCACTGGTGTCTTGAGATTTATTTTCTACCTAAAAAGTTGAGAATTTATTTATAAATATATTAATGAATCATATGGTATAGGTTTCAGATTGATAAAGAAATGTTTGATAAGAGATCAAGTAACAAAAATACTATTAACACATCAAGAAAAGCATAACAAAACAAGTTCTTTGTAAATTCTTTATAAAAAATATTATTTTTGAACTATATGTAAGTTTAACTAATATGTATTGCTTACTATGTATCATGCAGAGCCACAAAATGACGAAGCTCGATATGATTATATCTGATCTAGGACCAGAAGAGCGTAAAATTTTAATGGAAAAATTGCAAAATGATGAATCAGGTGAATGAAAAAATACTATCGATCCAAAATGAGTTTCTTTTTTTTAATTATCATTAATAATATACTTAAAATTATTAGATAACATGTGTCAAACAGTTTACTAATTCACATCTGTTTAATGTTGTACAGTGACCAACAACTCAGAAAATGAATGTTTTTCTAAGAAAAGAAAAAAAATAGAACATGCAAATGAAAATCAATTGCTCCTTAGCTCATCTGAAGTGGTTTTGGAAGTTAACGAAAGGGGAAAAACTTTTACAAAAGTTTGAGGGATCTAATGGAACAAATGTATAGACGTTCTTTCCAACAACAACAACGTGCTTCAAATGTAATATGTAATCATTGAATTTTTTGATCATTAGGTACAATAAATAAACAATTTAGCATTAAATATTAATTTTCAATAATTTTCTTGCAGAAAATAAAAGAAAATGGAACCCATTCAGCACATAAAACAGGACGACAAGGAAGAAAATGGTTGATTTTCTAAGTTTGTGAGTAATTGTTACTTCCTTATAACAACTTAACTAGATTTCATTTTTGTATTTTTTAAGTTGTTTTACAAAAATCATCATTGAATGTCTTCAAACAGGTGCTAACATACAAATAAGAACCATCAGACGAAATGATTGAAATTGGGTTGAATATGGGTTGTGAGTATATGTTGGCATATCAAAATTTAATTGTAGAGTTTGTAAGAATCTATCGATCTTGTTTTACTTAGCTCCGTCTAAAATTAATAGAAGAAAAACATCTTTTATATTAAATATATGATTTGTTATAGGGTATAAAACTTGCAGAAAATAAAGTATGGAACTGCGGCAACAGATGAAATTTTGAAAGATGGCATGGTACATGGTTTTGAAAGAACGTGTATAGTTTATGAGTCAATTGTTGCTATGGTACGTCATTTTTTTTTTCGATTTACATTGATATATATTATTTAATATTGCATTTTTCATTATTCTCACAAATGTATATACACTCATTTTAGTTTATTTTTATGTTTTTCAATGGAAGGTGAAGAATAAAAAAACAATCAACGTCGTGAACAAAAAATTCCTGAAAATAACCCAATTCATGGAAGTAGCTCTAGCAATGACAACAGTTCAAGCGAAGAATGATGATTACTATGTTTGGATATCAAAGCAAGGCATTTTATTTTTTGAAATATGTCTGTGAAATCAGATATTTTGTTTAATGTAATGGACATAGTGTCCCTATTGAAAGACAAAGGGATATGAATATTAACTATCCCATTTTGTATGATAAAGACTATCTTATTCATACATATTATATATATAATCATAAGATATGTTATAATTTATTCTATTGTGTTCTCCATTGTCGCTCTCAAATGCACTAATAAAAATTTAATTCATATGAATTTATTGTTATGAGATATATATGTGTCGACTTTTGATGAATAATGAATTTTAAAAAACCACAATAATTTTGATATGATATAAAAAATTAATCCAAACAGCACATTCAAATGCATTAATAAAAATGTAATTAATATGAATATTGTTATAAGATGTGTCGAATTTTGATGAATATTGAATTTAAAACAATCACAATAATTGGACTGTCACAGGTCGATGTTTCTAAAAAAAAACAAAAAAAAAACCGGTGTGTGTCAGTAACTGTAAACCGGTGCGTTTATGTGTCTATACGCACCGGTGCCAATACACACCGGTGTCTATACGCAACAGTGCGTTTATGATCTATGGCCATCGCACAAATACCAATACCAGTTATAAATATCAATGCGTTTGTGTGATATTGTGGACCGTGGTGTTTATGTATCTATAAGCACCTATGCATTTGTACGATCCATGTGCACTGCATGAATACTGATACCAATTATAAATCTCGGTGCCTTTCTGTGATATGGTTCACTGGTGCATCATAAAGGTATACGCACCGGTGTGTTGATATGACCTATGGGCACCGCTCAAATCCCAACACCAATTAGAACGGCCTCGTGCGTTGTATCACCAACACTACGCCCCATGTTGTTTTATACCTTAACGGCCCAGTGCATTTTCCTTAGACCATCTTAGGGCACCATGTACATGCACGCACCGGTGCGTTAAAGCCAGAGTAGTGCACCGATGAAAAAACATCCGTAATAACCTCTGACCGACCATTTTTTTTTAGTTGTGTTGAATTTCCGTTAAAAGCTCTGCCAAAACCTTTGTTCCTAGAAATGGATGTGGTAGCATATGTTTTTTTGACAATTTTGGCCAATTTTATAACACTAAAAACCTCCTTTATAACCTCTGCTAGAGGGTCTTTTCCTTGTAGTGCACTATCCAAACAGTGGAAATTATCCGAGAATAACTCAAGCTAGAACTAGGTCTATCATTATAGAAAAAGATCAGTTAAAAATAATACCTTCTATCTCCACCATGGTGAGTTGATGCTCTACTTGGAACCCTTCCAAGGTTGTGTTTATATGTGATATATTTATGGCTACATCATTGAAGGTGGAGGCCTCTTCGATATTATGAAAGTTTTGGACATATCTGGTGTTATAAGGATAATTTTTCAAAATATGGGGTTCTCTTCCTCCTTCACTATTTCTACAGTCTTGGGGTTATATTTTTTCGTCAAAATTTTAATCATTTATTCGTGTTCCACACTCACTTTCAGTAGTTTCTCATGCATAACACGAAGATTCACTAATTATGTTTGTAAATATTTCATTTTGTTCAACAATTCTACATTAGATACTTTTGCATATTGACCCAAATGTACGTAAATTTCTTTCTAACTTATATATATACCTCCTTGTGGTTCTACCATTTTGTTCTTCCTATTTAGTTTTTTATTCTTATTTTGTGCACACATAAACATCATTTTATTACAAATGGTATTATATTGCAACATACTTCAGTTTGATACCATATGTAATATCCCTCCAAATTTACATAGAAAAATACATTATTTTAACAAGATTTACTCAATAATTATTTTTAATACATTCATATAAACTAGCGTCTTAAATCCCTTAAATTACAAAACATCTCCTCACATGGAAAAGTATAAATTGAATTCCCCCAATTGTGTATTAATTACTATTTGATGATAACAATGTTAACGCGTCCGACTTGAGTATACGTGTTCCACCAAGAGAGGTTTATATTGTTGCATAACTCTTATACATGTTAGCAACATATTTTGTTTCTTGTATTTGCCTTTGTTAAAGTCTTCGCTAAAATGTCCACTTTAAATAAATAATTTTACGGATTAAGCTTATTTTTCATTTATTTTATATACCTAAGGCTAAGAACCTCACTATCATTTACCTTTGCTTTGCAAGTCTCCTTAAAAGCCTTATCACAAATCATTTAGAAAGGGTGTATTTATTTTTATTCCAAAAACTATGGAACTCGAAATTATATCCAAAGTCTGATGATAATTCATATCTATACATGAGTTGTGAAGGTATTAGGCTTGGATTCGTATTAGGCTTGGTCATACCATATGAAAACGAATTTGTGTTTCCACCACTTCGTGCCTCAACGTGGCTACCTCATTGATGATCCAACGTTGAAGTTGGCCATACTAACATATGCAAAACCTTTTCCAATTGTCATAGATCAATGGTGTAGATTGTTCAAAGCTAAATCAACGATGATCAAAATTGGGTAGTCCATTAGGGTATCTACGATGATTCATTGTTGTTTCCGCTCTAGTCGATAGCCAAGCTCTACAACCCCTAAGTTTCTGAGTTCTGACTATGAAAGAGATGGTTTCTTCCACGTTATTCCTATGAAAATACTAAACGATTTGGTTCTTAATTGTAGTGTGACCATGTTGGATATCATGCACAGCAAATCAATCAAATACGCAGCAAATAAATCATGCACAAGAAGAAGACACAGTGATTTTACCGTGGTTCACCCAAACCTCCTGGGCTACGTCCACACAACAGGGCATTGGCAATCTTTATTATTCAAACAGGAGATTACATAATTCACACACCAACACACACTCTCCAAAACAAACGTATGGATACCTGTTATATAGCAGGAGAATCTAAGAGCCTCATAAATCCTCTCAACTCAAATTTAGGATGCATTAACTCCCTCCCAACAAACTGGAGCTAATCTAGGAACTAATTCCTAATTTTTGTCACCTAATGAGATTTTTCCTATTTTATTTAAAACAGAAAATCTCAACAATCTCCACCTTGACAACAATTAGCCTGATGCCCTGTTCTTTATTATTTTATCTTTTCTGCAAGCCAAGAGAAGCCAAACACCAACGCAGCTTCTCCAACAAAACTGGTTTCGTGAACATGTCTGCACAGTTTTCCTTTGTATGCACCTTTTCAAGAGAGACTCCCCTTTCAGTAATAACCTGTCTTACAAAATGGTACTTAATTGGAATATGCTTTGACTTACTATGATAGACCAGATTCTTAGCCAAATGTATTGCACTTTGACTATCACACAGTAACCTGATGTTGTCCTGTAACCTACCAAACTCACCAAGCAAACCTTTCAACCAAACCGCCTCTTTGCAAGCATGAGAAGCAGCAATGTATTCTGCTTCAGTAGTGGATAAAGCAACAATGTTCTGTAGCTTTGACATCCAGCTAATAGCTCCACCTGCAAGAGTAAAGACGTACCCTGAAGTTGACCTTCTCTTATCCAAATCACCTGCAAAATCGGAATCAACATATCCGCAAACAAATTCACTACTCGTATTGTAAGTGATACAATAACTACTTGTGCCTCTCAAGTACCAAAGCACCCATTTCACTGCTGACCAGTGTTCTTTACCCGGATTTGCCATGTACCTGCTGACAACCCCAACTGCATGTGAAATATCTGGTCGAGTACAAACCATCGCATACATCAAACACCCTACTACATTGGCATATGGAATTCGAGACATATAATCCTTTTCTTCATCTGTATTAGGACATAAACCCGAAGAAAGCTTGAAATGGGAAGCAAAAGGGACTGACACAGGCTTCACATTATTCATACCAAACCTCAAAAGTATTTTCTCAATATACTTTTGTTTTGATAGCCATAGCTTACCATTGCTCCTGTCTCTGAAAATCTCCATGCCCAAAATCTGTCTTGCTGCTCCTAGATCTTTCATATCGAATGTCCTTGCCATCTGAGTCTTCAACCTGTTGATTTCATCAATTCTTTTGCTTGCTAAAAGCATATCGTCAACATACAACACTAAGATAATGAACATGCCATTTTTCAATTGCTTGAAATACACACAATGATCATATTCACTTCTAACCTATTTCTGACTCAACATGAAAGAATCAAACTTCTTATACCACTGCCGAGGCGACTGCTTCAGGCCATATAATGACTTCTTGAGCCTGCAGACAAATTTCTTATTGCGATGCTGAACAAACCCTTCCGGTTGTTCCATATATATTTCCTCATCTAAGTCTCCATGTAGAAATGCAGTCTTAACATCTAGTTGTTGTAACTCTAAATCAAACAAAGCAACTAAAGCTAACACAATTCTAATTGAAACAATTTTAACCACTGGTGAAAAAATCTCATGAAAGTCAATGCCTGCTTTCTGAGAAAACCCTTTTGCAACCAGTCGCGCTTTGTACCTGTCCTCCATATCATTCACACCCCGTTTCACCTTGAAAACCCATTTGCATCCCACAGTTTTCCTATCTTTCGGAAGCTCAACCAGATCCCACGTGCCGTTCTTACTCAAGGCCATCATTTCGTCCTTCATGGCTGCTTTCCACTTGTCACTATTCGAACCTTCTATTGCTTCCTGATAGCATAGAGGTTCATCGTCATTAGCAGTAAATGCAACTGAAGTAACATAATCATCATACCTTCTTGGTGGCCGTTTGATTCTTGTCGACCTCCTTAAGGATGTTTCTGGTGCTTCCTCGATTGGATGACTACCACCTATAGGGACTTCTTGCCGACCAGTATCTGAGACCTGTTCATGATCTAAACCTGAACCCTGTTCATGTTCTGAAACCTGTTCATTACCTGTATCTGAACTATGGTCATCATGACTATCATTAGAAGTGCTATCAAACTGAATGTGTTGAAAGTCAGATACATCATCCTGTTTCAATCTACTATCTACATCTAACTGTGCAAGAGAGGATTCATTAAACTTTACATCTCTGTTGATGATGATTTTGCGGGTAGTAGGATCCCACAATCTATATCCCTTTGTTCCAACACCATACCCAACAAAGATATACCTTTTAGACTTTGGATCTAACTTAGTTCGCCGATGTTTAGGCACTAGAGCATATGCATCACAACCAAACACTCTGAGTTTAGAATAGTCACAAGGGTGTCCTTTCCATACCTCTTGCGGAATCTTGCAGTCTATTGCCGTCGATGGAGATCGGTTTATCACATAACAAGTTGTTGCCACCGCTTCCGTCCACAACTCCTTCTGCAAACCAGCGTTACTCAGCATACTCCTTGCTCTCTCTAGAAGAGTCATGTTCATGCGTTCAACAACTCCATTTTGCTGAGGAGTATAAACTGTGGTCTTATGTCTTTCGATCCCTGCATCCTTGCAATAGCTGTCAAACTCCTTGGAAGTAAACTCACCACCATTGTCAGTTCTTAAACACTTTATTGTTCTACCAGTGCTGTTTTCTACCAATGCTCTAAACTGCTTGAAAATTGAAAAAACATCAGACTTCTTTTTCATCATGTAGACCCACACTTTCCTAGAAAAGTCATCAATGAACGACACAAAATATGACGAGCCACCATATGACGCTGTAGGGGCTGGACCCCAAACATCTGAATGGATATAATCAAGTATGCCTTTACTAGTATGTTTGCCTGTTTTAAATTTTTGTTTACTTTGTTTTCCAAACAAGCAATGTTTACAGAAATCTAACTTTCCAGACCTTAGATTAGGAAGTAACTTGCGATCAGCCAAAATTTTCAACCCTCTTTCGCTCATATGGCCCAACCTTTGATGCCATAGGCGAATGGAACTACCGTCATGTTCAGACACCGTAGACACATGAACTGACCCTGTTCTTCCTTCTAACTGAAACAGATTTCCTACTTTCTTAGCTTTCATTACTAGTAAAATACCTTTATAGATTTTCATAACTCCACCTTGAATTAAAGTTTTATATCCATTCGTGTCAAGTGCTCCCAGTGAAATTAGATTTTTTCTTAAGTCTGGAACATGTCTCACATCTGTTAATATTCTAGTTGTGCCATCAAACATTTGCAGTTGTATACTTCCTATCCCAACAATATTAGATGTGACATCATTACCCATGTACACGACTCCATCATTAACTGATCTATACGTCTAAAACCATTCTCTATGAATACACATGTGGTTTGATGCACCGGAATCTAACAACCAATGTTGATCATGATTTGACATATTAACAGACAACACTTCGTCGCTCATAACTGAACCAGATGCCGAACCTGTATCTGTCGCATTTGCCTCCTTCTTCTCTGTCGAAGAGTCTCCTTTCTTCTCTGTTTGCTGTCTCTTCCAGCAGTCTTTCTTCAAGTGCCCCGATTTGCCACAAAACCAGCACTTTACTTTGCTCTTCTTCCCTTTCGACTTTGAACGCGAATCGCTGCGCTTACCAGAGCGTCTTTCTCTAGAACGACCTATAGCCATCATTGCCTCTGATGTAGAGGTGTCATCATTCGACTTCTTCCTCGTCTCCTCAGACAACATGGCTCCAACCACATCGTCAAACTCAAGGACGGCTGCAGAACTAAAGCTCATGGAAGTAACAAAGTGATCCCATGATTCGGGCAATGAACACAATAGAGTTATTGCCTTATCCTCTGAATCAAATTTTACATCTAGACTTTGTAATTGTACCAATAGAGTATTGAAAACATTCAGATGGTCAGTAATCGAGGTACCTTCCTTCATCCGCAAACCATAAAGCTTCCGCTTCAGGAGAATCCGATTTGTCAAGGATTTCGTCATGTAGAGCTTCTCAAGCTTGATCCACAAGCCTGCAGCGGTCTTCTCTGACACAATGTTGAATAGAACGTCATCCGCCAGACATAACCGAATGGCGCTCAGAGCTCTGTCATCCAACTCATCCCATTCATCCTTCGTCATGGAAGAAGGCCTTTTGCTTTTCTCCAACAGTGCTTTCGCCACGCCTTGTTGAACAGCAGATCGTGCATCTTTAGCTTCCAGATCTCGAAGTTGTTTTTGCCGTTGAACTTCTCAATTTCAAACCGGGCATTTTGAGTTTTTGCCATCTTGTTTCAGCAAAAAACACAGTAATCTCCAAAAAACCAACTTTAAATCAATGAAGTTTGTGTTTAAAAAAATGCCTTTGCCTTTAATAAATAAAACACTGCCTTATTGTACAATTGCCTTTGCTGTTTTTAAAAAATTTCTGCACTGTTGCTTTCATACCATATGCGAATGGTATTAAACTCCACCTTAAAAAAGGGCCTAAATACCATATACACATGGCATATGCCTTGACTCAATCAAATTGTAATGGAATACCATATACACATGGCATATCGATTTATTTAAAGAACTTCAAAATGATTTTATGGCATATAATAAATCTTTTAAAATGCCACCTTATAAGCTCCCTTTAAAAACAAAAATCGATTTAAAAAGAAAATGCTATCACTCAAAGTGATTTACCATATGCCTTTTAAAAAATATCGATTTATCATATGCCAAATACAAAGGTAAAATACGAATCGATTTTAATTACAAAATTGCAATAAAACCGATTTTATATAAAGGCATATAACGGCATTTATCTTTCACGTTTTGCAGGTGAACACACTTTCAATCGATTTTTTTTTTAATTCACCATTAATGCAGCGTTCAAAGGCATAAAGACCCAGCGTTTAATACTGCAACGATACCTGGATAGTTCTGCTCTCAGCTTTGACGCAGGCAGGTTTACGCCCTGGCAACAACCTTTGAAAACAGCAAACTCTGCGACCTCAATAGCTGTGTATTGTTTGAGCGATGGCCTGCATTCAACTCACGGCATCCAGGCACCAGCGACCGACAGTCAATAGGCAGGCTCATGCGCCCCTTCCGCAGCAACGTTCTGGACAGCGCTCAACTGCGCTCCACCGTCACGCAGCACCAGCAATCCAACATGGCTCCGATACCAATTGTTGGATATCATGCACAGCAAATCAATCAAATACACAGCAAATAAATCATGCACAAGAAGAAGACACAGTGATTTTACCGTGGTTCACCCAAACCTCCTGGGCTACGTCCACACAACAGGGCATTGGCAATCTTTATTATTCAAACAGGAGATTACATAATTCACACACCCAACACACACTCTCTCAACTCAAATTTAGGATGCATTAACTCCCTCCCAACAAACTGGAGCTAATCTAGGAACTAATTCCTAATTTTTGTCACCTACTGAGATTTTTCCTATTTTATTTAGAACAGAAAATCTCAACAGACCATTCATATTTACATGGGCACAAACTAAGATCCACTACGCATTTAAGGTTTGCTCTCTCAACTTAAACTCTAGTTTTTTTCTTATTCTTTTTATGTAATTTATGTTTATTTATTTCCCCTTGTGTCCTTGTTCCTAGATCATGACTCATTCACAATTTAATTTGTGGTTGTAGGTGAAACCCTAACCCTTCTTCAAGGGTTTGGGTATGGTGAGACACTCACTTGGGTTTGTCCATTCCTATATGGTTGTGCTGAGGTGATTTGCAACATTAGCTCAACTTCTTATGAGTATTTTTTATATTAGAATGCTCATTTAGGTGTTTTTATGGAAATAATTATTTGCACATAGAGGTTGATTTTCTTAACATATCTCTTTTTTTAACCTAAATGTGGGAACGACATTTCATATGACTCATGTAATTATGAATATAATTAAAAAAATAATAATTTTCTTCCCCTTTCCTTTTCGATAGGTCTCTACGAACTCGAATTTTACTAACATTTTATTTTGCTTCATGTTAGTTTTGGCCAACTTTAGGTGAAGTGTTGTCTTTATCTCTGCAAGTGATTTCTCTCAATATTGTAATCTTCTAACCACATCGATAACAGGTGCTCATTTCTCCTTAATCATTCTACACGGCTTCGAACCGTGAGCATGCCACCATTATGTTAGTGGACAACATGAACGTATGATTGGGTTACGGTTTATTTATGAGGCCTCATGGTGGCCATGTTTACCTACCTATTCGTGGGCACAACCTAGTCTCTCTAAACTAGGATTTAAGAAACTATGTATAGAAACATTATTGCATGGAAAAACGACATGGCCGAGAATGTGCCCTTTATATTTATATTTCAAAAATGGACTTTCCCTATCAAGGGTTTTTATGCATGTTAAACACACAATTGTGCTTTATGGTTTTTTTTCTTTTAGTTTAAATAAATGAATTTAATGAGTTCGTGGCTTTATGAGTACCAGTTTAAGATTTTTTTCTACTGATTAAGAAAAATAAAATTGTAGAGTTTGTTATTCTTGAAAAGAAACTTGAATTCTTAATTGTCATTTTCTCCAGGGTTTCCATACCCTTTTCTTTTATTGTGGCTTTTCCTTTTCTCTATATTTTGAGTATGTATGATTCATTTTTTGTTATCTAATTCTAGATAGTTGCATTCTTTCCTTTTTCACATGTACCTCTAGACATTTCTTGAATACGTGAATCTATTTTTAATCATCTTTCTGATAATTTTTATTATAAATACAGCCTAAGCCAGAGTCCTAGAGAATTTCATGGGAGATTTGTACGGTTCTTCTCTAAGCCCTAAAAACCCTTTGTCTAGGACTGATGTCTCTCACTTATGAACAAGGTTTCATAGTTACAAAGTTAACATCTACTTACAACATAGGCCTTATGTTATTCTCACTGTTTATAGTCAAATTTATCTTAGGTAATGTCTTTTATATTATATTTTCTTGTTTACTTCCACCCTTATAGGAATTTATGGGTGAGGTTCCAATTAGAGGAAAAGCATGTCATGTATTTGCAATATTTCATTGACCTTTAACAAAAAAGAACAATGAAATACATATATATACATATACATGAATATATATGTCAAACTATTAACTTACAAATCATTAGGAGAACATTTCCATAACACTCATGCGGCACTGAAACATTAAAATTCATAAAGATACTATATTAAAATTGTCTTAAACGAAACACAACCGTTGCAAAAATTACTTATCTAGAGTCTTCCAATAGGTTAAATGATTTTGCATTCCTCCCAACCACACACCAAATTTCTCTGTTACCTCCCCCCGAGCTCCACTCCTCTTTGTCTAGAAAACAATACAAAAATCCTTTTAAAATGCACCTTAGTAAACCCTTTAGCAACATCCTGCTAAACTTTCGACTTTAAAACTAGTATTTATTTCCCACTTTTTTTTTTTTCAAAAGAAATTGTCTTTATCTCTTACAATTCTCTTGCACAAATTCCACCTCATGACATTTATCTCTAGTCATGAGAAATTTCTAGTAGACTATCTTTGCCAATTATTCTACTCAATAATGAAAGAGAGAATATTTTTTTTTTTTTTTGTTCTCGCCCCTTTAAACATACTTGATTTCAACTATTTTATCACATAACAACCTTTAACATATCTCCAAAAATATTAACTCACATAACAACCTTTAACATATCCCAAAAAATATTAACATATACGAAATAGTTTATTCTTTCATTTGAGAAATAAATATTTATACCAGCATATCATGTCATTTATCGATGTTAACATTTCAGCCAAATTTTTAAATGTAAAAATCATAAAATAAATTTCCAAGGGTATTAGAAGCATGGATGATAGTGGATGGATGCTAGTGGATGTTGCATATATGAATGTTAAAAACACAGAAAAAAGATGATGCATGAAGGAATGTGAATGGGAGACGATACATTTCCTTTACCGCATGAACAAACATGGATGTTAACAAACATGCCGCATGGAGGAATGTGAAGAACAGACGATATGGAGGAACGTGAAAGGAGAGACATTACATAGTTTAGTTTTTATTTATATAAGTCACATTTCAATGTAGGGAATTTAGTTTTAATAATTTTTATACGTGGCCAATTACAAGTGGTACAGTAAATTTTAATATAGCTTTGGTAAACTTTAATTTTAAGTATGGTTTAAACATGCATTTAGACGATGCAATAAAGTTATTTATTTAAAATTTCATCCGGGGAGACGATGATAGGTTAGCATATTTAATTCTTAATCATAAAATTGGAAATTGCAATTAGAAGAGATTAATGTGGTAACTTTCAATAGGGACATCTATCCACATAAATATAAAAGATTTTGTATTTTTTTTATTAAAACTAAAAAATAATGATGAGTTATAAGAGGTTACATTTCTAAAATTATAGCGAGTGAGTATGGACATTTTATAAATTTTAATAGTTAATTAGCTAAGTAGTTATTGGTATCTCTGGTTTGTGAGTTGTTGGATGTGTTCAAAATTAGAATAGTCAATTAGCTACTGACAACCTAGATTTCCTCTAATGCATTATAAATTGACCAACCTAATAAAATAATTAATTATTAAAATATAAGTAATTTACTTACTTTTTATTTCACATTAAAATTCAAAATAATTATTATAATTTTATTTAATTTTCTTCTATATAAAAATATACGACTTTTATTTACAATTAGTTACATGATGAGTTATAATGCCTCGATAATTATTGTTGCAATGGGTTGGTGATCCATAAATCACCTTGTATATTTCAGTGGACAGTTCGTCACAACAGATATGTTAATATTATATTAAAAATATGAAATTCTACACTATTACAATTTTATTAGATTTATGGATCTGTAGATTACTCTTAATAGTGCATGCATGCAAATGAAAATTATGCAGAAAATAGAGAACAAAAAAATAAAAGCTAACACATACACACAAGACACTATATATACTCTAGGAAAGCCTTTTGGGAGAAAAACCCAACTAGAAGGTGAGGCCGCTCTGCTGTCTTTCTTTGTCTGGAAATATGGTTGAAAGTACAAAGAAGTATGGTTTGTGGCTCGTCGACTGCTATAATACAAAAATCCTCTCTATGTGCTCTACCTCCTATCCCTCTTGTTTATTTTTTATTAGTTATGGAACAAATGCAGTCAAAATAATGGAATGCCTCTTCCTCCTAGTGGCCCAGTTATAACACAACCCGATATTCTACTAGTGGTTAAGTTTTACTTCTTTAACTCCTAACGAGAGTTAAAATATAGACTCTTCTAGAGTATTTTACAACATAATCACGTGACTATATCCTTTTCCATGAATAATGGGGGTTTACCTCGCATCGTCCTGAATTATGGATGTGAAAACAGGAAGGTCAACTTATGAGTGTCATAACATTCACATACAGAATCCGATTGACATGATTCTTGTAGTTCTTCTTAAAAATTGTATCTTCTCTCAACTTTACCTGAGCATCTAGTGCCAAATCCTCCATAGAAGGTAGGTATATTCCTCTTTCTGATCTAGCATGGAAGGGTCATAGAGTTTGAGATTCTCTACATTCAGAAATGAGTAAATGGACATATATGGTGGTAAATTATGCCAATAGGAATTATCACCCACCTTTTCTAGTATCTCAAAGGCGTCATACCTCAGAGCCTTTGTTTTCTTACCAGGCCCATGTAACCTCTCCTTGTTCAACTATAGCCATACTTTTTCTAATACGTTGAACAATTTCTCTATTATATGTTGATCATGACTACCCTTATATTCTTCTGCGACTTTTGTAGTGTATCTTTTACCTGTAGATGGATCTTTCTAATCTTTTCTGTAAAATTTTCGGCCCAATCATCTCCCTTCCTGGTTGTTGGTAAACCTCCCACAAAATCCATGGAAATGATTTCCCAAGGACAAATGGGTATAGGTAAGGGATGATATAGATTTTTTTCATGTTTCTATACTTGTTAGTACAAAAACTCATACATTCTCTTATGAACCTAGCTACCTTCTCTTGCATCTTGGGCCAATACACATACCTCTAAAAGTTGGACATGGTATTACCTACACCAATGTCCCCTACAACCTTAGAGGTGAGCTTCTCTAATCAGCTTCAATCACTCACCTTTAGGAACACATAGTTTATCTATCTAGTAGAGTAACCCATCCTAAATATGGTAGTCAACAGTGTTATCACAATCATGCACATGACTCTGACTCTGCAACTGATGAAACACCTCCTTAAAGTCCTCATCCTCTAAATATGCTCTCTATATGCATCATGGGTGAATGGCTACATGTGCATAGTTGTTCCCAAATCTATGATCTTTGGTGTGGGTGGCCTTGAAAGCATGTTGGCCAACTTGTTTGTGTTTCCCTTCTTTTACTTAATTACGAAATGAAAAGGTTGTATAAATTCCATCCACTTGTAATGCATGGTATATTGTAGCTTACTTTGTAACTACAAGTTTTGTAGTGGCTGGTGATTTGTGTGGATTACTATCTTCTTTCCCATTAGATAATGCTTCCACTTCATAGCTTGCATCATGGCATAGATCTCCTTACGTAGGTAGGGTAGTTAATACTTGCCCCATGAAATACTTCATAATGGTAGCATACAAACCTTCTTCCTTGCATCAAGAAAACCCCTTTAGCACACCGACTCACATTTATCTCCACTTCAAAGGGCCACTGCAAGATTGGTAATGCCAAAACTGGTGTTTGACTGATATTCTTCTTTAGCTCCTTTAAATCCCTTTACTGGCCCTTTCCCCACTAAAAACTCTTGCCACCCATTGTAATGGAGTGGAGCGATGGTTTTATCACTGAAAATGAGTCTATCAATTTCCTTAAGTACTATGGTTCCCCAATGAAAATCTTGACCTCAAAAACATCAAAAGGCATTAGTCATTTAATGATGGTCTTCATCTTGGCATAATCTATCTTCAACTTTCCTCCACCTATAACATAACCCAAATACGCTAAAGACTCTTGCACAAACCCACACTTCTTGAGATTTTCTAGTAGTTGGTACTTCTTTAATGTCTCTAGAACCCACGTCAAATGTGAGATGTGCTCCTCCCAGGTAGCATTGTATACCAATATGTCATCCAAATAGACAATAACAAATGAATCTATAAAAGGATGCAATACACCATTCATTAATATCATAAATGTAGTCGGCGCATTACATAGGAAAAATGGCATGACTAACCACTCATACAAACCTTTCCTTGATTTGAAGGCAATCTTCCAAGTATCGTCTTCTTTGACTCGAACCTAGTGATATCTAGACTTTAAGTCCATATTGGTGAAGTACTTTTCTTGTTGCAGTTGATACAATAGATCATGTATCCTGGGCAGGGGGTATCTATTGTTAAGTTTGATTTTGTTCAATGCCCTATAATATATACATGTCTTCCAAGTCCCATCTTCTTTAGCACAATGATTATGGGTGACTCACATGGTGTTGTACTCGGTCGAATGACATAATGTTCCAACAGTTGCTGCAATTTTTTATTCACCTCACTTGCTTCTATGATAGACTTCATGTATAACCCATTGTTTAGAAATGGGGAGTCCGACAATAGTTGTATCTTATGCTCCACTTCCCTCTTAGGTGGTAACCCTTTAGGTTCTCAGAAAACATCCCTGTATTCCTACAAAAATCCTCCAATTGTAATTTATATTTCTTAGTACACCCCTATAGGGATGCATTTCATCTTACTAACTCTTCTACAAACTAACTAACTCTTAGAAACAATAAAACATACTTCTTGCTGGAACTGATCAATATATTGTATTGGTTGGCACTTACTAGTGAAATTTTTTACTTTCCTTTGTGTGCATTGATGATGAATGATTTTCCATCCTTGAAGATTTGGTAATAGTTTCATCTCATCATGAATATTGCATCACATGTACATGTAGGGAATCCCAAGAAGGACTCCACATACATCAAGGGGAGCCACATCTAGTTCTAGTTCATCAATAAATCAACCTTGATGGAAATTGTTTTTTTGCATTGTTTTATTGCCTTCAACTTTACATCCTTATTTACCCATCCTAGTGGATATGGATTTGGATGATCACAAACTTCCAACCCCAACTTCTTGACCAGCTCTAGTGCAATGATATTTGCATTTTAACATAAGTCAAATAGAGCATCAATCTTTACCTTCTTGAATTGTACCTTTATATGAAAAATTTTGTTCATTTCTCTCTCTTCTTGTTGTTGAAGGCTACGAATATTCACCTCCTTCTGCACTTATGTACATATGATCTCGTCATCCATGTCAAAGATACTTTTAACTTGGTTTCTAAAATCAATGGCCATGATATTCTTCTTCTTATTATCTTTCTTCTTTTTCTGTGGGTTTAGCTCTGGATGCAACTTCTAATACTTATCCTATGTATGGTATTGAATGTTGTAGTGGTTATTAGTATATTTTCACTGGTATGTTGTGGCTACTAAATTTTCATATTTTCCCCATTTTTTCTTCCCATCCTTAGAAGCATCATGTTTCTCCTTCTACTTTGATCCACTTGATTGTGATCTCTTTAGGCCTATGTTCTCCAAGTATTGTGCCTGCACAAAAGCCTCATCCATTGATTTGGGCTTGACCAACATCACTTGTTCCTGTAGATGGTGGTGTAGACCCATAAAATACGTAAGTAAATTTAGGTTCTTTTGGGAGATACCCATCATTATGGCCATATTTCTGAACTATGTGGTGTACTCTTTCAAACTTTGCCCTGACTTTTTCCTAAAGTAATGCCACCAAATCCACTAGTCCTCTACATACCTAATAGGGCAAAACTATTAATTAATGAGGGTTTTTAAGTCCTCCCACTTAGTCACTGAAGGATATCTCTCCAACCTCGGGGTCTCCATGTGGATTTCCCACCAATTAAGTGCATGGCCCTCTAATATCAGCCTCTCAAATGAAATATTTTATTCTTCTTCAATTTGATGGATGCTGAAATAAACTTCTAGTTGTTGCAACTAGTGATTCCGCTTTAAAGCATCAATGTCACCATGGTACGAATTGATATTTACCTTCACTTCCATTTTAAATAGGTATTTTTATTAGTTCATGACACCCAAATTGGGTTGATCTTTTCTGATTTTTGTCTTCAATTGATTCTTTGTTTCTTCCCGATGTCTCGGTCCCCATTCTGACTTTTCCTCTACATTAGAATCCTCATCTTCTCCAAATATCCCAAGCTTATTGCATAGGGCCTCCATGAGGATTTTTACATTGTGATATGTGTGTGTGTGTGTGTGTGTGTGTGTGTGACTTTGTTGTTCTGGTTGTGAAAACCTCACCTCTGTTGGAAAATGAGAGAAATTCAGGGATTCGTTGGCCATGATTACGATTTTATGATGTTTGGCCCTACCAATATAGATCCCCTGAAAATATCTAAAAAATACCCAAATAAACTTGCTATGGTACCATTATGATCCATAAACTACCATGGATATTGCACTCAACAGTTCGTTGCAAAAAATCTGATAATATTATATTAAAAATATGAAATTATACACTATTACAGTTTTATTAGATTTTAAGATTTTAAGATTTATTGTTAATAGTGCATGCATGGGAATGAAAATTATGGAAAAAAAGAGAACAAAAAAAAATTCTCACACACATAAGACACAAGATATTCTCTAGGAAACCCTTTCGGGATAAAACCCAGCTAGAAGGTGAGGTCGCTCTGCTATCTTGCTATGTCTGGAAATATGGTTGAAAGTGCAAAGAAGTGTGGTTTGTGGCCTATGGGATATTTCATTGTACATATATTTTCTATGTTCTCTACCTACTATTCCTCTTGCCTATTTTTTCTCAGTTATGGAACAAATTCACTCTAAATAATGGAATGCATCTTCCTCCTAGTGACCCAATTATAAGATAGTTCGATAGCCTACTAGTGGTTAAGTTTGTCCACATAAAATCTTAACAATAGTTACAATATAGATTCTTATAGAACCATTTACATCATAATCATGTGGCTATCCCCTTTTCCATGAATAATGGGGCCTGACGTGACATCCTCCCAAGTTATGGGTGTGAAAAAAGGAAGGTCAACTTCTAAGTGGCATAACTTTCATATACAAACTCCTATTGATGCACTTCTTGTGTTGTTGGAAAACTATTTGTGTGTATAATAGCATGTAAATGTACCATGCTAAATTGGAAAATTTTTACCCCCAAAAAATAGCATTTGATTCCTCAAATAACTCCTAGAAGGTTTCAGACCCTATTTTACCAAACTGGGTCCCGCTGGTAGAAATGGTATCATGAGTTGATTCCTCCACTTTTTCCACTTTGAATGCATTAATATCGATGAAAAACAATATAATGATCCAATCTGGATCATTTCGCCTGGTACCAATTTTTTTTTAATTATTTCAATATATATATATATATAAATTATAAAGTGAACATAAAATCTTAATATTAACAATAATCTATTATTTGTTTCTAAATTTACAGCAAAAATTAAATTTGAAATATTTGATGAGGGTTTTTTAGTAGGGAAAATTTTAACAGTGGGAATTTATCTTAATGTTTAGAAACCTTGGCGAATATCACTATTCACTAATATGCAAATTATAAATTGTTTGTTGATATCATTGTCAAAATATTCAAATTCCTAATTATTTTATCTAGAGTCTTCCATAACATTTTGGCGATTTTAAGGCTAAAATAAATTTATACTATAAAATTTGGGCGAATTATTTTTAGAAAAAAATGTAAATTGGCGAATCTTTTTTTTGGAAAAATAATGGAAAATTAGGTCACTTGTGAATATTAGCCCCTGAAATTTTCCTTGTTTTTCAGGCCTGTGGCATAGATGATAAATTTATAACTCTCTTCGTAACTACCAAGTTGTAATACCCTAAATTTATGCAGGATGAAGGTACATATTATCCATAAGAGGAAATAAGTCTTAGGGGTGAGAGCGTTTTTTAAGTGACAAATTAGTTGAAAGATGGATGGAGAACTAGAGAAGTTCATAGACTTCAATATTAGCCCAATTTTTGAGGATATTTTGGTCACAATATGAATTTCATTGAGTGGTTTTCTTTTCTCTAGGAAAGGAATTTTTTGATCACCCTGAAACAATCCCTTATATGTGGCAGGTGGTAGGAAATGTCTCTCATGGAAACTGAATGGATACCTTTCCTCTTCATGTGGTATCCTCAACCTTTGTTGTGATATCCCCTCTTGATTCATATGCTATTGATCCCCCGTATTATTCGTCCCCAACATTCAAAGGTGTAGAGTATACATAGTTCCCTGACTTCTTTTCCCCCGTCTCTCCAGAAAAATGGATGCATTTGGTAGAGATGCAACACAATTAGTTTGACATTGGGATAGGACATCACCCTCTTGCAAGTAATGGATTAAAAAGATAAAACTTTTGTAAGGAATTTTTTGGTCAGAGATTATTCATCCTTGGCTATGAAGCAAAGGGTTTCCTCATCATGGAGACCACTCCTATACTATGGACTAGTGGTGCAATGATTTTCTTATGGATGATTAACATTCATTTTCAGGATAGAGGTGGACTTTGTGCATATTATGAGGTATAATTGGAGATGGGAGAAGGAATTTATAATGCTAAATCCCTGGAAAATTTCCTTTGACACCAAGAAGGAGCCATGGGAAAATTAAGGATTTGGAGAATTTTTCCTAGCTTGTCCCTCCACTTTTGGAGCATGGAGACCTTCACTGTTAGGTCCCTATAATACTAGGGTATCCCCTTATTGTTATTGTTAGTATAGCCCCCTTATTTTGTTGTTGTTCCCATGTAGTCTCCATATTATTATTATTGTACCCCATAGAAGCCCACTAATTTTATTGTTATGCCCTTACATTATTATTGTTATATAGGCTCTGATTATATTGTGACCCCTTAGACTCCTATATATAGAAAGGAGGTTTTTTTCATTTGAATCATCCAAGAATTGCTCATTTATGTAATGTAAAGTTGGTTTTCCCCTCGAAGTGGATAATTTTTAAGTCATTGATCTATCTCTTCTTCTATTTTTTAAGTTGGTTGCATAACATTTGGTTTAGAGCTTTGGATCTAGGGTTTCTCTTCTCCAAACAAGTCATCTTGGAATTTTCACCATAAATTTTATTCTACGAAGCTTCTTAAGCTAAAATAGAAACCATATGGATTAAAAATATTGGTGAACATCATGTACAAATTTCAGATCTTGGTTCGCTATATTTTTACAAATGTGATTTGAGGAAGTTATGGTTTCTACAAGCTCTAGAATTTCATCTCAAACAGGTGACTGACGAAAAATCATCATAAATTTCGTTCCAGGAATCGGATTTTGAATTCTATAAAAGGTGGCCAAAATAAAATAGATTTTAGTTTTTACTGTATCAATTTTAGAGTCAAATGTTTAGAAGTGACACCTGACATCCCTTACAACTTCACTCTATTGAACCAATCCATAATCATGTCATCATGGGAGATTTAGCATAAATTTATCTAAAAGAATCTGAATTTGTTCTTACTTGGCATTGGAAAGAAGACTAATAGGGATACCACAGGACCAAATTTTAGATATTGAAGATCTGAAATAACAAACATACAATAGTTTCAACACAGAGCTCCTAAAAGCAAGAAAAAGGTGTCTATTTATTTTTAAAATTGCATAGCTTTTGTTTGAAAAATAAGTTTTAAGTGATTCCAAAGGCATATTGAAGCAAATATATCAGTATTTAGTTATACAATTCCTCCCAAAAAAATTAATCCCATACCCATTAAGCCCTCAAAAATATCTACTATGACAAATGAAGAGGAATAATTGCAACATGATATCTCAAAATTACGAGACCAAGTGCAACAAATTTTGCTCTCACAAAGAACAACCAAAGATGAAATAAAATTAGACATGGAAGGTTTTAAGGATGACATGAAAGCTAATATATATGGAATAGAAGAAAAAATAAAAGGAAACGTGGAGGATTTGAAGGATGGTTTAAAAGCATACATGGAAGGTTTGAAGGAAGATTTGAAAACGTTGCTACAAGAAATGCTTCTTAATGGCAAAAAGGTATTAGATGAAACTCGTGATGAGAACCAAAGAAATGTTAATCATGATTTCATAGACTCTAATGTTGGATTTAAGACCCTCCATATTCCAAAGTTAGATATGAGGAAGTTTGATGGAAAGGATATGATAACATGGATACTACATATGGAGCAATGTTTTGATCTCCATAATGTGAAACACACACAAAAGGTACACATTTCAACTTTATATTTAAAACCAAACTAGTTTGTATGGTATTGATGGATTTTTTCTCGTAAAGAACTTGTCACTTGGTCAATTTTTATGGAGGAAATAATAGCACATTATGACGATACAAAGAGCAACACCTTCTTTAGCCAATATATAAATCTCAAACAAAAGGGATCAATGGAGGAACACATTAAGGACTTCCAAAAATTGAATATAAGGGTAAACGATATTCCAAAAGATCATTTGATTTATGTATTAATAGGGACTTTAAAGGATAACATCCAACATGAGGTTCACCTTTAGGAACTTGATTCACTGGAGAAGGCATTCAGGTTGGCCAGAAAAATAGAAAGAAAAATTATGGCAATAAGGAAGCCTACCAATCACAACTATAAAGATGGAAGTGTTGTTGCTCCTAGCCTTCCACAAACTACAAGGTTGAAACCAAAAAAATTGGAATAAAGAAGAGAAAAAGGGCTTTTCTATAGTTGTGATATAAAATACACTTAAGGTCATAAGTGTGTTGAGAAGAAAATATTCTACATAGATTGTGAAGAGGAGAAAGAAAAGGAACAAAAAACTTCAAAAGAAGAGGATATATACACTAGGAGCCAACCCTAGAGAAAGAATAAATGAATATGACCATATATTGTAATGCATTGGCAGGAATTACCACTCCTTAAAATCTAAATATAGAAGGACATATCAAGAATAAAAAGGTAATAATAATGATTAATTCAGGTAGTACCTATAATTTTATTCATTGTAAGGTAGCCAAGGAATTGAATTGCTTCCTATACCCAAAACACTAGAGTATCAAGTGACGGTTGCAAATGGAGGAACTATAAATTTCTCTGGAAAGTGCCATAATATAAAGCTAACCATGGGGGATTATGTATTGAATATTCCAATGCTATCCATTCAAATCGGTGGTGCTGATGTTGTACTAGGATTCCAATGGTTACAATATTTGGGTACAATAAATTTTAATTTTCAAGAACTTTCCTTGAATTTTTTTGGGAAGGAAAGGAAGTTGAATTAAGGTGTATTGCAGGGAAACCAAGAAATATAATTAGCTCTAATGGAAAGAAAAATCTTCTAAATAAAGAAAAATGTGGTGTAATTGCACAATTATTCACATTACATGTTCAAACACCAAAATCATTTATTTCTCCATATCTCCAAAAAATCTTGGACAATCATTCTAAGGTATTTGAGACTCCCAAATGCAGCCCACCTATTCGTGATCATGATCGTGCTATTGATTTGCTTCTAGGAATTGTTCCTCCAAACATCATGCCTTAAAGATATCCCTATGCCCAAAAGAGTGAAATTGAATGTATGGTTGCATAAATGCTAGAGGCTAGTATAATTCAACCTAGTCAAAGTTCTTTTTCAACTGTAGTAGTATTGGTGCACAAGAAGGATGGATCATGGTGCATGTGTTTGGATTATAGGGAGCTCAAAAATCTCACTATTAAAGATAAATTTCCCATTCCTATCATTGATGAATTATTGGATGAATTACATGGAGAAAATTACTTCACCAAGTTGGATCTTCATTCAGGATATCACAGAATAAGAATGAAGACTAAAGACATTATGAAAACAACATTTAGAACTCGTGAGAGTCATTGTGAATTTTTGGTCATTCCTTTTGGCCTTACCAATGGACCTTCTACATTTCAAGGTTTAATGAATTACATTTTCAAACCCTTCCTTAGAAAATTTGTGTTAGTTTTTTTTGATGATATACTAATCTACAACAAGTCTTCGAATGATCATGTTCAACATGTTGACAGGGAGTTCAAACTATTGGAGGAGAAACAATTATATGCAAAAACCTCCACATGTTTCTTTGGAGTATAGGAGGTGCAATATCTTGGTCATGTTGTATCTCATGAGGGTGTTAAAGTATACCCTAAAAAAATTAAATCCATTAAGGAATGGAAAATCCCCACAACCATAAAGCATATCCGAGGATTTCTTGGGTTGAAAGGGTATTATTGCAAGTTTATTAAGAATTGTGGGAGAATAGCAACACCTCTAACAACATTACTGAAGAAAGATGCATTTTCTTGGACTTCAAAAGCAACTAAGGCCTTTGAACATCTTAAAGAGGTAATGTTCCAATCATTGGTCTTAGCTACACCGACCTTCACAAAAGCATTTATTGTGGAATATGATGCCTCAGTAAATAATATTGTTGTTATTTTAATGCAATAAGGAAGACCCATTACTTTTGAAATCCATACAATTAAGGGAAAGTATTTACACAAACATATTTATTAGAAGTAAATTTTGGAAATACTACAAGCACTTAAGTAATGGTGACCATACCTAATGGGAAGATACTTCAAGGTAAAAATGGATCATGATAGTCTTAAATACTTTTTAGAACAAATATTATCTTCAGAAGAGTGGAAAAAATGGGTCACAAAGATGGGTTATGACTTTTAAATCATCTACAAAAAGGGAAGAAAACTTTTGTTGCATATGCACTCTCAAGAAAGGATGAGGATGTGGAAGCATTTCTTTGTAAAATTTCCATTATCCAACTAGATTGGATAACCGATGTAAGGGATGAATAGAAGAATGAAAAAGAAGAGTGGGAACTCATTCAAAAGTTCCAGCAAGATCCCAGTACATTTGATACATTTACCTTGAAAAATGATTCATTATGGCATAAATATCAATTATAACTTTGTAATAATTCCCAACTCAAACAAAATATTATTCTAGAATCGTTCACCTCTCCCTTAGGAGGGAACTCAGGGATTTTAAATTCTTACCACGAGGTTAAGAAAGAAGATTTTTGTGATGGCCTTAAATCTAATATTCAAAATGTTGTGGCGGAATGTTTTATTTTCCAACAAAATAAAGTTGAGACAATTAAGACCCCATCCCATGTTTGCTACAACCTTTATCCATTCCAAGTAAACGTTGGGAGGAGGTTTCAATGGATTTTATCATAGGCTTACCCAAGTTTGAAGGAAAGAGTTTCATAATGGCAGTATTTGATAGACTTACCAAGTATGGACACTTTTGTGCATTATCTCATCCATATAAAGCCAGTGAAATTGTTATTGCTTTTATGGAAACAATTCAAAAGCTACATGGAAACCCAAAAATTATTGTAAGCGACAGAGATCCCATTTTCACTCGAAATTTTTGGACAGAATTATTTTCTTGTCTGGGTACTAAATTAGCTCATAGATCATCTTGTCATCCTCAATCTGATGGGAAAATTTAGATAGATAATTTTTTTTGGAAGGATATATTTGTTTCTTTGTATCAGATAATAAAACACAATGGTTCAAGTGGTTACCTCTGGTTGAATGGTGGTATAACTCTTCCTTCCATACTGCAACAAAAATGACCCTATTTATGGAACTTCATGGATATTATCTACCATCCATAACATCATCTTTAAGAGAAAATTATAAAGTTCAAGTAGTGGAAGGTCACATCGAGTATTAACAACAAGTTCTCTAACTCTTAAAAGATAACCTCACTTTAGCACAAAATTGAATGAAACAATAGGCAGATCAACATCGTAGCAAAATAAGTTTTGATGTAGCCAAGTGGGTATTTTAATGGATACAACGATAAAAAAAAATGTCCCTCAAGCAAGATAAGAAGGATAATAAATTATCACCAAATTACTATGGCCCTTACAAGGTGTTGCAAAATATTGGTACTATGGCATACAAATTGGAGCTTCCTGCATCTTCCCGAGTGCACCCAGTTTTTGATGTTTCATGCTTAAAAAAGGTTATTGGTGACAAGCTCCCAGTTCAAATAATATTTCCAAAATTTGAAGAGGAAGGAAAAATCATATTGGAAGGAATTTATGGAAACAAGAACTTGACAACCACGAAATCGATCAATATCAAAGTATCTCATCAAGTGGAAGAACTTACTCATTGAAGATTCCACATGGGAGGATGAGAATTTTATACAGAAGCATCTAGAACTACTCAAGCGTTGAGGACAACAATTTTTTGAAGGAGAGGGGCATGTTAGGTCCCTATAATACTAGTGTATCCCCTTATTATTATTATTATTATTATTATTATTATTATTGTAGCCCCCTTATTGTTATTGTTGTGCCCATGCAATCCCCATATTGTTATTATTGTGCCTCATAGAAGTCCAATATTGTTATTGTTGTGCCCTTACATTATTATTGTTATGTAGGCTATTATTATATTGTGACCCCTTAAACTCCTATGTATATAAAGGAGGTTTTTTCATTTGAATCATCCAAGAATTGTTCATTTATGTCATGTAAAGGAGGTTTCCCCCTCGAAGTGGATAATTTTTAAGTCATTGATATATATTTTCTTTTATTTTGTGAGTTGGTTGCATAACATTAAAAAACATTAGCAACAAGTTAGGTTCTATTAGAGAAATTTTGAGATCTAACTTGGGAATCCTAAGAAAAATGTACAACCAAAAAAAAATTTACAAGAACCAATAGGATTCAAGATGATGATGTCAACCACGGGGGGTGGTTCATCATTTTTGGGGTAAAAAAGGAAAAATATTAAAAGATAATAAAATAATAAAACTATTTTTTCAACTTGTATTTTCAACCTTTCTCTCTAAGGTTTTACTAAAATTTCAAGCGGGAGAACTCGTTGGATGCAAAATTTAATTCCTCATCCAAGGAGTAACCATATTGCATACTTTTGATGGACCCTTCTACATGAAAAATGAGAAATACATGAAAAGACGTGATTGGAATCACATTTTTCATGTATTTCTCTTTTTTCATGTAGCAGGGTCCATGGAAAGTATACAACATGGGTAATCCTTGGATGAGGAACCAAATTTTTCATCCAACAAGTGTTCCCACTTGAAATTTGAGTAAACCCACAGGGAGATAAGTTGAAAATACAAGTTGAGAAAGTACTTGTTTTCTTTTTCCCCTCTAACATTTGATGATGTAATATAATATTATTTATTATTTCCATCATTATTTTATAATTTCCTTAGGAGGCTAATTTTAGACCTCAAAATCCCCCTAATATTTGCTGGATTAGAGGATAGATGGAAGACAAAAGAGGATTTTTGAATCACATGGATTCAATTGGATATAAACCTTATGCTTGGTTTTTTAGTAGAGGTGGAAATTGTTATGGATGGGTGGGCATATACCAAAAGGGTCAATTATTAGAAATTTCCCTTCAGGTTCCATCGATGTCATGTATATGGAATTTAATTAATTAATTTTCTAGTTCAAGTCCCCTTGGGCTCAACAAAGATATTTTTGGGACCAACAAGAAACCAAGAGACATACCCAAGTGAGAAGTTCGATTGGAGGATCCCCGAAAGGATTGCTCAAAGGATACTTCAACAGTTAGGGTCGAGTGAGAAATACCCCCTTCCAATAAGTACTTTCCCCCTCCTTGTATTTATGAATTTCATCCCTTGACCTATTCTCTTGCTTTTTGTACCCCACCCCCGGGCTAATGGGCTTTCCCAAAATTCTCCCCTTTGTATTCCCTATCTCCTTATCAAACTATGGGATTTCCTCTCATGTATTCCCTGGCCTAGATCATCCCTTCCCCCATGTTAAGATTCTTTCTCCCTAATATTTCTACATGTGACATGGTTAGGAAAAAAAGTATGCTCTAAGGCCTATGAAAAATGCCCTAGATATCCCTTTGTATACTAGCAAACTTTCCATGGACACTCCTATGGAAAACCCACTGGGAAGGAAGTTTAATCTACATAAGGCACAAGAGAAAGCGAGATTTGAAATTAAGAGATGAAATCAATCATCTGTAGCTAGGGTCCTCATAGAAAATCATCCCCTTCCCAAAGGTGCTTCATGATAATTCTCTCCTTCAATATGAGGGGATTAGGGGGATCCTTAAAACGTTTTCCCTCAATAGAATGTTATATTTTTATCATTAATATATCATTATGTTTCAAGAGACCACATGTGCTTTCCCCAAAGCCCGTAATACCATGGAAATATTACAAAATTATTGGACTTATTGTCACTAGGACTTAGATGATTTTTTGTGGGGTTAATAACTAGTTAGGGTATAGTTTTTTAAGCTATAGCCTCTTCTTTTCTATCTTCTACAATCTTGGTGAAAATATCATTGAAATATTAATTCAATTCATTTTCTTAACTCAATGTCTATGGTACTTTATCTAATGAATAACCATGTTGGGAAGGCATGGCTGATGTAGGAGCTTTTGAGGATCAATTCATCATTATTGGTATATACCTTAATTTCACTCTAGGATTGTGGGAAGTGTAACATACCCAAGTTAGAGGTTCGTTTAAACAAATTTGATAAAGTAAAAATAAGACCAGAGTTAAGAGACACATATTCCAAGATGAATGTTGGGAAATAAATCCTAGTGTGGATGTTCGTTTCAGTTATTAAGGCTAAGAAAATTGGAAAAGGAAATGAAAAAGGAATTAAAGAGAAAAAAAAAATATTTTTGGCACATTATTAAAATAAAGGAAATTATGAGGAAAATGAATAAAATAAAGGCCTCATTAATCAAAAGGCTTCTCAATATCGGTTGGTAAGATTTTATGAAGCATTGGACCAAGAAAGGGGAAAGCAAGCAAAGCAAGGACAAGGAAAGCGAAGGAAAGCAAATATCACGCAAGGAAGAGAAGGATGAAGGAACTTCAACAAGAATACTTGTAGGTGACATATTTCATGTGTGATTTCCTAGCTATTTTTGAACATGCATGGCTTATGCATGTTGGTTTTTGGTTTTCCTGTTGTCGATGGCATGGTTTTGTTGGGTTCTGACAGTGGTTTTCAACCTTGCCTTGATTTTTTCTGGATAGCCATGGTGTGATGGTATTGATATTGGTTTTTATCTTTGGAATTGACAGATGGTTTTCGAAATCCTGGGTGAAGGTGGTCTCAAGGAAAATTCCCAAAGGCCTAGGAATCCCATGACTGATTTTTGCAGGATACATGGTAAATCTTGAGGGTAGTGTCTCAATTTAAGGCCTAGTGATCCAGTGTGGATTGCGGTAAAGCCTAAGAGATAAGGAGATGGAAAATTCCTCAAGGATAGTGATGGATTTTGAAGGAATTTCAAGCTTGTTTTAGTTTTGTGATCTCAGCACTGGTTTGGTGTGATCACGGTGTTAGCACTCTGTGAATCAATTTAGGTTGAGGAAAAGGCCACAGAGTTAGCCACAATACTTATTTAGACTAGAAACTGGTATTTTCTAGCCGGAGGGGGCCCCCTCACTCAAATATAAATATAAATGACTCTAAAGCTCATAATTTCATAGATATAAAATCTGAAGAAGACTTTTAAAATTTAGTGGAAACTTGGTTGAGGATCTGGAATGTAGTGCATGTGACCATAAATATTACTAAATCATTATACTAATGCATATACCAACCAACTACATATATAGAAGCTTGTCTAGTACATCCTTCGAATTGAAAATAATTGTATTACAGTGGGAAGTAAAAAATATAACAATACTCATCCACGTCTGACAGAACAAATGAGAATTTTGTTACTGCATCTTAATGACTGAGTATTAAGAGGAACAAAGAAGAAAAAGGCATAATACATCTAATTGCATATGAAACTATAATGCATCGCTATACTAGAGCATGCATGATGAATCCTAGAAAATATATTCCTTTACACCTTTAAAGAGAACTGAGGAAAACAAATGAAATAATAAATACACTATAGAAAAGACAGATTCAAAGTAAAATACCACAAGAATCTCTGAATGATCACTGGTAAAGCTCTACATAAATTATTTATTTATTGAAAAATAGATCATAATACACAAAATTATTCTTTGATAGGTTCACCACAACAACCAACCCTTTCTAACTTGTATTAAATTGCATTAAATAGGCTTACATCCTCAAAAATCCCATGGCCAAGTTCAATGCCTATGTTATCCATTGCATGGATCGAACTGACCACAAAAAACAAATCTTAAATAGTATCATTGTTTTTCTTAGTGAAAAAAAAGGACAAAAACTAATTTAACTCTATCAGCGTATCTTATCCAGATAACAACTCTAATACATGAAACATTATCCTAACATCGAATCCCTCCTTTAGGAATAAAAAAAAAAAGAAAAAAAAAATCCATATGTCTTGTGCAAGAGTTGTGTAGCATCTCCTGTTAACATGTCTTCCCATGTGCTAGATGAAAGTTGGCCAGTGACTGGGTGTTGAGTAGGATCCTAACAAGCCAATGAACTCCTCCACACTTCCTCATGATACATGGCAACCTTGAAACATCATAAAAAAAAAATTGTAGCATGTGTGCAGTAGCTATGCAACGTTGCACAACGCCCATGTAGAGAAACATTTAAACTGTGTATGCACTTTTATTCCCACTTTGTATAAAAAAAATGACAATAGTTGCTCCATTTAAACTATGTTATGCACTAGAAACTTTCAGAATGCACAAATGTCCATACAATATTCACAAAACATGGAAAAAAACCCCTATTTCCTTGAAATATATTTCTCTCTCTGTTCTTTCCATTCATCTGTGACCCCTTTTGCGGGAGTTGTTCCTTTTTCGGTCTTGTTATTCCGAGGCTTATTTTGGGATTGTTTAATTTATTCTACTTCATCTAAGCACTTATTCGACTTCTCTAGCTCCTTACAATGAAAATTTGGATCAAGAAAAACTACTTGAAGTGTTGATTCTAGGGCCACAAATTCCTTATGCTCATCAAATATTTCAGGGATATATTTTGTGCCCTGTTTCACTTTCATGCTAACAATCTTAAACTTACCCTTGGTGTTTTTCTTTTCAGCTAGATTTTCAGGTGGCTCAATGAGTTTTGCAAATGATGCCAATATAGACTCTTTGGGAGCAAGGATATCACTAGGAGGTCACATATAGCATCTCGTCGGAGCATTTTTTTGGAATTTGAAGGCCACATTTGATCAAATTTCATTCTTTATTCTCGCATCACTTGATACATGCTTTCCAGGCTCATTGAGAAAAAAATAGCTTCTCCTTAGGATTGAGATGCAAGTGACCCTACTTATCAATGTTTCTTTGGCCATGGTCGCTAGGGACACATGGCTATTATTCTTAGTAGTCCTGGAAGCTATAATAGGCTATTATTCCTCGGATCCTATGGACCAGAAAGGCATCATTCTGAGTGGCCTCCATCTCAATCATCTCAACCATGATGACTATATAGCCAAAACTCCCCCCCAGGTAAATCATGGAATTCGTCACCCTCCATTAGGCCATCAACATAAAATTTAACATCTCCTTCACAACTATCGTCAATGCGATAATTTCTCCTCCTATCTTCCACACAATTTCATGTGTGCTCCACCTTTAACTCTCATCAAATACCATTGGTTTCCATGGAACCAATAAAAAAATGTGATTGGAATCTCCACTTCCAATAATATTTCTCCCCCCAAAAGCAATTCTCTTTTCTCCCAGACACATGTCGTGTTACCATGGAAATTTACATGCTTTCATATCTTGTAAAACTTGTTGGTGAAATTTCCATTGAACTGGTTCTTTGGATCAGTTACCAATTGCTTCCTCGTGTCATGTGAATGAGAATTCATAACATCCTGGATGTTTGGAAACCCACTAGTAACACGAAGAAACAAGCTATGGATGCGCCCCAAGTCTTCATACTTCTCACTCATAAGCATACTCACCAATACAAAGTTCTCAATGTGCACCAACCACATCATGTTGTTTGAAATCATCTCCCTATCAACAACAGTGGTAATTTTTATCTCGCTCTTTGGATATAAGTCATTTGAAACTATTTCCATCTCTTCATTTATCCTTATTTCTTATCTCCTCATATAATCACCACAATCACAACATTCAATAAATTTTTGGGACTCTATTCTATAAAAATTGGTTGTAACATCCAAAAAGGACTTTTCAAAATCATCATGGTAAACAGAAAGACCCAGATCCATCAATATTTTAATGACATTGCACATTAAAACTCGATTAATTATTTCACCCGTTCACTCTGTTTGTACAAGGTCAAGAATGGTATTTAGCAGCCTATCACGAATATTTGAAAATTTGACAATGTGATCTCTCCACAAATTCAGTCCAAGTTCATTGACTGAGGTCTTGTTGGAATTGGTGACAAATTCTCTATCCATATACATCGGGATGTCTCAAATCACTTGTAGTGCTTTTTTATGGTCCATCCATTTCCTGTTCAACTCCTATAGGAATAAACCTCCCCAATCAGCTTCAATCACTATTGTTATTTCCTTTAAATGCACTGTCGTGGTTGTCACAAGACCTGAATAAATTTTCTCCCCATATTTGTGAAATACCATATTGTATGCATTCTTGTACAACTCTTCAAAAATAAAACCACTAGCATTGTGATTTTAAATCTCATGTACTCTCAGTGACTGAGAATTTTTTACAAATTTCAATGAACCCTTCATGGAAGAAATTCAATGATGTTGAAAAATGAACTTTGAGGCTATGAAAACAGCAGCGGTCATAGGTTAAACTACTCAAAAAATGAAATTCAATGGATAAGGAAAATACATTTGACGTAAAAAATCCTATGACCCTAACACACAGCATGTTGAGGGTGGAGGTGTTTTAACCTCTGGATTCCCTTGGCTGTTTTTGGATTGGTTTATCCATGATATCCCACATTCATTCTTAGAATATGGCATGGGGTTGACTAGATGAATATATATTTGGCTCAGCCATGTCTATGGTCAGGTCGTGCATGGAAGTCTCGAACCTAGTTGGCTCTTGCCTATGTTTAATAAAATGTAAGTTCTCTTGCTTTTGTACTTGTTAATGTGTGGCTTTACTGGTTTTTATATCACTGATATTTACATGGTTTTATGTTGGTTATAAGCATGGTTATATGACTGGTTCAAGTCATGGTTATTTCATGTATTTACTTGTAAATGTTAAAATAATGGATGCAAGAACTAATTTATGTCATAACATTTCAAGGAAGAGGGTGGTTATCCTTCTTGTCATGTCTCATAATATTTTTTATTCATTCATGCTCTTTATTGTATCCTAGAGTTGTATATTTCATTGATGCCAAGTGTTTGACAGAATGCAGGCAATCCCGGTTGGGGATGGTTAGGCCTAGTCCTGGAGAAATGTTTTGGTTCATTAGCATTATCATCATGTGTTTGATAAATTCTGGAAGCTACGAGAAGTTATGGACAATGCCCGGGATTTTGGGCTTAAAAAGTGCCACAAATCTCACAGAAGCTGGCACAGGCTTGTGGTAAAAATTACCTGGAAGCATGCATGCCCATGTTGTGGGAGCTTCCAGAGCCTCCCAAATGTACCCTTGCCCATAACAAGGGATTTTCAAGGGCTTTAATGGTCAAAAACGTAGTGGGACCCAAGGACAGGTCAGGTGGATGACTGGGATAGCCTTTGGGGGTCCTATAGTAGGTACATGAGGTTTGTTTTATGTTTTTCCACTTCGATTCCACTTCCTTAAAGTCACCAAGGAGGTTTATTTTGGTCATAACTTCCCCTCATCTCATGTTTGACCTGGTTTGCTAATTACTTGGTTAGATGTGAGGGGAGGTGTACATTACAGGAGGTATTAGAGTGTGGTTGTGCTCTCCTTGGGTGGTGTGTTGGCCATGCATTCATTTTGGTTGCATATGTGCTCCGCATGCTTGTAGTCCATGTGGTTGTTACATTTGCATGGTATTTATCATGGTTGTAGTGATGTCGCCATGTGAAGGTTGATAGTGTTGTTGTGAATGTGTCATCATGAGTGTATCGTTGTATATGAATTTGTTATGCATGTCGGTGTTTACATGTTGTTATGCATGCATTTTCATGGTTATAGTTATGCATGTATAGTAGGTCGAACATACATCATGAGTTCATTGTATGAAATTAGTTCATCATGATGCTATTGGTATGTTATGCTTCTAATGTGTTGGTTGAGATAGAGCAAGAGATGCAGGTCATCAAAGTGAGGGCAAGGTTGCAACATTAGACCTCGAGGTAAGAGTAGATTGTCATCCAAATTATATGTTTTTCATGCAGGTATGTGGTTAATGGTTGTTATAAGAATAAGGGTTACTTATATACATGTTTTTCATTTTATTGTTTTTTTGGTTACATTGATGGTATATGTTAGTGAATCAGTGTGGTCATATGCACGTGTGTCAAATAGTAATGAATGATAGTAATGTGTTGTTATATGCAATTTTGTTATTTTTTTATGTTAGTTAACTTGAGGATTATGTTATATGTTATTGATTAATATGTGATATGTTAACTTATCATTGTTATATGATAGTTAGCTTGATGATTAGGGTTATTGCATTGATATATTCATGTTATATGTATCATTTTGATTTGGATTGGCCTATGCAGATGGTTATGGTTACGATATTAAGGTATGAGTCAACCTATTGTGATATTATTTGATTGTGCATATGTGATTGTTGTGCATGAATCACAATTTTCCATGAGCTTATGATGTGAGCATGTTAGCCAGTTATTGTCATGGATCTCATGACCTTATTTATGATTGAGTTGATATGTTGTGAATTTATATTGTGCTAATTAGAATGATTGTGCAGACAAGATAGCCTTCCCTAAGATGCATTAAGGTATGAGTTTTATTATGTCATTTATTTGGTGTTTGAATTCTTGATTATGTCGCATATTTGGTATTTGAGTGTTTGGTGTCTATTATGCCATCTATCTATTGTTTGAATGTTTGATTAATTGCATGACATGAGCATGTGTCTATAATATTGCATGAAGCAATGATCTTGTTGTAAGATGGTTTTACTACAACATTATATGTTGAGATAGTTGATGTGTACTTGAGTATAATTAGGTGATATTGATAGTATTATCACTACAAGAAAAAAGGACATTGGTGAGGGTCCTACTTGTGATGGACCTTTAAGGTCTGTCACCAATGTCACATATGGTGATGGCCCTTAAAAAAATGTTACTGTAAGTATCACCAAAGCCATTTTCAATGACATTTCTGGGGAGGTTTGTTAAAGGCCCATCACTAATTCTCTCTTTGGAGACACTTCTAATGACAAAATTTTAATGACCCTCACTAATGCTCTTTTTTTTACTTTTGGTGACGGTCAAAAAATGTTCGTCATCATTGATCATTCCAATGAGTTTTTGATGACGTTAAGTGCTTGTTAATATATTTTTTTTTTGAAATATAATGATTTAATACCATTATTGTGGAGTATTTTTTATAATATGTCAAAGGCCATAGTGATTAGATTCAGTCAATTTTTTAATAAGTAGTTAGTATGTATCATTTCCCTCAAGTAATGACTAGTTTAATAGAGTTTTCCTATGAGTCAACACATGATTCATATCTATTAAGTTTATTGAAAGTTCCCATTAGATTCAGTCCCACTAGTGTGTGTAGGAAATATATTATTTAATACATAATCAAGCTCTGCAAATTCTATTAATGAGAAAGACCTAACACTCCTCAAAAATATTGGCACACCTTAAATCAATGCTTTGGAACACACTAACATTTCTTAACAGCTCGCGTGTCTTGGAACATCTTTGTACCTAGAACATCTTGTCATGACACTGACGTGAAAGGACATGGTGGCATGTGCTAGCACAACATATAACTCTCTTAGCATGTGTTGGCATGCATGTAGTCCCTAGCATGCCCTAGAACACCTTGGTTGAATGAATTGGCATACATTATCACTTGGCACACTATGCCACTTGGCATATATTGGGACCTATTATTAGTGTGGCTAGCATGCCCCTTTTGAAAAAGGTAAAGTCCCAACTTATTAACCCTCTTACCAGTTCTTCCTTTTGTTTCCTTGAAACTTCTTAACACATATTAACATACCTTGGCACCTTGCACATCCTTAGCACCTGGCATGTATTGGCACTATTTGGCAAATATGATTAGCACACCTTGGAAATCCCAAGCACACTTTGAGGCATCTTGACATGCCTTGATATTCCCTATCATGCCTTACCAATCCTTAGCATACCTTGTCACTCCCTCCTTGGCATGACAACTAGCACTTATTAACAATAGTCCCTGGCACGCGTTCCTCATAGTCATTAAATTCCACAATTTTTTACCTAGTGCTCCCTTAATGTTTTGTCCTAGTACTACTTAACACTCCTCAACATGCATTAGAACTCTCTAGCATACCTTAGCACTTTTCAACATGCCCTTCCACTTCATATCATGCATAACACTCTGTGACACATATTGATACTTAGAACCTATTGGCACTTGGAAAGTCTTATCATGTATGGAATACGTTGACATGCCTTGGTATGATCTGGCATGGTTTAATATTAAATTTATTTGAGATCAACTGTTGGAAATTAGATGAGAAGAAACAAAGGAATAATTAGCACTTAGAATTCACTAAGACTTTGCACTTGGCACCTATTGGCGCCTAGTGTTGGTGTGCCTAGCATGCCCCTCTTGGAAAAGGTAAATTGATGAATTATTAACCCTCTTATGTGTTAATTTCGTTGTAGTTTAACTTGTTTCTCCCTTTTGTTGCCTTGAAATTCCCTGGCATGCATTGACACACCCTTGCACATCTTGGCATACCCTATCACTTGGCACATCTTATCATGTTTGACATGCCTTCGCACTATCTGACACATCTTAGAATTACCTAGCACGTCTTGTCATTAATGCCCTCACGGCTAGCCTTTAAATATTTTCATGACTTGGGAACCTAATCAATTCCTTGGCTACTACAGTTCATGTGACAATATTGGTTTGCTTCAACTGCAAAAACTTGATCAATTGCACATACTACAAGTATATTGTGCCTTTTTCACCTAAGAAATTCCTATAACTCATCTTATGCCACTCGTGTCCAAACTCAACTTGTCCCACTTTAACTATTTACCAAGACAAGGATCACATGATCTAGCCATGGCCATAAAATAACTAAGCAACATAGCTTACATAGGAAATATTTCACATGTATGTTTAGTTCATATAAATAGTAGAACATTAACTGAGAGTTTGCAAGAACCACAAGATGCACAAGGAACACAAGATATAAGATGACACAAGTCGAGTGCCCCAAAAATTATACACAATAATGTACAATATGCAATTATCTAGAATATTTTAAAACATGAGCATATAGCCAAAGTGTGCCACATCTCATATAAAAAAAATAGCTAAAGGTAAAACAATTTTGTGCCTAGCACAAAGTGATCTCCCTTTGTCTAAAATAGCTATGTCGAGCCTTTTATAACAAGCGTAGGCTTGCCTCCTATAAATCCTATTCCAAACTTATCCTAACACACTTTTTCCTTAGCGCACTTGAATTCGCTGACACTCCCTGACACACACTCTTATTCGTTCCTTTCCATGCATTTTGACCTAGTTATCCCTTGATATGCCCCGACACTCCCTAACACTCTTCAGCATGCATTGACATTGTCCGACATGGGCTAGCATGCATTTTCATTCCTAATGTGCATGCCCTGGGAATCCATAGCTATCATGCCCTCACAACTACCCTTACTTAATTTGCAACTTGGACACCCAACCAAGCCCTCGCTTGACTAGAAGAGCTTGAACAAGTTACAGTTACTATAACTAGACTATGTTGTTGAATTTTGTAGCTTGGGATGTACTCCACAAGCCTAGTGAGATGGGTTTATGTGAGTTTGGTCACAAAAGGATTTGTGGGAAAAGAATCCAAGAAAAGGGATTTTGGAAACAATATGGGGTTTAAAATCTAAAAGAAATTAAAAAGGAAAATTAATATTTCCTAAGGTCTAAGTGGATAAAACCTGTAAGTTCTAGAGGGTTCCTAAGAGGTCTAGGAAAAACTATTTAAGGAGGCCTTAGGATGAAGGAAATAACATCAAGTGAGAAGGATATCATTTGATGAAGGGGGCAAAAAGATATTTAATCCTAAAGTAGGTCAAGTAAGAGGGTCAAGTAAGAGGGCCGAGTAAGGGTTGATAAAGCCTAGGGCATGATCATCCTCCAAGAGCAAGATCATCATGTGAGGGTTCACAAGAATGTTGCATACCTTAATGCTTGGTTCGAGCTAGGAAGTAGGATGGCATATTTTTGGTTCTCTTATGGCAGAGCGAGCTTAAGAGAGGTTGCTCATGAGAATATGGGCATGTGATTTCAATGGTGTCTTTGTGTGAAGGCCACATAAAATTCTGAAACACACACACACACACACACACACACACACACACACACACATATATATATATATATTGTCCTTTCGGGTTTCCAATTTCATTGATTCTTGTTGCAAATTTCAACGTTTCAGAATTTTATGTGGCCTTCACACAAAGACACCATTGAAATCACGAGTGAGGAATGTGGGGCATCTAATTTATTTTTCCCTTAAATAAATTAGACAATAAATTGTAATTTCATCTCATAACAACTTGTGTCAGTTAACTAAGTCATGATGACTGAGTTAGCTAAAAAAATGCAAGTTGGAGGTATAATATGAGGCATGTAGAGGGAGTAATCTAATATTTTTGGGGTCCAGTTGCAGTTGATACATTAGTGGGGTGCAGGTGTGAATTACTCAAGTCAATTAAATGAGTTAAAATCAGTTTAAATAGTTCTAACTAAGTGATCAGCTAGTGAGAGGTCGACCAGTGAATTAAATTAGTTTTAATTCACAAGGAGTGATCAATGAGATAACGGATAACTCACTATTAATAGCAGAATGCATGTCAGTTCTAAGGAAGACCTAGTTGAGACAGAGGTTAAAGGGAACATAACTATCAGTTGTATTTATACAAAATTTCCCATGTGCAATTATAAAGTCATTAAGATGCCATGATGGATTGCACCATCAAGGAAGTCTGATTTTCCTAATTAATAGGGAGCTTAATCTGTAGGAATTGCATGAGCAAGGCAGACTGAAGGAAGGCCGAGAATTGTCTAAGTACTAGACCGAGTTTGCCTAGATCAGCGGGAGACAATTCACAGAGTGTTGGAGAATCTCATGAGATTTTAAGCATTGTATTCTTGCATGATTCCTTGACTTAATACACAATAAAGATAGAGTGGTTTTGAGAAGTTTCTTTCCCTATATACATCTTGTGTTGTGTGATTGATAATTTATTTATCTTACTTATATGTGATTGTGCGATCGTGTTTTGTTTCCGAAAATTTTAGGAAGGATTCAATATCTTTTTTTAGTACATTACAAGATCATATTCAATCTCGTTGGTTATATTTTCTACATGGTATCATAGCTTGAATTTTTTGGGCGGCAAGTTTCTAGAAAATATCTGAATATTTTGGTGTAAAATTTAATATATATATATATATATATATATATATATATATATATATATATATATATATATATATATATATATATATATATTTGGATTCATTGTGAAAAACTACACAAATTGAAAATCAAATTGGAGCTCGAATGAGGGAGATATTGTCGATTTAAAATCAACTCTTTTTTAGAAACTTTTGTAACGATGGGAAAATTATAATGTGTGTGAGTCAAGAACCTATTTGCACTTGAGGTACCTGATGCATGCAAAGCTTTGAGGATAAAAGCGAAGGTTAGAGACTTGGTTGTTGAGAGGGAGTACAAATTACCTCTCAACATGTAGCCTTAGAAGCAGTCTCAGAAGTTTTTGGAGCAGCCATAATTGGAGAAGCAGAGAGGAGACCATGTGGAAGCGTCCACTCAAGAAGAGACCTCCATGAGGGGGAAATTTCGAGCCAGATGGGCAGAGGGAGCACATGCAACCATACCTCTAGGTGAAAGGTTGGGTGATGTGTAGACATAATCCCAAGATAATAAATTTGGGAGGGTCCATTGAGATGGTGTGTCTCATGGATCGAATCTAGCTACGAGGAGTCCACAGTACAATAGTAGCTGGAAGGATAAGTTAGATTGGTGAAATCAGATGTTAGGAAGACAAAAATCAATGTGACAGATGTCGGATGCTGGAGCGCATATCGGAGTTGGCAACAGTGAAAAGGGCACAGATGCAGATGTCAGCAACAATGCAGAGAGTCCAGTAGGTAGCTGCAGTAGTTAGAATCTGTTAGAACACTTTGATGACAAATGCATTATATTGATTTAGTTGTTCGGAGGCTATTCAGTTTTAGGATTTGCAAGTGTAAACAACACTAGAGAAGTGTTGCATGCAGAATTCCAAAAGGTACCATATCAGGATAGATTGAATTCCTTTCTTGTTAAGAGGGAGTGTTGAAATTTGCAACAAGAAAGAGTGAAATTGGCAACCAGAAAGGAAAAAATAAAAATTCACCCGCACTGGTGAGGAATTTTGATGTACCATGAGTGAGGAATGTGAGTCTTCTAATTTATTTTTCCCTTAAATAAATTTCACAATAAATTGTAATTTCATATCATAACAACTTGGGTCAGTTAACTAAGTCATGATGACGGAGTTAGCTCAAGAAATTCGAGTTGAGGTGATCGAGGTGGTATTGGTGTCCACTTGCCTATTCCACTTGGGCCCTCGCCATTTTCTCTTTCAGTTTTTAAGTTTCCTTAATTATAGCACAGTTTACTATTTTTGTCATTTTTTTCGGGTCCTGAACTTCCTAAGCCGTTTTGAAGCCCCAAGCGACATTTTTTGGGCATGAAAGGTTTGGCAATTTCATATAATCACGTTATTAGTTGTAATCCTCAGAGATATATTTATAATGAGGTATCATGTGTGTCAAATAGAGATCATATGACCAAGTTACGACCCAGGGAAGTTAGCTGCCCAACTACCCCCAATGGGGCCCATGAACTCTTGGTGTTACATCTCCTCGGGTTAGGTTTTTTTCTTATTTTTCAATAATAAAAAGGTTCTTGAGCCTTATTGTAACATAGTTCAGAGACATGTAGCCACCATATCTCTTCTCAAAGATAAGCTACCATTGCCCGAACTAGTTTGTTTTCAATTATGTCTGTAACCATTTTTCAGTGTTTAATATTAATGAAATGAAGTGTTATACCTACTGCATCTCTGTGTTTATGTTTATTTCTATATTTTATTGCGTTCCTACATATGTCTGTATCATGAGGGTCTAAGATGAGGCATGTAGAGGGATTCTAATATTTTGGGGGTCCAATTGCAGTTTATGCATTAATGGGGTGTAGGTGTGAATTAGTTAACTCAATTAATCGAGTTAAAATCAGTTTAACTAGTTCTAACTTAGTGATGAGCTAGTGAGAGGTCCACTGAATTAAATTAGATTTAATTCACAATGAGTGATAAATGATATCACTAATAATTCGCTATTAATAGTGTCATGCATGTCAGTTCCAAGGAAGACTTAGTTGAGACAGAGGTTAAAGGGAACATAACTATCAGTTGTATTTATACAAAATTTCCCATGAGAAATTATAAAGTAATTGGGATGCCATGATGGATTGCGCAATCAAGGAAGGCTAATTTTCCTAATTAATGGGGAGCTAATTCCCTAGGAATTGTGTGAGAAAGGCAGGTTGAAGGAAGGTTGAGAATTGGCTAAGTACTAGACCGATTTTTCCTAGATCAGTAGAAGACAATTGGCAAAGTGTTGGAGAATATCATGAAAGATTAGGCATTGTATTATTTCATGATTCCTTGACTTAATACACAATAGAGATAGAGGGGATTTGAGTAGCTTCTTTCCCTAGATACATCTTCTGTTGGGCGATTGGTATGTGATTGTGCAGTCATGTTCTGTTTTCGCAAATTGTAGGAAGGATTCAATATCTTGTTTTAGTACATAACAAGATCATATTGAATCTCCTTGGTTAGATTTTCTACATGAAATAGAAGAGAGGGTTGGTATGATTTTTTCTTGTGGTGGCTAGTAGGCCGTAAGGTCTGTGATAAAGACCAACATAAATGGAGGAGGGCTTGCACTGTAATTTAGAGCCAGAACAGAAGTAGACGTAGGCACAATATTGACTAAAGTAACCCTATTTTGATGTTTGACATTGAGATCTGAAGTTCATGTCAAGATTTAGTCAAAGAAATTACCAAAATATATAGATCCATATGACATAGGTCGAGTCTCTTATGGAGGCAAGAGTTGTGGTTTTTTATATGGATGGATAGGGTTTGTTCTACAACAATTAGAAGTACACAAATATAGTTCCCTAGTTAGGATAGTTTCCTAACATGTTTAGCTCATAAGGTATGACCTTAAGACTGTTACAAATTTGTGTAGAAGAAGAGCGGTTGTGACCCTTAGAGTGAGGTTTATTTCTGCAATATAGATCGTAGATCTGGAAGATGGTTTGTAGATTCAATATGTGTGGAGATAGCAGACCCAAACGAGGGTTGAAGTTGAGCAAAAGATTGACAATGCAAAATAAATGTGCTATATGAAGAATGGATTGACATGCAGAGGAGTTTGTTTTTGTGGACTATACATAGAGTTTTAGATAGAGATCTGAAGCAACCTATAAAAAATTAGTCAATGGACTATTAGTGGTTGATTTGTAACCCTAGTTCATTCATCTACAGATTGTTAGAAGGATGATAAGTGGCGTAGTTCATATTTTTTCATAGATTGGACAACAAAGATCAAATTGTCGATACAAAAGAATAATTATTTTGAGGGGACTAAAACCATTGTTAGGTGGAAGATTTGAAGAACTCTAGATGAAGAAAATATTGTGGACCCTAGATCAGTAAAAAGAATTGACTGTGGCTAGATAGATTTATGGTAGTCAAAGTACAGTTGGAGGGTTGTTAGGTGACTGTCAAATAAGAGCCCTAACTCTTGTACTTGTGAAGGACAATAATATTGGTAGAAGGGTAGGTGTATAGGGCCTAAGGACGTGAAAAATTTTAAGGACTAAATTATCAGTCAAATGGTCTAACTAACTAGCCGAAGTTCACTATATTGTAGAGGATTAATTCAATGAGAAGAAGGGAAACCTCCATAGCCCTAGACTTCTCATCTTGGAGCCGTAGTATGGAAAAAGTGGGCATACCAAAGAGTTGTTCACAAATGGATTTGTGAACAACTTGTTACCACTCAAACTAGTAGTGGACCTAAAAGGGGTTCCTAAGAGGGCAACTGCTAAGACAAGGGTAATGGTGGAGGCTCAACTCATTGTCACCACAGCTAAGGATCCTTTCTCTTCATATAATTTCATCGATGGGAGGAGTCTCGGTAGTTTAGGAAGTCACTTGTAGAGTATAGGTCAAGGAATAGATTGGAAGTGACCCTAGAAACCCTTTGCCTAAGATAGCATAAAGAGTGGGACTTGCTTGCCTTTTAAGTAAGCGACTTGATATTCTAGGGAGAGAGGAGGGTGATTGAAGGGTTGAGGGAGAATAATAAGACATATGAAGTAATTTCTCAATCCCTAAAATCCTTTGGAAACTTGGATTCCTAAATTGTCCTTCATGAAAGGCCTATGGGACCACATGGGGCTAAGTGGACCCAATCCAGGTTCAGAGATGGAAGTTAGAAACCAATAATGTTCCTATCCTGGACAATGTGAGGGGAAAGGATCAGGCATGATTTTTTACTTCAATGGGTCAAATTGATCCTACTAGGTTCTAGCCTTGGGAACACCTAGGAAAAACTTGATCCTAGAGCTAGGGCTTGAGGTATCCAAATATTCCACCGTCAGAATTGGTCCAAATTCTGAGGAGAGTGAGGGGACCTACCAACACAGTTTCCTCTAGGAGATCAAAGTTTTCCTCTAGCTAGATTCCTGGGAAATTGATGCCCTAGGTGACCTATTATGGCTAGACCTAGTGGAAATTGGAAAATTGTGAAAAATGAGAGCGGGGGGGGGGGGGGGAATAATCACCATTTTTTAGGGGCTAGTGCCTAATTCACTTGGGGATATGGATTTAGGGATGATAATGAACAAGAATTCGGTTTCTTGATCAAGGAGGCTGAGAAAGTCAATTTCATCCAATGTTAGAGGAAAACGAAAAGTGAACTTAAAGAATTTATAATTCATATAAATGGTGCAAGATTATTGAGATAAAATGATCTCTAAGGAATTTCATTCATCTAAAAATGGATCATACATTAAATAAGCTAAATAGACACATAATTCCACATTTCCATCATGTAGCAATTAGCCCTAGTTATAGAAAAATTCAATAGTATGCAGAAATGAGAAGAATAGCATTAAATTTGCATTCACAATGTTAGAGAGTATATCCAACCAACTTCACATTTGCAACAACAAAGCTCCAAGATAAAAATAGCCCAAATCCATACATCAAAATGCATCCATAATCCAAAATAGTCCTCCAAGGAAAAATGTGAAGTTCTCTAAAGATAGAGAGATCCCAAGTCAAGTGATGATACAAATGAATCTAACTAACTCCTATTTATACATTTATTAGGAGTTTATCGAATTAGCTTATGGTCATACATTAGCCCTAAACATAAAATAATATGCAAGTAACCCTAAATTTTGGTGACAATCCCACCAAACTACCTCATACATGGAATAATAAGCCTCATAAGAGGTCAAATGATGTCCTAGGGCCTTCTAAGAGGCATACTGGGGTCGATGAGTACCATAATGATGCATGGGACCCATCAAAATTTTTGGAAAAGGGGGTGGCCCCTTGTTCTTCAAACATTAAACCTGTGGTGCTCTCTAAACCTGTGGACTAAAAGGGTTGTGTGGCCACCATAAGAAAGTAGGTAAAGTGTTCTCTTGTTCAGGATAGATTGGTTTTCAAAGGATTAATACCAAGCCCTAGTTGTATTCCTTATATCAGTGTGATTGTAAAGGGTCATGATCCATGGTACATGTCAACTCTAGCCTGTTGTATTGTAGTTTGTAATATAATGAAGAAGGGTTTGAAAAAGGTAAAATTATCATCACCCTTTTTTAGGGACTAGTGCCTAATTCACTTGGGGATATGGAGTCAGGGATGATAATGAACAAGAATTCAGTTTCTTGATCAAGGAGGCCCAAAAATTCAACTTCATCTAATGTTAGAGGAAAGTGAAAAGTGACCGTCAAGCATTTATACTTCATACAAATGGTGCAATATTATTGAGATAAAATGATCTCTACAACATTTCATTCATCTAACAATGGCCCATACATTAAATAAGCTAAATAGACACATAATTCCACATTTCCATCATGCAACAATTAGCCCTAGTCATAGAAAAAGTCAATAGTATGCAGCGACAAGAAGAATAGCATTAAATTTGCACTCATAATGTTAAAGAGTATATCCAACCATCTTCACATTTGAAAAAACAAAGCTCCAAGATAAAAATAGCCCAAATCCATACATCAAAATGCATCCATCATCTAAAATATTCCTCCAAGCAAAAATGTGAATTTATCTAAAGATAGAGAGATCCCAAGTCAAGTGATGATACAAATGAATCCAAATAACTCCTATTTATACATTGATTAGGAGTTTATCGAATTATATTATGGGCCTACATTAGCCCCTAAACATAAAATAATATGAAAGTAACCCTAAATTTTGGTGACAATCCCACCAAAATATATCATACATGGAATAATAAGCCTCATAAGAGGTCAACTGATTTCCTAGGGCCTTCTAGGAGGCATACTGGGGTCCATGAGTGGCATGGAACCCATCAAAAGTGTTGGACAAGGGGGTGGCCCCTTCTTCTCCAAAAAATAAACCTATGGTGCTCTCATTAAACCTATGGAATGAAAGGGTTGTGTGTGGCCACCATCAACAAGTAGGTCAAGTGTTGTCTTGTTTAGGATAGATTGGTTTTCAAAGGATTAACACTAAGACCTATTTGTATTCAATGTATCAGTGTGATTGTAAAGGGTCGCGATCCATGGTACAAGAGCTCTAGCCTATTGTATTGTAGTTTGTAATATAATGAAGAAGGGTTTGAAAAAGGTAAAATTATCATGTGCACTAGTTGATTCCTTGATTTGTGTAGATTTCGTTGTGCATTAAAGTAGATGTGTTGTTGCACTTGAGTGTGTTTTCATCAAATATTCTAAGACAAAACCCAGATTCTCATGTGTTGTCGAAATTGAACATATGCGTTGTTCACCTAAGAACTACCTATAGCTCATCTTATGATATTGATGTCCAATCTCAACTCATCCAACTTGACAAGTTACCCAAGACAAGGCTCACATCCAACCGTGGCATTAAAACAACTAAGAAACACAGTTTACATCTTAACATCCCATATCACCTGGCACATCGTAGAATGCCTTGGAATTATCTGGCATGTATTAGCATCCCCTGCATTCCTTGGCATACTTAGGCACTCCCTAGCACACACTAACACTCCCTAACATGCCCTGGCACTCTAGCATGCCTTGGGTTTTCCTAGCATATAACCTTGCTACTCCCTCCTTATCACACCTGAAACTAATTGACACTCCCTATCACACACTCTCATTCGTTCATTTCCATGCATTTTGAACTAGTTCTCGCTTGTGTCTCCATGGCACTCCCTAGCATGCATTGACACACCCTGGCACTCTAGCATTCCTTGGCACTACCTAGCATACCTTTTCATTCCCTCCTTATCACATCTATAACTCGTTGATACTCCCTGTCACAAACTCTAGATTATTCATTCATTTCCATGCATTTGAGACTAGTGCTCCCTTGTTTTTCCTTGAAACTCCCAAACACTCCAGCCTGGCATGCATTGGCACACCCTAGCACTTGGCACATCTTGGCATGTTTCCCTGGCCTCTAGCGTGTCTTAACACTGCCTAGCATACCTTGATGTCACTCAATCCTTAGCACACCCGAACCTCACTGACACTTCCTGTCACAATCTCTTATTCATTCATTTTTAAATATAGTTTTATTTAGTCTGTTATGATGAACTGTCTAGTGGAATATCCATGATAGTTTACGAATCACCCCAACATCTATCCTTTATGCAAGTCATATGATGATATTTCTTCACACTTATTTATCTCTATTTGTCCCAACATAGTGCAGGTCATCACCACCACCGTTGCAAAATTAAATATGATAGGCTCGTGGTCCTACCTAAGCTTGGAAGAAAATTTCAAAACTTAGTTACAAAACATGATGGAAGGTTATTATAAAGCTTTCCCATGCATTCTAAACAAAAAAATCTAGTGGGATTGGAAAAACAACACATTTTTTTCAGGAAAAATATCTATGATAGTTTACGAGTCACCCCAACATCTATCATTTATGCAAGTCATATGATGATATTTCTTCATGCTTGTTTATCTCTTGTCCCCACACAGTGCAATTCATCACCACCACCCTTGAAAATTTTAACATGATAGGATCATGGTCCTATCTAAGCTTGGAAGAAAATTTTAAAACTTAGTTACACAACATCATGGAAGATTATTATAAAGGTTTCCCATGCATTCTAATCAACAATATATGGTGGGAATGGAACAACAACACATTTTTTTCACGAGAAATATCCATGATAGTTTATGAATCACCCCAACATTGATCTTGTATGCAAGTCATATGATGATATTTCTTCACACTTATTTATCTCTTGTCCCAACACAGTGTAGGTCATCACCACCACCCTTGAAAATTTGAGCACGATAGGCTCGTGGTCGTATCTAAGCTTGGAAGAAAATTTCAAAACTTAGTTACACAACATCATGTAATATTATTATAAAGGTTTCCCATGTATTCTAATCAACAATCTGGTGGGATTGGAACAAAAACACATTTTTTTCATGAGAAATTCTAACAAATATCACAATTGAATTGATAAAAAATAGTGTTTGGAAGACAATATTCATCCTAAACCAAAAAAATTATGGATTCTGGTAATTCCTCCACTCCCTCTTGGATTCCCCTATGACTTCTTTGATCGTGTTGCACAATTTATCCCACCTAGCTGCAAAGTGGGTGTGGTACTCTTCCTCTCCCAATATTATAGAGAGAAAGTAAGATATACCCAAAGTTAAGGCTCCAACAACTGAGTTGATTCCATTGCTCTTTGTACCCTTCTGGAAATTGCATCCACCAAAAGATTCAAATCCCTATAGATAAATGGGGGATTCAAAAATCATGATCAATTGGGTCAGTAATTCCTAATAGAAAACATCTACCTACATCCCATCCTACAAGATATCATATGTTCGCCCAACTCTTTGGACTAGCTATCTTTCAGACACATTCTCAAGGAGCTAAAAACCACAACACACAAGATTTCAAAAGAATCTCTCAAACTACCCATCGATACCTTTGTGATATCATACTCCATCGATAGGATGGAGTATGACCAAATGATTATTCATGTCTAAGCTCGAAAAATGAGCCAACGTAGATTGATGCATGCACATTCCACTCATAACAATTAAATTCTACATCTTCTCAATAGAAAAAAGAAGTAATATTTTTTCTTTGCTCAATTTACAGCATGAACACCAATTTCACCCATAATGTTAGGATAAGTCGAATGATATGACCAAAAATTTGGGAGGAGTATTTTGTTGTGTATTGAATGGGACTAGGGGACACACATGTAGCATGGATGAGTAGAAGTGGGATGTCCAAGCATGGTTTACTAAGATCTACAATCCACGCGTTAGAGAATGAGAAGGGGGATTAATACCTAATGGAATAGGGGCTAGGGACCCTAGAGGGAAGGTAACAAGAGAAATTGAAAGGGGAACCCCCGATAGCAGTGATAAGTGGATTAGGGGCTCCATTATTACAACCAATAAGCCATTAACCAATAACCACTAAACTCCCTATCCCTTAACCCCGAAGCCATAATCCCTTAACCCCTATGCTCATAAATCATAAGTTATTAGCCCTTTGATGCATTAAACCTTAAGCCATTAAATCCTAACCTAGAATCCATGAACCCCCTAAGCACTAACCCCTTATTCTCTTAACTCATGACCCTTAAACCTTAATCCATAACCCCTAAATACCTTAAAACCTAACCCCTTAACCCTTAACACCTAAATCCCTTAATTATTAAGCCCTTAACCCCTAAATCCCTTCTCCCCCAAGCCCTTGGACCTTAACTCTTAACTCTTGAATCGCCTAACCACTTAGTATCCAAGGAAAAAAACAACACCTCAAACAAACAAAATAACCTCTTAGGAGAATCCTTCACCTCTAAATAAGAATATTGGTACCATTTTATTTTTAGAGAACTAGGTATTGGTCTTGAGGGTGTGTGCTTGTGGGTAATGCCCTTATTAACATGTATACCAAATGTAGAAAATCTGGATGATTTGCAAAACCTTAATAAGAATTTCTCACAATATCTACATTTCATGTTGACATGGAGCTTGTAGTGCTCTCCCACATAAGGAGTTGGAAATGAATAGATCACTCATAATGATGCAACCTCTTCAACCCTAATGAACAAGGAGCTAACATTTTTCATGAGTGGTGAGCCAAGGGGTGAATGTAGGGAACTATTAAAGCTACATCATGTTTAAATTCCTTTTACATCACGAGATTGTTCTCCATAAGGGGATCATGAGTCCAATTATCACAAACCATAAGCCCTTAAACCATAACCACTAAATTCCTTTCCCCTTAACCCTCAATCCATAACCCATTAACCCCTATGCTCATAAATCATAACCCATAAACCCCTTGACTCATTAAATATTAATACACTAACCCCTAACCTATAATCCATGAACCTCCTAATCCATAACTCCTTATCCTCTTAACCTGTGACCCTTAACCCATAATCCTTCACCCCTAAACACCTTAATTGCTAAATGCTTAACCACTAACACCTAAATCCCCTAAATCTTAAGTACTTAACTGCTAAATCCTCTAACCCCAAATCCCGTGGCCCCTAACCCTTGACCCTTAAACCCCTTAACCCTTTAGCGGAAACCAAATTCCATATGATCCAATATATTGTCCTATTTTTTCAACAACTTAGGCCCTTTATCCCTAGATATCATCTCTTCTTTGGAAAGAGGACATAAGCAAGTTGTTTTATATATTTCAAAATGGAGCACTTTTCACCTACGTTCCCCTCATGTATGCCACATGTGATATGAATTCCAATTGTTATCTTCTTGACTAAGGTGTTCTTATTTTGTAAATGCGTCCCTTGACTATGCCATGAAAACCCTCCAAAACGTTCTTAAATGATGGGAATTCCTCTTCACGTGTGAAGCTAGTGGAATGTGACAAGTTATCCAAGATACCTCCAAATATTTTATTTGTGCATTAGGGAATGTGAATGATACTCTCGACGGAAAACAAACATAATAGTTTGTAGCCAAGAGCCCGAAATGTGAGATGTTTCCACTTGTGAAATTGTGCTTCCAAATATGTGAATTCAACAACAAACACACCTTAAAATACATGAATGTCTCTTAACATGTGAAATAAAATGTAAACCCTTGCCCTAGTCTTCCTCTGTTGACAATTTGGGTCTTTTGTCACAAGATATATTCTATTCTTTGGAAAGAGGACATAAACAAGCTTTTTAGTTGTTTCAAAATGAAGTACTCTTCATTTATGCCCTTCTCCTTTACACCACATGATACGAATGCCAATTTTCATATTCTTGACCATGGTGTTCTTATTTTATACATGTGACCCTTGACTACACATGAAATCCCCCAAAATCATCTTAAAGGATGGAAGCCCCTCATCATGCATGAAGCTAGTGGAATGTGACAGGTTATCCAAAATTCCTCCAAATATGTGATTTGTGCCTTGGGAAATGTGAAAGGTACCCTTAATGGACAAACATGCATAAATATTTGTAGCCAAGTACACTTAATATGAGATGTTTCCACTTGTGCAATTTTGTCTCTTATTGATGCTCAAATTGACACCCTAGTTATGCAAGGCTCACAAGGTGTCACCTTGGGCCAACTCAGGGTTGTTACCATTGTCACGTTAAGAACAAATCCTGTCACTTTGGATTACTTATTGAATCCCCAGGGTATCCCAATGCACAAATTTATGGGCTCTTTTATGTGACTAGATCACTAGCACTGAAAACCATCTTTACATTGGATGGTTCAACATCTTGATGATCCCTATCCTATTGGCCACAACTTTTGTATTCATTATTATTTTCATCGCAACACCTCTAATAGATATTGATGGTGTTCATAAGCCTATTTCTGGTTCTTCTCTATGGAAACAATATTACTCTGATGCCATTATTCCTACCTCTGCAACTATCACTTTTCAGTTCTATCCCATTAGGGAAATAGCTTTCGTCGATGAATGGCTACACAATAGGGACCATATGAGCCAATTTTTCATGTCATCATTGTAATTCCCACACGACACAAACATTCAATGATCTATCATAGCCAAACACTCTATGATGGATCTCATAGATACCCAACCCATGATAAAAAGCTTCATTCTATTGTTGAAGCCTACAAGTAGTGGAAGAATTATATTCTACTAAAGAAAATGACCATCCACACAAGTTGTAGGCCTTTGCCTACTCTAAATAATCTTTGGGAGTTAGTTCCCATAGATTTTATGTCATATTTTCCCTCAACCAAACATGGTAACTAAATAAAACTATGGGTATTGGAAATAATCTTTGTACATTCCCTTGTTGTGCTTCCCTCTTCACTTTCTCTTAATAAAATATTTAAATTATTTTGAATTTTATCACGAACCCATTCATTTATTCATTTGATTATGCTGCGTATAATAAAACTATGTGTATTGGAAAGAATATTTTTACATTCCCTTATTGTGATTCCCTCTTCGATTTCTCTTAATAAAATATTTAAATTATTTTAAATTTTATCACAAACCCATTCATTTATTCATTTGATTATGTTGTGTATATCATCAATATAATTTGAGGCCTAATCCAATCCAAACACTTTTATCCTCAATTATATTACGAGCTTTATTGAATTTGAGCAGGACAATATACCAATTATATTATGATCTTTATTGAATTTGAGTGAGACAATAGAGAAAAATGAATAAAATAGAGCATTCCATCATAGTGGGAGGAACAAAAAAATGGTTTCGTTCCGGTGATTGATGATATAGATTCATAGGCCCCCAAAGAGAGATAAATTATATCATGAGTTTTATTTATTTATGCGAAGAAGAGCGTTCACATAACCTTGCACTACGACACTGGGAAGATTCAGTGTGGAAACTAAGAAAAAGATGACAAATACACTATCTACTCAAGTAGTGAATCCATGAGGAGAATACCTGCTCAATCAGCTAAGCATGGCACAAGTTTTACTTTGGGGAACCCCTCCTACAATAACGTGATATCCATGCAGGTAGGGTATAATACTTTATGTTCAATCATCAGGTAATACTTTAGGGTCTAAAACTTGTATTCGTTCATTTTACCCTTTTCGCTATCATTGGCCAAAGAATACATGCAAGTTTGAAGGCTAAAGAAAAGTGAGATCATCAGAGCATCCAATTAGCACAGGAAGTAATCTCTCATCCTGAGACACATAGGTACCCATTTCTAAACCCATCTGACCTATTTGGCCTTGAATTTGTTTTATTTTGGTATGAGGCTGATACGAGGTCAAGATTGTTGGAAACTTTTGTTAATTTCATCAGAAATTGTTTATCTTATGAATAATGGTCTATATAAGTATTTGAAAAAAAAAAAATGATGGTCATGGGATCAATTCTCATTCAGGTGAACAAGCACATTATAGGTTCTATTGCTAATGAGAAAAGGGCATGCTTTTCCTTATTTTGAAATTTAATGGGGTATTTTTTTTATCACGAATGCATTCTTATATTTGAATAAAGTATTCTTTGACGATTTCGATATTTTCTAGATCCATGATTTTCGCACTCGACTAAATGGAGACTTGCTTTTAAAATATGGTAGCTGCCAGTTTCTTTAGATTGTTCTTCCCATGGCCTCCACTTCCCCTTCGACTGGATAACTCCCCATAGGGTTTTACTGGCTTCATTGACCTAGAAGCTACCTAAACGATTGTGCAGAATCAACCCATAGTCTTCCCTTCTCGCCCAGCAATTCCCTCACCCTCTGGCCTAGAAATTGTCTAACCTATTGCGTAAATTCGATCCATGGTCAGTCTTTTCCACTCAGTGATTCCCTCGCCTTCATCATTATTTTTCTTCAAATCTCGTAAACAGAAAATTCAAATGAAAAAAATATATTTCCCCATCTCATCCTATTATTTTCTTCCATTCTGCCTAAAATTAGAATAAATAATCATGTCCTTTCATAAATCTAAAATTAATCAATAGTAAAAAATTTGAACCAGGGAGAGAGATTTTTTTTGCGTATATTCTCATATTGGTAAAATACAAGACAATACAACAAGCTTGGGACAACAGAGCATAAGAGTTGGATAGCTACAGTGGGGAGGGAAACCTCAAACTTTTCCCCCTCAAAAATTTGACAAACACTTGAAACTAACTTCGACATGTATAACAATAGGAAGTGGGTGCCATTGCTATAACACCTAGAAAAGTTTCAACACCCTATAGAAGTGGCCAAACCATCTCTGGCTCCCCCAATGTGGGTTTCTACTTTGCGGTTGGCACTTGCAACACTTTACACATTATAACATAGGGCATTATGAGTGCTTTTATTTTTCCCTGTGCTATTCTTGCAATGTGAAATGTCTTAGTTTGTCTAACAGAAAATCGGGGAAAGGAATACAACCAAAGAGTTGGGAAAAATAAAAGGACTAAGTACGAATAATTTAACAAGAAATAAATGGAACATGTAGATAAAACCAAGTGAAACAACAATAACTTACACAAGAAATACTCCAACATGGAATACTAGTAAAGAAACTAGGTAAGCATAAACCTCTGCTCTGGGTCAGAATCAAATATTTGTTCTTAACTGCGTTTTGACTCTTAATTTTTGAGTCTTGGATAAGTTATTTTTGTTTCTTTGCTAACAGTTTACTTTCTATTCAAATCTGCAAGCTCCCCTGTGAGCAGGAAGGGGCACTCTGCTCAACTAATATGGTTAAAGAAATTCATTTCGCTATAACCTATGCATTATTTTTCTAGTATTTAGGCTTGAAAACTTCCCATGTTTTCCTATTGTCATTCCAATGCTATGTTCTTTTAAATGAAATGGTTTTCATTTGCCTCCAAATCTCTTCATTCATATGTTTTATATGCAACTTTACACATATATTTTACATGGTTAAAACTATTGGAATTCAGTGGGATGATAGAACAAAAGAGGAGTGTTTCATCGCAGTGGGATGAATGAACAAATGGATGTTTTAGTTCGGTTGCTCTATGACATAGATTTGCAGGCACCCAAAAATAAGTAAACCATCTCTTTTCTCCTCACGCTAAAAAATGATTCAAAACTTAATCCACCTCTTCCTCTCTTCACATTTTCATGTGCATTCACAATCAGGACTCGATCCCAATACCTCCCGATGGCAAGATCATAATGGGGTTTATGGTATTTGTTTCTCTTTCCCTCGATGCTTCTGCTTCTGTAGTGTCTCAACACCCATTCTCTTCCTTCTACTTCGTAGACATTTTTTTCCCCTGCAAGTTCAAGGATTATTGGGAATTATGTATTTCACAACCTGTCTAAGATTTTTTCACTATTATGTATTTCTCTTTTCTTTGATTTGTATTGGGCCTCTATGTAATATTTAACATCAAAGTTTCTAGGGCTAGATATTTTTGGCAATGGGAAAACTTTAGATGCATGCATTAGAGGGATTTCAAGTTGCAAATTGGTCATAATTCTCAGTTTTCATCTTCAGTTGTAATCATCTTCTTTTGATGGGATCATTTTTCCATGATAGGCAGGTCTTTTAATTAAGATTTTCTCCACATATGTGCTTAAGAATTCAGTCCTTTACATTCTCGAAGGATACCAAACCTCCTCCACTACGTGTGATGACTAATTCACATGATGAAATGGCCTAGGAATAACTCCAAGTGCGGGGCTTGTAAATTATCACCAGTGGGCTCACTCTTTGAATTAATGACCATTTGTTTCAACATTAAACTCCTTCTATTGTGATCACTCGAATTCATGGATGAGTGCACCGACTCAAGTATCCCATACTGATAATACAATATGCATCATAGGGGAGGGGTTGTGCCATGTCCAGTCATAATACAATATGAATCACAGGGGAGGGGCTATTCCATGTACAATTTTGTTTATTCTTGGTGGGGCGGTGGCCATGCACCTCTCCACCTGTTCCCTCTCAACCACCCCATCTGGGGAGGATGAATCTTTGAGATCCAAATCCTTTCAAGTCTAATTGAGATAAAGTTTCCCAATTTTATCTCATCTGTCTTGCTAAGATTATGCATCTTGCATTAGCCAGTAGATGTGAAATTTTATTGCCCTTGTGCTTGGCGTGCGAGGTGCGGTGATTGCAATCTTCTCCAGTCTACTTTCTAGTCTGTAGCTTTTAGAGACTCTACTTGAAGAGGATCCATGAATGATCTTGGTGGTCATGCTGATAATGAGATGGAAATCTCGTTTAATTATGAGGCGAGATAAATGTTGGAATGATTGTCTAAAGAAGATCCTCTCCATTTGACACTATATTTCTGATTGCATATTACTTGCATTGAATTTGAGGCAAGGATAAATGGCTATGTAGAAATGAAATAATCTGAAATTGTTATTTTCTCTATACAAGAGATGTAAATTACCTATTTGAACCGGTTGAGTCCCAAACCATTTACTATTTTATATTGTGGTTACTATTTTGTTTATATGACTGGTAATTTTATTGATTTTCTATCGTGTATTTGATTTGTTGATTTTTCATCTCCTATTGAGGTCACCATATATGCGTTGTACATCAGTTCTATCTCCTCTATTGATCCCCTCTCCCATTGCTAGTATTTTACTTCAAATATTTCATTCAAATAATAGATCATGTTGTTAAACTTCTGAATATTTCCATATTTGTACACTGCATGGTTTGACTTTCCTATTCAGACAATTCAAGGTTTTTTTTCTTGTCCTCAACCATGGGAAGAGTCTAAACAATTTATTTGTAGAGAGCTTCAAATTTCTTGGAGAATGAGACTGTTAGGTCCCTATATCACTAGTATAGCCCCTTATTATTGTTAGTGTAAACCCCTTATTGTTATTATTGTACCCTTGTAACCCCCATTTTGTTATTATTGTGCCCTTAAATTATTATTGTTAGGTCGGCTAGGATTACATTGTGGCCCACTAGGATTACATTATGGCCCCATGGACTCCTATATATAGAAAGGAGGTTTTGTAGATTATATCATCCAAGAATTGTTCATTCATGTAATGTATTGGAGGTTGCCCCTCGAAGTGGCTTATTTCTAAGGCGTTGATATATCTTTTCTTCTCTTTTTGGAGCTGATTTCCCAACATTTGGTATTAGAGCTTTGAGATTCTAGGGTTTCGTTGCTCCAAACAAGTCATCGTGGAAATTTCGCTATAACTTTTTTTCTATGAAGGTTCGGAATCTGAAATTCATATGGTGCAAGCGCTAAAATCTGAGGAAATTCATCAAAAATTTCAGAGCTTGGTTCGCAATATTTTTGGAGATATGATCTATGGAAGGTAGTGCTTTTCGAGCTCACGAATTTCATCTCAAAGAGGTGATCGTGGGAAAAGTTCAATAACTCTCTCTCTGAAGATTGGATTGGAGTCTTTGTTAAAAGTGGTCACAAGTACACGTGTCCTTTGTTTTGTCCTTTATCTCTGAAATTGATAGCAAAGAAACTACAGGCCGTGTACTTGTGACCAATTTTATACAGAAGCACCCAGAGCTACTCAAGTGTTGAGGACAACACTTTTTTTGAAGGAGAGGGGCATGTTAGGTCCCTATATCACTAGTATAGCCCCTTATTGTTGTTAGTGTAACCCCCTTATTGTTATTATTGTACCCTTGTAACCCCCATTTTGTTATTATTGTGCCCTTAAATTATTATTGTTAGGTCGGCTAGGATTACATTGTGGCCCACTAGGATTACATTATGGCCCCATGGACTCCTATATATAGAAAGGAGGTTTTGTGAATTATATCATCCAAGAATTGTTCATTCATGTAATGTATTGGAGGTTGCCCCCTCGAAGTGGCTTATTTCTAAAGCGTTGATATCTCATTTCTTCTATTTTTGGAGTTGGTTACACAACAGAGACACCAAAATAACTCTTTCACACTTTTTTGATCATTATGAGATTAGGGACAATATTTTAGAAAATACTTAAGAAGTTCTTTGCCCACTAATTTTTTATAAGCATGAAAAAATTGTTCAATGCATGATACCTTATCCCCATTGATTTTATATGATGTCTACAAGTGTTTGTCCTTTCTTGAAGTGCATCTTTGTAGTAGGAATAATTTGGGTTGTTATCCTTTTTCCTGCATGGGTTGGGTGGAAGCGCATCTGAGGACATGAATGCCAAAACATTATTTTTGTAATTTGGATCAATAGATAATCCTCTTAAAAATATGAAATAAGATACATTTTGTGAGACAACATTACCATGATAAGGGATTGATAAACATTGTATGACTCATGTGGGTTCCTCCACCTGTCTAGAGGGGTATAAAACTGGGTTTTTCTTTCAAGGAGGATTCCCAACCAATTTCTTAAGAATGAACAATCTCATGAATCTTGCATTTCTCTTCATTCACGTATAAAACTGGGTTTTTCTTTCAAGGAGTATTCCCAATCAATTTCTTAAAAATGAACAATCTGATGAATCTTGCATTTATCTTCATTAATTAGAAGGACAGAGCATTGGGAGTAACCTAGAAAATATCAATACTAATCTACACACTGACATGATTATTAAATAAGAATGTGTGACAACAGAAGCCCAACCAGAGAAATAAAAAATCTATTTTGATGTTAAGACATCATGTTTTGGATTTTTCTCATTGAATCCTTTGTAATCATAAAATAAATTATATACCATCTAATGCCTTAATTTTCTTTGTTTTATTATCTTAGTATTAAAGTTTATATTTATCATTTATATTTTCATATGTGCAGTAATCCATGAATGAATCTTGCATTTCACTTCATTCATGTATGAAACTAGGTTTTTATTTCAAGGAGGATTCCCAATCAATTTCTTAAGAATGAAAAATATGATGAATCTTGCATTTCTCTTCATTCATTAAAAGGACAGAGCACCAAGAGTAACCTAGCAAATATCAATACTAATCTACACACTGACACGATTATTAAAGAAAAATGTGTGACAACATAATCCCAACTAGAGAAATAAAACACCTATTTTGACGTTAAGACATCATGTTTTGGCTTTTTCTCATTGAATCCTTCATAATCATAAAATAAATTATATACCATCTAATGCCTTAATTTTCTCTATTTTATTATCCTATTATTAAATTTTAATATCATTTATCATTTCGAATGTGCATTAATCCTTGAATGAGTCTTTAAAGTGTAATATTGAATTGGGTTAATATAATATTAGAGTCTTAGAGCAAAGACTTTCTACTTCCATGGTAGTTAAATTGACCTTGATTTAGAGGACGTGAAACTTGAGAATTCAACATATTTGCTTCAGAATAATCAAACCCCTAGTTTAACATTTTGTTTGTATGTTTCTGGATTGCTCCTAGGTGGCTGTCTAATCACTGACAATAGAGAACAAGGGCATACACAAGGCCTTATAAGATATGTTAGCCATATGCTTTATCCATATGATTGTTCTTGGATACACTTTTCTTGGTCAAAATAACATTACCTATAATAAGACACTGGGCGTAACTATTGCATGTAATGCTTAGAGCCTTTGGCTAGCCTTTTTTTTGGGGGGGGTTCTTTTGTTTACATTTTTCTTTAAATTTATGTCATTTGTCCCTTTGATATACACAAATGACTTTATTTATGTGCTATTGTGCACTCACACTGATATAAACACATGATGTATATGCTTTAAGGTCCATCCCCTTATAACCTGAACATGTTAATGTCTCATTTATCCTTAACTAGGTCTATTATATCTTTATTGAATTTTATGTTTTGGTAGCTCTTGTTTTACTCTATTTTTAATTTTTTTTTTTTGTATTTATTTCACATGGAGTTGTCATTTGAAATGTGAATGTTTAAAATCTAAGATGCATTATATTTTTTGTTTGTTAGGTAATTTGATTCCTAAGAAGACTTGCACGCCTAACCTATGGCTTCTTGAGTAACCATGACCTATGGACATCTAATCCATCAAAATCACTTGGGGATCACACCTAGCCTGTGCCACACCAGCCCTTAGGATGTTTGCATTTTTGTCCACATGGTTTCAAAACGATGACCTTTTCACCACAGAGTGCCTTAACAAAACACCCTGTAACTATCTATTCTACGCCCAATGGGCTATCTGAGATGCATTATTAACAAACAAACTCTGTGAAATTAATTGCCATAATTTTCATGTTTTATTTTATTTTCTTTTAGTTTTTTCAATTCAACATCTGAAATGCATTATTAACAAGAAAAATACGTGCAATGAATTTCTGTGATTTGTATGCAAGGGTGACTATTTTGTTTTCATGTTGTTTCTTAGAATTTGTTTTACTGAGCCCTAACCTTGCAAATCTATAATTTTCTATCATTTCAGATTTTGTGGGAGGATGATGATATTTGGTCAAAGTGGGCATGGGGTGACAATCAATTGGGGTTATTATCTCAATGATATCCCACATGTGGTGCATTGTCCTACACCAGCCGAAAACGATGAGGTTTGATTCTAGTTTCTTTTTCATTTACGTGTTGAAACTTGAAACATGTTGATGTTTTCTCTTGTTATGTAAATACAATGATGTCATAAAAACATGACTTTATGTGTTGTAGCTTTTGTCATAGAATTCAATTCTTCTTTAAAAAAATCTCTTATTTCTTTTTTAATCTTGGTTCCCTAACTAAACACAACACTTTATTTCTCGGAAAGTTCAACTTTCAGATTTTTTAAATTATTCTCTTTTTTTAATGCAGATCAACCTGCATTGTTTATTCCTATGGTGGATATCTACTTATGTTACTTGAAAATTCATCTTCCTATGAAAGGGAGTTTCACTTTCTAACACTTGTAAGAGAGATTATTTAACTTATATGATAGATTGACTAACACATGTAACTATTTTGAGAAAGATTCCCTTACAATTATGAATTTTTTTATTGGACTTACAAGTGCTAGGTAAGGTGCATTCCCTTCAGAGAGATTCTTTATACAAGTGGCACATTGTTCTTTTCATAAGGGCTCATTAATTTGGTGCTTTATTTGGCATAGGTTGGGCACTCCACTAGGTGAGGTTACCTGGGATATGGACTACTCCATTTGAGTCTATTATTAGCTAGTTATAAACCTCTCCCTATTATTTCTCTATAAATGAGTGGGGATTTTTGTAGATTGAGTATGTAATGTCCCAAACTAGATTTTTGCAATAATCTTTACAATTACTATAGAGGAGTTTTTTACAAAAATGACATTGCCAATGATTTTATGTTAATTATTAATGTGAGGACATTTCATCAAGCATATTGCACACAATTTAACATGAAACCCTCATTTGACGGTAAATACAAGCAACAACTCAGCCTTGTTTTATTAACATGAATCTGAACATACATGAGAACCTATTAAGAGAATGACACAAATGGTTGACAATGATCTCTCCAATGAGTTTGTTGATGCCCAATGAGAAAATTGGCTGGCTTCTCCTTCAAGACTAGTTAGGGTGGAATCTTTCACCACAAAAGGCTATTTATTTTAATCAACTTGGGTGGGTGACTGATCCACCGAAGAAGATCATGCTTTGGGTTATAAACCCTTAAGCAAGCTCAAAGATCCAAATTAAACAATCCATCAGATATCTAGACATGTCTAAAGAATGATCTTGAGCTCCCTTTATAATCTTTGACCACCCCAATACCATGCACAAGTATTCCTTGGATACCAATATCATGGTCAGGTATTCCATGGGTGCCAATACCATGGGTACCAATACCATGGGAAATTAATCCATGGGCACCAATACGATGGGAAAGTAAATACATAATAATGTGAAATAAGTTCCCCTTTGTTCTTGTGACCATATTTTAATATCATTAAACCATTTGTTTCCCCTACAATGATTGCTCAAAAAAGGAACATGGTATTCTTCCCTCCTCGAGATTGTCTGTCCTCAGGCAATGCCATAACCTTCATATCAATACCCAGGTCCCAAATGTGCCACTGTGCTACTTCATACCACTATACTATCTGACCATCAATAAATCCCTTAATACATGTTCCAAATATACCCCTATCATTGGGCCACAAGTGGATCCATTGTAGCCTGAACCGTCTCTTAGTATCACCATCCATTGTACTTATTTCCTCCATGATATGGAACATGTAAATGGTATGTAATTTATTTTTAGAAAATATGTTTTATAGAGTATCTTCACTAAGCTTCCATGTTGTGGGTAGATTACATATGTTTTCAAGGTCACATAAGACTTGCTCCTAGCACCATCTGCATTTACGTGGGGGTTTCAAACCTAGTTCTTTGCATTAATACAAGCCCTATCACCTCGTTGCTTATTTCTAGACCACACAACCACAAACAGTAAGAAGAATTATATACCGCAAAATTCTCTTTCCTGCATTCCAATTCACCATTCTAACACTATTCAAAAATCTTGACTGTTGATTTGTGTAGCTTGGGAGGTACTACCACAACCCTAGGGTACCAGGTTTGGAAGGAGTTGATCCACAGAAGGGCTTTGTCGGCAGTGTATCCAAGCAATGGGTTTTGTGACCAAAGTTGTGGGCATGAAACCAAGTGAAGAAATAATTGTTTATTCATTGTTTGTATTAGGGAACTCTTAATGGAGCAAGGGGGACCTAAGACAACCATGAAGTGTCGTGATCAAATGAAATAAGTCTATTTTCTAATGTTAGTTGGGGCTTTATAAAGCAAAATCAAGTTGACTTGGGTTTATGTCATGACCTGTGGGGGCTAACGTTTACCCTCATAGAACACTATAATAAGGAAGAGATGAAGCTCATTTGTACACACCACAAGAACACTTCATCATAAGGAGACTCCTTTATTAACACATTTAGACACCACTCCAGCTTGAGCTTACTCTTGTAAATTTAAATAGTGAACTCAATAGCGAACAAGTGAAAGTTAGAAAAAATGGAGAATGGTCAAATAGAAACAATATAGTTGAAATTTCTAGCAGGACTGAAGCAAACTCTTCTGGTTAAATCATCTCAACTTCTTTGAGGGAGTAGTAGACAAGAAATCCACATTGAATTTCAATAAGTAACAACCCTCAAATGTACAAGGATTATGTATGGCCCTCAAATGTACCAGCAATGTTGTCTCTTTCCAATTATATGTTGCCTTCTCCATCTAAGATAACAACAACTTCTTCAAATTATGGCCTCAGCTTCCTTTGTGAGCCTATAAAAAAAAATGATTTTATTTTTCTTTCATTAAATGTACCATGCAATGTTGACTCCTCTCTTCACTTACCCTTTTCCATCCCTTTCAACCACCATGCTTAAATAAATATGCTAAACCATGAAGTAAACTTTAAAGCTACACCTAAAGCATTTCCACAATGTTCTCTCTTCTTATGCCATGGAATTTTACTGCTTTATATTTTGGAAGTAGTTTTCACATTATTTTTTTATTTTGACCCTGTGACATCTTACATCATTTATGTAAATCATGATTTTTCTGGAGTATCCATAATTGTGTATGAAAACTGATTATGTGTACTCCAGAAAAATCATGAGTTACATAAATTATTTAAATTATTGAGTGTCATTTTTAGCTCCCCACTCTTATTGAAATTCAAAATAGATTTCTTGTCTACTACTCCCTCAAATATGCTGAGATGATTTAACCACAATAGTTTACTTCAATCCTGCGGGAAAATTCAACTATATTGTTTCTAACTGACCATTCTCCCCTTTTTCTAGCATTCACTTGTTCACTTATGATTTCACTATTTAACTTTACAAGAGTAACCTCAAGCTAGAGTGGTGTCTGAATGTGGACTTGGACATAAGGCAGTGACTCATTTTTCAATGATCAAACTGAATTTCTACCAAAATATGTCTAAGACAGGGCATTCACCATAATTATCGACCCTCATATTTAACCTGCGTTATTTTTATATGAACTTTTTTATCATAATAGATGTAGGTGTTATAAGTGGTAGAACCACTGAAACACACAACATAAGATTTGAGACTGTTTTGCTTGAGAAAAGTGTCTAGATCTCATTCTACATCGGGGCTTTCATGTTATCTTCCCTCTAGATTTGTAGTACCCTCTCCAAATGTACCAACAATGTTGTCTCTTTCCAATTATATGTCTCCTTCTCCATATAAGATAGCAACAACTTCTTCAAATTATGGCCTCAAAGCTTCCTCTCCGAGCTTGTAAAAAAATTGATTTTTTCTTTCTTTCATAAAATGTACCATGCAGTGCTGACTCCTCTCTCCACTTACCCTTTGTCAGCCCTTTCAACCACCATGATTTAATAAATATGCTAAACCATGAAGTAAACTTTATAGCTACACCTAAAGCATTGCCACAATGTTCTCTCTTCTTATGCCACTAAATTCAGCTGCTTTATATTTTGGAAGAAACTTTCATATTATTTTTTTAGTTTGACCTTGTGACATCTTACATAATTTATGTAACTCATGATTTTCTTGGAGTACCCATAATTCTATATGAAAACTAATTATGGGTACTCCATAAAAATCATGAGCTACATAAATTATTGAAATTATTGAGTGTCATTTTTAGCTCCCCACTCTATTGAAATTCAAAATGGATTTCTTGTCTACTACTCCCTGAGAGATGCTGATATGATTTAACCACAAGATTTTGCTTCAGTCCTGCCAGAAAATTCAACTATATTGTTTCTATATGACCATTATCCCTTTTTTCTAAAATTCACTTGTTCACTGTTGAGTTCATTATTTAACTTTAAAAGAGTAACCTCCAGCTGGATTGGTGTCTGAATGTGGACCTGTACATAAGGAAATGACTCATTTTCCAACGATCAAAATGAATTTCTACCAAAATATTTCTAGGATAGGGCCATTCAGCATAATTTTCGACCCTCATTTTTAGTCTGATTTATTTTTCCATGAAGTTCTTTATCATAATAGTTTTAGGTGTTATAAATTGTAAAAGAGTCTAGACCTCATTCTACATCAAGGTTATCGTGGTATCTTCCCTCTAGATCTGCACTACCCTCTCCAAATGTACCAACAATGTTGTCTCTTTACAATTCTATGATGCCTTCTCCATCTAAGATAGCAACAACCTCTTCAAGTTATGGCCTCAAAGCTTCCTCTATGAGCTTGTAAAAAAATGATTTTTTTATTTCTTTCATCAAATGTGCCATGCAGTGTTGACTCCTCTCTCCACTTACCCTTTGCCAACCCTTTCAACCACCATGCTTTAAGAAATATGCTAAACCATGAAGTGAACTTTAAAGCTACACCTAAAGCATTGCCAAAATCTTCTCCCTTCTTATGCCATTGAATTCGACTGCTTTATATTTTGGAATTAGTTTTCATATTATTTTTTTGTTTTGACCTAGTGATATCTTACATATTTTATGTAACTCATGGTCTTTCTAGAGTAACCTTAATTGTGTTTGACAGTTAATGGCTATTCTATACTAATATATTGGAATTACGCTCTTCCCAAATTCAATGTGAGAGGTTTGGAAGTATGATTGCATGTTTATGGTATTCCTCCATAAATGTTTTGTCTCTGTGTTTGCCACATTCAAAATTATAGTTCCATGATCCACATCAAAAAGATTGGTTCAGAAAGCAATATGAAGAGGTAATTTATGATACAGATTATACATATGGGTAGATGTTTTCTAATTAATTTATATGCCTATCATACCTATGGCATAGGACACCCTAGATCCAAACTAATGTGCATTTTTATGCAAGTGTAAAGGTTGCAGATAAAGTGGAAATGTTATTTAGGGAGGTTTTTAATTTTATCTATCAGATAGGATAGAATATCACGACATCTGGATCCTTTTATTATGGTATTAAGGTTACTGAATCAAGGAGGAAAATTGCAAAGCTTGAAGGAATGTTGCATAAAGAGATCTTTGAATTTGAGGTGATATTATAGATGTATATAAAGGATGTCTAGTATACTTTAGGTTGTCCAACATGATATTAGAATAGAATAATCTTTCCACTTAATGAATATTTCCATATTTTTTTATAGAAATTTCTTAGTTGGAAATAATTTCTTCATAGTGTAATTCATTCTTTTAATGCAATCTGTCAAATTGAAATAGGGTTTGTTGCAAGAGGCCATCATTAGTGACGGGTAAGTTGGAAGACATGTTGCTGATATTTCTGTTAGCTCCCTATAATCAGCAAGATTGGAAAATTTTGACCGCAGGGAGAAACATCGTTTCAACAGCTTTGGGATTCTAGGATCTAGCCCTCCTGAATCCAGAGAGGGATCTCTCCAACAAGTGAAAAGATGGATTTTTCTTTGAAGTTTGGGGTAATGATATTAGGCTAGCTATGAAGGCCAAGGGTTTTGTTTTTTTCTTGGATGGTTGAGCATGACTATTGTTTGAGGTGGAGAGTCCTAAATGTAAAAAGTTTCAAAGGTGAGAAGTTGCAAGCAAATAGAACAGCTTTGGCTAAAAATATAGATATAACGCTGGCTTTTATTCCATTGGGATATGGAGTCATATCAGGGCTTTAATTGAGCAACAACATCAAGAGTGATCCAAGGGGAAAGTCATCTATATCACAAGATTGTTGAGATTATAATGATGGAATGGAAACAATAAAGTGTTGGAGGGGTGGAAACTGATAATAATTTCACCAAGGATTTATAGTCAGTCCAAACAAGAAAATCCTCTTAAGTAACTGTTTAAAACCAAACAAGAATAGGGCTAACCATAGACTTCTTGGGCAAGTTTGTATTAAAGTAGCTTAATTGACAAACAATCCAGTAATCCGCATCATTACCTTTAGAAAGTATGAAAAAACATAATAGAAACAAAACGTAACCTAAGATCAGATAAGGTACTTTTAAACATGGTCTGCTTTCGGTCACCACCAAGGGAAACCTTCAGAATCTACCTTTGGAGAATAGAAACTAGAAACAGGGCAAACCATAACTTTTCTAGTCTAACTTTGATAAGCAAATGATGAAAATAACTTTCAAGAACAATGTTTAAATCAAACAGTAGGATGAGGGAACGCCAACATTCCTAACTCATTAAACCGTATTAAATCAGTCTTGAATAAAAAAATTGGGGGAAAACATTGAGATAAAGCTTATCAGTGCGAGAAGGGTACTGGTAAACAGTAAATCCTAACTCTATAAATGTTGTTCTTTATCAGAGAATAGTGAACAATATGACATACATAGAAGCAAAAACAATAACAAAGAAAGGGCACTTCACCAGTGATCTAGACCAGGATCCCAAGAAACAACTTGTTATTAATGTCAAACCAGTTACAGTCTTCAGGTCCAATGTTTCAGTTCAGCAATCATCTTCACTTTTCAGCCTAACTTATCTATCACAAGCAGAGCTCTAAGAGCCAGTGAACACTATTTACAATAAGAAGTTTTAAGCTTCAAATATATTTCAAAGTTCTGCAACCAACCTCAACCAACAATTTCTCATCTCCTACAGCAGTATTTATAGAAGAATGAGGAGGTGAGATCTGATAAAATATCTCTCAGGACAATCAATACAGAGTGATGACTTCTCGGCCTTTGAGGGGCTCAATGAAGAAGTTTATAGGTTTTTCATTGTATTAATTGATATACATTAAAGATTTTAAGCTCGGTGGGAGCTTTTGTTGACTTTTAAGGTTTTGTTTCATGTTGGAGTAACTCTGCAGATATTTTTTGCATTAAGTTCCTTTGGCAGAATTAATTCTTCGGCTGCGTTGAGGTAAATATCTAATTTGATCAATCACTTCGGCCTTTGCTTGAATGCTTGTGGCTACAGGTGGCACTCTGGTAGATGAGAGGAATCAATTTTCCTCAGATGTGGCGGTGGAGGCCTTTCTATCTGTAGATATTTATGATTTCCTTTAACTCTGATTTAATTTGGAGGATTAGGCTTTTGATAATCAATCTTAGCCATAATCCCCAAATTTATCTTCAATCTTCTGTTCTGTTTGTGTTTTGTCTTCAACACTAATACTCTTTTAATTGTGATTTAAAATCACTGTGTCTTGTTGATGTGCAGGCCGCGCAGGGCTCTCAAGGCATCAATGCCCATGAAGCATCGACGAAACGTGGATCTTGAACCCTGCAAACGGTTTTCCTTTTATGAATCGAAATCACAGGAATCGTCATTCCCGGCCTTCGGCCTTTCTTTCAATATAACGGATAAACCTTTAAACACCTGCAAAATACAAAACTTATTAAGAAATCCTACATTTTTTTGGAAAAACTGCTTCAGAGGGCATGGGAGGAGTGTATCCGTTGGATGGCAGCATCCAACAGTGGAGATCCGTGTATAATGGTCGGAAGGAGAGCGATGGGAAGTAATAAACTAGATTCGTCGATCTGCAGAGATCGATGGTTGGGAGCGATTCGGGACTTATAATAGAGAAATGGTGAAAATACAAAGAAATAAGGTTAAAAAACCTTAGGCGGAGGGAAAATAAATTAAAAATCGAAATGGGTTTCAGGAGGAACACGAGCCGTCAGATGAGATCGAACGGACGGTCCAGATGCAATCGAAGGCATTCAATCGGCGAGGAAATAATTTTCACAACGCTAAAAACTTGCGATGCGATTGAGCGATGACCGTTGATTTGAGAATTAGATCAACAATGGGGAATGAATCGGAGGGATGGCCGATCGGGGGGAACAAACAAACGTGCCTGATGAAACTTGTGATGCGATTGAGCACTGATCATCGATCTGCAGATCAGATCGATGGTGGAGAATGAATCGGGAATCGACTATTGGAGGGGGCATTATGTTAAATGTGCTCAATGAAAATGTTGTGATGCAATGTTGCGCTGGCCGTTTGATCGGCTTACGATCAACGGCAGGGATTGCTTTTAAAGAAAACTGGCGGAAACCCTTCATAATGCATGAAAAACCCAAAGTTTTAATATAATACAAAGTTTTGGTGGATCGGGACGGAAAAAATATATATAACATGGTTAGGTGCCTATCTGCGGGGACTTTAGTTATATGGAACATGATAGGCCTGGGGATTTACATAATGTGAGGGCCAATCGCAATTGGGCCTTAGGGCTTTTCAATCTACCCATTGTAAAAACTCCCGATGCGATTAAGCGCTTCGGGACTTCAACACTTGGTCCCAGGGTGTAGGTTATATGAAATGAAAGGTGGAGGGGGCGGAGTTTATATATATGTGACCCAATCACATCAGAAAGTTTGATGCGAGTCTTTACAATCAACCCATTGTGGATTTCTCCGATGCGATTGCACTTCGGGTCTTTTTAATCTAACCATTTTTCATTTAAAAATCGTTGTATGGGCGTGTTAGACCAAAAATTTGGATAAGTGGATTATAGGACTTAACAAAGGAAAAAATCAATAGGACAGGGTTTATTCATTAGTTTGAGCACCCAATTGTGGGACTCTAGTTTTGTGAAGCGGCAAAAGCACCGGGGCTCATCTATAACAAAGCTAATCGCATCGGAGGCTTTTGTGAAGGCCAAAGACTTGCACTCATTGATTATTTCCGATGCGATAAGCGCCTGATGGGCATAGTGCCTAGTTCTTAGGGCATGGGCACATGTGGGGAAGTGGTTAGGGGGCTTAGCCGAAGGGGGCTAAAGCCTGAAACATAAAACATGGATTTTTATGGATTTTCAATGTTTTCAAAGGAATTTGAGGGTTTCGGTAAGGCTAAAAAGTGAGTTCTTAACCTTTTTAAAAATGATTTTCATGAATGGAAGAAGAGGAATCATGAAAATAGAGGAGTTTTATGGAGAAAAGGGGAGCAAAATGAAGGTTATTTTTGGGTGGAGGAAGGGGAAAAATGATGATTTTGCAGCAGTATTTTTACTTATGGAAACAACAGAAATTCTAAGTATAGAAAAGGGAACAGTAGTGAAGATTTGGACAGAGGCATGAGGCCTTCAAGAGTCTTCAAAAGACAACACTTTTTAGCAATAGAATTTTTTTCTTAAAGGCTCCAAAAATTCTTAGCCACCTTTTGCTATAACAAATTTTATAGGTGGCTAACAGTCGCTCCACTTGGGGATGGTGCCTTCTTGAAGGCATCAAGAACTTTAGACTTGCATTCTCTGGGAGGCTGACCTGTGCCACGTCCATTGTGTTCTCTGGGAGGCTGACCTGTGCCTCATCCATTGGGCTGCCCTTCCTTTGCTGGGATGATCTTACTTTGAAAACATATTAGTAGCCATAAAAACAACGGAACTTTCATCAACAAGCTTTCTACCTACCCAATCCTACTGATCTAACATTTTTTCTTCTTTAGAGTGCACTTCGATTGGCAAACTCTTTCTCAACATTTTATTATTTTGAAAGCAGGAAATATAAACTATTTCTACTCCTCATTTCTTCATGTACTCAGATTAAACAGTTGAGCCCATATGATTCTCTACCTAATCTACTAATCTGTTAGGATTAAACAGTCTCACAGATTTTTATTCCTCTAATTTCTACAACAGAAATTTAAAAGCATATAAGTCAGGATTGAACAGTCTAACTTGATGCTGGTCTATGGCATAAAAAAAAGTTGCACATAGACATTATTTTGTACAAAATTTAAAACAAAATGGAAGGTTTGAGATCAGAAATTTCAAAGCATTTCCTTCCTCTTTTCTACAGCTTTGTTTTGACTCTTACTTGAGCTGTCTTTCCTTTACCAACTGGTTCAGATTTTGAGTTGTTTAGAACCAAATTTTTACATCTTTTGACTCAGAATTTGAAATAGGTTTGAGTCATTTCTTGATTTTGAAACTTAGGTTCATATTTTGAGCATGTTTGAACCTTTAATTTCTATCCTAATCTATCTACTAATAAGCCAATATTAAACAGTTTGGCAAATCGAATTCACTATCCTATCAGCAATAAATTTAAAACTAATTAGTCAATATTAGGCTGTTTGACTAACTATAAGTGTGTTTTTGAGGAGTGGCATTTAAGCTTGCACACTTTTAGATTTGTTTCTCTTTTTTGGTATGGGGCTGTACCTTTCTTGTTTTCACAATCTGCCCTCTTTTCTTTCTTTCTTTGTTTTTGTATTTTTGATTTTCTAAAAAGAAGAAAATAACATGTAACTAAATGCTCAAAGGTTGAGCTTTATTGACATTCCTATCTAACCTATTCTAACTTGGAATATTTACATCTTCATATGATACAAAAGTGACAATGTAGCCAGTTGAGTAATGTCATAAAGAAGAAGAAACTCTGGCTGCTTGTTAGGGGTATCCATAGTATATTTTGAAGATTAATCTTCAAAATAAAAACTATCACAGAAGGTGACAGCTTTTCATGTCTCTAGATCGTGCAAAGTATCAATGCTTGATAACTTGAGCCAGTCGGGATCTCCACACACTCTTCCAAAGGATCAACAAAGAAAAGATGAAGGTTCTCTTCTTTTTGGTCCTCCATGTCTAGTAGATTGTCTGCTTCCAAGGCTTCAGCTTTGAGGAGCATATCTTCAGAAAGTTGCTTGGAAGCTTCATCATTCTTAATAGAAAAGGAAGAAGATTCTTCTTGAGAAGATGGTATATCCTCAGTAGGACAGTGTTCTATTTGTTTCTCTCCCTCTTATTCATCATCATCTGAACTGGAGGACTCATCATATTTGGCAGTGTTGTCCTTTTGTAGCCCTGGTAAGCTCTGGTTTAGTGGACTGTACTCTATGAGGAAGTTATTATATTCTTGAGCAGGGGTATGTTTAATTGCTTCCTCTTTTTCAAGAGAAGGCTCCTTGATTTCAACCTGCTAAAAAAATTCTTTGTTTCTTTCCTCCTCATCCTTTGAGCCGAAAGTATTCTGAGTCCCAATCACATGGAAATTATTACTGATGATCTGAAATGAAGTAGAGCAAATATCGAATGAATCTTGACTCACTTCTAGGCTTTGAAAATTTTCATCATCAATATCATAAATAGTCTGCACTGGCTCATTACTTCTTTGAAGGAACTGATCTTCCTCCCATAAATCTGCTAATGATGATCCTGCAAAATTAATCTTTGTTTGGGAAGCATCATCACTAGATAGATCAAATTTAGGAGAATCACGAATATAAGTAATACTACCAATCAAACATACTGGGTTATCAACAGGTCCTTCTTCATTCTGATCTACAAAAGAAATTTCTAAATCTGTACAACAAAGTTCTCTATGTGAATGGGCAAGAGTGTTTGTTTTGCAGAACGTTTCAGAGAGTGACTGTTTATAAATAGTCTGATCTATCTCTTTTTCTGTCAAAGGGGAAGATGTTTCTATGTTCCTTTGAACAGGAGTACAACAGTTCTATGTCTCTTGTGAAGACTGATTTCGAGGCTGGATGTCTTCTTGAGCCTCAGCTATAAGGGATGATGAAACAATATTCGAGTTTTTAGGGATATCTTGAGGAATGTTCTTTATTTCTTGCATCATGTCTTCCTCAACTGATTCATCTATGTTCTTAAAATTTTTCAATAGGATATTAAACTCATGAATGGTTGCTAAAAGATCTTAAGGATGCATCTCTTCCAAAGCTTCATCATTATCTATAATGTGTTGGGTGATGTTTTGTGATGGATCATAATATATTACACCCCATGATAATGATGTAGTGTTTTCTTTATAGTTCTCATAGAACACATATTCAAGGTCTCTTAAAGAAAAAAACTACTAGATCTTAAGCATTCATACCAATCCCTAACTTTTCCTTCTAATGTTAACATGAACATTTTCATTAGGCAATCTTCATGCCATTCAACTTTCAACCTCCATACATGTATATGAAGTTTGATGAGATGTAATAAAGGGTCATCAAACTTTTCACCTTGAAAAACAGGCAGGTTGTCATCCCAATTTACCTGGGGCATCTTATGTGGGAACCCAGTGATATGATCTCTACTCGTTGGGGCATATCTTCGTTGTATTCTTGGAATAATTTTATAAATCAAGAAAGAGTTCACTGTGTCTATTCAACCAGTTTAGAGTCTTCTATCAGTGGAGTCATTTGGTCTTTTGGGAGTTTGAGAGTGTGGAATCGCCAGGTGGAAAATTTTTAGCTCATAAGGAGGTAAAATGTTTTATGGTTCCACCACCATGTGTTTCTTGTAGAGCTGCAAGGTTTTCAGGAACTGAATTAGCTCTCAAGGGTGATCTGAAAACAGTTGAAAATTTAATCCTAGGAGAATTCCTAAGGATACTTTCTGGGTTATCAACTATTTCAGGTGGATCAGGGTCAGGATAGGCTCTAGTATGAATCTTTATAGGAGCCACTATGTTGTGTTTTTAGACCCAACTAAACAAGAAAAGTTCAACCAAGTATGACAATATTTAAAAGGTTAACTAATCTGCTTTCACAAATTTTAATCCTACAATCCTCTAACTGAGTTTGAATAATATTACAATGATAAGGATTCTTCCCAGTGGAGTCTTAAGGTCTGTTCGGATTGTGGAGTCGCCAAGTGGAATTTTTTAGCTCCTGAGGAGGTAAAAGGTTTTATGGTCCACTACCATGTTTATTGGATACCAATCTGAAATATTTTTAGGTTTTTCTGAGTTACTTTTTAGTTGTGTGGTTTTCTAAGAATATGCTAACTCTGTTTCAAAACTTAGCTATGGTTATGAGACAAAGACAATGTAATATTATGGCTAAGCTAGCTAATTTTTCAAGGTTAGATAAAGCCTTATGAGAATCGTAGGTTCTGCCTAGTTTGTCACAGATTCAAACAAGTTTCATCATGATTACCATTTCTTGGTAGTGCTTGAAAAGGCTGCTTTTAACTCACTAAACAATGTTTGTTGGCCAGAAGTGTTATGCCTAACGGTTCAACCAGCTAACAGAACAAATGTCATTAAATCAAGGGATTTCTGAGATGTCTAAAGTATTCAACAAGATAATAACTCAAATTCCCTAGCGGAGTTGCCAGAAATGTTAGCTCCCTGTAATCAACAAGATTGGAAAAGTCTAACCGCAGGGAGAAACATCGTTTCAACGGCTTTGGGATTCTAGGATCTAGCCCTCCTGAATCCGGAGAGGGATCTCTCCAACAAGTGCAAAGATGGATTTGTCTTTGAAGTTTGGGGTAATGATATTAGCCTAGTTATGAAGGCCGAGGGTTTTGTTTTGTTTTTGTATGGTTGAGCATGACTACTATTTGAGGTGGAGAGTCCTAAATGTAAAAAGTTTCAAAGGTGAGAAGTTGCAAGAAAATAGAATAGATTTGGCTAAAAAGATAGATATAACACTGGTTTTTAATCCATTGGGCTATGGAGTCATATCAGGGCTTTAATTGGGCAACAACATCAAGAATGATCCAAGGGGAAAGTCATCTATATCACAATATTGTTGAGATTATAATGATGGAATGGAAACAATAAAGTGTTGGAGGGGTGGAAATTGATAATAATTTCACCAAGGATTTATAGTCAGTCCAAACAAGAAAAGCCTCTTAAGTAACTATTTAAAACCAACCAAGAACCGGGCTAACCATAGACTTCTTGGGCAAGTTTTTATTAAAGCAGCTTAATTGACAAACAATCCAGTAATCCGCATAATTACCTTCAGAAAGTATGAAAACACATAAGAGAAACAAAACGTAACCTAAGATCAGATAAGGTACTTTTAAACATGGTCTGCTTTCAGTCGAAACCAAGGGAAACCTTCAGAATCTGCCTTTGGAGAATAGAAACTAGAAACACGGCAAACCATAACTTTTCTAGTCTAACTTTAATAAGAAAATGATGAAAATAACTTTCAAGAACAATGTTTAAAGCAAACAGTAGGACGAGGGAACGCCAACATTCCTAACCGCTTAAACCGTATTAAATCATTCTTGAATAAACAAATTGGGGGAAAACATTGAGATAAAGCTTATCAGTGTGAGAAGGGTATTGGTAGATAGTAAATCCTAACTCTATAAATTCTGCTCTTTATCAGAGAATAGTGAACAATATGACATACATAGAAGGAAAAACAATAACAAAGAAAGGGCACTTCACCAGTGATCTAGACCAGGATCCCAAGAAACAGCTTGTTATTAATGTCAAACCAGTTATAGTCTTCAGGTCCAATGTTTCAGTTCAGAAATCATCTTCACTTTTCAGCCTAACTTATCTATCACAAGCAGAGCTCTAAGATCCAGTGAACACTATTTACAATCAAAATTTTTAAGCTTCAAATATATTTCAAAGTTCTGCAACCAACCTCAACCAACAATTTCTCATCTCCTACAGTAGTATTTATAGAAGAATGACGAGGTGAGATCTGATAAAAGATCTCTCAGGACAATTAATACAGAGTGATGACTTCTCGGCCTTTGAGGGGCTCAATGAAGAAGTTTATAGGTGTTTCACTGTATTAATTGATATACATTAAAGATTTTAAGCTCGGTGGGAGATTTTGTTGACTTTTAAGGTTCTGTTTCATGTTGGAGTAACTCTGCAGATATTTTTTGCATTAAGTTCTTTGGCAGAATTAATTCTTCGGTTGCGTTGAGGTAAATATATGATTTGATCAATTGCTTCGGCCTTTGCTTGAATGCTTGTGGCTATAGGTGGCACTATGGTAGATGAGAGGAATCAATTTGCCTCAGATGTGGCGGTGGAGGCCTTTATATCTATATATCTTTATGATTTCCTTTAACTCTGATTTAATTTGGAGGATTAGGCTTTTGATAATCAATCTTAGTCGTAATCCCCAAATTTGCCTTCAATCTTCTGTTCTATTTGTGTTCTGTCTTCAAAATTGATACTCCTTTAATTGTGATTTAAAATCACTGTGTCTTGTTGATGTGCAAACCGCGTAGGGATCTCAAGGCATAAATTCCCATGAAGCATCGACGAAACGTGGATCTTGAACCCTGTGAATGGTTTTCCTTTTATGAATCGAAAGCACAGGAATCGTCATTCCCGGCCTTCAACCTTTCTTTCAATATAGCGGATAAACCTTTAAACACCTGCAAAATAAAAAACTTATTAAGAAATCCTACGTTTTTTGGGAAAAAATGCTTTAGAGGGTGTGGGAGGAGTGTAGCCGTTGGATGGCAGCATCCAACGGTGGAGATCCGCGTATAATGGTCGGAAGGAGAGTGATGGGAAGTAATAAATTAGATTCGTCGATCTGCAAAGATCGACGGTTGGGAGCGATCTGGGACGTATTATAGAGAAATGGGAAAAATACAAAGAAATAAGGTTAAAAAACCTTAGGCAGAGGGAAAATAAATTAAAAATCGAAATGTGTTTCAGGAGGAACACGAGCCATCAGATGAGATCGAATGGACGGTCCAAATGCAATCGGAGGCATTCAATCGGCGGGGAAAGAATTTGCACAACGCTGAAAAATTTTGATGCGATTGAGCGATGACTGTTTATCTGAGGATCAAATAAATGGTGGGGAATGAATCGGAGGGATGGCCGATCGGGGGGAACAAACAAACGCGCCCGATGAAACTTGGGATGCGATTGAGTGCTGACCATCGATCTGCAGATTTGATTGACAGCGGAGAATGAATCGGGAATGAGAAATCGAAGGGGGAATTATGTTAAATGCGCTCAATGAAAATGTTGCGATGCGATGTTGCGCGGGCTATTTAATCGGCTTACGATCAACGGCGGGGATTTCTTTTAAAGCGAACCGGCGGAAACCCTTCATAATGCATGAAAAACCCAAAGTTTTAATATAATACAAAGTTTTGGTGGATCGAGGCAGAAATAATATATATAACATGGTTAGGGACCCATCTGCGGGGCCTTTAGTTATATGGAACATGATAGGCCCGGGGCTTTACATAATGTGAGGGCCAATCGCAATCGGGCCTTCAGGCTTTTCAATCTACCCATTGTAAAAACTCCTGATGTGATTAAGCGCTTCGGGACTTCAACACTTGGTCCCGGGGTGTAGGTTGTATGGAGTGAAAGGCGGAGGGGGGCAGAGTTTATATATATGTGACCCAATCGCATCGGAAAGTTTGATGCGAGTCTTTACAATCAACCCATTGTGGATTTCTCCGATGCGATTGCGCTTCGGGTCTTTTTAATCTAACCATTTTTCATTTAAAATTCGTTGTATGGGCGTGTTAGACCAAAACTTTGGATAAGTGGGTTTTAGGACTTAACAAAGGAAAAAATCAATCAGACAGGGTTTATTCATTAGTTTGAGCGCCCGATTGCGGGACTTTGGTTTTGTGAAGCAGCAAAAGAACCAGGGCTCATCTATAATAGAGCTAATCGCATCGGAGGCTTTTGTGAAAGCCAAAGACTTGCACTCATTGATTATTTCCATTGCGATAAGCGCCTGATGGGCATAGTTCTTGGTTCTTAGGGCATGGGCACATGTGGGGAAGTGGTTAGGGGGCTTAGCCGAAGAGGGCTAAAGCCTAAAACATAAAACATGGATTTTTATGGATTTTCAATGTTTTCAAAGGAATTTGAGGGTTTTGGTAAGGTTAAAAAGTGAGTTCTTAACCTTGTTAAAAATGATTTTCGTGAATGGAAGAAGAGGAATCATGAAAATAGAGGAGTTTTGTAGAGAAAAGGGGAGAAAAATGAAGGTTATTTTTGGGTGGAGGAAGGGGAAAAATGATGATTTTGCAGTAGTATTTTTACTTATGGAAATAACAGAAATTCTGAGTATAAAAAAGGGAACAGTAGTGAAGATTTGGACAGAGACATGAGGCCTTCAAGAGTCTTCAAAAGCCAACACTTTTTAGCAATAAAATTTGTTTCTTGAAGGCTCCAAAAAGTCTTAGCCACCTTTTGCTATAAAATTTTTTATAGGTGGCTAGCAATTTCAAAGCTAAACAGTATAAGACATCTTCTTCTTTATGAATCATGTGAATGAGATCGTCATCTTTGCCATCAATCATAACTACGTCATATTTACTCACTGTTTTTTACTTTTTGGTATGCAAATCAGCCTTTTAAAGGTAGATTTTTATGCTTTCACAACATATTTACATGATTTAGAAGGTGGGAAATCAATATTTAGTGTAATTGAAGATTTTAGGTTTTATAATTATAGGTTATTTATAGGTTGTAATTGTCTTCAAAGTTTTGCTTTTAATTGAGCATTCAACCGAACATATTGAGTATATTATACATAACTATTTGTGATTTAGTATTAACTCTTTTGCTTCATTAGAATTAAGTCCATTTTGTACTGGCAGATAATTGAACACATTGTTTTTTCCCAATGTTTTGGAGTCTTAAAATGAACTAATTAGTGTGTTATTGTTTGGTGTCCACTGCTGAAAATAAATACCCTTACGGTGATAAGTTGCAATTTTTTTTTTATTTGTTAGTTTTTGTCATATTTTGAGTGCGGACTTGTGAAATTCCAAACTTCATGTCGCTTTATGAGAAGGGGATATATATATATATATATATATATATATATATATATATATATATATATATATATATATATATATATATATATATATATATATATATATATATATATATATATATACATATTATTTTTTCCTTGTGGTTCCTTGGAGATCTGTGTTATATTTGCACATAAGTTTAGATATCATTTAGAAGTCTAAATTTCCTAATTTTAATTTGAATATTTACGTGATAAAGGAAAAAAGAAGAAGCTCCAAATCATAAAAAATCAGCCAACAACAACAACATTGAGATTTTTATTTCATTCAACCTGTAACATATTGCATCTATCTTCATCAATGCTCTTCTTCCATATGCTATCCACTTATGAAATTCCCTTTGCAGTATTTGGTGCATTTGTGAGTTATAGGTCATTTGTAGGCTATAAATCTCTTCAGAGTTTCAATTCTAAATAAGTATTCAACTAAAAATATTTAGTCTCTTATACGTATCTATTTTTCCCTCCACCCACTTTTCATAACTTCCATAACCATTAGGTAGGGACCTGCGGCTTCAATGATGTTTTGCTTTTTTAGTAAAATATTGTTGAGACTTTAATTTATTGAAATTTGTAGAATTTACAATCTATAAAGTTTCATGGTTTAATTTTCTAAAGTCTAATTATTTAAAGGGTTCTATCTCAATAAAAGAGCACATTCTTTATAGGCAAGAGGTTGGTGGCTCGATTACATCGTGCCCTGATATTCATATGGAATAGTAGTGATTAGTTTTTTGTGACAGAGGCTCTTTGACAATCACCAATGAGCTTATGGTGACATTTTTCGACCCTCACCAAAATATGAAATGGTTACGGTCAACAAACGCCACCATATGTATGCATCAATAGTGAAAACCATGAAAGGTATGTCACCATAAATCGTTGTTGTTGATATGAAATGGTGGGGGTCATTGTTTGTCATTATAGTGATTATTCGTGACGAAACTTGAAGTCTCCAATGAGTTTCTCATGACATTTTTTTACCCTCACCAAATATGAAATGGTGACGGTCAATGAACCTCACCATATACATGCACCAATAGTGACGGTCAGGAAAGGTCTATCACAATAAATTGTTTTTGTTGTTCATATGAAATGGTGATGGTCACTATGCATCATTATAATCAATATTGGTGATGGACCTTGCATGTCACTACAACACATACTTTCGGCCACACCACCTTTGGTGACATTCAGTATTTTGGTGTCAAGGCTATTGTCCATCACCATTGCTCATATGAAATGGTGACGGTCACTATCCGTCATTATAAATCATTATTGGTGACGAACCTTTAATGTCACTACAACACCTATACTATCGGCGACACCACCTTTGGTGACGTTCAATTTTTGGTGACGAAGGCTCTTTTGACCGTCACCAATGAGCTTATGGTGACATTTTTCGCCCCTCACCAATGTCCTTTTTTCTTGTAATGTATTATTTCAATTATTATTTGATTATGAAATTGTTGTTAGTTTTGGTAGAGGTTGATTTTAGTTAATAGATATGATTTCTTGATATTTGGAACATGTGATTCACATGTGTGAATAGTTGCAGGGAAACATGATTGGCATTAGCATGAAAAGGTAATAGTCGATTTTCTTATATAACTAATAGTTGGGTGATGTGACAGTGCATAATTATATTCATGTGAAGTAAGGTAATGGAAAAATAAAGGAATTGGGTAAGAATTCCTTTGGCTATGTTTGGAAACTGCAACTCCAAATGAATGAGTGCTCTACATATAGGAAGTCTTCTTAACCTTGAATTTGTCTAACACTATGTGGATTTATGCTATATTTGTAAACATGTATTTGATAAATATAGCAGATGGTTTCTATATATGGATGAATTCATCAAGGAATTGGAGTTCCTTCAGAGCTATATGTTCAGTTACAACAAAGTGCACTTAACACAACAAGGTAAGATAAATGGTATGTTATATTTTTTTGCATTGATAGTTATGTGTCTATGGAAGTATGATGCAGGGGATTGCATGGAAAAAGACACTACAATGAAATATTTGAAAAGGCTCGGGTTGAGCTTTCCCTTGGAAGCTTTGGGAACCCACGGGGATTGAATCATGTTGCTTGTTGTTAGTCTTGTTCTTTTGGTATTTTGTGTTTTTTTTTAGCTTGATTTATGGGTCTTGTTTATGTTTGGTGCATGATCATGCCACTTTGTTGTGATGTCATATTTCTTTTTATTTTCATGGTCTTCTTCTTGCTTGCTCTTGTTCTTGCCTTTTATTTTTTGGGAGTCTTAGGAATTGGTTGGGAAAGAGGAAAGTTAATGGAGCTCTGTGAGAGTTGTGTGGTACCCAATAGGTAATGTAAGGCCTAAATGAAGCTTAGTGCATGAGTAAAGGGAAGATGAAGGTAAGAATATGATATTCGGTTGGACTGGTGGGGTTCATTGGGATAAATAGACGATGGTAGAGCAATCATGAGAAAGGTAATCATGTAAGGTTAAGTAAAGGGATTTGAGGCGTTAGATGCCTTGGCTAATTCCGGAACTATGGTTTTCAATGTTTTGCATACTATGCATACATAAAGGGAGTTCTATTAAACTTGAAATTATGATATCTGGTAATTATGTTGTGATCATGATTATGATAATGTCTATATATGTATATATGCATGTGTGTATGTCATTTTCTAATGGGATCATGATTGCTTTATGTTGATGTTTATGTATACATATATTTATGTATGTATGTATGTCATTGTCTAACAGGATTATGAGTGTTTTATGTTAATGATTATATATGTACGTATGTATGTCATTTTCTGATAAGATTATGAGTGTTTTATGCTAATGATTATATATGTATGTATGTATGTATCTATGTCACTGTCTGACAAGGTTGAAAGGCGCCATTCTTGTGGAGAAATGATTATTGATGCAGGTGAATAACATGAAGAGGTTCTTGGTCTTATGAGGAATCAAGTGGGATGAGTAACTTTGAAATGTCTATAAGATCAGTGTCATGTGGACATGAATTGATATTATATGCTTGTACTATGCCTATTTTTATGTTATGGGAAGGTAATACTTAGTGGTACATCAACAAATTGAAAGTAGTGTGATCTGTGGCATGCTATGATAAGAATGGATAGTGGAAAGACACTAGAAGCAAGGTTACTTGTGGGGTCAGTGTGTGGTATATGGATGTGAAATACTACTATTATGCATATGTTGTGCATGTTGTATATTCAATGATTGTACCTATGGTTATTTGTACATGTAACATATGTAGTATTGTGTACATATGATGTATGTCTGTTACATATATGGTGTTGTTTGTATAGTGCATATGTAGTGCTAGTTATAGATGGTGATATGTATATGTTTGATATGTGGTGTTGTGTACTTATGGTGTTATGTACATGTATATCCAGTGTTATGTACATATGGCGTTGTGTGCATGTTGTACATGTGGTATTGTATGTAGGTGGTTTCGTGTACATGTTATGCATGTGGAGATGTGTACATGTGGTGTGGTGTACATGTCGTGCATGTGATGTTGTGTACATGTGGTATTGTGTACACATTGTATAGGTGGTGTGATGTACATCTGGCATTGTTTACATGTTGTGCAGGTGGATCCGTGTACATGTGATGTTGTGCACACATTGTGTAGGTGGTGATATGTACAAGTGGTACTGTGTACATGTTGTACATATGGTACTAGTGTACATGGTACATGTGGTATTGTGTGCATGTCGTATTTGTTTGGGTTGTGGGCATGCGGTACTATGTATGTGCATGGTGTAGTCGTGCTATCGTGACATGTGTATTCATTGTGTTGTACTTTGTATATGTATAGTATTGTGCTGTGTTGTAAAATGGGTGTAGGTGTGTGTGTTGTATGCTGGTGTAGGCGTATTTATTGTGTTGTATCATACACTGGGAGTAGGTGTATGTGTCGTATGTGGGTGTACGTGTTGTGATTACAATGTGTGTATGTGTATGTGATTGAAGAGAAGTAATGGCATTGGTTTATTTCTGGGTGTGGAAGCCGATCCAGTGTGTGTACAGAAAGAACAAAGGCAGAAGTAAGGACCAATGAAGGATAAGTATCAATATTTTTTTTTTCAGATTTATTATACATGTGATCTATGATTCTGATTTATGATGGTTACATGTGATTTATGATTATGGTTTATGGTGATTTCATGCGATTCATGATTTTAATTTATGATGGCTGTGTTTTGAGCTAAGAAAATGTGATATGCTTATACATGATGATTTGATCAAACAACTATTTTGACTTGTTGCAATGGGAAGTGAATAGAATAGTAAGTGTACCTTATTGACGAGCTACCAGTGAGGTATGATGTAAATTTATTTCAATTTATTTTGAATCTAATGGTATTATGTGTCTAGTAGAGGAAGCACGAACATGCTTGTTTGGGTGGTTGAAACTGATTGCAAGCATTAGAAGGAACAAATAAAAGAAATTGAAGCAGGAAGCAATATTTTGGGAAAGAAATTGAGGAGCAAGGCCATTGTACGACACTTGTACCCAATAGTTTCCATTGATTTCCATGAGAATTTTATGACTGATATGATGGTTTTGAGGCAGGTATATGCCTTGGTTTTTGTATCTTTCAATGTGAGGAAGCCTTTCCAAGGGATGGATCACCCGGGATAGGGGATTTCGGGGAACTTGGAACGTGAGTGATTGAATGGAATGGGATGACTGAACTTCCCAAGGAACAATATAACAGAGAAGGTAAGGTCGGGAATGTATTTTATTTTGTTATTATCATCGCCATATGGAATCAGATGCACATTGGGAGTGCACCCTAGAACAATGATCTGGTAACTATTCAGTAAGGGTACATTGTCACAGGATTGTAGCACTAGACATTGGATGCAAATTTGGATCTAACAGTGGATTTTGTACTTCCTGGGAAGGAGGTGAATCCTGGTATTACCTTGAGGGTGGAGGCATGAGCCTCTAGATTCCCTTGTTGTGGAGGGAGGCATCGTATCCTTTTATTTGATGGTTAAGCAAATGTGCATATGTGTATATTATTATAAATATTGTATCAAGCTGGATTTCTAAAGCTCCATAGACAGTATGGTTGTATATATGGATGTCAATGTAAATACTGCAACAATTTTTGTTATAAAGCTCCATAGAGAGTATGTTTTATTTTTATTGGTTTGTTGGTTTGTTGGTGTAATTGAGTACTGAGGATGGTGTTCGCCCAAGGGGGAGGCTTTTGTAACAGACCTAGGTTAAAATTTCATGTAATAAAATTTAATATAGGAAAAATAAGACCACGATCAAGGGACACATATTCGAAGCTAAATTTTGGGCTAAACATCCTAATGTGGGTGTTCATTTTCGTTATTATGGCTAAGGAAATTTGGCAAAGGAAATGGAATAGAAATTAAAGAGGAAAAAAATAATTTTGGCACATTTATTTATGAAAAGAGAGGAAAATAGGAGAAAAGGAAGGTGAAAGGTCATAGGTTGCATGTGACGAGGAAAATGAAGGAAAATAATGGAAAATGAAGAAAATAGAGGCCTCATTTATAAAAGGGCCTCTGAGGATCAGTTTTCAAGATTTTTTCAAGCATTGGACCAAGAAAGGGGAAAGAAAGAAAAGGAAGTACAAGGAAAGGGAATGAAATAAAATATCAAGGAAGGAAGAGAAGGATCAAGCAACTTCAACATGATCACTTGCAAGTAACATATTTCATGTGTGATTTCGTAGATGATTTTGACATACATGGCTTATGCATGTTGGTATTTGGTTCTCTTATTGTCGGTGGCATGGTTTTTCCTAGTTTTGACAGTGGTTTTCAGCCTTGACTTGAATTTTTCTGGATATCCACAGTGTGATGGGATTGATATCTGTTTTGAGCTTTGTAATTTTCAAATGGTTTTCAGAATCTGGGGCAGAGGTGGTCTTAAGGAAAATTCACAAATTCCTAAGAATCCATTGACTGGTTTTGGCAGGATACACGGTAAAGCCTGAGGGTGGTGTCTCGGTTCAAGGCCTAGTGATTTGGTGTATATTGTTGTAAAGCCTAAGAGACAAGGAGACAGAACATTCCTCAAGGATATTTGTTAACTATTATCACTCAGAAAAAAAGTGAAACATCATTTGGCATAGTCTTAGAGGTTCATGTGTCAAATGTATGGTCATAGAATTCATTTTTTATTACTTGGTAAAGGAAAATTTTAATTTTTTCTTATTAGCCTATCCTAAGGTCCAAACCCACCCCCATTCAAGTCTTTTCATGTCACATCAGTCATTATTTCCTAAAATATTTCATTTCCCAAGCTTACAACTCCGAAAAGGTCATTTTAGACAAGAATTCCTACTTTCGTAGCGAATTACACAGAAAAAAACACACTTTTCGCTACAAAACTGCTAATACTTTCATTGCGAAACCCCCCAGAAATACACTAAGTATGCTAAGAAAGGAGGTATTCCTATTTGTATTTTCAAAACAGGTGCTAGGTGTTAGTCAATGATTGAAAGGGTTAGGCTGGATGCCATTCGAGTCAGTTAGGGTAAAATCAAGGTACAATGGCCATGGATGAAGTCATTATTACCATTTTAAGCATGTACGAGTCATGATTATGCCATGCGTTGTCATCGAACTTTAAAATATTTCCCAATTGAGTCATTTGTCATTCTCTGCTCCCTCTTTTCATGTTATTGAGCTCTGGAGAGCTATTTCACTAAGCCCAAGCTGTGGCTAGCATTTTCAAAATTTTGCAGGTATCACTAATCAAGAGACACAGAGAAGCACATAAAAGTACCATGGCTGTAAAGAGGAAGACCAAAAAAGGTGGCCACTGTCTCAGATATGAGCCATCGAAAACGAACCTGATAAATGAAGACCCAACAACTTCAGATGTTTTCAGAAGAACAGGGTGTTTGTAGTTTTGCCAAAGATTGCAAGGATGCCATGTATAGGTTTCTAAAGACTCTGCCCTAAATTTCAATGGGACAGCTGCAAAAGTGGGAATGTTGAATCTCACTATAACACCAAAGACTATTGCAGTAGCAATAGGAATTCCAAGAGGGGGAGAAAAATGGTTCAAAGGTTTCAAATTCAACATGCAGGACTGTAAGAAATTTATCAAGCTAGAACATAGTGAGGTTGACCTTACAAATGCCATTCCAAGGAGCTACATGAAAGAGAATTTCTCAAAGCTATTGCTTATCATTCAGAAGTACTTCACTTGTGAAGGGAGGTATCATAAGGTGTATTCTTACCACTTCAGGCTTCTGCTATATTTTGTTGGTAAGAAATCTCTTGATATAGCTTTTTACTTATATAGAATCTTAGCAAAAATGGAAGATAAAATTCAAGCTAAATCTGAAGGAAATGAAACCTCACTCTTTCATTAGGGTTTAATCAAGTTGTTGGTTTTAGAGGAGTTAAAAATACTAGGTAGATAATGGTCTTCTTTTCTATTTGTCAGTGGTTTTGAAGTGGATTCCATTAACCCTAAAAGAATTCCTAAACCTAGAGGTATACCATCACCTTCAGTGGTAGAACAAAGAGAACCTTTAGTGGTAGAGAAAAATGAGCCCATAGGGGCAGAGAAAAGTGAACTAGTAATCATGGAAATAGAGCAATTGCAGAAACTTGATACACCTATTATTTCACCTGCAAAACAAAAACCAACTTTGAGAAAACCTGCAAAACAAGAGCCAAATATGAGTAAACATGGAAGAAAAAGGATTACTCGAAGCCAAACAATGGCTAAGGGAAATTTAGAAGACATTCTACATCCTATTGATATTGATGAAACCCCCATAGTACAAGCTGAAGATATAGATGAGGGAGGAAAGAAACTCAAGAAAGCCAAATCAGCAAAGAAGTTATAGTTTGAAGGTGAGGATGCAGGTTTCATGTTTCAGGCTAGGAAACCCATGACAAGACATGCTAGAAAACTTTTGGAAAGAAGTAAGGAAGTTTATAGGGTCACTGACACTGTCCAGCCACCACCAAATATCATTGACCTATCATCATCTGCAAAAGAATATGTAGTCATCAAGAAAAAGAAAGGAAAGGAGAAAATCATTGAAAAAACAAAGATTGAGGTCCTTGAGGAGCAGTTGAGGTTAGAAAATCATGAAATAGCAGTATTGAAGAAAGAGGCAAGGAAACATAATGTTGAAAAAGTGCAGTTTGAGAAAATGAAAGAGATTTGGGAAGAGCAGGTTGATAGTGTGTCAAAGACCTTAGATGATACACAACAATTAATCAAATGGACTCATCCATTGAGAAGAGAGGTGAAGCTTAGAGAAATGAACCTGCACTTAAAATCTAGCAACAAAAAACTGAAGTACCAATTCAAAGACCTCTAAGAGTAGTTAGAATTGATCCATGAGGAGCTGGAGAAGAAGGGCTTAAAGATGACTGTAGTTGAGGAACCCATAGCTCAACTCATCATTAATGGAGAGGAAACACCTCAAGGCTCCTAAGTTGACATTGATTATGTTTTAAGAGGTTAATGGCATGTTAAAAGCCAAGTTTCTACAGTTGGAGGTTGTTGTGGTTCCTAGAGACAGCCTAGAGTTGTGATAGACCAGTGCCTAGGACATCTTAAATATAACAAGGAGCGTGTAATATAACGTGAAGAGTTATCAGCAAAAATATCTCATGCTATCTCTTGTAAACAGGTAGATTAATTTGAATGGGACCAAAACATTCAGAAACTTGATGCAGGAAAATATATATTGCAAAAGCAAGGTGTAAAACTCTTATACAACAGCATCAGACAATTCAAAGGCAGCTTACGGTAAAGAGGGCCAGTTCAACAGTATTTCACAGAGATAAGTAATCTGAAGATGTTCATTGTGTAAGAAAGAATGAAAGAATACTAGCTGTCAAATAGATAATATCCATATACACATATCACCATGTAATGGGCTTACCAATCTAAGAATCCATTCATAATAATAGCAATTTCCAAGATAACATCACACTGAAGCTAATATAGCAGAAATATGGGTGCTGCGAAAATGGAACAGTATATCATGCATGAGCTATATTTAAAGCGCTGGACTGATTCTAACATGAGTATCAACTAGGATGAATTCACCTCAAAACCAGTGAGTCGTTCGCATTCCAAAACATGATACAGGAACAATGGATGAAAACAATATGGACAATTATATTGACACATAAAGGGAGAGGTTACATTCTATGAAATATCAAAGACTAGAATCCGCCTTACAGATGAAACTCCTCCTCATTGAAACCCAACGGGCTCTGATCATTCATACAAGAGTTCAACAAAAATGTATACAAAATTCTCTTACAGTATAATTTTCTGATAAATCTGGAACCCTTTTCTCTCTTCTGTTCTTGTTTATATAGAGACCTCTGTACCTTAGCGAGAAGATGTTTTTTGGAAAAATATCTTCCTCGCGTGCTAAGAGTTTGTTACAGGTCTTTATCAAAATAAAAAAAATTATGATGAGGACTAAGAACCTCTCATCATTCGTTGTTAGGCACTTGGCCGTTTTAAAAACAAAATATTACATAACAGTCTTGGCAGAAAGTAAATTGCAGGGGTGAAATATAAATTCCACCTGAAACTTGAAAATAACTAACTAAAGTAAAAAGTGAAAAGGCCACTAGGGCTGAATCATGAATTCACAGTGTATCATTTATGAGAAGGGGTCGAGGTTGTCGCTGACACTGGTGGCAGAACGTTTGCTGACGAGCTGGTGATCTGACTGGCAAACTAGGTGCACCCCTGCTGATTGTCCACCGCAGTTCAGGAATTGCTGCGAATCCTTCCACCTTGAAGAAGGCCTTAGTAAGATCACTTGGACTTGCCTCGATGGGGATTTCATACTTTAACAGGTGAAGGAGAATGAACTCTGGCCAGAGTGATGAAACAATTGTATCCGCTTTTAGCCGAGCGGTTTTTTCTGACAAGATATCCGTCTGGTCCCTTTCCTCCTGTAGACATGATTCATATTCTTGTAACGATCGTAGCATGGAAGGGGTGGCAGGGTCCCAGCATGATGGGAGTCCTGCTGTCGTAATTTCGGCCCAGACTGCATCGAACCAGTCCATGCTGGCTTCCAACTGTTGTAATGCCCTCGAAGCTGTGATGCGGGCCTCGTCCTTATTAATGATCTTCTGGCCTTCAACTGCTTCCTTTAACTGACTCGGTGTGCCATGCTGCTCCATATCACTAGCTCTTAACCCTTTCAAAAAGGAAACATATCCCCTGGCGTGATGGGCTCTACTGGACAAGTTAAGATCTCCCTCTTGAAACTTCCTCTTGAGATAGAGCACAGAAGATTTTATTTCCTCGATGACCTTCAAGAATTCCCACTGCTCTGTTACTACCGAAATGATCTCAGCCCAAATTATTCTTCTCCCATCCCTATGGGTTATGTTGCCCTTCAGGCAGCTGTTGAGATCAGTGATAGTCTTCTGCTGGTTGGCTCTTTCCTTCTTCTCCTGTTCAATCTCTTTCTACAGTGCTTCTATTCTTCTGGTATTGTCCGTCAAGGAGGTTTACAGCTCAATGATTCTCTGCCTTGCGGTGGATGCCTGCTTTTCCAACATATCATTCGCAACTTTCGCTATGGTCAATTGCTCGGACAGCGAGATGGTCTCTGCTGGAGTTGTGATTGGCGTATAGCTGTGCGTATCCCAGTTAGTCTACAGCTCTGTCACCTTTCTCTGAAGAGTGGCGATTGTTTCTGCCATTTTCTCCTTTCTTCTCTTTCCTTTGACAATTTTTCAGCCAAATCTGCTTTTTCTTTCTCTGCTTGTGCCAGCTCGGCCGTATGCACATGATGAGATGCCGACATGCTTATCTTGCGCTTCAATGACGTGACCTCCTTCTGTAATTGATCTATCAAATAGTGTTGCGGGTTTGATTCTCTGGTCTCTTTCCCTTTGATTGACTCCTGGAGTCCGCGTACTTGATTTTCCAGGGCGCGGGTACTTGCCTGTTCATTCTTTAGGGTAGTCCTCACATGTTCATGCTTTTTCTCCAATTTTCTCAATGCGATGGTGACCCGCATTACCTTGTCCTTCAGCATATCACCCACCACCTGAAACAAATTGCATTTGTCGAGTGTTGGTACCTTGGCCATGTCAATTGCATGCTCGGGCACCCTATAACTAGTGGTACCTTCATCAGGATCCAATATAGCCTCGGCCATAGACAATACTAGGTGTTTTGTATCCACGTTCATGGAAGCTGAAACCCTGGTGTGATATTTCTCTACATAGCTTTCTAGCCCGGCTTTGTATTTATCCCTTATTGTTCTATTTCTCTGGATCCTTTCGGCTGCCACTGGTGAAGTATGATCTCCAATGGCCTGTGAGAATTCTGAGAAGTCGGAGGAGGTGACACTATCTCTCAACACTTTGATTCTAGATTTGCTGCTCTCAGGTTGTGCATATGGTGAAAATGGCTCAAGCAGTTGTTCTTCCCCTATGACTTCAGCCTCGCTTGAGACTGTTTTCTACTTTTTACGAGGAGGAGAGCTTGCACCTGAGGGACCCACTTCTCCTTCTTCTTGGCATTTATTGATGTCTTCTTCTTCCCCTGTGGCAGATGAATCTGTCTCCATCTGCGACATCAAAGGCAAAATTTCCAGGTTAGCCTTCCACTCTAAAAATGGTCTTGATTCATGTACGTAAGGAGTGGACTTGTTCCTCTTTATTCTGTTTGAGATAATCTCCCAAGGATCATAGGGCCAAGTCTTCCCCTATCTTAGGTCCATGCCTTGCAATAGCTTCTCAACAATGGGAAGGGCATGTCTTGAGTTCACAACAAATGGGTCGATAGTGATAGGGAGTCTCAGGATGAAACCCTTCTTTGCGGGGACAAAGTGGAGCTGGTCAGCCTTGAGGGCTTGCCGAATATACTCCAGAGCATAAACTCGTCAAGCAGGAAACACAGGCAGTAGGTAAGGGTCAACCTCAGCTCCATAGACCCGAATTTCGGTGTAATTATCAGAAAGATACCAGTCCCCGGTGCTCTGGGTTTTACTAGCTTGCAGCTAGCTCTTCATTTCAGGAAAAACCCTAGGTGAGGGCGAACCATGGATGATAGTATACACAATGGGCATGAATTCATTTAGAAACTTGGAATAACCCACCCCTTTTGGCAATTGGCACACTGCAAAGTTCCAGTCAAAAATAGGTCGGGGCTGAGAATTGACCTCGTATACCCTATCTAAACCCAAACCCTCGAACTTATCAGCATGTTGATACAAGAAAAGGTAGAAGACCATCAAACAAAAATGGAAGTGACTGGTTTCGGAAAGGTCTTGGAACTGGGTGTGAATGCTGGCCGACAAGAAGCCAGGGATATCCAAAACTACCCCTTTTTGAGACATTAGCCACAGAAAATAAACACATACTTTGGAAATTTCCCCCAAAATGCCTACACCTAAGAGACCCGCGATGAGAGCAAGGATGGGATGCACTTATTCTTTGAACAGGCTCATTGGGAAAGGTTCCGCACCAGGAAGGGAGGTGGCCTGGTTGCTGGTTATAGAAGAAATGAAGTTGTTTTGATGCTCCCATGGAAATTTCGTGAACTGGGAGGTTAAAGCCACTTCACTGAAACCGGTATAGGTGGTGCTAGTGGGAAAACGAAGGGATTGCTTTATAATGTTAGGTGAAAGAGAGAAAATCTTGTTCCCCTGAGCAGAGGTGAACATGCCTCGGCCCTCATCGTAGGTATCTCGAAGCCAAAAAATAAAATCGACCACCGGGAAGACTGGGGCGGTAATCTGATTGTAGAAATCTGACACAACCACCTGATATCGATCCCTATTCTCGACATGTCGCCTAAAAAGCTCAGGTCTTATACTGCTAATGGGGAAAGGGTATTGGGGATCATAGATTCCGGCTTGCAGGTCAATGAAAGGCTCAAACCTGAGGGGGTTTCTAGTTTCTCTAACCTGAGGAGTCTCTTGTTCATTTTTCTTGGGTGTTCCCCTTCCCATGACTGACATACGAAATTTTAAAAATGAAAGGAAAACAGAGGGAATATGAGGGACGGAGTACCTGTACAATAGGTAAATTTTCTTGGGAAAACGACGCCGGGGTTGTTGATAGTGATTGGGTAGACCTGGCACTAGCTCCTGCTTAGTATATATCGTAGCTGGAAAACCTACGACTTTTACTGCAGTAAAATACAGGAGGACTGTTGTCTAAGACTGGTAATTTTGAGGTAAAAGACGGAGATGTGAAATAGGCGGGGTAGTGTCATAAGGACACTGACAGTGGAGCACGTGGCGTAAAGGGATTGGGTGTCAGCTGGAAGCAGGTGAACACCGCGTGCTAGGTTTAATACTGGTACGGGCCTCGGTACCAGCTCATCTAGAAACTTACCTTACCTTTCTGTTGCATACGCCATCTAGTTCTTGAAACATATTCTTCATAAGGTTAGTTAAATACACAGCGTACAGGCTTCTAGGGCTTGCACTTTACTCTGCCACATCACTCTCGCCCACGCTTTGCTCTGCCACCTCACTCTTGCCTTGGGTCCCCACCATGCTATGTCACTGTAACTCTGCGGGGGTACTGGTCTCTTCCCTCTCTCGCTTCTTGACCCCTGCAGAAATCCCATATGGAGAGTTCCCCTCACTTGCATATTATGGTTGCGACAAGCCTTTTGATTACCTTGCTTCGCGTCCTTTGTAACATATCTTTGCGCTTTTTGTATTACCATTACCCTTTTTGGTTTATGCCTTCGCCCTTTTGTATTTTCTCTGACCTTTTCACTTTATGTTTGGCCCCTCTTATTTCAAATGCTTTGGCTTTTAGGCACGTGACCTTTCTTACCTCGTTTTACTTTAGCCAACTCTCAAACGTTTCACAATCTGCTACAATATTTGATACATGGCTTCTCAATGTTTTAATTAAAACAATGACTAATGTTAAATACTGATCAACATTGGCTCCTCCTGGGGACGTCACGTTCATTCTCAAACATGTTGAGAACTTCGTAGACCACCTATATATATTCTGTGTATGCCATCCATCGTCCCTTCCATCTTTCAGTTTTCCTCTTCATGATTCATCAACCCACACACATTATTCAAATAACAATAGGAACAGAAAGTAATATACAAGATGGTACATCGGGCTCTCTCGGCCTGAATCAGAATTGGAAGTAAGGTTTAAGGAACTGACCATTTATAGGGGCATCAAGCAGATCTCCTTGCAAATTTTCCAACCTGAAAGTATTGTTTCCACCTTGTTCTACAATTTTAAAGGGGCCAAACCAGAGAGGGTCGAATTTACCGTGTTTCCCTTTGTCCACCCTTCGAATGTCCCATCTGAGCACTAGATCTCCTATATGTAACTTTCTGTCTTTGGCATGTTGGTCGAAAAGATCCTTCATATTCTCGTAGTATTCAACTAGCTTCTGACTTACCTGATTTCGAGTTTCTTCTAGCTCCACCAACTGATTGATCCTCCTGATTACATCATCAGGCTCCTCTTGACTTTCTTGCATGAACCTAGCTACTGGTAAAGCCAGCTGCACAGGAAAAACTGCTGCCCTCCCATAAACTAATTCATATGGGGACTTCCCAGTTGCCCTCTTGCTAGTAATTCTGTTTGCCCACAGAGCGAATTTCAGCTGGAAATCCCAATTCTTCTGATTTTCGTTGATAGTCTTCTTTAGTGCTCGGACCAGAGTTTTATTTGAGGACTCTGCTAGGCCGTTTCCTTGTGGGTAGTAGGCTGTAGAGTGACCTAGTGCAATATTATACTGTTGGCAGAAGTTGACAAACTTTGTGGATTTAAGGCCTGTGCGTTGTCAGTCACTATCTTGGCAGGGCAGCCAAATCTGGATATGATATTTTCTTCCATGAATTTTATTACCACAGCGTCAGTTGCATTCCTGGCAGGTATATCTTCTACCCATTTTGTGAAATAATCTGTGGCCGTTAATATCCATTTATGCTGTTCGCTTGAGGGTGGGTGTATTTCTCCTATAAAGTCGATTCCCCATTGCTGAAATGGTTCATCTACATGAACCGGGATCATGGGCATAGGTGCTAACTTCTGTCTTTCAGCAAACCTCTGACATTTCTCACAAGCTCTAACTCGGGCAAACACATCTCCAAAGAGCTTGGGCTAGAAGAAACCAGCCTTCAGGATCTTGTGAGCAGTAGCTCTCCAACTGTAATGACCTCCACAGATTCCTTCATGAAACTCGGCCATTATACTCTCCACCTCTTCTTCAGTGAGAAACAGGAGTAGGATGCCTGAGGGATCTCACCAATACAGCCGACCATTTGCAATAACATACTTTTGTGACCTCAACCTCAGTGATCTATACTTAGTTTTGTCGCAACTCGGCGGGCAACTGAGGGTTAGAAGATATTCTACTATCTCTTTGTACCATGGGCTGATGAGGTACTTCATGTGTGGCTTCTGAGAGGCTATTTCTATTCTCTATGATTCTTCCTTCGTCCCAGAATCCTCATTTGCTTTCATAGACAAATTGATGCCCAGGGCCTGACAGTTTGATTCAGACAGGATTTTGGCTAAACCTTGTCCCTTGAATAATTTGGTAGGGAGGATATCTAACTCATATTCCTGTATTTTGGCTATCCACTTCCCTCTTTTTCCTTCACTGTCTCCTTGGATATGAATGTCTTTAACAGCTACTGTAGGTACAAACGTAGTGATATGGGACTGCAAGACATACATACGGAAATCTTTGAGGGATTTCACCAGAGCATACGCTTGCTTTTCCAATATGTTATATTTCTGCTCAGCATCACGAAGCACCTGACTGAAAAAGGCAATAGGCTATTCATACCCCTCTTTGTTTTTTTGCAGCAGAACTCCAGCCACTGTATGAGGGGATGCAAAGGAGAAGAACATAAACGGTTTGGCATAATCCGGCCCAGCTAGCACAAGGGCTTCGACAAATGCATTTTTAATCATGGCAAAGGCCTCTCTTCACTCTTGTGACCACTTAACCTCATTATTCTTCTTTAGCATATCAGTTATGTGCCTAACTATCTCAGCATAGTTAGGGATGAACCTCCTCAGAAATTTTATACGGCCTAGGAAAACCTGAACTTCCTTCTTATTTTTGGGGAGGGAAATGCCATTTATGACTTCTACTCTCTTAGGGTCTATCTTTACTCCATATTTGGTTACAATATGCCCCAAGAGCTTACCCTCTTCTAGTGCAAACAAAGACTTCTGTGGGTTGAGGGAGAGGCCATACTTTCTACATTTCTCAAAGGTTCTGTGCAAGTGCTCAATGTGCTCTGCATCGTCTTTTGAAAACACAGTAATTTCATCCAGGTATACCACTACAAACTTGTCTTGTTCTCCAAAAAAAGCAATGTCCATGGCCCTCTGGAAAGTGGCCCCTGCATTAATCAACCCAAAAGGCATCCTAGCATACATGAAATTCCCCCATGGAGTGGTAAAGGCAGTCTTCTTTTGATCTTCTGGTAGGATAGCCACCTAATTGTATCCTGAGAATCCATCTATCATCAACATCTTGGAAGCTCCTACCACTTTCTGCAAAATGTGATCCATCTTGTGCAGTGGATAATTATCCTTTAAGGATGCTTTGTTTAGATTCCTGAAATCAACACACAGCCTTATTTCTCCATTCTTCTTCCTTACAGGGACTAGGTTTTCCACCCACTCAGAATATCTCAATGGCACAATGATTTTGGCCTTCAACAGTTTCTTGATTTCTTTTTCGATAGAGGGAAGCAACAAAGGATTTATCTATCTCAGATTCTGTTTATGTGGTTTAGCATCTGCCTTTAGAGCGATCTTGTGCTGCATGATACTGATATCAAAAATTTTTAGGTCCCGGTAAGACCATGCAAACACATCTTTATATGATATGAACAGTTTTTTGTACAGCTCTTTACATTCCTCTAGGACCTTTTTAGACAGCTTTATGATTTTAGGATCAGCCTCTGTGCCAAGATTCAGATCTTCTACCAAATTCTCCTCTACAACTTTTTTTGGCTGCAGTGGAACATCATTCTTGTTAAACAACCTTTCTAAGGGCACTAGTCCTTGGGGAATGACATTCCCTTTCAACTGCAGAAACTTGTGGCCAGCCACCTTTTCTTCCCATTTATCTCCCGAGGTGTTTTGAGCCTCCTCTTCTTCACCAACATCAATTTCCATGTTGGAAAATTCTCCAACTATTTCCAAGAATCTCTTTACCTGTTCTTCATCTTCAAACACTTGCCAATGTTTGATGTTGTCTAGGATTGAAGGCCGATACCTAACCTCAATTTCATATCTCAAGAGGGGATTCTGAGGTGGGTGAAAAGTACTGGCAGCCATTGCAAGAGATTCTGCCATCCTATTCTGTTCCCGGGGCATGAACTGGATATTGAATGCCAGGAAGAAATTCTCCACCAGGTCCCAAACTTCGTTCCTATAAGCCCTTAGCCTAGGATGTTTGGCTTGGCACTGATTCCTCACCTGTCTGACCACCAGCTCTGAATCTCCCAACACCTTTAGACTTTGTATGTTCATGCTCCTGGCTATCTGCAGCCCTTACAAAAGTGCTTCGTACTCAGCCACATTATTGGTGGCTTCGTATTCCAACTTGAAAGACAAAGGGACCCATTGGCCTGTAGGAGAGATCAATAATACCCCAGCCCCGTTACCTTCCTTGGAGTTTTCCCCATCAAAATGAAGTGTCCAAATTTCTGATTCAGGGCTCTCTATGGACTGCTCTATCTTGATCTGGTAAAATGATGGTTCATGTGCATATTCTTGGTCTTCCTCCAGCATTAAGCATGAGAAATCTCCCTCGCGACTATAAACTGGAGAATTAACAGAGTCATATGCCTTGGTAACTGTCTTGACAAATCTGGTCTCTCGGTACAGCCTCCTCTCTTGACCACCAAATATAGGTATAGTGGCATAGGTAAGATCTAGCTTGATGGATCCACCAATTTTAGTTCCCCATGACCTTGACAGTAACATGCCAAAGCGAGCTGGAATTTTAGCTACCACTATATCCATCACTACACTTTTTGCTGGGATCTGAGCCAGATTGACTACTAAGTCCTTTATCATGCTCAGGTACTTAACTCTTTTGGAGTCAAATGAATAAAGGTCTTTGTATGGATGGGTGATTTGTAGTCCTAGTTGTTCCATGACCGAGAGGGGTAGTAGGTTATGGGAGGCTTCCGAATCTAACATACAGTTATGCAGCAGCAGGTCATGTATTACTAAAGACACATAAAATGGAGAAGTGGCAACATCTAACTCCTCAACATGTGGACCAAATACTACCATAGGCCTTTCTTCTTGGAGGTTCAGACTGTCCGGGATATGTATTACTTCTGGGGGAAGCATGAAGGGTGTGACTTGGGACTGATATGCAGGCTTCTTTAACAATTCAGTCAAGGGGATTGGGATTTTTACCTTTTCAAGCTCTTTTTGTAGACTGAAGGTGGAGGAGGACCTATATACTGACACCTCTTTTGCCTCCTTATATTTTGAGTCTTTGCTCTGGAGGGGGGGTTTGACTTCTTCTATGATGGGCTTGACACTAAGGGGAGCAGCTACTTGTGAAGATGAAGAAATTTGATCACCAGACTGTAAATATTGGTCAAGAGGTCTCTTACCTTTGTCTGGAGTTCTTCGAGCTATCTCCTCCTTCTGAGCGAGTGCTTCTTCTTGAGGTATGTCTTCCTCCTTCTCCTGAGTGCGAGTTCTCTTCCTGGAAGATCTGAGGTCATATCTTCTGTTGAACTAAGCTTGCATGAAATCGATGAACTGCTTGCAGTAGTCATAAATCTTCGGATCTTCAGTGTTTTCATTAGATTTTTCTTGTGCTGGCATCTCACCCTCGTCACTTTCATGTAGGGGGCATTCAACTTCATCATTGTTTGAGAAAGAAAGGTATGCCTCCTCCTGCTCATAAGTAGTATCTTCTGTAGGTCCCTCTACTTGTCCTTCCAAAAATAGGGGATGTGGTACTTGGTCTAACTGCTCCTTCCATTCCCTTTGCAGTATCTGCAAGGGTGGCTTTCTGTATTGAGGGTTGTACCCTCTGTTTGGAGCGTTTTGGAAATTCTTGGGGGGTGAATTCTTAGCCTCCATTTCAAGCTTAACCAGCTTACTTGAAAGGTTCTTGATCATCTTGTTCATCTCCTCGATCTTGTCATAATTTGAATCTCTATCTTGGCTTGAGGTGGATACCTCCTCTTTTCCCCTTCTTCTAGTATCCTCTTCATGTTTCCCCTTGGATTTTCCAGTAGAGGCAAAATTTGCTTCTAGCTCTAGCGCATTTGTCTATGCATCATCTAGGGTGGCTAGCTTCCTTTCTCTCAGAGAAAAACCAAATTCAGAGTCAAAAGAGGCCACAAAAACAACCTTGGCAGCATTCTGGTGAGGTTTCATATTGGCGGGGAGACTCAGATATAACTTATTAAACCTTTTGATAAATTTTGACACTCCTTCAGCATGTCTTTTCTTGAGTGTGTTAAACTCTATAAGACAATGTCCATGGTCTTTCTTCTCTCCCCATTTCCTAAGGAAAGTATTCTCCATTACATCCCAGGTGGTGATGGAACGGTCTCCTAGTGTCTTGAACCATTTTCTGGCTTCACCGTCCAGAGATTGCACAAACAGTCGTAGGACCACGTCAAGGTGTTCCACATTAAAATTTTCTGCGAAGGAACATAAAACCTCAAGATGTCTCTGAGCTTCGATCTCATTTTCCCCATTGAATCGGGGCAAGATATTTAAATATTCCTGTGGCATGTCATTTAACACTTGAGGCAACGCTAGAGGGGCATATTTATTCAACAGGAAGCCAGGGACGTTAGCCATTGGAGGGGGTGGAGGTAGAGCAAGAATCTGCGGTATAAGAGGAGGCAGAGGAGGTGGAAGTGAAGTATGAATAATGATGGGAATGTACTGGACAACAGCTTGAGGAGTTGATGGAAATTACGGGTTGTGAACAACAGATACTTCCGTGACCTCCTTAACTTCTTCAACTTCAGGGGTAGGGCGAAAAGGATAATATGTAGTATCCCTTGACTCAGCTTCGTCTTTGATTCGAAAACCTTCTCGGAGTGGACTATCTGAGTAGTAACCGGTCTCTCCTATGGTGGAGTTAGGGTCTTGCACTTGGGAAACTTGAGAGGAGGAGGATGGAAAGTCTTCTAGGGAGAATTGAGGGATCTCAATATGGGTTGGTTGTCTTTCTCTCCAGCTCCTTCTATGTAGGAACTTTTCTGGGTCAGACAGAGAAGGTGTCTTTGTCTGTGATGTATTTGACCTCAGGTGTGGCTTACGAGGAGCCAGGATTGCAAAAAAATTTATCTGATAACTAAATGTGGAGTCGCCAAGGTGAGGGGTATACAACTCTCAACTCTTCATGCTCACCTAATTAAAGAGTGAATAGGTTTGTTGAGGCCCAGGGATTTTAATTTTTCTCAACTTCAGCTCCCCGACAACGGTGCCAAAAAGATGTTGTGGTTCCTAGAGACAGCCTAGAGTTGTGATAGACCAGTGCCTAGGACATCTTAAATATAACAAGGAGTGTGTAATATAATGTGAAGAGTTATCAGCAAAAGGCTCTCATGCTATCTATTGTAAACAGGTAGATTAATTTGAATGGGACCAAAACATTCAGAAACTTGATGCAGGAAAAGATATATTGCAGAAGCAAGGTGTAAAACTCTTATACAACAGCATCAGACAATTCAAAGGAAGCTTACGGTAAAGAGGGCCAGTTCAACAGTATTTCACAGAGATAAGTAATCTGAAGATGTTCACTGTGTAAGAAAGAATGAAAGAATACTAGCTATCAAATAGATAATATCCAGATACACATATCACCATGTAATGGGCTTACCAATCTAAGAATCCATTCATAATAATAGCGCTTTCCAAGATAACATCACACTGAAGCTAATATAGCAGAAATATGGGTGCTGTGAAAATGGAACAGTATATCATGCATGAGCTATATTTAAAGCGCTGGACTGATTCTAACATGAGTATCAACTAGGATAAATTCACCTCAAAACCAGTGAGTCGCTCGCATTCCAAAATATGACACAGGAACAATGGATGAAAACAAGATGGACAATTATATTGACACATAAAGGGAGAGGTTACATTCTAAAAAATATCAAAGACTAGAATCCGCCTTACAGATGAAACTCCTCCTCATTGATACCCAATGGGCTCTGAGCATTCATACAAGAGTTCAACAAAAATGTATACAAAATTCTCTTACAGCATAATTTTATGATAAATCTGGAACCCTTTTCTCTCTTCTGTTCTTGTTTATATAGAGACCTCTATACCTGAGCGAGAAGATGTTTTTTGGAAAAATATCTTCCTCGCGTGCTAAGAGTTTGTTAGAGGTCTTTATCAAAATAACAAAAATTATGATGAGGACTAAGAACCTCTCATCATTTGCTGTTAGGCACTCGACCGTTTTAAAAACAAAATATTACATAACAGTCTTGGCAGAAATTAAATTGCTCCGGTGAAATATAAACTCCACCTGAAACTTGAAAATAACTAACTAAATTAAAAAGTGAAAAGGCCACTAGGGCTGAATCATGAATTCACAGTGTATCATTTATGAGAAGGGGTCAACGTTGTCGCTGACACTAGTGGCGGAATGTTTGCTAACGAGCTGGCGATCTGACTGGAAAACTGGGTGCACCTCTGCTGACTGTCCGCTATGGGTTCCGGCATTACTGCAAATCCTTCCACCTTGATGAAGGCCTTAGTAAGATCACTTGGACTTGCCTCAGTGGGGATTTTATACTTTAACAGGTGAAGGAGAACGAACTCTGGCAAGAGTGATGAAACAATTGTATCCGCTTTTAGCTGAGCGGTTGTTTCTGACAAGATATCCGTCCGGTCCCTTTCCTCCTATAGACATGCTTCATATTCTAGTAACGATCGAGCATGGAAGGGGTGGTAGGGTCCCAGCGTGACGGGAGTCCTGCTGTCGTAATTTCGGCCCAGACTACATCGAACCGGTCCATGCTGGCTGCCAACTGTTGTAATGCCCTCGAAGCTGTGATGCGGGACTCGTCCTTATCAATGATATTCTGGAATTCAACGGCTTCCTTTAACTGAATCGGTATGCCATGCTGCTCTGCATCACTGGCTCTTAACCCTTTCAAAAAGGAAACATATCCCCTGGCGTGATGGGCTCTACTGGACAAGTTAAGATCTCCCTCTTGAAATTTCTTCTTGAGATAGAGCACAGAAGATTTTATTTCCTCGATGACCTTCAAGAATTCCCACTACTCTGTTACTGCCGAAATGATCTCAGCCCAAATTAGTCTTCTCCCATCCATGAGGGTGATGTTGCCCTTCAGGCGGCTGTTGAGATCAGTGATAGTCTTCTGTTGGTCAGCTCTTGCCTTCTTCTCCTGTTCAATCTCTTTCTAGAGTGCTTCTATTCTTCCGGTCTTGTCCGTCAAGGACGTTTCTAGCTCAGTGATTCTCTGCCTTGCAGTGGATGCCTGCTTTTCCAACATATCATTCGCAGCTTTCGCTGCGGTCAATTGCTCGGACAACGAGCTGGTCTCTGCTGGAGTTGTGATTGGCGTACAGCTGTGCGTATCCCAGTTAGTCTACAGCTCTATCACCTTTCTCTGAAGAGTGGCAATTGTTTCTGCCATTTTCTCCTTTTCTTCTCCTTCCTTTGCCAATTTTTTAGCCAAATCTGCTTTTTCTTTCTCTGCTTGCGCCAGCTTGGCTGTCTGCACATGATGAGATGCCGGCATGCTTATCTTGTGCTTCAATGACGTGACCTCCTTCTGTAATTGATCTATCAAATAGCGCTGCGGGTTTTATTCTCCAGTCTCTTTCCCTTTGATTGACTCCCGGAGGCCGCGTACTTGATTTGCCAGGGCGTGGGTACTTGCCTGTTCATTCTTTAGGGTAGTCCTCACCTGTTCATGCTTTTTCTCCAATTTTCTCAATGCGATGGTGACCTGCATTACCTCGTCCTTCAGGATATCACCCACCACCTGAAACAAATTACATTTGTCGAGTGCTGGTACCTTGGCCATGTAAATTGCATGCTCGAGCACCCTGTAACTAGTGGTACCTGCATCAGGATCCAATATAGCCTCGGCCATAGACAATACCAGGTGTTCTATATGCATGTTCATGGAAGCTGAAACCCTGGTGTGATATTTCTCTACATAGCTTTCTAGCTCGGCTTTGTATTTATCCCTGATTGTTTTGTTTCTCTAGATCCTTTCGGCTGCCATTGGTGAAGTATGATCTCCGATGGCCTGTGAGACTTCTGAGAAGTTGGAGGAGGTGACACTATCTCTCAACACTTTGATTCCAGCTTTGCTGCTGTCAGGTTGTGCATATGGTGTAAATGGCTCAAGCAGTTGTTCTTCCCCTATGACTTCAGCCTCGCTTGAGACTGTTTTCTGCTTTTTACGAGGAGAAGAGCCTGCTCCTGAGGGACCCACTTCTCCTTCTTCTTGGCCTTTATTGACGTCTTCTTCTTCCCCTGTGGCAGATGAATCTGTCTCCATCTGCGACATCAAAGGCCAAATTTCCAGGTTAGCCTTCCACTCTAAAAACGGTCTTGATTCATGTACGTAAGGAGTGGACTTGTTCCTCTTTCTTCTGTTTGAGATAATCTCCCGAGGATCATAGGGCCAAGTCTTCCCCTGCCTTAGGTCCATGCCTTTCAACAGCTTCTCAACAATAGGAAGGGTGTGTCTTGAGTTCACAACAAACAGGCTGACAGTCATAGGGACTCTCAGGATGAAACCCTTCTTTGCGGGGACAAAGTGGAGCTGGTCAGCCTTGAGGGCTTGCTGAATATACTCCAGAGCATAAACTCGTCGAGCGAGAAACACATGCAGCAGGTAAGGTGCAACCTCGGCTCCATAGACCCGAATTTTGGTGTAATTATTAGAAAGATACCAGTCCCCACTGCTCTGGGTTTTACTAGCTTGCAGCCAGCTCTTCATTTCAGGAAAAACCCTAGGTGAGGGCGAACCATGGATGATAGTATAGATAATGGGCATGAATTCATTTAGAAACCTGGAATAACCCACCCCTTTTGGCAATTGGCGTAATACAAAGTTCCAGTCAAAAACAGGTCAGGGCTCAGAATTGACCTCGTATACCCTATCTAAACCTAAACCCTCGAACTTATCAACATGCTGATACAAGAAAAGGTAGAAAACCATCGAACAAAAATGGAAGTGACTGGTTTCAGAAAGCTCTTCGAACTAGGTGTGAATTCTGGTCGACAAGAAGCCAGGGATATCCAGAGCTACCCCTTTTTGACACATTAGCCATAGAAAATAAACACATACTCTCAAAATTTCCCCCAAACCACCTACACCTAAGAGACCCGCGATGAGAGCAAGGGTGGGCTGCACTTCTTCTTTGAACAGGCTCATTGGGAAAGGTTCAACACCAGGAAGGGAGGTGGCCTGGCTGCTGGTTATAGAAGAAATGAAGTTGTTTTGATGCTCCCATGGAAATTTGGTGAACTGGGAGGTTAAAGCCACTTCAATGAAACTGGTATAGGTGGCACTGGTGGGAAAGTAGAGGGCTTGTCTGATAATGTCAGGTGAAAGAGAGAAAATATTTTTCCCCTGAGTAGAGGTGAACGTGACTCGGCCCTCATCGTAGGCATCTTGAAACCAACAAATAAAATCGACCACTAGGAAGACTGGGGGGGTAATCTGATGGTAGAAACCTAACACAACCACCCGATATCGATCTCTATTCTCGACATGTCACCTAAAAAGCTCGGGTCTTATACTGCTAATGGGGAAAGGGTATTGGGGATCACAGATTCCGGCTTGCAGGTCAATGAAAGGCTCGAACCCGGAGGGGTTTCTAGTTTCTCTGACCTGAGGAGTCTCTGGTTCATTTTTCTTGGGTGTGCCCCTTCCCATGACTAACATACGAAATTTTAAAAATGAAAGGAAAACAGAGGGAATATGAGGGACGGAGCACCTGTACAGTAGGTAAATTTTCTTGGGAAAACGATGCGGGAGTTGTTGATAGTGATTGGGTAGACCTGGCACTAGCTCCTGCTTAGTATATACTGTAGCTGGAAAACCTGCGACTTTTACTGCAGTAAAATACGGGAGGATTTCTGTCTAAGACTGGTAATTCTGAGGTAAAATATGGAGAGGTGAAATAGGCGGGGTAAGTGTTGTAAGGACACTGATAGTGGAGCACACAGCGTAAAGGGATTGGGTGTCAGCTGGAAGCAGGTGAACACAACGTGCCGGGTTTAATACTAGTACGGGCCTCGGTACCAGCTCATCTAGAAACTTACCTTACCTTTCTACTGCATACGCCATCCGGTTCTTGAAACATATTCTTCATAAGGTTAGTTAAATACACAGCGTACAGGCTTCTAGGGCTCGCACTTTACTCTGCCACATCACTCTCGCCCGCGCTTTGCTCTGCCACCTCACTCTTGCCTTGGGTCCCCACCATGCTACGTCACCATAACTCGTTGGGGCTACTGGTCTCTTCCCTCTCTTGCTTCTTGACCCCCGCAAAAATCCCATATGGAGAGTTCCCCTCACTTGCGTATTATGGTTGCGACAAGCCTTTTGATTACCTCGCTCTGCGTCCTTTGTACCATATCTTTGCGCTTTCTGTATTACCGTTACCCTTTTTCTTTATACCTTTGCCCTTTTGTATTTTCTCTGCCCTTTTCACTTTATGTTTGGCCCCTCTTATTTCAAATACTTTGGCTTTTAGGCACGTGACCTTTCTTACCTCGTTTTACTTTAGCCAACTCTCAAATGTTTCACAATCTGCTACAATATTTGATACATGGCTTCTCAATGTTTTAACTAAAACAATGACTAATGTTAAATACTGATCAACAGAGGTTACCTTTCTGAAACAGGGTCAAAATTTTGAAATTTCACAGTTTTCCACAGTTTCGTAGCATTTCCTAGGCTTGAAGCTAAGAAAACGCTACGAAATTTTCTGTAGCTTTCTTTTTGCTTCTAAAACCAATTTTTGCTGCTTTCAAGGAGGTGAAATGGTAGTGATGATGTGTCAGGTCATGATGGAAACTATGGAACAACAAAGAAGCAGAAATTTTGAGTTAAAAAAGCCATTTTTTGGTCGCTATGAAAGCGTACTGCTCTCTTTTTGTAGCGAGTTGTTTTTAAAGGTTTTTAAGCAGTTTAAAAGTAGTTTTGGATAGTTGGACACATCCAAAAGATTAGGGACCTTGCCACCAAACATTTATGACTTGAAGACCATGAAATGGAGACAGATCATCAGCTGAAGCCTTCGTTGAAGATAGGGCCCTATTTTCCTAAAAAATAGGGTTTGTTTCCATATGTTGAGGATGATATTTAAGATGTCAAGTAGTGATGAGCTATGTCATATCTTATTCAAACATGTGAGGCTTAGTTTTCATATATGTAACTATTTTAAAAGATAAGGTAATTTGATGTAATAAATAGGAGTTTGAGTCCTATTAGGAAAATTCCTGTTTTAGAGTATAGTGGTCATTTTCTGATTAAAAGACATGTTTTTCTGTTATGTAAGGTGTCATTAGAAGAGTTCGATGAATCTAGCCAAGAGGTAGATCATATCTGACGTAAGAAGGTCTATTTAAAGGCAAATTATCGAAGTTGTAAAGGGTTGGAGATTTTTTGCACCATATGTAGCTTTATGTAATTTGTTTGATATCAGTAATAAAGAGGACTTCTTCTTGATAGACCCAATATTCTCATGGAGTTTTTAATGCTTTTCTGATCTATATTTTTATGTGTTAGATTTCATCTTTATTACACAGAATTCATATGTGTATGCTCTTACTTCCTTTATTGATGAAATGACTATGTTTCCCTCTGTTCTATGTGTAAATTTCCTTTTTTAAAGACTCTTATCTACCTCAGATTCCATGTCAAGGAACCTTTCTCACTGAATATACTGATTTGTTGACTCCATAAACCCAATGGTTGAAAGCCTGCATTCTTTTCAACCTACATACACAAAAATCAAGTTACCTTTCAAATAGAGTTAGCCATCTAATCCTATCATTATCTAATATCATAAACCCCTTTGAGAGAGCCCTCTCAGACTGAAGAGGCTAAGATTCAGTCAAAATATGGTTTGAAATAGTTACATAAAGTTGTCTAATCAACAGCCAATCAAGTGCAATTTTGTGATAACATTTAACACTGGAATGTCGTAAAGGAAAAAGACATTAAAAAATTTAAAGCAGGAGGTACAAATAATTATAGGGAAGAAATACATTAGAGGAACTAAAAATTTAAATTTCCTTAAGGTCAGAAGGCAAAATTTTTTGGACCGTGCAGAGGTAACACTAGCTCTAAGCACACAGTGTGGGTTTTCCTTCGATAGTTGTGCACTGTGCAGCTATCCCTTCAATATTCGCGTGGTCCTGGGGATGAAGAATGCCACCATCTGAGACCACCGGGCACACTTGGATAAAAATATTCTCACTCAACCTATCCAAGTACAGTCGCCTTTGAACCAACTTAAGGCTTTAGTGCAACACATAAAGGAATCATACCCCCACTCTTGTGTCACCATCCATCTCGGACCAAGAGAAGGAGGGAAAATTTGAAAATGGTCTATAAAAGCCAACCTTGGAAAGAGAAATTTGAGACACATTGTTATTCTAGTAAAGTTTCTCCTTAGCAAACCAGCTTGTGTTGTCTAGTAGCGGGAGGATTGGAGGGATTCATTTGCTGGCCATCAAACATCTCAATCCAAGAGAGAAGAGTTCACCACATGTTCGTCGATCTACCATCCTTTGAGAGGAAAGAGAGGCTTACTAAAAATTTGAGGGGAAGACACCCCCTTGTCTTGGATATTGGAGCTATGTAGCTCGAAGGATCCACTATAAGAGATTTAGCATTCTATCTTATACTACTACCAACACCTAATAAAGGGAGAAAGCTCTCCATTGTTGAGTTATTAGTGTGTTTTATCTAATGAGTGCGTATATTGTGCATGTTGTTTTGTTTTTGTTTCATTGTTTATGTAGCATGATATGTTTCCATTTAACTTAGCTTATTACATGTTGAACTCGTTCCACTAACGTTTGACAAAACACTTCAACATGTGACTTGTATGTACGTAAGCAGCCTCCCTACTAAGCAAAGTGTATTCGTCCTCCTATGCGCCGAATACAATACCACAAGAATGGCGACTCCACTAGATTCTTTCTTTTGAGTTAATAATTGTTGATGAAGGTCCTTCTTCTTGCTCAGCTTGCTGCAAAATCACCCCTGCATCTTCTCAACACCTTCAGTCACCCTCAGGGAGAAATTTTGCCCAGAAGAGGAGGAATTTTTTTTTTTTATGCCCCACCATGCACATTCCGTTCTGACAAATGCACATTTCGTACTTATGGGTGGATAAGATACGCAGTAGGCAGCAAGCCCATTTTTGCTTAGTTTTTCCCATTTTTTGCAGTTGTAAAGTGTTTGGAAACCCATAAAAAAATTTCTATCACTATTTTTTGGTATTTCATGACTGGTATTAGGGGAATTTTTAGGTCTAAAATGGGTCTCTTAAGGAAAATGTACAACCAAAATATAATTTATAAGAACTAATAGGATTCAAGATAATGATGTCAACCATGGGGGATGATTCACCATTTTTAAGTAAAGGGGTAAAAATAATAAAAAATAATAAAATAATAAAACTACTTTTTCAACTCATATTTTCAACTTATCTCCCAAATTTTTTACTCAAATTTCAACCAAGATTAATTGTTGGATGCAAAATTTAATTCCTCATCTAAGGAGTACCCATGTTGCATAGTTTCGATGGACCCTACTATGCGAGAAATGAGAAATACATGAAAAAATGTGATTGCAATCACGTTTTTCATGTATTTATCATGTTTCATATAGAAAGGTCCATCAAAAGTATGCAACATGGGTACTCCTTGGATGAGGAATTAAATTTTGTATCCAACGAGTACTCCTGCTCGAAATTTGAGTAAAAACTTTGGGAGATAAGTTAAATTACGCGTTGACTCAAAAAGTAGTTTTTTCTTTTTTTCCTTCTAAAATTTGATGATGTAATCAAATCTTATTTTATTATTTCCACTATTATTTTATAGTTTCCTTAGGAGGCCCATTTTAAACCTCAAAATTCCCCTAATTTAGGATCCTTATTTGCTAGAATTTATCTTAGCAACTAAGTAGTTTTAATTTTATTTTTTTATTTTTGCAAATCACACATAGTTTAAGTAGGGAAAAGTAAGTGGCCTTCAATCCACATATGTTGTATGAACAAATGATTTGTTGATAGAAGATACAAAACACAACATAATTAGCATAAAATTAAGTAGCGCACATATCCATATATCTTTAGCTAATTCAAGTTTGCTCAAATTTTGCATTAGATTAGTTCAATTTTGTATTAGGAATCAAGACCAGGATCAAACTGTCGAAAAGAAAACAAGTAATCTCTGCCACCCTTGCACCTCATGGTGAGCTTGGGTATGCACATGCAAATTTTCTTAAGACAATTTTCCATCTTCCTATAGTCCAAACATAGTCTAACTAGGAAAGGTGTAAGTAGCCCATAATCCACACATCGTTTATTTTTGCAAGGAACAATCACACATAGGGTAATGAGAAAAGGATTATAAAGGAGCAATGCATATCCAAATATCATAACACTTGTGATTGTACACATAGGGTAATTAGAAAAGGATTGTAAAGGATCGACACATATCCACATCTCATAACACTTGTGATTGTACACTCCAAAACACACACGAATAATTGGTAAGCATTGGACCAAAAGGCACCTAGTGTGTTGGGACCTTTATCCTCTTCTTATAGTTAATTCACCAAGGCACACCCTAAGAAAATTGAGACTCTCTAAAAATAATAACTAACTGAACTCACTAAATTCTCCCCATAGGGGCCATAAAATAAATTATAGTTCAGGTTAGGACCATCGAGGGTAGGCATCCAATAAGCCTCCATGGTCATGATACATTTTGAAGCATAGATGTTGAATTTATAGGGAGCTTCAAATCCATCTATTTTCCCATGGAACAAATACCTGAGCGTTACAAGAGACCCGTTTTAGAGGGGGTTAAGCTTAACCCCAGTGCACATAGTACTTTTTGGGGCCACCTGAACCATCTAGTGCTCGGTACTAGTAGTTGATTACCAAGAAGCTCAAGACTCGAACGCTCACGTGGGACGACGATACTTCAGTGGCCAAAACTAGGGTATCCTTCCCTATAGGTGACGATGCATGAAGCACTTGATCCTAGAAGGTGTCGCCAGTTCTTTCAGGACGTTAGCCCCAGTACCCACCAGAAGACATCTTCGCAAGGCCCAATTACATTGAGAGTATAAGGACAAATAGGTCTATATAGACTTTTGAGTATCATATGCAAAAAAAACAAAACCACATTTTTTTCTTGCTTAACCACATAGCGTTAATTTAAAGGAAAAATTACCTCTTATTTTTTCGCTTTGTTTTATGCGTGTGATGGTATTTTCTTTGATAAAAATATTCCTTCCTCCGGCAAACCCAAGGTATCACCAAGATTAAGCTAGTCGACACCATAACAAACCCAACAGGACCCCGTCAATATAGGTGTTTCTTGGACCTCCCCCCATTAGAGGGAGGAGTGCCAAGTCTCTCGCCATTTAGGTGTTTAAGATGACACACCGCCACCATTATCAGTTCATCCTTTATCTAGGCATATATGATTGTAAACCCCCAAGGATCACCCAACACCACACTAGTGGAAACCCCAATAGGGTCACGAAACTCAACTCCTCCCGCAACCCGTAGAGGCTAGAGGAGTGCTACCCCTTCGGGGAGTCAGCAGAGTATTCATCAAGGCATGCCATAGGGTAATATTCCCTAGGTCCAGCAGCTTGAACTCATTTACACCCAAATCAAGATATATTTACAATGTCCTACAAAATTCCCCGCGCCTGCAAACTTATAGAGAGTTACCAGGTGTGTAGAATACTGTAGACGTTTTGATCGGGTCCTTGACTCAAGGTCACCTAGGCTATAGTATCTAGTACCTAGGATACTCTTATGATTCTACCCAGAATGCTTCGCAACCTGGCTACCGTCAAAAACAATCTACACCTTTGCAGAATATCACTAATAGCGTGATACCATACCATCCACAGCAGGGAGGCTCATACCCTCCCTCGCAGGGGAACCAACACTCAGCTAGTAGAGTTGATGCAAGAGAACCCCCCCAAAAATATTACACTAATCAAGGACAGCGGGACCTATTCCCCCTTTCACTGCACAAAATCCACTACTACAAAACAACGCGCCGATGAACCTAGTGCAACCATCCCAAGCTTAATAATGACAATCGTACGACCAGGAGAACAAAAATATCTCTCCAAATGCTGCAAAAAAGAATCCTAGAAATAAGCAAAAGGGAGACTCTGGATAGGGGATCAGTAATCAACAATACCCCCTACGATCTCAGTCTGGGGGCAACCCCAACCGAAATCAAAATCAAGAGCCAAATAATAACTCCCAAGGGAAAAATAAGAGATCCAATCTAAGGAAAAATAATTCTTCTGCCATATGTGGTGAATACGGCCATTACACTCACCACTGTCCCGAACTCCCCGAATTGAAAAAATTTCAGGGTAACCATAGACAAGCGGGACCTACTCAACAACCTGCTATAATGCATGAGCCTTTCCCCCACCAAGGAGTGTTTAACACCCAACAACAAAAAACACCCCAAAATGATATCGGAGGTGGAAATCATGAAATTTACATGGCTAGTGAAGAATTATTCTTCCAAACAAGGAATAGAAACTATGATACACCTCCAGACACCATCCCATTAGGTATGATTACGAGTGCACCTACCACACCATTAACCATATCCAAATTACCTATAGAGCCCCTTGTGAAAATATTCAAGGGACCAACCAGGCGGTAGGACATCACTCTAAAGATGCTCATAGCTATAGCATAGTTGATGATTTATCACAATCACCAGTTTCCATTTCAGCCTTGGAAGTCCTACAATATTACCCAAGACAACGAAAAGCCTTAATTTCCACGTTAGGCGCAATTGACACTTCTGATTCATGCATAATGGTCTTCAACCTAGACAAAGAAAGCCCCATGCTTCCTTCTCTGGTCACTTTCCAAATATCGGTTTCAATTCAGAACATCACCCTACACTTATGCACCGTCGATGAAGGAGCATCCTCATGCATCATGTCAAAATTAGTTTGGAAAAATTTAGGATCACCTGAATTGAAACCATCTAACATCATGCTTAGAGCATACGATGGTCGCCCTTCATCCCCCATCGGTCTATATCAAAATGCCCCTATAAACCTAGTTAGAAAGACAATACTTATAGACATTGAGGTCGTAGATGCATAGGTAGACTACAATATACTCCTCGAGTGGAGTTATATGTACGCCATGACTGCAATAACGTCCTTTTTATTTAGGGTAATTATGTTTCCCCATGAAAATCAGATCATCACCATCGACTAGCTCACATATTATGATAAGAAACCCATGACGAGTCTCAATGTCGTGTTACCGTACATAGACAGAACTACGGAACCACTTACACGGTATATAGAATTTGGCCCCGGAGAGTTCAAACCATCATCTATCCTAGGGTAATTCTTAGGAGATCCCCCTATCATACCAGAGGGAGTCCCGAAAAGCACAGGGGCACTGGTGTGCATGATGCTCTCATCAAACACTGAAACTAGCCCAGACATTCCTACCATACTCCATTTTCCAAACCCCATTTTTATATACCCCACCTGTTTTTGTGTCAAAACAAGTCTTGGGAACTATAAAATTGTTGAATATGGCTTTTGAAATACCCGTGTGGTATTTGGTCCCACCAGCCATGCTAGGAAGTCCAGGCATCACCTCTACAGGAATAACCCCCATCGCTCCTCAGGAGGTCACAACAGTTAATCAAACACCTATAGAGGTGCCAACTAATGTGACCAAGAAAAATAACAAAAAAGGGAAGAAATTTGAAACCCCCAAATTACCTAGGGCATTACAACCTTGTGCATTATGCGATATCGTAGGTTATCCTACTAATAATTTCCTAAAGTTAGATGAATTAACACCTCTTCTACACACTGAAAGAAATGTCGTGTACTCAAGTTCCCATAAAAGGAATAGGCCACAGGAAACCAAGGTAAATCATTACACTCCAATCATGTGTCTGCCATATGCAACCATTATTGGCATTATACCCATCATTGCCCAGAGATGCCATGATTTAGGGATGCCTTGTAAACCCTAGAGTAATCTTACCAACATGACCCCTTAGCTCCACCTATGCAAATGGACAAGGGAGAACCTAAAACCACATTGTACATACGGTAGGAGCCTACATCCTGCTTATATACAGTCGCCTCAATGGATAAGAGATGAAAAAAGTAAGCCACACTGTAGACCCCAGTTTGTGCACTATGTGACGAGCTTGATCACATAGTCACGCAATGCCCTGAGTTAAGGGTGTTTAATCGTTGGTATCAAGTCCCGTGATTTTCCCAAAGAAACTTAGTTTGGCATCAATGACATACATGTCATATTTTTCAGAGCAACCACCATGTGCGCCATTGTCCCCATATCCATCAATTCTGGTCTATGTTGGATCTGATGCAACACTTCATCGCTAAAACCCTGACTTAGCTGGCTCGGACATGGAATCCGAAAATAGTACTACAACTCAAAGGGAGGAAGCAACAATGACCATATTGTATGTGTTAGAGGAAATAAAGTCACGTGAATGACCACCTCCTCCCCGTAATATTCCTCAAACTCCAATCCAGTTCTGTGCACTCTATGATGAACGAGATGACTTCATCACTGATTGTGAAGCTCTAGATTTTTTTCAAAGATGGTACCCGATCAACCGAGTATACTACAATGGCCTACAAGAAGTCCACTATTCGTGTCGAGTGTGTTTTGACAACCACTAGGTTCGTCATTGTCCCTACATCCCTAATTTATGTTTGGCGTTAAATTGTTTACGCCAGGACATAACATGTCTCTCTGTAGCAGATAGATCAGATTCAGGCTTAGTGGAAAGTTCAACAACTAAAGAGAATGAGGCATCCAGGTCCATTCTCTTCATATCAACATAAAAATTTCCAACAAGGGGGAAGATCATTGCCCCCAACTGCCCTCCACGAATAAACCCAGCTTGCGCATTATGTGATGCTTGCAATCATTTGGTCGCTCAATGCCTAGATTTAAGATCATTTTGCAAATAGTACCCAATTAATCCAGTAGTCCAAAGGGAGTGGAGAACCAAAGAGCAACAATCTTGTCTAATTTTTCACGACAACCATCATGCTGATAATTGTACTTAAATCCCCCAATTTTGACCTTTGTTAGACACTATATGCTCATTGGTCACCAAATACCCGGATGTAACTGGTTTAGAACCAACCTAGCCTGCCCCCCATCATTACTGAGACCCTGGGAAAGCTAAGGCAACTGATCATCCTAGCAAGGCACGAAAAAAGCCAAGAACAACATGTGTTCTATGCGATAGAAAAAACCACATGGTCAATCAATGTCAGGAACTCAAGAAACTCACTAAAATTCGTCGCATGGTCACCCTCATACCACAGACACATTTCTCTAATAAGGATAATATCACATGCTGATATTTCAATATTTGCTCACAATTCCACCATACTATGAATTGTGAGTACCTCCCAAGGTTATGAGCGGCAAGGGAAGCATTGAGTTTGAACTCCCTGAAGGAGCTACACCGATCAGAATAAAAAACTCAGAGATGGCAGAAGCGCAAACATGCCCCAATGCCAAATCATCTCCAAGCATCCACTTCATGCATGGGAAGTAGTGTTGGTTCTCACACCATCTACTCAATAAGCACCTTTACTCCATGCACCATTTTCACAAGCCATAACCATGAAGCAGAGAGGTGCCCCTTGATGAAAACATTTCGACACCCCGGCATTCAACGAACTTCCAAATCTAGGAATGTGCAAGTACCCTTAGTACGCCGCTAGAAGAGCACAAGTTTGCTCTCAAACAAACAACCATAATGGAAATTATTCCACCATTTAACACTGATGACACACAACACCATATACAATTCATCTAATCATGCATGGGAATCATTACACGTGTTTTTTTCTCTTGCTTTATTGGTTTCAAGACCACTAAAACTACCACAACAGTAGTAGCACCGTCAGCAGTGAAAACCCAACCCATCTGCACCCTATCAACCTCGTTTGGTTCCATGGCATCAACCACATAATCATATTCATGTCTATCGACCAACATTGTTAGGCCCGAACCAATTCCTCATGGCCTCACACAAACCAATTCCCCCTTAGACATCTTGTTTCACTTTGACGAAGACATTCTAGAGTCCATGACGGAACCAGATTGTCCATGGGACTCGATGCATCACTACTTATTTTTTCTTCCAGAAAAAATGTCCCGGCATAGTAGCCCAGAAAACCAGGACATATATTCCATTGAATCCAAATAATTCCTCCCATCGGGGAAGTTATATTGGTTAAAAAACCCTATCCCACTGCCCGACACATTCGAAGAAGGGAATATGTTGAATATTTCACCAACCATTAAGGTGAAAATCTCAAGAAAACCATGCAAAATTGAAGAAATATTTTTGGGGTAAGCATGATCCCCATACGAGGTAGTCGCTTAAAAAAAATTGTTACAAGAGTATAGGGACATCTTCGCATGGGATTATTCAAAAATTCTAGGGCTTAGCCCCACCATCGTAGAATACCACATTGACACCTGCCCTGATGTACCACCAGTCTGCCAAAAGTACCGTCAATTACACCCATCCAAGTCAGAAGTAATCGAGCAAGAGATTGAAAAGATTCACAAAGAATATTTCATTTACTTAATCACTTACATGTCGTGGGTTTCTAACCCTGTACCCGTCATGAAAAAATAGGGCACCATCCAAGTTTGCACTGATTTTCAAGATTTAAATAAAGCTTGTCCCAAGGAAAAATACCCTACCCCATTTATTGACCAAGTCATTGACGCTTGCACCAGTCATGAGGCCTTGTCCCTCATGGACAGATTCTCAGGGTACAATCAAATTCAAATCTAGCACACTGATCGGCATGTTCGCGTATCAAGTTATGCCTTTCGGTCTTAAAAATGCTGGAGCCACCTTCCAGAGGGCCATGAATTATATCTTCCACGACCTAGCTCACCTCATCATATCTTACTCAGATGACCTCGCCGTATGATCTAAGAAACTAAGATCAACGAGTGTCTCTCCAACATAATGAAGCACATAATAAAAGGGTAAAAACATCATTCAACCACAACATCACCCCTCGCTCATTTTTAGAGGGGGGGCTAGTCCTCTGCTATAATGTTGCAAAAGAGGCCTTAGGACCTAGGAAGTTCGAAACATTATGGAAAGGTCCTTACATCATAAAAAATTTCCTCCTCAAAGGAGCATACATCCTATCAGAGCCCAATGGTACATGCCTATCTAACCCCATCAATGTGATCTACCTCAAAACATTTCACCCATAAGGGCAATAAGTCTCAACCTTAGAGATAGGATGCATGTAACATAATGTTTTGAGATGATCAAAATCCTCGAGGACTTGTTCTAAAAAATTCTCTTGTGTCATAAATGGATCATCCCCCCATCCAATATTTTGGATTCACTGATGGAGCCTCGCAATGGTCACAAAATCTAGTAGCAATTGCTTGGGCCATATAATATTCTGACTGATCACTATTCATCACCAAGAGAGTATGTATCAGATCATCCACCAATAATCAAGAAGAATATGATGCATTCATCGGGTTGTTGAGCGATGGCTCCAACTAGATCATTCGACATCTACATGTCTATCTTGATTCCCAGCTAGTGGTATCGCAGTTAAACCAAGTTTTTGAAGTACGGGATTCACACCTATTTAGGAAGTACTTGAATGCACGACAGTTGAGTCATCATTTTGATCACATTACATTTACACATATACTAATAAATCAAAACCAGATAGCTAATCGCATAACTAACCAAATCCTAGATTGGAATGCATCTCGTGTAAACCATCATCCATAAAAAGCAAAGCATAAAACATAAATATCCATCATAGGTACATAAAATCCATCATAAACATAAATAATAACCATAGACACATCATAAGAGCCACAAAAAATATACATTTCACATATATACATCAAAAATATATGAGCCCCAGTATACAAATCATGTCCCTAACCATCATGTAAATAAAAAAATATATATACATGTCATCAAAATAGGGAAGCATCCTCATAATGGGTTCTTTCCCTGAACATAAAAATATCTCTAGGGATGAGCCCTACCTGGTGGGTCCTATGGACCCACGGCTTCACCAAATGCCAGTAAAGGTGTAGCAACCAAAACGGAAAGTGTCAAGCGACACGATGTCGGGTGATGCACTCTCTCTCGATCCATTACTGTCTCAAGCCATACATCGTCCAAATCATCAAAAAACCCCTAGGTCGACATACATTTCTAACCAATTCCATGAGTCACCTAGATCTGTTGTGCGAGCAACAACAGGCTTGGCTTGAACCTCTGACGCCAACACTCTAAGGTCAGTGATAGCCAACTGCTCCTCAACCACTACAACACAAGCCTTGTCTATCGTCGCCTGTGCCTCAGCTACCTTAGGATAGGAAAGGTGAGAAGCATCCCCTTCTGCTCCTCCCTACCCCCCAACCTGGGCTTGACCAGCCCCAACTGGCACCCTCCTCATGGGCTGATGTCCCACCAAGAGGTCAGTAGGAATCCTTGATGAACCCACATCTCCAAGAGAAACCAAAAATACTATCAGTGTCACCATAAAATACATATAGATATATATATGATAAAAAATCCTCAAAAATGTAGAAAAACATCAAAGGTCATACCTATTAGGCCCCATGCATAATCGACAGGAATACCCATATCCGGGTCCCCCCAAAAGTCCATCGCCAAGTATGGGTAGTCCAAACAAATTTGTGGCTTCAACTCGAATCATGCCTCAAATATCACATCCCAATAGCGACCCACCTCTCCTCCTCCACCTCAGGGCATCACGGGTTCCCAACACCACATCCTAGGATCCCTAAGAGGACCTAGGGGCACTTCCAAAAAAGGTCTAAACATCACCATCCTCTGATACATGATACTGCAAAGGATGCTCACATAGGTGAATACCTTAGTGGTCCCCCTCTCGGCCTTGCCCAGCTGTGTCACCATGCCCTGGTAGACATGGTGAGCCCAGTCATAGAAGTGACCGACGTGAAGCCATCACAAAACTCCAATATGTGGACCTGACACTCTATGAGGCAATGGCGAACCTGTTAGGTGAATTATCATTTCTAGGGCACCCCTCTCAGACAAGTCCATCACAGAGCTAATACAGACACATCCATGCATAATCGCCTCAGGACCACAATGATCCCGAGCCTAGTGGCGAATGTTCACTCCCCCAGCCTGAAGAGGATGTGGAAGAGCCTCCCCCTAAGGCAGTAGACCGGTCACGAAGTAAACGTCAGTCTCTGGATGGATGACGATGTCTTTACGACGCAACACCATAACACGTTGTCTCCTGTTTTAGTAACGGACCAAGTATTGAAGTAAGCCATATTGTTACCTCAGCAAGTTGTTCTCTAAAAATTTGAGCAACCCATACTATGCAAAAACCCCCTGAGCACCGGAGTCTTGGGACACAACTTCTCGAAGATCAGGCCAGCCTCTCTCATGGCACAACATCTTGTCACCAGAGAAAAAACCAAAAATCAGCGTCTGAAGCCCCGAAAATTAAAATTTAAAAAAAAAAAAATATTTGACCCCACCGCACCTGTGTAGAGCTCAAGTGTGATTTTTGTGCATCTGTATCAGATACAGACGCACAAATCATCGTGCAATTTTTTTCCATCCGCGAAGGCCTTGAGCAAAAATTTCTGTCTGCGAGAGGACCGTGTGGGTTAGCCTTGAAATCCCACGTGGTCGAGGCAAAAAATGGGTATAAATTTTGTAAAAATTCACATTTTTATGGACCCCCCAGGCAAGAAAATGAAAAATTGAAAATTTGGATTTTTAAGGCCCTACCTGACACTAATGGCATGAATCCCGGGTACTTAGGCTGACGGCAATGACAAGAAAATCTCGGGAATAGGGGCTCATCTTTGACCTCAGACTCTCAAAAAACACAAATGAGTTGAAATGAGCCATATTGGCCCATATATTACCATTTTCTCATTATTCGACAGATCATAGCTAGAGCTCAGAATGCCCAAATGAAAAACCAGGAGAAACAGAGTGATCAATGCTTCATCATGTCAAATTAGGCCCCATAAATCCACGCCTTAGAAAAATTCGTTTTTTCAGTCAAAACAAGTATGCCCTCTCTTATTTCTTTACATTCAAAATTATTTCAAATATGTTTGTATAAAAAAGCTGCTTTTACTTGGGGTATTGATTGCAGGTATTACAAACATGTTGAATCACCATATGTCATAACTAACCAAGGTACAAGAGCAGGTATCATTCTACCCCTAGCAGGATAAGCTCCCCAAAGAATTTTTTCATATCCTGGCATCATTTCTCCAAAGAAATCAACCATAGGTTTCATTCATCCAACCATGTTTATCATCACCCCACGTTGCACATGATAAACACCATTGCAGGTCGGTATAGCGTTACCCTCCATGGCATCCATCACTCATGTAGACCATACACCAAACATTTGGAGCCATGACCATAGATTCCAAGCCCAAGAAGTACTTCATGTTCATTCATCCATCATAAATCAAGTCAATTTTTACCCATATCATGTTAAAACCCCTTTTATGGGCTATCATTATCATAAGCAAATAAAAAACGTGCCACCACATCTCGCAGTTGGCCTATCACACCCCCATCAGCATAGCCCATCTGTGACACTTGTCATTTGCTTCATCACCCCCACACTGAGACCAACCAATGGGGCCCCCACCCTCAACAAAACAGACTCCTCACACCATAGTGACAAATTATATCATGTTTATAGGGGCACCCATCTTCTTTCTTATACATCCAAACCCATTCTATATTCTTTTGGAAAGTGTACAAATATTTTTTAGGAGAGAACTCCCACCCATCCATTTACATTTCTCACCTGGTAGCAGTCTCTATTTACCCTTGGTCAGAGCTACGCATTATTTTACCACACCCCACCATGAAACTCATAAAAACCATACACCCACCCTAGATGTCCTACTAACTCTATGGATTTCCTCACCTGAAATTGTTATGACTACCGCCACTCGCATTTACAGCTCCAACCTCGGGCCACTTAACTACGATCATCAGTTATAGCCATTTCTCCTCACCATACCTAGTTAACCCATCACACCATGCCCTGCTACATCAAAAACCTTGGTCCCTTGCATCATTACTCATATCGGTCAGTTGATGCTTCCTTCTTGTCGATTACAGAATTTTTTTTTCCAAGAAGGAGGTAGTAACTTGGATAACTTCTCACCTCAATATGGGCATCCCCAGATGGAATTATGGGAGTCATCATTGCTCATTGATTTCAATGATCCTCTTGACATTCAACTTCAAGATAAGCTTTCATTTCAAGATGGCATTGTACTTCATAACCATTGCACTCTATCAGAATTCGTCGAAGACCTGTGACTTGATAAGCATCTATTTCAACAATTCTTCAACGGGAAAGTCACCAATAGCCAAAGACCCATGCATACAATGAGCACTTGTTCTAAACAAACATGCCATCCCAAGATTATGCATGTGGGCACCACATTCAACCTTATTTCAAATAAAAATTCCCATGAGGGCATCAAAAACCATTGTCATCAACCAATAGCAGGTCACTACCAAAAAGTGACATAATCATAACCACTATCTATCAGATAATCTTAACTAGTCAAGAAATCACGAGCATGGGACATGCCCACCTTGTAGAAATATTTTATTCATTCTATCTCTTGCAGGTTTCCAATAAATCATGGTGTATTTTTTACTCACAACAAGGGGTCTCTCAACTCAGCTCTAAAGTAAGTTACTCTCTCTCTCTCTCAAAAGGACTACACAGAAAAGAAACTATAATTTTTATTTTGGCTATACAGTTCTTCCTAGACCTCATACATTAAGGGGCAACTGTTAACACTAGAAAATCGTATAGGAAAAATAAATTAAAAAATGCCAAGAAGGCGACAAAAATAAAGGTTTATAGGGAAGAAATACATTAGAGGAGCTAAAAATTTAATTTTTCCTAAGGTCAGAAGGAAATTTTTTTTGGACCGCACATAGGTAACACTGGCTCTGAGCACACAGTGCAGCTTTCCCTTCGATAGCCACGTGGTCCTAGGGATGTGGAATGTCACCATCCAGGATCACTTGGCACACTTGGAGAAACATATTCTCACTCAACCTAACAAGGTACAGTCGCCTTTGAGCCAACTTGAGGCTTTAGTGTAGCACACAAAGGAATCATACCCCCACTCTTGTGTCACAATCCATCTTGGACCAAGAGAAGGAGGGAAAATTTGAAAATGGTATATAAAATCCAGCCTTGGGAAGAGAAATAGTACACACATTGTTATGCTGGAAAAATTGCTCCTTACCAAACCGGCTTATGTTGTCCAACAGGAGGAGGATTGGAGGGATTCAGTTGTTGGCCACCCAACATATCAGTCCAAGAGAGAAGAGTTCACCACATGTTCGTCGATCTACCATCCTTTGAGAGGGAAGATATTCTTGCTAAAAAATTGAGGGGAATATACCCCCTTGCCTTATATATTGGAGCTTCGTAGCTCGAAGGATCCACTACAAGAGATTTATCATTCTATCCTCTACTATTACCAACACCTAATAAAGGGAGAACACTCTCCATCTTTCAGTTATTAGTATTTTTTCTCTATTTAGCGTGTATCTTGTGCATGTTTTTCTGTTTTTGTTTCATTGTTTATGTAGCATGTTATGCTTCCATTTAAATTAGATTATTACATGTTGAACTTGTTCCACTAACGTTTGAAAAACCACTTCGACCTATGACTTGTATGTAGGTAAGCATCCTCCCTACTAAGAAAACTATATTTCATCCGCCTATGCACCGAATACACTACCACAATAGTGATGGATTTCGAAGGCATTCCAAGCTCGGTTTGGTTTTGTGATCTTGCCACCAGTTTGGTGTTATCATGGTATGGTGACGGTGGAAGTGGTTTAACCTCTAGATTTCGTTGGTTTTTTTTGGATTCGTTTATCCATGAGATCCCACATTCATGCTTGAAATATGGAATGAGGGTGACTAGATGAAGAGTGTTTTGGCTCAACCATGTCTATGGTTAGCTGGTAAGTTGAAATCCCGAACCTCATTGTCTCTTTACTATTTTTAATAAAAGTTAAGTTCTCTTGATTTTGTACTTGCTAATGTTTGTCTTTAATGGATATTATCTCACTATTATTTACATATCTTTATGATGGTTATAAGCATGGTTATATGAATGGTTCAAGTCATGGTTATTTCATGTATTTACTTGTAAATGTTAAAATAATGGATGCAAGAATTAATTGATGTCATAACAGTTCAAGGAAGAGGGTAGTGATCCTTCTTGTCATGTCTCATAAGATTTTTCATTCATCAATGATTTGTCTTGTATCCTAGACCTGTAGATTTCATTGATGCCAAGTGTTTGACAGAATGTCAGTCCTAGTTGGGGATGGTGAGGCCTAGTCCTCGAGTCAATTTTTGGATCATTAGCATTGGCATCATGTGTCTGATGGATTTTGGAAGCTACAGGAAGTTCTGGGAAGTGCCCGAGATTCTGGGCTTAAAAAGTGCCACAAATCTCATATACGTTGGCAAAGATCTATGGGAAAAATTCCCTATAATCATGCATGGCCATGTTGTGGGACCTTCCAAAGCCTCCTAGAGGCACCCTTGCACATATCAAGGGAGCGTTCAGGGGTTTAATGGTATAAAACTCAATGGGACCTTGGGACAATTGAGGTGGATGACTGGGATAACCTCTGGGGTCTTGTAGCAGGTACAGGAGTTCTATGTTATGGTTTTCTGCTTTGATTCCACTTCCTTAAAGTCACCAAGGAGGTTGAGTCTGGTCATAACTGCCCCTCATCTCATGTTTACCTGAGTTGGCCGGTTACTTGCATAGATGTGAGGGGAGGTGTATGTTACATATGGTTTTAGGATCTAGTCCACGTCTTGACCTATCACATCATTTTTTCTCTGATTTCATTACCAAAAATAACTTATTATATTTGGAGCTAACCAAATCCATCCTATTCAAATGGTAATTTGGAGGGGTTGGAGGTATCTAAATTCCTAGACCATTTTATGATTTTAGAACATTTTATGAGTACTAGGATTTTATTCAAATCTACAGTGGGGAATGGAGGAGTCTTTGATCATCGACCAATTATATTACATGTCTTAAGTAGGGAAATGCCAAAAAATATTCTAGTATTTTTTCCTTCCACTTGTATCGAGGAGGAGTATCATTTGTTGGTGGTAGGAATATTGCATTATATTGGGCCCTCAGCCTCCTCATACTATATAGATAAATTCATTATGAATCTATCTTCTGTCAAGCAAGGTTCTTGGGAATAGGCCAAGAGCTTCCACTGGAGAAAAAATATGAGATTGAATTAATTTAAGCACAAGATATAAGAAATCCTCTTGTTAATGGACCTAAATTCCATATCTACTGAGTAGCGGGAGTTGATGAAATATCTAGAAGGAAAAAGGCATGATCTGTTCTTAGAAGAAGAGGAAACATGGCAACTAAAAAACAAGGAAATATGGTTTTCTTCATGGTGCAACAACCATAGGATCTTCCATCACTATTCAAATAGATGAAAAATAATCAATATCATCTAGAGAATTACGAGCCCTTATAGTGAACCACTATTCTTCTTTAGGGACAAAGTAGAGGAAGGTGTAAAACATTTCTAAAAAACTTTTCTGGCCCCTTCATGATGCCCTATTCATAAAATTTTGTAGGTTGTATCAAATTTTCCCTTGTTTGTCAATGATGAGATGAATGCTTACCTGTCTAAGGAAGCCTTAGAGGAGGAAATTTGGGAGAAATTATCTTCAATACAGAGGGTAAGATTCCTAGCCCTTACGGGTTTCCTATGGAATTTTAGTTGGGCTTCTATGAATTAATAAAGGAAGATTTGATCAAGGTTTTTTGGGAATCTAAATATTTAGGAAAAATTATTTCCTCCTTCAGTTTACCTTTCTCTTCCTCATTTCAGAGTTGTAGTAAGTTTCCTCCTTCATAGACTAGAGGCCTATTTCCTATTGCAACTTGATATATAAATTAATATCCAAAATCATAGTAGACATAATTAAGTCAATTCTTAGTTATTTTATTTCAAAATAAAAATTTTGTTTTCTTCATCTTAAAAACATACACGACATGGCAGCTGATTCGAAATATTTCTTTCATTCAATTAACAAGGCTCACTTAAGAGTGGATATTATGAAGCTTGAATTGTCTAAAGCTTATGACAAGGTAAATTGGAAATTTCTTCGATTGGTACTTATTCAATTAGGTTTTCATATTAATGTTGTCAATTGGATCATGGTGTGTTTTAAAAATGCATCCTTTTTGGTTATGATCAATGTCTCCCCATCCATTTTCCTCTATGCATCAAGAGGAATCTATCATGGTTTTCCCCTCTTTTCCCTTCTCTTTCTGATTGTTGCAGATACTTTTAGTCAACTAGTGGCCAAGTCTCAGGAAAAATGCCTCTTCGGAGGGGTGAAAATTTCTAATTCAGATGAAAATTTTGACCTTCTGTTTTTGGATGATTTGTTAGCTTGGTAAGGCATGCATACCCGTAGTAAAATTTTAGTGCAATGCATGCAAATTTTTTAGATTGGATCCAAAAAAAAATCCCCAAGTCAAGTTTAAATGGGGGAATGTTAAATTAAAATTGACTTGAGAATGAGGCAAACAATTGTAGTCTACAATCATAGTTTCTTGGCACGTTGTATTAGTGACCCATGGAATTGCATGTAATAAATCCTATAAATAGGTTTCGAATCCTTCATTGTAAGGTGCTAAAAGTGACTGGGATAAGGCTCGCTTGGTCAATAGCTTTGTTAAATTTGGCCAAATGGTAACCAAAGCGTCATGATTGATTTTTCCCCTCTTGGGGGTTTTTAAGATAAATCCTATGTGTGATTTCTATGTGTTTCTAGTTGATGTTTATTATTTATTTTCCTTTTATATTTTTTCTAGCATAAATGAGAAACAAAAAAGACACTGGAAAAGGAAAGAAAAAAATTTAATCAATAAAAATCAGTTATTGTTGGTCCCAAGCCCAAAGCAATGTTAAAAAATAGGTACAAACTAAAATGCATTGTACTAGGAATTGTACAAACATTGAAAGGAATGTGTTTAAGATGTAGAAACAATCATAACCTGCTTGTTATATGTTTTGTAGTTTTTTCGGACATATTTTCTGATTTAAACTACCCAAAATATGATAGGGATTTATTGGGATAACAAATTTAAATTTTGAAGTATCCGCAATCAAAGTTCCCCAGGGGTTTTTCTAGGTGCTAAATCCATATATATAATCAAAAAATCATTTTAAACAAAAAAATATTAGGTCAAACTCCAACAAAAAAACATTTTAAAATTATGTTTCCTCGGATTCCAATCAAAAAATCCAAAACTTAGAATATGTAATATTGACATTGAAATGTGTTTCAGTCATATTAAAATATGTGATAGCCTTGTTTTAGGGTTTTTGTAGAAAAATGTGATTAGTAAGGGGTTTGGAAAGTGGGGCGATGACTTCGTGCAACATAGTTTTGTGCTTTGTGATATCAGTGTTATATTTATGTTTTAATTTAATTTATTTTCTAAATGTTTGTTCAATAAATATAATTTTAATTTTTTAAGTATAAACGTTGAACTTCATTAAACTATTACATTAGTAATATACTTTGGTTAAAACATTATTTTATATAATGAACATTTTTAAAAATTTTAAATTAAACTTTTTAATATTTTTAGTAAGAATTTTAAACTATTATATTAATTAATTTATTTTAGTTAAAACATTATTTTATATAATCAACATATTTTTAAAATGTTTAAACTAACAATTTCACTGAAAGGTGCAAAGGAACGTCGATATGAGGATTGGAGGAAAAGTGGAAGGCAATAATCAAGAAAAATATATAGACAATGAAATACAACCAAAATTTTGGTTTCTATATATCTTTTAAAAAATGTAGCGGGAGGTTACATTTAAGAAGAAATTTACACTAGCATAAATGCTCTAGAACAATGGCAATACTTGTAGGCACAAAGGTACATAGTGGAGGAATTGAATTTCTTTGTGATATTTTAAAATGGCATAAAATAAATTAAGAACATAAATAAGAGTGCATAAGGGTTGGGTACATGCATTCAATTCCATTGAAAATATTTTTTTTAATAGAAAGGGTGAAGAGGAAATGACAAAATTTGATCTTGGTTGAGATGTATCTGATGGATTATGGCTCGCTTGAAGGAGGAAAAGGTCCTTTATTGTTACACCCAAGTGTTTAGTTGCAACATCATTGAAATAAATGCAATCTTCCAGATGATCAGTGTGGTCATGCATTTTAAGACATAGTACATAGAAGTAGTCACATTCAAGGAAGACAACATTGCATTTCGTGCAATGCCACGTGTTTTCAGATAGTTGGGAAACCTTTTTCATGCATTTCATCCCATCAATGTTAAGATAGCATGCAAGGAAGTAAAAATATCCCATGTTAATTTTTGGAGCAATAGCACAGTTGAAAATTTGTGTAGCTTTCGCAGAGTGGGACATTGCAAAAATTTCAAAGATTGTGTTTTTTTTTAGGGGCCTGCTAGAGACACTTCTGTATTTTTTACTCAGTGAAGGTGAGGATGCCTTGAAACCTGTTTCGTAAAACCATTATTGGAGCTAGTGTATTTCAAAATATCAGGGTTTATAAGAAGGAAAGTGGTGGGGATAGTTCCAATAGTCCTTCCATTGAACTCGACAACATGACCCCATTTGATTTCAAAGAGTAGAGAGGTTATTGATGTGCAAAGGTTAGAAATATTGTCCTCTTCAACAAGGAATTGTGTGTCCCATAAGGTGACATCAATTTTGCAGTTTGACATGCCACACAATGAGAGGTTTTCTTAGGATTTTCTGACCCATCATGTCGATGTATGATGGATGTAGGAGAAGTCGAGCTAACAACACAAAAAACGTCAACAATTGAGTTGATAGTTGCAATTTTGTGTGAAAATTTTGGTGTGAAATGAAGGAAATGGGAAGGAATTGATTGATCACCATTTATATCCTAAGGCAAAATCGATGCAAAGAGAAGGAGTATTTTGAATGGTCTATTTCAGATGATTGTAGCTAGGAATATGATTACAAAGAGCAACCTTCTACTTCAGTAGTTTCTTACTTGCTAATGGAAATTTGTCATTGCAACATTTGGTTATGCCCAAAGTAAGATGACTATTGGAAAGTTACACATGTAAAGTGTTAAATAACCACAACATTTATAAAATTTCATATTCAATGCCTTGATTATTGAGGAAATTGTTGTTTTATTATGTTTCCATGTTGAGGAGAGAAAATTGTTAAGACAAAATGGATCAGTTTTCACACCATTGCTTTAACCAGTCGAGTCAATACAACTTAGAGCACAACTTCAAAGAACTAGACAAGAAAGTGACCATGCAAATATTTCCAAGGTAAGGTTGGATCTCCTTAGTATCCTAGAGTGCACCCAAACCTATTTAAAGAGGAATTTTTTCACTTCTTATCACTAATTGTCTTTGTACAAGACATAAGAATTAACATTTTGATAAGCCTATCAACTATCATGAAGAGATACTCATGACCATTCCTGGTTTTTCATAAATATCCCACAAAGTCCATGGAAATTCTTTCTTAAGGATGAGTGGCTACATGTAAGAGATGGTATAAACTCTATTTCTTGTTACTAAGCTTGCTAGTACAATAAACCATACATCATATTATAGAGTAACCCATTCTAGAGATGAAAATCAATTGTGTTATCTCCATTGTCTAAATGACTCTAGTTCTACAACTACTAAAACACCTCCTTCAAGTCCTCACTCTCTATATATGTCTTTATATATGCATCATGGGTACAAGGAACCATATGCAAAATTATGAGGAGCCATTGTGTCCCTAGCTATGGAATTGAACCCTATCTTCATTGATACTCACTCCAACAACAATGTGCATGGTTAATAACTCTATGATTTTAAGCACTCCCTATATGAGAAAATTTAGCGCAAAAAATAGAAACTAATACCCACCTCATCTTACCAAGCTTCACGAACAAATAGTTTGGAGCATCATCCTTATATAAAATCTCTCCCATTATTGAGATCGACCAACTTGTTATCATCATCTAGCATGAATGAATTGTTTTATTCCTACTATAAATAATATAGGTCAAGAAATGACATACCATCCTTTGTACTCCACCATCCAACACAAATATTCCCTTAACAACATTCACTCTAATCATAACATAGTAGTATCATTTCAATAGAGGTGCATAGTGGATCTATAATACTGTAACAATTATTGCCACTATTTTTTTTCCATTTAATGTTGTTACCAAGTGCTCAACAAAAACACAAATACCAAGTATGTACAAGTCACTATATCCAAGAAATATAGAATTATTTTTACAATATCTTAAAATTAAATTATAAAATATAATTCACATTTCAATAAAATTTATTGATATATTTTTTTACGATAAATATATTCACAATACTTAATTGATTAGCAATATTAATATTCAAACTTTTCTTTATAACTTATCTAACGAAAATTTATTATACATATTTTATTTAAGAATGGGTAAATTTTGGCTATACATATTTTATTTAAATTTTCATAAATAATAAATAAAAGTATTTTATAACTTAATGTGTCTAAGATTTTCATGTGGAAGTACTCTAGGCCATGTTTTAACTAACTTGGCAATGTTCACAAAGGTTGAGATCAGAGATCAGGATGGAGAGAACTACCAAAAAAATGGCATGAAGGGGAGTTGTGTGGTATCTTTGGTTCTTGACATTTGTTTACACCCACTCATTCAATCTCAAAATGCAAGCACTTATGTTTCAGATAATATGCTTGTTATGCCCTCCCTACTCATGTTTTAAGGGGAAAATTGTTGGTGTACATGCACCTAGATTAGCTTTATTTCAACTCTAGAGATTGCATGCAATGTGCACTTGTATTTAGCTAGTTAACTTGAGTTCTTTACATGAACATAGTTAGCCTTAATTATCTTTAGTTAAACTCTAGATATTGCATGCAATGTGCACTTGTTTTTAGCTAGTTAACTCGAGTGCTTACATGTGATGTGCACTTGGCTTAGTTAGTTAACTCTAGTACTTGGAGATGGTGCATGTGCACATTAGAAGAACATAAAGCACACTTAGCTTCAGTTAGATTTAGATATCCATAGTTATTGCATGTACAACTAAGCTTAACTCAGTTTCTTTTATGTATTGATTCTGAAACTAATATTGATGAATAAATTTCATTCGTTTCTCCATTCTTGCTCACTCCTCCATTCTCTTGCAAGTTTGTTCATTGTTTTGCAAATCTAGAACTTTGTGTCTCAAAATATCACATCGTATCAGAGCATAGGGATTTGTAGTTAGTGCAAAACCAATTTTTATTTGCAGGTTCATAAGATTGAAGCAACAACAAGGAATGGAGTCTAAATTGGAGTTTCCACAATCGATAATTCTTACTCCATATAATTACTTCGAATGGAAGCCAGAGATTCTACTTCATCTCAGAAGTAGAGGCTTATTTTGAGTAACCATGGAAACAGAAGTTGAACCAATATTGACAGTGGAGAAAACAAGATATTTCAATCGCATGGACGAGGCCTTCAACATCCTATGTTTATCTATCTCTCCAGAACTGCTATTTCATGTTGAATCATGTTCAACTCCAAATGAAGTATGGAAAACTTTCGAAGGACTTTTTGGAAAACAGGATGAAGTGCATGGTCAAATTCTCGAAAATGAGTTAAAATCATTAGATCCGAGAAAATTTGAGAAAATTCAAGATTTATTCACAATGTATAAAGCCTTTTTGCTTAAGCTGAAAGGATGTCGGACTGACAAATCCAAGCAAGAAAGTCAGTTGATTCTTTCCATTTTATCAAAACTTGGTCTAGAGTATGCAGTATTCATCTCTACGTTCCACACAATAAGATCTGCAACTGGTGTAGATTGGAAGATGCCCTCACTGGATTATTTTATTTATTCTTTGATGCATGAGCAAGATAAGCTCATAAAAATGGGCACACTTAAAAATTTCAAAGTGCATGCACAGTAAGTGCATGCCAAACGAAAGGAAAATTCCAAAGACCATCAGAAAGGAAAAGGGAAGAAAAATTCTTGGAGGAAATCCCAAACCCCCTGATGAATCATCTGTCTCAAAGGAAAGGAAAGGAACGAAAGGACAATCAATGTGCAATTATTGTCACCATGGTTTTCACCCTGAATCTGCATGCATGAAGATGACTATAGATCTTATGGCGCAGACACTCCAGCAACACAATCTTGGAGACCACAATCCTGATCATGCCAAGAAGAAGTTTGGAGAAAAAGCACCAGAACCAAGAGGTAATGAGCTACTTTGATTGCTCTTCATTCTACACTACAAGAATGGATCATCGATTCAGGAGCTTCACATCATATGGCTTCTTCAAAGGAATCATTTTCTTCTCTACATGAATACTCAGGAACTCCTATTCTCATGGGCAACAATTCTGCAGTTGCAACAACTGGACAAGGAAGAGTGCATTTCGAAGATGGAAGTTTTGAGAATGTCTTGCATATTCCAAGGCTTTCTATGAATATTCTCTTAGTGTATCAGATCACACACACAGGTAGTGGAAGGAAAGTAGAATTTACCCTGGATTCCGTGAACATTTATGACATGAAAACCAACTTGAAGATTGCATCTGGCAAGGTAAATGATCAATCTCGTCTGTATACATTTTCTAGTTTTGTTCCTCAATCAGATTCTATTTTTCTACTTATGCATGAAAATGAAGAAAGTAGGATTCGACACAAGATATTTGGGCATTTGAATTTTAGATATATGCAACAACTTAGCAAGCATGGGATGGTCAAAGGATTGCTGACCATTGAATTTTCAAATGGTGTTTGTAATGGATGTGCTCTTGGAAAGCATCCACAAGACAAGTTTGAGAAGGGGCATGCATGGACCACCTCTTCACCTTTGGAAATTGTACACAGTGATCTCATGGGTCCATTTACAATGCTTTCAATGAGAAAAGCAAGATATGTGTTGTCATTTATAGATGATTACATGAGATTCACTTGGGTTTACTTCTTGAAACTCAATTCTGAAGTTCTTCAACATCTAAATATTTTCAAAGTGCATGCGGAAAATCAGTTTTAAAAATGCATCAAGATACTCCGCACAAATAATGGGACAGAATATGTCAACAAAGATATCAAGAATCTTTGTAATGAAGCATGCATATAGTCCCTTACACTCGACAGCAAAATAGGGTGGTTGAAAGGAAGAATCGATCTTTGAAAGGGATGGTTAATTGTGTGTTGCATGCAAGATCCCTTTTGTCAAAATTGTGGGCTGAAGCTATCAATTGTGCCTCATACAACCAAAACAGATCTCCTCACACATTTGTTACTAGAAAAACACCTTTTGAGGCTTGGATTGGCATGCAACATGAAGTCAGTCATTTCCTCATTTTTGGATCTTGAGCATGGGCCCGCATTCCAATAGAGAAGAGAAAGGCTTTGGAGCCTCAAAGTAAAGCATGCATGTTTTTTGGATATTCTAATGAAGTCAAAGGGTACAAATTTTTTGATATCAACACTGAAGAGCTCTTTATTGAAAGGAGTGTAAAGCTTGACGAAGATATTTTTCATGCACCAGTAGATGAAATTGTTACCAAGTTTCCATCACCACTCATTGATGAGTATGCAGATGAAACTTCATAGCAGAATTCTGATGAAGATGAGCCTTTTCCTGGGACACCTGTTGGACCACTAGTTGTTGAAAATCGAGATCATACTTCCGCATGTAGTTTGGAAGATTCTCGACCATCTTCAACACAAAAATGGTGTGGCATGGGTGATCTCCTTGATGATACCGCCTCTATACCTTAGTTTGAGGAAGCTCCACAAGAACTCTTAGCTATGGATCCATGCATGCCCATGGATGCTTATATTATGCATGCATATGATCCACAAAATTATGCAGAAGAAACTGGGCATCCTGAATGGGAAGCAATAATGGATGAGGAATATAACTCGCTCATTGAGAACCAAACTTGGGATTTGGTTCTGCTACCTTCCAATCATAAACTTGCGAGGTGCAAGTGGGTTTACCAGACCAAGAAAGAAACAAATGGCCAAGTTAGTCGATATAAGGTACGGTTGGCAGCAAAAACTTTCCAGCAGATAGATGGTGTTGACTATGATGGGACTTTTTCTCCAGTGGAAAAAATGGATTCCATTCAGCTAGCTCTCTCCATTGCAGCAACAAGAGGATGGGAGGTGCATCATATGGATGTGAAGAATTCCTTTATTCACGGTTATCTTGAGGAGTAAATCTACATGGAGCAACCACAAGGATACATGCACAATTCATCTCTGGTATGCAAACTAAGGAAGTCTCTCTATGGCCTCAAGCAGGAACCTAGAGCATGGTATGAAAAGATGGATTCTTATTTGTTATTTCAAAATTTTGTATGCCAAAAAATATGATTCCAATGTTTATTTTTTGAACAAAATTGATGCCTTGTTGATCATAGTACTCTACATAGATGATATTTTGATAACAAGTAGTTCAGCTTTTGTCATTGCTGAGTTTAATGTTAGGATATTCCGACACATAGGAAATAGTTAAGAATAACTTATTCTAGTGTAGAGTTAGGTAAAGTGTGTTTCTTTACCATGTACATTTGTAACTTATAATCTGACGGTCATGATTTATAGTGATCCGACGGTTATCTCTCACCTAGGTATTAATGACACTTGATCTATGGCTTAACACTCGATTGGTCCATGATCTCTATTTAAAGAGCATGGAGGGTCATTTTTCCGGTAACTGTTTATGAGAGAAACATATGTAACTTTTATTTTTATATTAATAAATTGCCTGAAGTGGTCGCATTAGCTCAAGTCGTGGACTGTTTCCCTCTTTGAGGGTTTTAACCACGTGATTATACTTGTGTACTGATTTGTGATCTGTTTGTGAGTGGTGACCTTTGGTTCTTGATCTAAGGAACTTACCCTGTAAATTCCTACATGGTATCGGAGCTTTTTTGAGGGCCACGTCCGTTGTTGATCAAAATCCAAAGCCGGTTTGACTACATGCGAATACCGTTTTGTATATATAATATTTCTGAAATTTTTTAGGCTTGGAGAACTGCTCTGTTGTGTCCAGAGCATCTGTTACAGTGAGGAATGCCTTTCATTTCATGCGAAAAGGTTTCCGGCTGCCCAAGTTATGACAGTTTAAATGTGGAGGTATAAAGCATCGGTTTTGCAGTTATATTTGTTAATAGTTCTAGTTATTTCGGTTCTCTCCTTTCATTTTCGGTTTTTAGGTTTTATTTATTTGCTGGAACTATACCCTTTTCTCTATGTATGCTCTTTGTTGTGCTCTATGTGCGATCTCGACAAATCAGAAACAGGAAGAAGGGAGTTTTTTTTTGCTACATATGCTCTTTCCCCACATCTTTGTGCGATCTCGGGAAATCAGAAATAGTAAAAAAAGTGATAGTTGCAGGTGAGGCTAACCAAAAATCTAACATTCTGTTGTAAGGATTTGTAGTTCATTATTTTTTTTTGCTCATTTTTTTGTGTTTTTTTGGTACAGGAAAAGGCATGCACACCGAAGAGTAAAAGAAAAAAAAAACCCTTCCTCTTTTCATACAATAATGTGATCCTTTTACTATCTCACTTGGTGAGGGGTTAGTTTAAGAGAATAGAGGTCTTGGGTTTAAGTCTCCTTCTCAAGCTTCTTATGTAAAAGGTTTTTGTTCAAAGGGGAATTTTTTTTTTTTTAACAGCCGCGCTTCATCCCGTTCCCATAACTATTCAGCATCTACAACTCAGATTTTTCAAAAGGCATAACTTCTTCATCCATAAGCCATTTTTCGAGCCGTTTTTTTTTAAATGGCCTAATTTTTTGAGATCTTTCCATTGGAGCAGTTAGTTTCAGATTTTCTTAGCTTCATTTAAAAAAAAAAATGGAAAGTGCATGCCCGGTTATTCTTAACACCACCAATTATTTCCAATGGCTACCTCACATGGTAGATATACTTAGAAGTAAAGGGCTTTATAGAATAGCCACAGGAAAAGAAACTAAACCTTTCGATGATGATAAAGCTGCTAAATGGGAAAATAAACAAGATCAAGCACGAGGGTTGATAGGAATGTCCATTTCTCAAGATCTTCGATTTCATATCCTTGACATTGATACCCCTGATGAAGCCCTGGAAAAGCTAAAAACTGTTTTTGGCATTCAAAATCAAATTAGGGCCCACCAGCTTGAAAATGAGTTGCTTACTTTGGACCCCAATAATTTCTCCTCCATTGAAGATTTTTTGTCCAAATTTAAGACCCTCAGAATTCTTTTAGAAGGTTGTAAGATCAAAAAGGACGATGGTAGAATCATCTATTACATTCTTGCTAAGCTTGTCCCTGCATACTCTATATTTTTTTTTTCCTTCCATTCCACCAGAGAAGCCATCATTTCTTCAGGAACCACATATAAGAATCCCTCTTTTGATGCCTTTTGTGATTCTTTGATAAGAGAACAAGAAATACTTTTACACCTTGGTCTTATCACTCTTGTAAATGCTTCTAAGAAAGCCTTAGCAGCCCAAAAAAAACCATATCAAAAGAATCCCAAGAAGCAATATCCTAAAAAATATGGTCCTAAACCAAACAAGGGCCCTAAGCAGTTTCAGCTACAAACTGAAAAATCAAATCAGCAAAATAATAAGGCAAATAAAAACAAAGGGAAGAAGACAGATAGACATTGCAACTTTTGCAATCAGGATGGCCATATAGAGTCCAAATTTTTTAAGAAGATGGAAGCCTTAGAATCAGCAATGAAGAATCACAACATCAATTTGGAGCACTCTTCACCTTCATCTTCAGGCATGGAACTTTCTTCTTGTGGTTGCCAAACATCAAGATCTGGTTATGCATTAAATGTATCTTCTTCTTCTCCTTCTCATGAGTGGCTCATTGATTCTGGAGCTTCTTACCACATGGCTAAAAATAAATCCATGTTTTCTTCTTCAAATGATTGTAACACCAAAAATATTTATGTTGGTGATGATAGATCTCTTAGTGTTGTAGGATCTGGAACCATTCATCTAGATAATGGTCAGTTTAATGATGTACTATGTGTTCCTACCTTTTCATGCAACCTTCTATCTATTTATCAGATAACTCATTCAGGTGAAGGGAAAATAGTAGAATTCTCACCTCATGATGTTGTAATCAAGGACCTCAAAGATCCTAAAAATATTTTAGCTACTGGCATTGCTGATGATTCCACAAGGTTGTATAAGTTTGACAACTTTGGGTCATCATCTCTTCCCTCTGTTTTTGTTGCTCATAATGATGATGTGAGCAAACTTTGGCATGAGCAATTTGGTCACTTAAACTATCGCTCTCTTCAAACTCTATGTAAGGAACATATGGTGACGAGCCTTCCTATGGTATCTTGCCGAGATGGTGTTTGCTCCGTATGTGTACTCGGAAAACATCATCGAGATAGTTTTGAAAAATGTGCCTCTTGGCATGCTTCAGCCCCTTTGTAGCTTGTGCACAGTTATTTATCTGGTCCACTTCCTGTTGTTTCTTTCTCTGGTTGCAAGTACTTCTTAACTTTCATTGATGATTTTTCCAGACGCACTTGGGTATATTTCTTAAAACTCAAGAGTGAAGTTTTTAACATGTTCTTGGCCTTTAAGGCCTTTTTTGAGAAACAATCTAGACATCAAATTCTTAAGTTAAGTTCAGAAATTGGTAGAAAATATGTTAACAACATATTTATCAACTTCTGCAATGAGCATGGCATTCAATTGCAACATACTATTCCATATACTCCACAAAAAAATGGTGTAGCTGAAAGGAAGAATCGCACCTTAAAAGAAATGGCTAATTGTATGCTTCAATCTAAAGGACTTGGTCTCAATTTTTGGGCAGAAGCCATTAACTGTGAAAATTACATAGTAAATCGCACTCCTACTAAGGTTTTAAAGAATATAACTCCAAAAGAAGCTTGGAGCTCAATCAAACCAGATGTAAGTCACTTTTGTGTTTTTGGAAGTGATGCTTGGGCCCATATTCCAGATGCGAAACATAAAGCCTTAGAACCTAAGAGTGAAAAATGTATTTTTGTTGGATATTCTGAAGATTTCAAAGGATATAGACTTCTTCAACCAAAATCCAAAAATATAATCATTAGAAGAGATGTAAAATTTGATGAAAATATATCGGCCTGCAAGCCTAGTTCGGCGGGTGTGCTACCTTTGGCCTACGAGCCTGATTCGGCATATGTGCCATCTCTCTCTCTCTCTCTCTCTCTCTTCTATTTTTAATAGCATTCCTTCTAGTTCATATGATGACAACGAGGATGACAATCCTCCTCCAGCTCGTGCAATTGTTCCTTATACTCCACCGCTTCCAAGATGGGTCCGCTCTACTCGGGATGCAGCAGGTTCTCTTGCAGGTGACCCTGTCGATCGACGACGTACACATTCTCAGTTCGAAAGAGCCTCTCTTGGCTGGCCTGCTCCAAAAAAAATTGATCCCGAAACCTTTAAATAAGCCTCCGGTCATCCAGATTGGGATGAAGCTATGAATGAAGAGATGCCTTTTGTGATTCTTTGATAAGAGAACGAGAAAAACTTTTACACCTTGGTCTTATCACTACTGGAAACGCTTCTAAGAAAGCCTTAGCAACCCAAAAAAAACCCTATCAAAAGAATCCCAAGAAGAAGTATCCTAAAAAATATGTTCCTAAACCAAATAAGGGCCCTAAGCAATTTTAGCCGCAAACTGAAAAATCAAATCACCAAAATAATAAGGCAAATCAAAACAAAGGGAAGAATACAGATAGACATTGCAACTTTTGAAATCAAGATGGCCATATAGATTCCAAATGTTTTAAGAAGATTGAAGCCTTAGAAGCTACAATGAAGAAGCACAACATCAATTTGGAGCATTCTTCACCTTCATCTTCAGGCATGGCACTTTCTGCTTTTGGTTTTCAAGCATCAAGATCTGGTTATGCATTAAATGTGTCTTCTTCTTCTCCTTCTCATGAGTGGCTCATTGATTCTGGAGCTTCTTACCACATGGCTAAAAATAAATCCATGTTTTCTTCTTTAAATGATTGTAACACCAAACATATTTATGTTGGTGATGATAGATCTCTTAGTGTTGTAGGATCCGGAACCATTCATCTAGATAATGGTCAGTTTAATGATGTACTATGTGTTCCTACCTTGTCATGCAACCTTCTATCTGTTTATCAGATAACTCATTCAAGTGAAGGGAAAATAGTAGAATTCTCACCTCATGATGTTGTAATCAAGGACCTCAAAGATCCTAAACATATTTTAGCTACTGGCATTGCTGATGATTCCACAAGGTTGTATAAGTTTGACAACTTTGGGTCATCCTCTCTTCCCTCCATTTTTATTGCTCATAATGATGATGTGAGCAAACTTTGGCATGAGCGACTTGGTCACTTAAACTATCGCTCTCTTCAAACTCTATGTAAGGAAAATATGGTGACGGGTCTTCCTATGGTATCTCGCTGAGATGGTGTTTGCTCTGGATGTGTACTCGGAAAACATCATCGGGATAGTTTTGACAAACGTGCCTCTTGGCATGCTTCAGCCCCTTTGCAACTTGTGCACAGTGATTTATGTGGTCCACTTCCTATTGTTTCTTTCTCTGGTTGCAAGTACTTCTTAACTTTCATTGATGATTTTTCCAGATGCACTTGGGTATATTTCTTAAAACTCAAGAGTGAAGTTTTTAACATGTTCTTGGCCTTTAAGGCCTTTGTTGAGAAACAACCTGGACATCAAATTCTTAAGTTAAGATCAAACAATGGCGGAGAATATGTTAACAATAAATTTATCAACTTCTACACTGAGCATGGAATTCAATTGCAACATACTGTTCCATATACTCCACAACAAAATGGTGTAGCTAAAAGGAAGAATCACACCTTAAAAGAAATTGCTAATTGTATGCTTCAATCTAAAGGACTTGGTCTCAATTTTTGGGCAGAAGCAATTAACTGTGCAAATTACATAGTAAATCGCACTCCTAGTAAGGTTTTAAAGAATATAACTCCAGAAGAAGCTTGGAGCTCAATCAAACCAGATGTAAGTCACTTTCGTGTTTTTGGAAGTGATGCTTGGGCCCATATTCCAGATGTGAAACATAAAGCCTTAGAACCTAAGAGTGAAAAATGCATTTTTTCGGGATATTCTGAAGATGTCAAAGGATATAGACTTCTTCAACCAAAATCCAAAAATATAATCATTAGAAGAGATGTAAAATTTGATGAAAATTATATTGGCCTGCGAGCCTAGTTCGACGGGTGTGCCACCTTTGGCCTGTGAGCCCGATTCGGCATATGTGCCACCTCTCTCTCTCTCTTCTATTTTTAAATAGCATTCCTTCTAGTTCAGATGATGACAGTGAGGATGAAAATCCTCCTCCACCTCTTGAAATTGTTCCTTATACTCCACCGCTTCCAAGATGGCTCTACTCTACTCGAGATGCAGCAGGTTCTCTTGAAAGTGACCCTGTCGATCGACGACGTACACATTCTCAGTTCAAAAGAGCTTCTTCCTTATTAGCTCAAGTTCCAGAAAAAATTGATCCAGAAACCTTTGAAGAAGCCTTCGGTCATCCATATTGGGATGAAGCTATGAATGAAGAGTATCGTTCCTTATTGGAAAATGGTACTTAGGATCTTGTTCCTCTTTCAAAAGGAAGAAAACTTGTCAGATGAAAATGGGTTTACAAAACCAAGTTTGGACCAGATGGAAAAGTGGATAGACATAAAGTTCATCTTGTTGCTAAAGGATTTTCACAAGTTGAAGGCATTTAATATACTAAAACCTTCTCCCCTTTTGCCAAAATGAATTCTATCCACCTTGTTCTTTCCCTTGCTGCCTCCTTTAAATGGGAAGTCCATCAGATGGATGTTAAATCTACCTTCTTACATGGAGATTTGCATGAAGAAATCTACATGGAACAACCCCCTGGATTTATCCAAAAATACTCCAGCCTTGTTTGATGCCTTAGGAAGTCTCTCTATGGTCTCAAACAAGCTCCTTGGGCTTGGTATGCCAAAATGGATAGATTTCTATTAGATAATGGCTTTTCTAGGTGTCATTTTGACAACACTGTCTACACCAAGAAAGTGGGTAAGTCCTTCACCATCCTTTTTCTTTATGTTGATTATCTTATCCTTACTGGTAGTGATCCAAACCATATAAACCATGTGAAGTCTAGCCTCAAAAAGAAGTTTGAAATGACAAACTTAGGACACTTGCATTATTTCCTTGGTCTTCAAGTCTTGCAATCCAAGGAAGGCATTACCCTCTCTCAGTCCAAGTATGCCTGTGATCTTCTACACCACTTTCACATGGAAGACTGTAAGCCAACCCCTTCTCCCTTTCATTCTAGAGTCAAGCTTTCAGTCACTTGTACTACCCTTGTTGGTAAACTTCTGTATCTAACCCATACACATCCTAACCTTTCCTTTGCCGTTGGTCTTGTCGCTCGGTTTATGCACCAACCTCATGAAAGTCACTGGAAAGTAGCTAAAAGAATATTTCGATATATTCGAGGTATAGTTCAGTTCGGGATTCATTACAGTGCAGGAGCATCTCCATTGTTGATTGGTTTCACTGATTCTGATTGGGCTGGTGACCCTGATGATCGAAAGTCTACTGCAGGATATGTATTCACTCTTGGTTTAATCCCTAATACTTGGTCTTGTAAGAAACAAAGTGCCATCTCTCTTTCTTCCACAGAAGCATAGTATCATGGTGCAGTTGAAGCTAGCAAGGAAGCCATGTGGCTTCGTCAGATCCTGTCTAAATTTGGTCTCCATGAGCAGCATCCAACTACACTTTGGTGTGATAATCAGAGTGCCATTCAGCTATGTAAAGATCCAGTTCAACATCAACGTATGAAACACATTTAACTCCACATACACTTCAACAGAAAGCTCATTCATGATCGTGTTCTTGAATTGCAGTATTGTCGAACCAATGATCAAGTAGCCGATATCTTTACGAAGGCTCTCACAGAAGTGAAGTTTCCCAAACTTTGATCCATGCTTGGAGTTTAGGAAAGTTGTCATTAAGGGGGGATAGGCTCTAATGCCTCCTTCCTTCTCCTATTGTGTCACTTTTGTAAATCCTTCAATCCTATCCCAATTTGTTCTTAAGGGGGATGTTAGGATATTTTGACACATAGGAAATAGGCTCCTTTTGTGTCACCTTTGTAAATCCTTCAATCCTATCCCAAGTTGTTCTTAAGGGGGGATGTTAAGATATTCCGACACATAGGAAATAGTTAAGAATAACTTAGTCTAGTGTAGAGTTAGGAAAAGTGTGTTTATTTACCATGTACATTTGTCACTTATAATTCGACGGTCATGATTTGTAATGATCCGACGGTTATCTCTCACCTCGGTATTAATGACACTTGATCCGCGGCTTAACACCCGATTGGTCCATGATCTTTATTTAAAGAGCATGGAGGGTCATTTGTTCGGTAACCGTTTATGAGAGAAACATATGTAACTTTTATTTTTATATTAATAAATTGCTTGAAGTGGATGCATTGGCTTAGGCTGTGGAATGTTTCCCTCTTTGAGGGTTTTAACCACGTGATTATACTGGTGTACTGATTTGTGATCTTTTTGTGAGCGGTGACCTTTGGTTCTTGATCTAGGGAACTTACCCTGTAAATTCCTACAATTAAAACTGCATTGCATAAGCGGTTTTCTATGACATACATGGGCTTGCTAAATTTCTTCCTTGGATTGCAGAACAATCAGAGTGGTTCTGGGATTACCATTTCTCAACCAAAGTGTGCTAAATATCTTTTGGCACAATTTCACACGAGTGACTGCAAGCCAACAGCCACACATTTATTATCAGGGATAAATCTTGAGAATGGAAAAGACACACCATTAGTTGATTGCACATTATACCGTGAGCTTTCAATGGGAAGTCTTCTTTATTTCACTCACTCCCGTCCTGATCTCTCATATGTCGTAGGAGCAGTTTCCATATACATGCAGGAGCCACATGAGTTACACTGAAAAGTTTCAAAGCGCATCCTTCAATATGTCTAGGGGATAATCACCTATGGGATTCATTATCCAGCTAATTTTTCTTTGAAACTCATTGGGTTCACAGATTAAAATTGGGCTAGCAACAAGATTGATCGCAAGTCCACCTCCGGTTATGTACTTAGTTTGGGATCCGTCCCAATTTGTTGGTCAAGCAAGAAGCATGTTGCCATTGCTTTATCATCAACCTTCGGCCAAGTTCAAAGGAGAAGTCAATGCCACTATTCAGGCCATTTGGCTACAACATTTCCTATCTAAGCTTGGGATCAGTGTCCATCATCCAACTATCATCTGGTGCGATAATCAAAGTACGCTAATTTTTTGCAAAGATCTAGTGCAGCGGGAGCAAACCAAACACATCGAGATCCACATGCACTTCATTAGAGAACTCATTCATGATGGGATCATCGATCTTCAGTACTGTCCTAGTTCTGAGCAGACTGTTGATATCTTCACCAAGAATTTCACTTAGTAGAAGTTTTTATTCGTGTGAGATCGTCTTGGGGTGAAGGACATGACTTCTTAGAAATTGTATTTTCTCTGCTTTTGCATTATATTCTAAGAGAGGGGGGTGGGGGGGTGGGCGCCACGTGCGTTCTTCCCACTGGGTTTTCCCTCTTTCCTCCTTTTCATGCATTGTATATGGGTACCTAAAATGATCGTGTTGTCGGGGCTCATTCATTTTGCATCAAACTCACCTAATTTATGCTTAAGGGGGGGTGTTGGTGTACATGCACCTAGATTAGATTTATTTTAACTCTAGAGATTGCATGCAATGTGCACTTGTCTTTAGCTATTTAACTTGAGTGCTTTACATGCACATAGTTAGCCTTAATTAGCTTTAGTTCAACTCTAGATATCGCATGCGATGTGCACTTGTTTTTAGCTAGTTAACTCGAGTGCTTACATGCGATGTGCACTTGGCCTAGTTAGTTAACTCTAGTGCTGCATATGGTGCAAGTGCACATTAGTAGAACATAAAGCACACTTAGCTTAAGTTAGCTTTAACTATCCATAGTTATTGCATGTACAACTAAGCTTAACTCAGTTGCTTTTATGTATTGATTCTAAAACTAATATTGATGAACTAATTTCATTCTTTTCTCCATTCTTGCTCACTCCTTCATTCTCTTGCAAGTTTGTTCATTGTTTTGAAAATCTAGATCTTTGTCTCAAAATCTCACAAAAATACACTTGGAGCTGGAACCAATGAATTTAACGATTCATGGGCTTCCACACACATTATTGTATATTTGAGGAAGCAAGGTGCTTCTTGTGGGAGACCCTGCATCTGTTGAGCAATGGCTTCGTCCAGGTCAATGACATAGTAACATACATTTGAGATGCAGTGCCTCATGCGACCAGGAAGAGTCTACGTATCATATTGTAATGAGACCGAGAAAGAAGAAAATGAAAGATTGTGATTGGTTAAGGTGAACAATGTCTCAACCAATAGGAATTTTTTTTTTTTTTTTTCTGAGTAATGGAAATTTATTAAATAATTATTTTTCTAGTGTGAAAGACTAATTACTTTACATTTACGCAATATTGACAAGTTAGCTCTCCAAAAATTTAATTTCAATTTGTTATTATTAATATATTTATATTGATATTATAGATTCTTAATTTACAAATTAAAATATAATTATTTTAATAATTAAAAAAAAAAACAAACAAAAAACAAATTATATATATAATGAAATATATATTTTTAAAAAAAAATTATTCTAAATATTAAATACACTATTTCACTAAAAACACTATAAATATAAAATTGGTATATATAAAAATAGATACCAATTGCTTTACCCATATTTGCTTTATTTTTATAATTCTAATTATTTACTTTTTGTCTTATTTTTATAATTCTAATTATTTATTTATTTCTTATAGATGAAATATTTTATAATAATTTTTTTATTTATACCAATACTAGTTGTCTTGTGCAGCTACCTCCCTGTAATTTATTCATCTCCTCAAGAAACTGAAATCTCATAGATTGTAAAAATCCCTTATTTATTTTGACGGTAAGAAAATAAAAATTAAAATCCCTTACTTGTTTTAATGGTAATAAAAAAATAATGAATTAATCGCCTTTCTATTTTTTTTTTTGGGGAAATTAATTGTTTTGATGCTCAATGCAAAAATTGCAACTAACAAAAGTGTGACTATAACTATAGCAACAAATAAAGTGTGACTGTAACTGTAGCAATAGATAAAATATGAGTATGCACGCTATGTTCTATTAATCAAATAGGCCCTTACATATATACATGAAGTATTGTCTCAGAATAGGGAAACTATCTTGGACACACAATAATTTTGTTGAGAGAATATCTCAACCACACACCAAACTAGGAATATATAGATTTAGCTAACTCCTGTGATATAGGAACAAACTCTTTACATAGAAAGTCACAAATGAGACAAGTAGGAATTACATATTCCAACACACCCCCTTAATAACCCTTAATGACTATTTGTCTCGATATCAATTTGCAAAATCTACTTGTGGTCAAACATAACAAAAATATATGTCGATGTCCATATAAAGGAGCAACCATCCATATGCATGGTTTCCAACCGCTGCAACTACTCATACATGGTTTTGTCAACCATTATCACTGCATATGCATACCTATACCTACAAATCCCCCCCAAATAAGTATTGACCGCTTTGTGCTTAGTAAACTGAGACCTGTGAGAAACCAAGTTTCTCTTATGAGTAAGGTGTTTCTGCAGACCACCTACCCCATTGTGAGCATGAAGGCTCCTATGTGAGCACTAGAACTCCTATGTGCACTAGGGAACTGTAGCCACGAAGGCTCTGTAGGTGTGAAGGCTTTGTAGTCGCGAGGGATTGCATGTAGTTTCTGGCTTACCACAAACCATCACTGCAAAGTGGTTTCCGGCTAACCAAAAACCTACAATTACAAAGTGGTTTTGAGATTGCCACGAACTTCACGGGGATACATATGCCTCATCAGGCTTACATTAGACACTCCAACTTTTGGAATTACTGGGTACATACTTTACAAAGACCACTACAAAACCATCTTAGGCTTGCTTACAATTAAAATGTGTGACTCATAATACAACAAGCTAGTGAGTCTATCCCATAAACTCACACAAAAACTTTCAACTTAGTTGTCCATCATAATCGATGTTGTTGATCCTTCACCTCATCATTGTTCACATCTTGGGCATCATTGTCTTTTTTCAATTAAGACATGGAACTCCATGCTTAACCTGTCATTTGTTAGAGTAGTCAATTCTAACAAAAATAACTTCATATTGAGGTGACTAATCTAATATGTATATTAATTTTAGTTCCAAAATACTTTCATCATGAAATATTTCATTTACCTAAACATGCACTAACAATCATCCTTTCAAACAAACAACAGAATTTCTATGTAATCTAATACCATGTTAAAAAAAGATAATCTATTAACTAAGTGGCTCTCCAGGTGAGATACCTGGAGAGCGCACAAACACTCACTACAGAAACACATTAAGTTTTCAGTTCACACACATATCAATGCCCAGAAACACAGAGATTTTGCCTCATTTCCAATGTATCCCCTCACATACTATCTTGAACACCCATTGTAATTGGGCAGGGAGGTTGAATCCGAGTCTTTAATAATAATAAAAATACGCCACCCCACTTTCTTCCATCCTCATTCTCATGAAGATATTTGGTAATGGCAATGGAAAATCTGCACAAGCTAGAGACCCCATCCGATAAGCTTTGTGGTTTCCCCAAAACCCAACAGTACAAAAACCATTCATTCCTTCCTCATCGAACAGTGTTTAGGCAGACCAAAGAGTTGCAATTTTTTTTTTAATTGTGATTCCCATGTTTGCCTTGGTCCTAAAAGCATAGTGAATGAAGATTCCGCCTTCAACCTCCTAGCGATAACCCCACTCGGAGATCCTTGTTTGATTCTCTTATATAGCTGGATACATTCCTGCAAATCAAACCATTGTAGAAATAAGATTTTGCGCCTTGAGGACAACAACCCGATCTCAGTTCGATCGGCACACTCACAGTCACTTCTTTGCTCGGCTCAATCACTAATGCCTCTATCGACACCAGGACTCCTTTATGTTTCTATGTGAATTGTTGGTGGTCACGCATAACACTGGTTACACACTGCATAGGGCACCTCAATGATGTCTCATCGCTTTCTCATTTCAAGAACGACCTTCGAATAACAACGTCAGGCCAAGCACTTTCTTCATCACGGCTTCAGGCCTGTGCCTGTGATTGCACTTCATCTTGTGCAATTCACCACTCGACAACCATACGCCAGATCCTCGGACCTCGCCGCCCGGCACCGACGAACGAAAACTTCAGAGCAGAATCACTCTTCTTCTCCAGAGCACACAACTCTTCTCAATGTGTCCAGGTTTGTGAGCAGGCACTGCCAGCTCTTCTCTAGAACACACAACTTATAGCAAATGTGCTCGCAGCAACCAGATCCATGCTCTCGGCTCCACAGATCCAAGCTTCCACCTTGCATATGAATTTCTAATTCAACCGAGGTGTGCATATAGATGAACAAACCAAAACACTAAAACAATACAAATGTACTCTCTTATTTCCCTTAGCTTAGGAGGGGCCAAGGCCAAGCCGGGCTCCAATACCAAGATAAAATCTGAGTATGCATGCTATTTTGGTGTGCATATAGATGAACAGATCAAAACACTAAAACAATACAAATGTATTCTCTTATTTCCCTTAGCCCAGGAGGGGCGAAGGCCAAGCCGGGATACCAACATAAAATTTAAGTATGCATGCTATTTTCTATTAATCAAATAGGATTACATATATACATGAAGTATTGTCTCAAGATAGAGAAACTATCTTGGACACACAATAAGTTGGTTGAGAGAATGTCTCAACCACACACCAAACTAGGAATATATAGATTTAGCTAACTCCTATGATATAGGAACAAACTCCTTACACAGAAAGTCACAACTGACACAAATAAGAATTACATATTCCAACGGCAACTTCAATCGACACCAAAAAGTCATGGTTATATCAAAGTAGCTACTCAAGAATTTGTTCATGTTGCATCTAGCCATCTGCCATTACCACTTCATCCGAAATATCACCAAACTGACATACAGCTAGTCCATAGAGCGTCCATGCGAAGAGGCGACAACCCCAGTAATACCATCTCCACCATACAGGAATCCATTACAACACTCAATGATTTCACTTACTTTTCTGATGAGCCCCTATAAATAAATAAATAAATATATATTTTGATTTCACTGCCTTTTCCAATGACCCCAAAACTATATATATATATATATATAATTCTCACCCAGCGTGGAATTATGAAGCTGCTGAAAATCATCCAGACTGCTACACAAGCCGACGAGAGAACTGAAAGTACACTTGCATTAGGAGTGACAACAGCCATTATCATCCCATAGTATGTGGTATTAAGGAACGTGAAGAACATGAAAAACAAATTATACCAAAAGCATTTGGCTGCTGTCTACGTGAAGCCTATCAATGCATAAACTATCACTCCATACACCAGTGTTTGAAAAAATATGTATGACACCTCGATCAAAAGCTGTGCCAGACAAATATTGTTGCATTAGTAGAAAGATTTTAAAGATGGCAGAGGTATATGTATAATTTTTATAATATTACAGTTCAAGTGGTTTAATGGTTGCATTAGTAGAAAGAGGCATATACATTCCTGCTGCCTTTTCTCTATAGAAAACTGTTCTTTCGACATCGACTACAGGTTGGACAGAAACGGCATTACAGAAACCCAGGAAGATAATAGCAGCGAACATGGATCCCAAAGCATTTAATATATCTTGTTTCTTCTGCCTGTAAACAACATCCAAACACATAAGAATGGATCTACTCTACCTTGATTAGATTTTGTGATTGTAGGAGAAAGTAGTGCTTACATATTCCGGCCAATTCTCCAAAAAATGGTGCGAAATATTAGAGCGCAGCAAAGGGTGAATATGAGTCGAACGGTGTTGTACTAAGGATTTCGCTGACACGATCAGTGCTGCTTCCACAAACATTCCATGGTTTGAACTGAGTTACTGAATGAGAGCTTTATTAAGCTTGTGCAAAAATAAGTCAACATTCATAAAACACAAAATGCCGACATTATAGCATGGATGTATGAATTATATGTCAAAAATATAATCAAATTGGGATAAATAAACATGGAAACTTATATGCATACAAAATGATATGCTTTGTTCAGTTAAAAGAAAGTCGTTGAACTGAAAAATATTGTTCATCAATTTTTTTTAAGTAATTGGTGTAAAGGTACACGGAGGAATAAAAGATTTGGAAGATCATCTAGTCACATATAGAGCACATTGTAGAATGCATATGCATAAGGTCAGTCAAATTCTTCAATGCAAATGTCACAAGAAAAACATTGTGCTCACAACAACCTATGCATAAGCACAAAGTGTTGACAGACCTTGCCCCAAGTCCATCACGTCATGTTATCTGTCTTTTTTCTACCACATAGTTCCTCCAATCCTAGATTTCGACAAGAGCACCAGTTCCATATTTGTGGAGGTCTTAGATCCCAATGACTAGTTCCCCAAGCCCACTAAAACCATCTTGATTGCCAACTATATTACAGTGAAAGCTTCAGTGTTCTGATTTACAATTAAATGCCTCTGCCCAAGGAGAGTAGAGAAGGAGAAACTCAGAAATAAGACATGACGAGGATGGTATTGATATGTTCTTTCCTCATAGTGTTTGGCAGGGAGAAAAATACAGAAATTTTATTGCAAGAATTTTTATCAATTTTGTATGGGAACTTTATTACAAGAAATTTCCCAACTTCCAACTACTTTGAGTCATCTAACTACATACAAAAATAACTGATAAAATTAATACAACATTTTCATTTAAACACAATCAGATAAGAATAATGACACCACTTTTAATATCAAAAATTTATTTGAGTCCAATTGTTTTTACTCATCCTAGTATTTCTATAATGAAAGTAGTTGAGCTTGCATTCTATCATTTGTTATGCAAGTAATTGAAATTCCATTCTATAATCTAACAAACTATTGCAGAAGCATACACAAATAGTTATTTTTTTTAATCTAATAAAGATTTAATCAGGAAATGGAAAAGCTGGACACTAAAAGGGTAATTGTTTCCTTTTCTTTCAAGGAAAAACCCACGAGTAGTTTTTCACATTTTATAGATGTTACTTCACATACACATGTCAACACTAATTACATACAGTGACCTAGTAAAGACAGCCATTACAGGGATCAAAAGCACTCAACCAACTCGTAAAATTATAATTTCTTATTAACTTTTAATGCAGAAGTGATCTTTGTTTCCACATCTATATTGTTTGAAAACAAGTAGTCAACTTAGGGTTTTGGCTTCTCTACTGCACTTCCATTGGGAAATCCCTATTCCTGGCCACTTTCACTAAACAAACTTGGTCTTTGTAGTTCGCTGTAGATTACTAAATAAGAGACAACAATTGCTTCAAGATCTATATTGCTTGAAAGCAACAACTCAACTCCTCTCTATTGCATTTCCATTAAACAGTGTTTTGTAAAAGCATGTTGTAAGTGAGATTTCTTTTCATTCATCTCAATTTAGTATCCTTGAACATGCCTCTCACAAAAATAGTGCAGTCTGAGGTGGAGAGAGACTTTGTTCGAGAATAATTTCTAATAGAGTTTTGAAATCAGCTTTGCGGTCCCAATTTCAGACATTCCAGACAATACCAACACTAGTCAATCTCGCGGATCTATTAAATAACAATAGGATTAACAAAGATTTAAGTTGATTTATTTTAGTATACAATTTTATAATTAGTATAGTTTATTGTATTTTTTATTTTCTATTATCACGGTTCAATAATTTTTTAATTTTCAGTTTTTAATTTTATTTTTTTCCAATTACTTTTTATTTTAATTCATATTGTATTTTTTATATTAAATGACAGTGCATAAATATTAGACAAAAGACAACATATTTTCTGCTAATCCATTTTTTTATATTTTATTTAGCTGTAAAAAAAATCATATTTAGGAAATATAGGAGAAGTAGCCAAAAAAATGTATTTATAACCAAGACTATCTATTTGAGGTATTCATCAATGATGATTACAAAGTGTTGAACTAATATTGTTGAACATGCCTAAGCCTATTGCCTAGATCTAGGTGTCATCTTTCACAAAATAATGAATTGAAATGAATGAGCATTCATTTATAGTTGGTAGTTGGAGCAGAATGAGATCCATCCAAATTTATCTCTTCATGGTTGAATGAGATGTGTTCTAGTAATTGTTTTTGTTGCTCCTTCACATGTGATTTATTGTATTCTTCTACCTCCTTTTTTTTAAAGAATCATGGCAATTGTGGTAACATCTCTTAATTTTTTCTTCGGTTGTGTTCATCAGTAGGGCTCTTTCAATCTTACAATTTCACTTTGTAAAACCTTAGCATTCTTCTGCTTGTATAGATAAAAACCGAATTGAATAGAAGTTGCAGCTCACAGGTGAGTACTGCACTTGGAGACTACACTCAAATGGAAAGTACACACTCTACGTTCATTAATCAAATGATACAACTATAAGTACATCACAAAGAATGAGGGAGTTGTAAACAAACTCCTATATCCTAGGAACTAATCCTAACTTAAGGAGCTACGTTACAACAATGTAACCATTTCTCCATTAATATACAAATAATATTAATTATTTCCAACTCTCCCCCTTAATGGAGAAAAGATTACCCTGAATTCCTAACATCCCTCTAAACAATTCAAACTTTATTCTCCCAAGAGGCTTAGTAAATATATCTACCATGTTGTCACAAGATTTACAATATTCAACAAATATTTCCTTTGACTGAAGTTTTTATCGAACAAAATGGAACTGAGTATCGATGTGTTTGGTGTTTTTGTGAAATATTGGATTGTATGCTAGCTTGATAGTGCTTTGGTTGTCACTTTTAATGGTAGTTGTTTTTTCCTGTTCTTCTCCTACATCATCGAGAAGTCTTCTCAACTAGATAGCTTCACATGTGGCTGCACACAATGCTTGGTACTCAGCTTTAGCTGAAGATAAAGCTACAGTGCTTTACTTTTTGTTGCTCCATGCTATGACCTCAGATCTAATGCTGAACACATAACCTGTGATAGATCTTCGATCATCCAAGTTACCTGCCCAATCGGAATCTGAAAAACCTGCTAAAGTAACATCAGATGTGTTAGTGTATAAAATACCATAATCACTAATACCACAAAGATACCTCAACACACTCTTTGCTGCAACCCAATGACTTTCGAGAGGTTTAGACATAAACTAGCTCAACACACTAACAGAGTATGCCAAATATCGTCTAGTTGTAGTAAGATATATCAGACTACCAACTAGCTGTCTATACTTAGTGGCATCCACCTCCTTAGTGCCATCGTCTCTGCACAACTTCAGATTATGCTGCAGTGGTGCTGCTGCTGATTTACACTGCTCCATCCTGAATCTTTCTAGCAGACTTCTAGCATACTTCCCTTGAGTAAGAAAATTCTGTCCAGAATCTCTCCATACTTCCAGACCCAAACAATAATCGAGATTTCTGAGATCTTTCATTTCAAATATTTGTGACATCTGCCGTTTGATTTCTTTGATTAGAGTATCTGCATTCCCTGTTATAATAATATCATCTACATACAAAAAAATCAAAATAATTTTCCTCTGTTTATTAAACTTGGTATACAGATTTGGATCATTCATGCTCCTATGAAAACCATGTTGTACGAAAAATGAATTGATCTTCTCATACCACGACCTGGGTGCTTGTTTTAAACCATATAATGCCTTTTTCAATCTACAAACAAGATGTTCCTACCCATTTTTAACAAACCCTTCAGGCTGAACTAAATAAATCTCTTCTTTCAAATTACCATTCAGAAATGTAGACTTAACATCTAATTGGTGTAGCTTCCACTTATATTTTGTAGCTAAATAGATTAGCATTCTAATGGTATTTAATTTCACTACAGGAGCAAAGGTTTCATCAAAATCTACTCCCTCTTGTTGTGAATAACCCTTTGCTACCAGTCTAGCTTTAAGCTTTTCTATACTCCCATCTGCATTCACTTTAGGTTTATACAACCACTTACAACCTATGGGTGTTTTTCCTTCAGGCAATTCAACTAAATCACAAGTATGGTTTCTAGTAATTGATTCAATCTCTTCATTCATTGCAGCCCTCCATGCATCAGATTGACTTGCTTCTTTATAATTTATGGGTTCTAAAATGTTTAAAATACTTGTCATCAAAGCATAGTCTTTCAATCTAGCTGGTAATTGAGTCTTCCTACCAATCTAGCATAGTCTTGCTTCAGACTTGTACGAGCTTGCATTATTGGCTACATCACCTGTTTCTTCTTCTTCTTTCTGCTCCTTCTCCTGACCATCCCCGCTCATTTCTTCCATCAATAATGGAATGTGCCAATCATTATCACTGTCATCCTTTCCTTCCTCAACTTGTTCATGAAATACTACATCTCAACTTGCAAATATTTTATGAGTCACAGGATTAAATAACTTATATGATTTAAACTCAGTGCCATATCCTACAAAGATACATTTCATGGCTTTAGGATCTAACTTCTTTCTATCCACCTTGGGTATATGGGAAAAATCTTTTGACCCTAATACTCTTAAATGACTCACTGCTAGTTTGAATCCATATAATGCTTCAAAAGGAGTTTTGAAGCCAAGACATTTAGTAGGACTCCTATTCTTTAAATAAACAGCAGTGTTGATGGCTTCCGCCCAAAAACCATTTGTTAGACCCTTACCTTGAAGCATACTCCTTGCGCACTCCACAAGAGTTATGTTCTTTCGTCCTGCCACTCCATTCTTTTGTGGTGTATGAGGCACCGTAAACTGTTGAACAATCCCATGATATCTGCAAAAATTCATGAACTCTCCCAGCATGTATTCTCCCCCTTGATCCGAGCGGAGAATTTTTATACGTTTTCCTGTCTGCTTTTCCACCAAAGTTTTAAATTCTTTGAAACACTGAAAGGTCTGACTCTTTTTACTCAAAAAATATATCTAAGAGAATCTAGTGCAATCATCAGTAAACAGAAGAAAATAATATGCACCACCTAGCGACCTTGACTGCATAGGTCCGCATATGTCTGTATGCACCAGCTCTAGAATATCTCTTTCCTTTCTATTAACATGCAGAGGAAATTCTTCTCTATGATTTTTCCCTAATGCACATCCATCACAATCTAACTGAACATTATGAAAAGTAGGGAGTCCATCGACCATACCTTTTCTCTGAAGTAACATGAGGTCTTGAAAATTAAGGTGACCGAATCTTTGGTGCCAGAGTTATTTGGTTGTCAATCTTATTGCAACCATGGCTTGTTGTGGCATGCTTTTCACATATGGTCTGTACAGGCTCCCCACACGCACCCTTGATGCAACATTTTCCATCTTGCTATCCTTTATGACATAGTGGGTCTTGAATAATTCAACTAGCATATCCTGATCAGTTATCATAGATATAGAGATCAAGTTTTTCCTAATCCCGGACACATACAATACATTCTTAAGATGTCTAATGTCACCACTAGGTAACTTTACTGGAATATCACCGTACCCTTGGATCTCATATCCTCTATCATCTCCTAAATAAATTTTAGATCCACATGAAGTTTCTTCAAGAAATGCAAACCATTCTTTCTTACCTGTCATATGTGAGGATGCACCAAAATCGACATACCATATGTCGTCCTCATCTTCCTTAGATGTTGAAAGAGCACAATCAGCTGTAAATAGTCGAAGTTCATGACTATGGTCTTCATCTTCATCAAAAAAGTATCCTTTGTGCTTTCTCTGGTTATTCTTTTCTTCGTCTGTCTGCCTCTTATAACATATGGTGGCTAATTTTCCCGCAATAAAAACATTTCTTGTTTGAAAAATTGTTTGCAGACGTACCTCTAAATGGTCTCTTTTGAAACGTGCTACCTCCTTTTTGTTGCTACTGTTGCTGTGTTTGCTGCTGCTGCTATGGCTGCTTCCCTCTAAACTGTCGCCTCTTCGCCATCTGAGCAAGATCATCACTCTGCGGTTTTAAATTCTGCCACCGCTCCTCTTCTTGTAGCAAGATTCCTGTCAATTCTTCAAATGTAGGGGCTTTATCCCTCGCTGCCAATCATGTGATGAACATCTGATATTCATCCTTCATTCCATTCAATGTAATTGTGACTAGATCGGAATCAGACACCTTCTCTCCAACGTCTCCCAATCTATCCTTCAGGTCTTTAACCCTTGCAATGAATCCAACAGCAGATTCATTTTCCTCCATCCTCATTGCAAACAACTTGCCTTTGAGTGACAAGATGTGATTTGTGTTTTTTGTCTCGTATAAATTCTTGATCGTTGTCCAAATCTCAGTGGGCGATTTTCCATCTCTAATGTGTGGGATAATATTGTCCTTGATGGACATCTTCAATATTACTTTTTCTTTGTTCTCCCTTTCATCCCAGTCTTATTCCTGTGCAGTTGTTCCTATTATTGAATTTGGTCTCTGCTCATCACCTATGACAATCAACCACGCATTTTATCCCTCAAGCAATGTCTGTATCTTGAATTTCTAATTGGTGAAATTAGACCCATCGAGTTTTCCAGACTCGTTGAGATACGATTCTATGCTATTATTCATACTGGACTGATAAAATTTCAGACCCTCCGATGAATAACCCTAACCAACTGAATAATTACAGGCTACACTTAAAAAAAAAAAAAAAAAAAATCAATTTATACCATATCCTAATAACAGATCTGCCACCAACCTAGTCCGATCTTGTGACTATAACTTAGATCCACCACCACCGGGCGAATCGCATGTGCTGAACCTCCAGCAAATATGTCTGCAACTTCGATCTACCACCACTGGAAAAATCTGCAGCTCCGATCTACCACCACCGGGCAAATCCGATCTACCACCACGGGGTAAATCCACAGCTTCAATCTGCCACCACTGGGCAACTTCAATCTACCACCACCAGGAAAATCCGATCTACCACCAACGGGTAAATCCACAACTTCGATCTGCCACCACCGGGCAAATTCGATTTACCACCACCGGGCAAATCCGATCTACCACCACTGGGTAAATCCACAACTTCAATCTGCCACCACCGGGAAACTTCGATCTACCACCACCGGGAAAATATGATCTACCACCATTGGGTAAATCTACAACTTTGATTTGCCACCACCGGGCAACTTCGATTTACCACCACTGGGAAAATCTAATCTACCACCACTGGATAAATCCACAACTTCGATCTGCCACCACCAGGCAAAACCGATGTGCCAAACCTCCACAGAGAGAGATTGGCACTTTCCCGAGCCAAAAATCCATGCCCAAATAAAATTAGTGCGAGTCACCAAATTGGCGCGGGTATGGCCTGCACAATCGCGTCAATCGAGTGTTTCGGCGCACTGGCACGGGTATGGCCCTAACAGTCGCACAAATTGGGCATTTTGGCAGGCCTTTCAACGAAAAAATTGCGCCAACCCTCTTCTGCTCAGAGATCAATTAACCATCCGAGACCTTAGAGCACGAAGCTCCTGTGAGCACAACGCTCTTGTGTACACCGTAGCCACGAAGGCTCTGTAGCCACTAGGGCTCTCTATAAACAAATCAGGCTCACCCAATCTGAGCTCTGATGCCAAGATAAAAACTGAATTGAATAGAAGTTGTAGCTCACAGGTGAGTACTGCACCTGGAGACTACACTCAAACGGAAAGTACACACTCTACGTTCATTAATCAAATGATACAACTATAAGTACATCACAAAGAATGAGGGAGTTGTAAACAAACTCCTATATCCTAGGAACTAATCCTAACTTAAGGAGCTACGTTACAACAATGTAACCATTTCTCCATTAATATACAAATAATATTAATTATTTCCAACTTCTATAGCTCAATTTCCCCATGTACTTTTCTTTTGCCTCATCAGCAGTATTCATAGAAACATTTAGCAAAGCCTTTAGTTTGGTGAAATAGTGGTGAAATCCAATATTATTCCTAGACTTATAGGTTGAATTTGTTTGATGTTATTTTCTTATAACTTAATTTTTTTTCCTCAATTCCTATAGCTTAATTCTACAAAAAAATGATAATATACCTACTCATATGGATTTTTCTCTTCCTTAGTCATGTTTTTCCATTCCTCTCCAAAAATTTTACAATCGATTGCAACTCATTGTTATCAATAATTTGATGGATAACAATAGATTCTGAAATGTGAGAGATAGATATATAGATATCAATAATATGGTGGATATCTATTAGATATGAAATGACAGATACTTAGCAATAGTCTCATTTGCATATATTTTGATGCAAATATTTTGAGAAAATTGTAAATGTACTTCTTTCTTTTGTGAAAATATGCAATTTATACTATTGTGATAACTTGTATAGTAAAATTTATTAGGTTTATTTAACATCTTTTTATGTTTGGTTCATATTGAAGAGTGTGTGGTTCATGAATTTGCAATTGGTTTTTGGTTGTTAGAATTGTCTAAGGCTTCAACCTTAAGAACCCTGATATCATCGATGCCAGATATAGAGTCGTTGTTGGTTTTGTCCTTGTAGTCAATTTTTTTTGGATTAAAAATGGTTGCACCACACATAATCAAACATTTGTCGTTTTAAATATCTATACTAATGATATTTTGGGGCTTTTGGGAAGTTTCCAAGTAACTACAAATGGTTTTAACTTCACAACTTGCTTTCATAAGCTTAGCATTTTAGTGTAGCATTGCTTTTTCTAATTTTTGTGCCAAGAGGCGCATTCTACAACCCACTATGACCCCAATGTGTAAGTATGTCGGAAGCTAACATAAAATAGAAAAACTAAAAAAAATAAAATTTAAAAAAATCTAAATAATGTCGGTCTAAACAAGGATATAAATAAACAATCAAAAACTCATTAAAAATAAATTTTGACAATTTACATTCAAAATATGAAGAAGTTTAGGAACACTAAAAAAAAGAGATATGGTTAATAAATAAAAATATAAATAAACCAGAGGTATGGTAAATAAATAAAACTTCTTTTTATATTTACTCAGGAAGTATGGTAAATAAATAAATTAGATGTAGAGTAAATAAATAAAACATCTTTTCATATTTACTCCATAAGGCTCTTTATATTTACAAAAACTCAAAAAAAACATTTTTATTTAGGTGAAGTCTATGGGCCAAATAACATGGGACAAATTATTATTAATACCATGAATCAAATACCATGGGCCAAATACCATATTTATAAAAGAGGTATGGTAAATAGATAAATATAAAAGAGGTATAAAGAGGTAATGTAAATAAATAAAAATATCTCTCATAGGATTAGAAATCAACATCTAATTATATACCAACCCTATGGGTCAAATACCATCCACCAAATTATTATTAATACCATGCAAAAAAAAACACTATTAACCCTAACATTAATATTAAAATATTATTATTATTAAATCTAATATTCATATTAATATATTATAATATTAATATTATTAAATTTAATAACTTTTGATTAATACAATATTAAATTTGTTATATTATAATATATATTAATATATCATAATATATATATTAACTCTAGATGTATATGGGAGAAAATAATAAATACATATGATAGAGGTGGAGAAACACAGGAAGTGACAAGGGAGAGATGGAGATAAACTAAAGGAGAGGGGAGAGGAGGAATGAACAGAGAGAGAGGGAGAGGAGTGAGAGAGGTAGAGAATGGTAAGAGAGGGAGAGGGAGACATAAACATGGAGGTAGGAGAGAGATAAGGATAGATGGAGGGATAAGGAGAGAGGATTAGAGGGTAGAGAGAGAGAGAAAGAGACAAATAAGGGGGGATGGAGAGGGAGGTAAGAGAGAAAGCGAGAGAGAGGGAGGAGAAGAGGAGGAGGAGAGAGGGAGGGATAGATATATGGAGTTGTTGGGGGAGAGAGGGAAGGAAGACTAAATACATAGAGTGAGAAGTGGAGAGAGAGGGAGTGACAAGGGAGAGATGGAGAGAGAGTGTGTATGATGGAGACAAGGGGGGAGAGAAGGAGAGAGAAGGAGAAAGGGAGGGATATAGTAAGATAGTTGGAGAGAGAGATAGAGTGATGGGGGAAGAGAGAGGATTGGAGGGAAGAGAGAGAGAGAGAGGATTGAATGGAAGAGAGAGAGAAAGAGAGAGAGAGAGAGTGAGTGATGGGGGAAGAGAGAGGGAGGTAAGAGAGAAAGTGAGAGAGAGGAAGGAAAAGAGAGGGGGATTGAAAGAGAGGAGGAGAGAGGGTGGGATAAAGAGATGGAGTTGGAGGGGGGGAGAAGGAGGGATAGAGAGATGGAGTTGGATGGGGAGAGAGGGAGGGAAGAAGAAAGACATAGAGAGTGAGTATTGGAGAGAGATAGGGAGTGACAAGGGAGAGATGGAGAGAGAGTGTGTATGTTTAAGGGTGAGACAAATAGATAAACAAGGAGAGATGGAGAGAAGGGGGGAGAGAAGGAGAGAGAGATGCATATAGTAACAAAGTTGGAAGGTGAAGATAGAGAGACAGAGAGGAGGGAGAGAAAGGAAGAGAGAGAGTAAATAGAGGTAGGGAAAGAGAGATGGATAAAGAGGGAGAGAGATAGGGAGGTAAGAATAAATACATAGAGAGTGAAAGGTCGAGAGAGAGAGAGAGAGAAGGAGTGATAAGGAAGATGTAGAGAGAGCAAGAGAGAATAGTAGGAGGGAAGACAGATAGAAGCGGGGGAGAGGGAGGAAAGGGGAAGAGAGAGAGAAGGGGGGAGAGGAGGAGGGACTGATAGATAGATAGATTTGAGAAAGAGAGTGTATGTTTTTGGGTTGATATAGAGAGACAGAGGTAGATAGAGATATAGATGGAAGGCGAAGAGAAAGAAGAGATGGATGGAGACAAGGATAAACGGACAACAATATTGATAGATATGGAGTGAGAGAGCACGTGTGTTTGGCGGGGTGAGATAAAGAGACAAAGAAGGAGAGATGGAGGTAGATATAGATATAGATGGAGGTGGGAGAGAGGTAAAAACATTTCTTGCACTAGATGCATTAATTTCACTGTAAATGGTGATTTCTAATCCTATTTGATTTCTTGCACTAGACGCTTTGATTTTAGTGTAGATGTTGATTCCTAATGATATTTTATTACTTGCACTAGATGCATTTATTTCAATGTAGATGATTTCTAATCCTATTTCATTTCTTGCACTAAATGTATTGATTTCAATGTAGATGGTGATTTCTAATCCTATTGATTTCTTACACTATATGCATTAATTTCAATGTAGAACTTGATTTCTAATTATATTTGATTGAAGGATTGATGGAGATAGGGGGAGAGAAGGAGAGAGAATAAGAAAGGGAGGGAAATAGTAACATAGTTGGAGAGAGATATAGAGTGATGGGTAAGAGAGAGGATTTTACACACACACACACACACACACATAGAGTTTGGGGTGAAGATAGAGGGAGGCAGGTGACAAAGGGAGAGAGAGGAAGAGAGCGATGGGGAAATATAGAGGATTGAAGGGGAAAGAGATAGAGAGAGAGTGAGTGATGGCAAAAGAGAGAGGGAGGTAGGAGAGAACAAGAAAGAGAGGAAGGAAAAGAGAGGGGACTTGAGAGGGATGAGGAGAGAGGGAGGGATAGAGAGATGGAGTTGGAGGGGGAGGGTGATAGAGGGATGGATAGAGAGATGGAGTTTGAGAGGGCGAGAGGGATGGATAGAGAGATGGAGTTGGATGGTGAGAGAGGGAGGGAAGAAGAAAGACATAGAGAGCGACAAGTGGAGGGAGAGAGGAAGTAACAAGGGAGAGATGGAGAGAAAGTGTGTGTGTTTGCGGGTGAGATAAAGAGACAAAGAAGAAGAGATGGAGAGAATGGAGGAGAGAATGAGAGAGAGAGGCATATAGTGACAGAGTTAGAGAGAGAGAGAGAGAGAGGTGGGAGAGAAAGTAAGAGACAAAGTGGAGAGAGGTAGGAAAAGAGAGATGGAAATGGAGGGGTAGAGAGAGGGTGGTAAGAAGAAAGACATAGAGAGTGAAATTTGGAGAGAGAGAGAGAGAGAGAGAGAGAGAGAGAGAGAGAGGAGTGATAAGGAAGATGGAGGGAGAGTGAGAGGGGATATCAGAAGGGAAAAGAGATATAAGCGGGGGAGAGGGAAGGAGAGGAGGAGGGAGTGATATATAGATATATTGGAGAGCTAAAATTCATGTAATTATGTGCTTATTTCTTACAATAGATGCATTGATTTCAGTGTAGATGGTGATTTCTAATCCTATTTTATTTCTTTCACTAGATGCATTGATTTTATTGTAGACATTGATTTCTAATGATATTTTATTACTTGCACTCGATGAATTGATTTCAATGTAGATGATTTCTAATTCAATTTGATTCCTTGCACTAAATGCATTGATTTCAGTGTAGAAGGTGATTTCTAAGCCTATTTGATTGCTTGCACTATATGCATTAATTTCAATGTAGATGTTGACTTATAATTATATTTGATTTCTTACACTATATGCATTGATTTCAATATAAATGTTTTATAATCCTATTTGATTGCTTTCACTAAATGCATTAATTTCAATGTAGATGGAGATTTATAATCCTATTTGATTGCTTGCACTAGATGCACTAATTTTATTGTATATGTTTGTTTCTAATACTATTTTCTTACTTGCACTAGATGCATTGATTTGAGTGTAGATGTCGATTTCTAATCCTATTTGATTACTTGCATTAGCTGCATTGATTTATGTGTAGATGTTGATTTGTAATCTTATTTTATTTTTTGCATTACATGAATTGATTTCAGTGTATATATTGATTTTTGATTTGATGTAATTGGATGTATGATGGTACATTAATTTTAAAGTCATTGGATTAATAGTGTGCATGGATTTCAGTGTAAGCACAAAAAATTATTAACAATGTTGAACGATTTTTGTGTTATAGTAATTAAACCTAATAATAATGGAGAGAAAGAGATACAAGGTATAATGTTTACTACAACAACTCGAGCTAAATATTTAAATGGTTTATGATTTATGATTTCTAGTGTCTTTTTCATATAATCGAGAAGAAAAGATGATAAAACTAACAAGGGTGGTCACACACGACTGAAACCAGCCTAGATCCATCTTAACTACGGATATATCAAGCGCCAAGAGGGATCAAATATCTCGAGGTGCAAACCTTTCCTAAAGTTTTGCACTCAAAAAATAGGTTTTCACCTTGAGAGATTTGATCCTTCTCGGCACTTGATAGATCCATAGTTAAGATGGATCTAGGCTGGTTTACAGGGAGCTCATGTAATGTCATTGTTTTGTCATTATTTTAAGTCATATTGTTATACCGATTTGCATAAATGCTTTCCTATTTTCTAGACATTTGGTATTTTGGTTTTCAAATTTTTATTACTGTAAGTTGTATATTGGGCATTGCTAAGTTTTATGGCTCTAACGATATTTCTCCAATGATAGGAGGAATATTTCATCAATTGGTTAAGCTTGTAACGTAGATGGGCAACATATAGATGGGTAGTTGGAATTCTTGGTGTATCAACAAGTTTCTATTTTCAAGATACCTTTATCTAAAAAAATCCATCTTGCTGAGGAAGATAATATGGATGGGCTAATGTGGTTATGCTCATCTAGCTTGATCTCATGAAAATTGTATATAGTAAAATCAAATAATCAACACAGGTTGTGAATTCATACTTATTTACCATGCTTGTTATGATCCATTATGAATCTATTATTTTTCACTTTCATATCCAATAGAGTTGCTAATGAACTTTGTAGGAACACAAGCAATATCTTATTGAACCAGTACTAAATAGTTACTAAGATTTGGATTCAAAATACTTGATCAAAGTAATATCTATAAATTTAGACAAAGGAAAACAATATACTTAATAATTACTAAGATTTGGATTCAAACTACTTTGTCAAAGTAATATCTACAAATTTAGACAAAGGAAAACAATATTGAAAGAACCAAATGCACAAGGATTGGAAAATCTTGATACTCACATTATAAAAGGCCACTAATAAAGTAAAGGAAAACTTCCCTAGATATAAAAGTGAGGAGGATGAGAATACAAAAGAGCCTCCAATATTGGACATGGGTATAGTATCACCATCCTCATCAAAGGAAAATTATAGTTAGGAAAATGGAACATGAACAACATCTCATTGAATGTGATATTCAATGAATTTGAAACTCATTCCAAAGTCAACTAGTTTTGTCATTCTCATTATATTGGATATTTTGGAATAATTTTCAAATTACTTTATATGTATGTCATGACTACTATATTCAAATTTAAGTTAGCTTCATTGATTACTATATTCAAATTAATAATTTTGTTGTTATTTGAATTCTAAACTATATTCAAATTAATAATTTTGTTGTTACTGTTTAGTTTGGACGAGGGACTCTGTCTATAATTTATGACAAAGTTAAACTATAATTTATGTACAGAACAATATCATGACTTAAATTATTGCAGTATGATACAATATACTTATTCTCAGAAATTTGAGTTATGTTTACTTTTCTGCATGTACTTTATTCTATCTGACCTTTATGACATTTCTGAGCTAATGCATAATTTATATGTATATCCAAAATCTTCTAGCTATGTTAGAATAGTAGATCTTAGTTGGAGCTCCCATATTCCTTTTTACCAAGAGAAAGGAATTTTCCTCTTTATGTATAAATTTCCTATTTAATGTTATTATTTCACAACTGATAAATACACAAAGTTTGACCTTCTTCCCATGTATTTATCTATGTTTTCTGTATATACAGTAATAAGGTTTACAACCTAACCTAAGATTTAAACCCATTACTGGGGTTTAGAAATTCTGAGAGTTGGTTTATTAAATCCTAATTGTCTATGTAACCATACATCTCAACTATAATTTCTATAGTTGTTGTTTGTTAAATGAATCAGACTGTCTAATTAAATTTTATATAGAAATTAATCATGCATAAAATTTACTTTCTTACACAATTCCATTTACTATAATTAAATCATAATTCAATTCAAATAGATAATTTCAAACTTTCAGCAACACTAAATTTCATAACACAGAATTGAATTACTTGTGCATACCAATTTTGGTAAGACTAATTTCCACCCAACCTTGAGCTTTCTCTCCACAGCTCCCCCCGAGCAGAGACCAATTCCTCCAAGGTGTAGACAACCTGTTGTCTACCTATAAAAAACTTATTAAAAGTAATCTATGGTTTTATAAATTATTTAATTCACATGAAAAACCTCTTGTCTACCTTTTGTCTTGTGTGTTTCTTAGATTTGGAATAATTTACAAATTGAACAAAGAAAAAACTTACTAAAAGTAATCTATGGTCTTATAAAAATATAAAAAGCCCCAAAAATGCATAGAATTATAGAATTATGACTAAGAGTTTAAAAATATGAAACCCATGGTCAATAAGGACAACTTTGCACAGGCACTTTTTATTAGCTAAGAGTATCTTGTTAAGAATTTTGTTAAGTATACATTGATCCAATTCTGAATTTCTTAAGGTATCTCCGAAAAAGTTTGGTTTTTTTGGACATTAATATAAATCTAAATTTAAATTCTAAACATTAAACATATTGTACCAAACCTATTAAGTAAAATAATTTCCTATTGCCAAACAACGATAAGTGGCAATGATGCTAAATTAGAGATTTCGTAATTCCAACCAACATACCTTAAACCCTAATTACACCACTAGGAAAGAATGTATTTAGAGACAAAATTTCCAAAAACCATTGTAATATGTATACAATTGGTCTGCTTCTTGAGCAAAAATACTCTGTAGCCATTTTCCAATAGCTCCCAAATATCTTGTGAAGCAAACAAGGCCCTCATTGTAATGACCCAATAATCATAATTTTTACCATTGAACTGTGGTAATTGTGGAATTTTCAGGCTTGTTCCTGCTGCTGCCATTCTGACGGTGTAAACAAACAGTCTCCTTGACTGTGTAGGCCAGAAGCCTTCTCACTGCTGGGGAAATCCACTTCTCAAACCAATCTTACATCTTCTTCAATAAAGAGCAAGCTCTTACTTCTTTCACTGAGATCCTAGACCTACTCTGATACCATGTTGGAAATATTGAACAAACAATAACAGAGGGATGCTTCCCCCACAACATAAAGAATGCATAATTGCTGTGGAATAAACATATAGATAAACAGCGTAAAACAGGAGTAGAATGAAATTTAGTTTTCTATTCAACTCTAAAAAATATATATATGAAATTACATAGTTTTAATACAAATAGTCGAAGCCTAGAAACCTAATACAATTCAATTCTAGATGGAGGTTTAATCACCAGTTGTCCTTCTGCTGTCAAAAGACCCATTTCTTCATTAACGGTGCACAAAGTCATGTTTATTTTTAAACACGAAACATTGTACAAACATGTTCAAAATGGACTTGAAATAATATAGGTTCCAACTCTGAGACCTCATCGCATTCGCGCCCTTATCGCATTTCGGCGATATCAAACTTTAACTCACGGTGCTTTACGAGAAACTTAAAACATATGCAATTGTGATGTGTGATGTCACGACTGCATCACATCCAAAAATAAATAACGTGCAGGCAGCGAAAGGTAAGGTTAAAAAGTTGTGATTGCAAACTTGTGGGCGACAGAAAAGGTAAAGGGTGAAACATGTGAAGTGCGGTAATGCGGGCGGCTTAACTGGAAAATGTAAAGCGTTGCGATTGTGATGTGCGATGCGATATCGCATCGCAACATCGCACGGTTCATTACGGGGGCTTAACAGGTAATACTTAACTTGTGCAAAGTGCAGGCGGCGACATGGTAAGGTGTGGTAAGTGTGGTGACCAAAATACAAAGGAAATAAGTGGAAAACAAGATTTAGTTCATGCGGTAAGGTATGGTGGTGGGTCTCATTGATATCGCATCGACGGGGATTTAACTTACAATTTAATGTGTTAAGGGAAAAATTAAAGGATTTGTGATGTGGGAAATTTAAATGAAAAGGTAGGTGAATTGTAGTGGGTAAAGAAATAAATACAGGGAATGGTTAGGTACTTTGTTTTTGATCTTTTGCATGAAAATGCCTCCGATTTTCAATCTGTGCTATGTCCTTCCCTACAACAAAAATTGATGAAGTGTTGGCTACTACCACTGTCTTATTCATAGCATTGGTTGGGAGTTAATTCCAACACTCGCCCTCAATCAAAATTGCCGCCATTAGTCAATCCCATACACTGTCTGAGATAAAAAAAAACTTCTCTGGCCCGATGGCTTTATGAGGATATCAGCAAATTTTTCCTCTGTCCTGCAGTGCTGCAAAAAAATCTCACCATTGTTAACCAATTCTATTATAAAATGATATTTGGCATTTATGTGATTTTTTCTCTTGTGGAAAACATAATTCTTGGATAATGTAATTGATGAGATATTATCACAATAAACTGTGGTTTCTTTGTCTTTCTCATGAAGCAAATCTCTCGGCATCCTTCTCATCCATACTGCTTGACACGTTGCTATTGTTGATGCCACATATTTAGCTTCTGTTGTTGATAATGCAACTATTGGTTGCTTCTTGGAAGCCCGTGAAATGGCTCCCGATCCCAAATGAAACACATATCCTGATGTGCTCTTTCTATCATCTACGCCTCTAGCCCAATCACTGTCAGTGCAGCCAATCAATTTAAAATTATCAGTTGAGGAGTATAGAACACCATACTCCTTTGTTCCATTTACATACCTTAATATTCTCTTGGCTTCTTGCCAATGTGTCTCCTTTGGTGTCTCCATGAATCTGGAAATTAAACTCACTGCATACATAATATCAGGCCAAGTTGCAATCAAATACATTAGACTTCCAACTATGCTCTTGTACAATGTCGGATTGACATTCTTGCTGCAATCTTCTTTGCTTAACTTCAACCCCTTGATAGTTGGAGTTGTTGATGCTTTGTTGTTCTGCATGTTAAATCTCTTTAAAACTTCTGTAACATATTGTGCTTGGGAAATAAAAATTCCCTTTTCATTTTTCTTTACTTCTATTCCCAAAAAATATCTCAACAAACACAATTCAGTCATTTCAAATTCACTTTTCATGACTTCTTTAAAATTAGCAATGAGAGAAACATCATTGCCTGTAAAAATTAAATCATCTACATATAAAACAAAAATAAGGATTTTACCATCATTTTATTTAATGTAGAGTGTGGGTTCACCATCACACTTGGGTAAAAATGCGAAGGTGGGTTACACTTTTGTGAGAATCGCGGGCGGAAAAGTCATTTTCCCAATAGTTCGGCCAAAGTTTTATAAAATTTCGGCCAAATTGTTTTACAGTTTGACCGAAGTTTCGAAATTACTTCGGCTGAACTAATTCTTCCATTTACATTGATGACTTATTGACGACATGGGCAAACAAATTTTTGGCTAGAGATGGGAAAATCGGCAACCAAAGTTTGGCCGAACTAATAGTCTGGCCAAACTATTAGTCCGATCGAACTTTTAAAATAATTCAGCCGAACTTTTGCTTATAAATATACCGACTCGCAAACCTTAACAGGTTTCAGGCTTATTACCATTGTCGCATCTATGTGTCATTTGTATGTCTCGCGTCTGTCTTTTTGTTGTGTCATCTATGTGTCATCTGTTTGTTGTTGTAGGGGCTTGGTGTTGCACTACAACGATGAGGTGAGAGAGTTGTTGCTCTATTTTTTTTGTGAATTTTTTTTGTTGATTTTAATTTTATTGCTCTATTTTTTTGTTCACAGGGAATTTGATCTGTGTCCTCCACGACATCTTTGATGATCTCTCGCCTCGTATTCTCGTTGTGGCCTCTTCATCTTGTCGTCTTCGAATTTCTAGATATGCATCGTCGTAACCTCTGTTTTTTAGCAAGGAAAAAAAATAAAATTAGTCATTAAAATTGAAATAAAAATTGTCGTTATGATTTATGACTGTACATTTCTATGTCTCATTGACCGAAATCTTCTTTGATAGGCTAATTATAGATATTGGATTTAGAAATGCAGCACATAAAGGTTATGCCCTTGAATACTTGGCTGTCTAACCCATCCCTCCCTTTGGTACCTCCTGACTGCTTCTAAGAGCTTTAGCTAATAGTCTCCATTCTTGTAATTTGAAAGTAGTTATTTGGAACATGAGATGTCTTTCTCAATATCTAGATGCCATTATAGAATATGAATAAATACTTATTATTCTTAGAAATAATATATGTTTTCTTTTCTTATCTACGTAAGTATTCTTATTATTCAGCAACAGAAACTATAAAATAGAATAGCAAAGCTTATGAGCATAATTAAACACCGCAAAGAAATTCACACATAGAATTCGGCAACTCAGAACACTGATATATTTATTCAATGGTTTTACATAAACACTCAACTTTCATACATTGAAAGAACCATCACGAGGTTTCTAATTGTAATTTTGTTCTAGACCGAGGAAAAAAATGGAAGCCAATCTATATATAATTGAATAGTAAATAGTATATATAGCCCATTTTCACAAGTTATTTCTAGTAGGTTACAAATAATGAAGGGAATCAAATTTTTTTACTATTCATATTGTTAAACGGTGTGGATCTAGTCAACAAAGATTGTAATAGTAACAATATCTTTTTCATCCTCCGTATAATAAGCCACATGGTACATTCATTGTCTTCATATAAAGGAAACAGGATATTCTAAGTGGTGGATTTCATCTTAGTTATGTCCTTCGGGAAAAAACGTATTACATTTTTTTTCGTAGAGTAATTTATAGATGCTGCTTTAGTGGTCCCTCCTTCTAGTCATGTTGCTCTGCTCTCGATCTGAAAAAGTTCATTTTGAAGTGGAACACACAGATATCGAATATCTTCGGCATGTCCTTCCAACATCTGACATGGCTGTAAATTACCCATCGTGTCCAAGGATATTAAGAAATATAGAAAATAAAAACCTTTTTACCAAATCATATAGGAACTTAGGAATAACTGCAACATTATCTTGTAGATCTCCAGCTTCAACAGAATCAAGAATATGCTATCTTATTTATGGAACATTCAGTACTTGATGATAAGTCCTCTTAATCATGTGTCCAAATGGCATGATTCTCAAGATCCTCTTTTCTTTCATTGGAAGCCCCATGCCATTGGTCCAAGCTATATGATTATCAATATGATTTTATAATCATCACATTCCTTGGTACTTACAAGATTTTGGGTTTTTTTAATACTTTTTTAAGTCACTTCATCATTGGAAACAAGTTCAAATATTTTTGCAAAGATCAAGAAATACACAGCAATGATGTGCTGCAAGAAGCACTTATCCTGCCATCATTTCATTCTCCCCTAACCAAATCAGTTACATTCCTGAGAAATACACATCAGTGATCTGCTGCAAGAAGTACTTCCTGTGCCATCATTTCATTCTCTCCTAACCAAATCAGTTACATTCCAATTTTAGACCATTGGTTCCACAATCATTGCATTTCAACTATTAAACAAAATACATCTCTCCTCTTAACAATTTAAGGGATTTTATTTGCATGTAGGTATTAATTTTTTATTTGCTAGATGGCCAAGCACCATAATTCAGGGGATTTTCTCAACTTCTTGTTCTCAAATTTGTTTCTATTTATTTAATTAGTTTTTTGTTACAAGTACCTAGTTCAAATACTAATAGCAATTGCTTATGCTTACAAATTTACTATAAATACCACAAATGAATGTGGAGATACATCAACCTTTATGTATTGCATCCCAATGTTATATGAAACACAACTAAAATGTAGTGAGAAATAAAGACCAACATTAATATATAAAAAACAACTAGTATACTCAAATGCCAGTACTAGGAAACAAAAGAAGCATTAGGCATTTCTAAATCTTCCCCAAATTTACTATTGCATTTCAAGCTTATTGCTGATTTTCTGGACTGGTATAGCTTATTATACATATGATCAGATCAATCAGCTCACGATGGATTGAGAAGATAAGATATTCCAATAATTCATCATGCATGTCGTGCATTTCTTCTAAATTGTCCTTTACAAAATTGGTCCAAGCTATAGATCTAGCTCTAGTACCTTTGCTATACAATATTCATTTTAGAAATGTATTAGCACAAAAAACTTACGTACCCAAACAATGCTATTTGATTGTTTTTAGTTGTATGCAATATCCTCAAATGTTTGCATTGATTAGACCTTCAAAATATACCGCAAATTCTTAAATAGTCCACCCTCTAATTGTTACCAAGGAAATGTTTCTTAGCATTATATTTCGTGTTAAGAATAAAGAAAATCAATTGTGACTTTATATCTCATGTTGTACCTTGAGTACCTTCTTTCTTAATTGTAGTTTTATCACTGGTCTCTGCTTCTTGTTGTAATATTTAAACTTTCCTTGTAATATTTAAATCAGCACAATGTATTTTATTAATGTACCTAAATTTACACCTTCCATGATGCTTCTAATCTTGTAAAATGTTAAAAGTGGATTGTTTTATGATGTAATGGATATTAATAATCTAGATTATGTATAGTGATATGATGATGGTGTAGGTTGATGTTCAAGTTGTAAAATTCTTGTACATATCAAGGATGAATGATAGTACAAGCCAAAAATGACATTATTATAAATTATTAAACAATCTGTTAGGTGTTAAATAATACTTCTTATTAAGGACATAACTAATGCAAGTTGAAAATTCCTTTTTAATGTTCTTAGCCTATTTATAGATGTCAAAGTAAAGGTTTCTAGATGTAATTTCTCTAATAAAATTCAAGGCAAACCATGTACATGTCATTTCTCCCACAAACTCATCAAGGTGTGACTTTTGAAATAACTTCATCAACCACTACCACTAGTTGTTTTAGTAAGTGCATAAAATAATTTTGCAAACCATGTACATGTCATTTCTCCCACAAACCCATCAAGGTGTGACTTTTGACATAACTTAATCAACCACTACCACTAGTTTTTTAAGTAAGTGAAAACCACTACCACTTTAAGGAAAACCATGTACATGTGTCATTTCTCCTATACATGTGTTATTTCTTCCATAAAATTTTAAGCAAACTTTAAGGAATGTGTCATTTCTATGTCATTTATTTGTCATTTCTATGTCATTTCTATATGAAACTCTAAGGACTTGGGCAAACATTAAGGCATGTCATTTCTATCTGTGATTTCTCCATAAAATTTAATGAAAAATTTAAGGCAAACCACGCACATGCCATTTCTCCCACAAACTAAAGAATTTCTCCCATTAATTCAAGGAAAACTTTAAGACCTAAAAACTAAACCTAAAGTGGTTGAACTCTCATAGGATTTTGAACTTCCATAGGATTTTAGTCTATCTATTGAGTGTTAACTTCTACAAGTTTTAAAGGCAGAGTCTGTAAAGCGCCAGGTAGCCTCTGGATTTCATATTTTCTCAAAGGTGACATATCTAGTAAATGCCCCTACAGTCAATATCTGGAACAGATCTACATAGAAGTTCCTCATTTTAATATCCATAAACCACTACCACTTTAAGGAAAATCGTGTACATGTGTCATTTTTCCCATAAAATTTTAGGGAAACTTTAATACATGTGCCATTTCTATGTCATTTCGCCCATAAAATATAAGGTAATGTCATTTCTCCCACAAACTCATAAAGGTGTGACTTTTGACATAACTTCATCAACCAATACCACTAGTTGGTTTAGTAAGTACATAAATTAATTTTGCAAACCATGTGCATGTCAGTTCTTCCAGAAACTAAAGGCTTTCTCCCATTAATTCAAGGCAAACTTTAAGGCCTAAAAACTCAACCTAAAGTGGCTAAACTCTCATAGGATTTTGAACTTCCATAGGATTTTAGTCTGTCTGTTGAGTGTTAAATTCTATAAGTTCTAAAGGCAGAGTCTGTAAAGGGTCAGGTAGCCTCTGGATCTCATATTTTCTCAAGGGTGACATATCCAGTAAATGCCCCTACAGTCAATATTGAGTGTTAACTTCTAAAAGTTCTAAAGGCAGAGTTTGTAAAGGGCCAGGTAGCCTCTGGATCTCATCTTTTCTCAAAGGCACCATATCCAACAAATGCCCCTACAGCCAATCTCTGGAACAAATCTAGATAGAAGTTCTTCATTTTAATATCCATTAACCACTACCACTTTAAGGCAAACCATGTACATGTGTCATTTCTCCTATACATGTGTCATTTCTCCCATAAAATTTTAGGAAAACTTTAAGCAATGTGTCATTTCTATGTCATGTCTCTATCATTTCTATGTCATTTCTATCTGAAACTCTAGGCACTTGGGCAAAATTTAAGGCATGTTATTTCTAGATGTGACTTCTCCCATAAAATTTAAGGCAAAATTTAAGGAAAACCATGCACATGCCATTTCTCCCACAAAAGAAAGACTTTCTCCCATTAATTCAAGGCAAACTTTAAGACCTAAAAACTAAACCTAACTGGTTGAACTCTCATAGGATTTTGAACTTCCATAGGATTTTAGTATGTCTGTTGAGTGTTAACTTCTACAAGTTTTAAAGGCAAAGTCTGTAAAGGGCTAGGTAGCCTCTAGATCTCATCTTTTCTCAAAGGTGGTGTATCCAGTAAATGCCACTACAGTCAATCTCTGGAATAGATCTAAATAGAAGTTCTTCATTTTAATATCCATAAACACTACCACTTTAAGGAAAACCGTGTACATGTGTCATTTCTCCCGTAAAATTTTAGGAAAACTTTAAGGCATGTGCCATTTTTATGTCATTTCTCCCATAAACTATAAGGCAATGTCATTTCTCCCACAAACTCATAAAAGTGTGACTTTTTACATAACTTCATCAACCACTAGCACTAGTTGTTTTAGTAAGTGCATAAAATAATTTTGCAAAACATGTGCATGTCATTTCTCCCACAAACTAAAGGATTTCTCCCATTAATTCAAGGAAAATTATAAGGCCTAAAAACTAAACCTAAAGTGGCTAAACTCTCATAGGATTTTGAACTTCAGTAGGATTTTAGTCTGTCTGTTGAGTGCTAACTTCTACAAGTTCTAAAGGCAGAGTCTGTAAAGCACCAGGTAGCCTCTGGATCTCATATTTTCTCAAAGGTGACATATCCAGTAAATGCCTCTACAGTCAATGTTGAGTGTTAACTTCTACAAGTTATAAAGGCAGAGTCTGTAAAGGGACAGGTAGCCTCTGGATCTCATCTTTTCTCAAAGGTACCATATCCAACAAATGCCCCTACAATCAATCTCTAGAACAAATCTAAACAGAAGTTCTTCATTTTAATATCCATAAACCACTACCACTTTAAGGAAAACCGTGTACATGTGTCATTTATCCTATACATGTGTCATTTCTCCCATAAACTTTTAGGAAAAATTTAAGGAATGTGCCATTTCTATGTCATTTCTCTGTCATTTCTATGTCATTTCTATCTGAAACTCTAGGAACTTGGGAAAACTTTAAGGCATGTCATTTCCATATGTGATTTCTCTCATAAACTTTAAGGAAAAATTTAAGGAAAATCATGCACATGCCATTTCTCCCACAAAATAAAGACTTTCTCGCATTAATTCAAGGCAAACTTTAAGGCCTAAAACCTGAACCTAAAGTGGCTAAAATCTCATAGGATTTTGAACTTCCATAGGATTTTAGTCTATCTTTTGAGTGTTAACTTCTACAAGTTTTAAAGGCAGAGTCTATAAAGGGCCAGCTAGCCTCTGGATCTCATCTTTTCTCAAAGGTGACATATCCAGTAAATGCCCTTACAGTCAGTCTCTGGAACAAATCTAAATAGAAGTTATTCATTTTAATATCCATAAACCACTACCACTTTAAGGAAAACCATGTACATGTGTCATTTCTCCCATAAACGTTTAGGCAAACTTTAAGGCATGTGCCATTTCTATGTCATTTCTCCCATAAACTATAAGGCAATGTCATTTCTCCTACAAAATCATAAAAGTGTAACTTTTGACATAACTTCATCAACCACTACCACTAGTTGTTTTACTAAGTGCATAAAATAAATTTTCAAACCATGTGCATGTCATTTCTCCCACAAACTAAAGGCTTTCTCCCATTAATTCAAGGCAAACTTTAAGGCCTAAAAATTGAACCTAAAGTGGCTAAACTCTCATAGGATTTTGAACTTCCATGGGAATTTAGTCTGTCTGTTGAGTGTTAACCTCTACAAGTTCTAAAGACAGAGTCTGTAAAGGGCTAGGTAGCCTCTGGATCTCATCTTTTCTCAAAGGTGACAAATCCAGTAAATTCCCCTATAGTCAATGTTGAGTGTTAACTTCTACAAGTTCTAAGGGCAGAGTCTGTAAAGGGCTAAGTAGCCTATGGATCTCATCTTTTCTCAAAGGTACCATATCCATCAAATTCCCCTACATTCAATCTCTGGAACAGATCTAAATAGAAGTTCTTCATTTTAATATCCATAAACCACTACCACTTTAAGGCAAACCGTGTACATGTGTCATTTCTCCCTTATCCCATAAAATTTTAGGAAAAATTTAAGGCATGTGTCATTTCTATTTCATTTCTTCCATAAACTATAAGGCAATTTCATTTCTCCCACAAACTCATAAAGGTGTGACTTTTGACATAACTTCATCAACCACTACCATTAGTTGTTTTAGTAAGTGCATAAAATAATTTTGCAAACTATGTACATGTCATTTCTCCCACAAACTAAAGGCTTTCTCCTATTAATTCAAGGCAAACTTTAAGGCCTAAAAATTGGACCTAAGTGGCTGAACTCTCATAGGATTTTGAACTTCCATAGGATTTTATTCTGTCTGCTGAGTGTTAACTTCTACAAATTCTAAAAGGCGAAGTCTGTAAAGGGCTAGGTAGCCTCTGGATCTCATATTTTCTCAAATGTGACATATCCAGTAAATGCCCCTACAGTCAATATATGGAACATATCTAAATAGAAGTTATTCATTTTAATATCCATAAACCACTACCACTTTAAGGAAAACAGTGTACATGTGTCATATCTCCCATAAAATTTTAGGCAAACTTTGCCATTTCTTTGTCATTTTTATGTCATTTCTCCCATAAACTATAAGGCAATGTCATTTCTCCCATATAATATAAGACAAACCATGTACATGTCATTTCCCTCTTAAAATCTAGGCAAGGCAAAATTTAAGGCATGTCATTTCTAGATGTGATTTCTCCCATAAACTTAAGGCAAAATTTAAGGCCTAAAAACTAAACATAAAGTGACTGAACTTCCATAGGATGTTGAGCTTCCATAGGATTTTAGTCTGTTTGTTGAGCGTTAACTTCTACAAGTTCTAAAGGCAGAGTCTGTAAAAGGCCAAGTAGCCTCTGGATCTCATCTTTTCTCAAAGGTCACATATCCAGTAAATGCCCCTACAGTCAATCTCTGGAACATATCTAAATAGAAGTTCTGCATTTTAATATCCATAAACCACTACCACTTTAAGGAAAACTGTGTACATGTGTTATTTCTCCCATAAACCCTTAGGCAAATTTTAAAGCATATGTCATTTCTCAAGGATTTCTCCCATTAATTGAAGGAAAACTTTAAAGCCTAAGAACTAAACCTAAAGTAGTTGAACTTCCATAGGATAGGATCCTCCAAACTCAAGGCTTTCCCCTATTAATTGAAGGCAAACTTTAAGGCCTAAAAATTGAACCTAAAGTGGTTGAACTTCCATAGGATTTTAGTTTGTTTGTTGAGTGTTAACTTCTACAAGTTCTAAAGGTAGAGTTTGTAAAGGGCTAGGTAGCCTCTAGATCTCATCCTTTCTTAAAGGTGACATATTCAGTAAACTCATGGAACCATGTACATGTAATTTCTCCCTTAAACTCTAGGCAAGCCAATCTTTAAGGCATGTCATTTATAGATGTGATTTCATCCATAACTTTAACGAAAACTTTAAGGAAAATCATGCACAAACCATGTACATGTCATTTCTGCCTTAAACTCTAGGCAAGGCAATCTTTAAGGCATGTCATTTCTAGATGTGATTTCTGTCATAAACTTTAAGGCAAACCATGCTCGAACCATGTACATGTCATAAATCTCCCTTAAACTCCAGGTAAGGCAATCTTTAAGGCATATCATTTCCAAATGTGAATTCTCCCATAAACTTTAAGTCAAACTTTAAGGTAAACCATGCACATGTCATTTCTCCCATGCATTTGCAATAAATGTTAATTTAATATATTTTATTGAATTTGTTTTTTTCAGGGATTAAAAAAATTCACTAAATATGGTTGAAAAATGGACATTATGCATAGATGTTTCTTGCTATCCCAATCCACGGAAAACAATGATTACATATGTGCTTTGCAATATTGCGACTAGCAAGGTCCTCAAAAGGAAAATCATTATACCAAGAAGAGCAACAAACAACGAAGCATGTTATATTGCATTGATAGAAGGCTTGGGAACAGCTAGGGAGTATGGATCAAATGGAATTGTAGTTTTCACCAATTCTGAACTTTTGTGCAACCAGATGAAAGGCGTGTACCAAGTTAAGAAGGAGAGGCTAAAAGAACTGCATGGAAAAGCAAACAATATTGTTAGCCAATTTCAGTTTTTTAGTATAAGAAATTGTACAAATGTTAATAATATGCCTATTGATGTGTTGTGTGGGGCAATGCCAATTTAAGATTCATCTATCAAACATGAATTAATAGATGAATTAGTAATATACGGGGCAATGCCAATTCAAGATTCATCTCTCAAAGATCAATTAGTGTTGAGACCCTCTTCTTCAAAAATTCAAAATTCATCTCTCAAAGATTAATTAGTGTTTAGATGCTCTCCTTCAAAATTTATTGATGGAAATTGTAACATATCTTTGATATGTGTGTGTTTTTTACTTATAAATGCGTCTTTTTTAATAACCATGTTTTTTTTTCAATTATATACCAAGTGTGCTCCCACCATGTAAAGCGCAACTTGGTGAACTTCACATTTCCAACTTGGTGAACTTCACATTTTTATAAAATTAAAATATGAGGACTTCAAAAAATGTTTGTTTAAATGGAGTTTCACACTTCTTTTTTAATTACCATGTGTTTTTTTCAATTATATACCAAGTGTGCTCCGTCCATGTAAAACACAATTTGGTGAATTTAACATTTTTATAAAAAATTTTCTTAAACTGAGTTTCACACATCAATTAGTGCTTTGAAAGTTGTGTTTTACATAATTTGTGTACACTAAATTACATTATGTTTTTGAAATTTATTTTGAATTTATTTTAAATAGTAATTTAAAAATAATTCTAAATGTCCAAGTGTGCTCCCACCATGTAAAGCGCAATTTGGTGAACTTAACATTTTTATAAAAAAAAATCTTAAATTTAGTTTCAAAGATCAAGTAGTGCTTTGAAAGTTGTGTTTTACATAATTTGTGTAGACTAAATTACATTAATTTTTTGAAATTTATTTAGAATTTATTTTAAATAGTAATTTAAAAATAATTGTAAATATCCACTATATATATATATATATATATATATATATATATATATATATCATGAAGAATGAAAGGCAAAGATTAATAGAATCCCATATCTCTACGAGAGAGGGGGATCAGGGATCGAGGGATGTTAATGGTATTTAAATATAATCTTATCTCCATACATACATGTGTGTACATATGGAATTTATTTTTTATCAATTGTGTGAGTTAAATTAGTTGTTAATAAGTTTTATTTTTTATTTTTTAGGAGATAGGAGGACAAGGGTGTCTACTCCATCAATGGAGCATGGCCATGGTTCATGCAATCGTGGTATGGATCACGGAATTTAATCGATGAATATGTACATGTATTTATATGTATGAATGTATTTTTGAATTGATTATAAATTCATATTTTTTTATGAAGTTTCACTCTCATCTCATGAGGCTGGTGGTGGTACACATTCCCTTGGAGGGCCATCAATAACTGCTGGCGAATTGCGTGAAAGTGGTGATATGCATTCCCCCAAAGGCCAATCAACAGATGGTCATGTTCGTTCTCAACCAATAGGTGGTCGATCTGGTTCTCAACAGTCTAAGGGTGGGAAAGATGCTACCCAACCATATCGAAATGGCCATCAATCTGAATATTATTTTCATTCAATTTGTACATTTTTGTTTACATGTTTTTTTAATATAAAAAATTTTATATATTGATGCAGAGGGTGAAAATTTTGCTCGAAAAAGATGTAGGATAGAACGTGTCATTCAAGAAGAAGGTTGTACACCAACCATGACTTATCCATCTGAAATTTCCGATACACCTTGGGAATCAAACATGTAGAAATGTACCTTACAAAGGTGTCAAAATATTCATACAAAATTGAAGAGAGATCTCATGGCTTTGACTCTCCCTATTGAGAGTCGACAAATCCTGGAAATAGTTACTCACTCTTTAAGCGAACTAGTAGATGTGTACCTCAAGCTTTGGCCAACCACTAATACTTTTGTAGAAGTGATGAGAAAAATAAATGAAACAATGATGGGTCCTGATAAATGGGAAGTTGTTAAACAAATATTTACGACATAAATGGCCAAGTCTATGTTTAATTTCAAATAAGGGCGGAAAGGAAAGATACTAAAGGTGCAATATTTCAAGCACCCTCATATAGCTCACTATTTGTATGATAGACACCTTGCTGCCTATGGAAAACTCCCATGGAATGATGAGGTTCCGCTTTATTTTTCAAAACTATTTTATGCAAAATTATTTTTGGGAATGAAACCCAATTATAATGACCTTCCCTCTAATTTTTTTGGTCCTGAGAAAAGTTGATTGTGTGACCGTAGGGGCGCTAGGCATGATACTGAGTTGCCTCGCCCTAAGCCACCATTGGTTAGTCGACCTCTATGTGTTGAAACTTTGTGGTCATAGATGGATGCCACTTCTCAAATTAGTCTAGAAGCAAGGGATGCCATCATTAACAATGTTTAGAGTGGATTGGGAGGAGTTGATGTTTGTCTGAATCGAAAAAGAGCACATGAGAATACACGTGCTAATTTTGTGTATTATACAGATGGAGAGATAGACAACATGAGTATTGAAGATCTCAAAACATATGCAAAGAATTTTCGCAATGGTTGGCAGGACCTAATTATTCATGAGAAAAAGGGCATGGGAACAGTATGTGTTAATGGTTAGGGTGATTATTTTAACACGTACAATTTGTAATTAATACATATATACATACATTTAGTTGTATACATTAATCTAACAAAAATTTATCATTATATGTTAACACCATTTGCAGTTGTCATGCTTGATGAACGAAGATGATGCTAATATCACGGTCGGAGCCTCCGGTTCACACAATCATGATGGGTCTCACTATCAATCACACAATCAAGATGGTTCTCACCATCAAGATATGTTGGAAAATACTAGTGTTTTTTAAGTGAACATGATCATGTACAAATATTTTTTATCTATTATTATATATATCGAAACATGATGACAGATTTTTAAAATAAATAATTGTGCACACATGTACATGTATATATAATTAAATGTTAACAAATTATGATTCCGTGCGATGTTTTTGGGATGGAATTTCCTTCTTGTTCCTTGGGAGATGTGCAAAATACACCATCACATGTATGAACAATTTTTCACTTTTAAATATGTTTTTAAGTCATATATTCCAACTCAAAAGTTCCATTAAAAAATGAGATCTCTAGATGTTGAGTGATTTTAAATTTTTTGAATTTTAGGTTTTTGGAGATTTTCTTTCAGAGCCACCCTTAGGAGATGTGCCAGATCCACCATCACAAGTATTCAAATTTTCACTTAAATATATGTTTAAGTTATAAGTTATAAATTGAAGTTCAAAAGTTTTATTATAAATTGAGATCCAAATCTTGAGTTATTTTATACTTTTAAATTTTTTGAATTTTAGGTTCCTGGAGATGATTTCTTTTCTCCACAAACTCTAGCAATGGAGTGTATGATGGAGATAGGAACATCCACACCATTTGAACCATTTGAACAATTTGTCTAACCTTTTTTTTAATATTATTGAAAATTAGTTTATATATATGCATTTTCATTTGAAATTTTTAAATTTATATATACATGTACATGTATATTGTATAGTTTATCGTGGAAGATGTTCCTGTGGAGGAAGTTTTAATGGACGAGCAACAAAACACAATGGAGAGGGAACCTCATGAGGTATTGCATGATTTTTTTTTCATTTTAGTTTTTTACATGAAGTTCTATATTCTTATTCAATTTTAAAATGTATTAAATTTTAATTTTTGTACACATTGTGGACAGGTTCCCCGTCCTTCACAGGATAGCTCGAGGATCGTGACTTTGTTGGGAGAGACACTACATCCATCTGTATTTGATGGATGATGCACTTGTGTGCAACATTATATTTGATAGATCTAGTCTTAAATTTACTTGTTTATATATAGTCTTATCTAGATGCAGTCATATTTTTACTTTTCTATATAACATACTTGTAACACTATACATTGAACTATATATATATATATATATATATATATATATATATATATATATATATATATATATATAGTTTTAAACTGCATTTACTCTTGTCTTAGATAGTTAAATTTGGCATGTGATCACAAAATGAATCTCTAGATGGAAATTTCAAATTACATTTTCACAATGTGTATATTTTGAATGGTTGAAATACATTTGCCACATGTGATTGTGATATAATGCTTTGTTTTTAAAATTCAAGTTGTCATTTTATAAACTTGTTAAAAATATAAAATGAATATCTCTAGATGGAAATATCGAATTAAAAACCATATTTTGGATAGTTGAACTAGATTTTGGCATGTGATCACATGTTGTGATATAATATTTTGTTTTTAAAACTCAAGTTTTGGATGGTTGAACTAAATATGGAATGAACTACATTTGGCATGTGAAGTAATATTGTGATATAATGTTTTGTTTTTAAAACTCAAGTTTTTGATGATTGAACTACATTTGGTATGTGATTGTGATATAATGTTTTGTTTTTATTGAATAGTTGAACTACATTTGGCATGTGAAGTAATGTTGTGATATAATTTGTTTTGTTTTTAAAACTAAAGTTTTGGATGGTTGAACTACATTTGGCATCTGATTGTGATATAATATTTTGTTTTTATTGGATAGTTGAACTACATTTGGCATGTGAAGTAATATTGTGATATAATGTTTTTTTTTTTTTTTTAACTCAAGTTTTGGATCTATTGAACTACATTTGGCATATGATTGTGATATAATGTTTCAAGTTTTTTTTGGATAGTTGAACTACATATGGCATGTGTTCGGTAATGTTGTGATATAATGTTTTGTTTCTAAAACTCAAGTTTTGGATGGGTGAACTACATTTGGCATGTGATTGTGATATAATGTTTTATTTTTAAAATTCAAGTTGTCATTTTATAGAGAAAAAAAAAATCACATGAATATAAGTACATAGAAATGATTTAAATACATTTTTGAACATACATATCGATGTACATATATATATATATATATATATATATATATATATATATATATATATATATATATATATATATATATATATATAATTTCATAAGATTCTAGGTCTTCTTAGATGTGTCAAACAATCATAAAATTTTAAAATTGCATTCTAGAACATATATATCCAGTAAGTGTAAAACTTTTCATAAATGCACATAGAAAATATAGTTTCAGTTGATAGTAAATCGGAAATTACAAAACACGCACCACACATTTTGCATTCAATAATGAATATTATATAGTTACTTCTAATAGACACGCACATCTAAAACAAAATCGTGCAACTTCTAATTTGCATTATATCAACTATGCTAGATACACAGATATGTACATTTTGCAATAATGACATTATGAAAAATTGTACCAGAGAATGTATGAAATCATTTAGACCAGATAATCTAGACATTTGTATGTGTACACGTGTATAAATTACTCATGTGCATGTACCAAAACAATTTACATGTGCAAACACTTGCACAGATAACATAACAAGGCAGTTCAATTTTTAGTTGAATTATGGAAGTTCTAAAAAATGAATCCAAAGAGAAGAAATTTTTGGGCAGTTGAATCAAAAAAATTCCAATGGAATGTCATCTTCAATGATCCGTTCATGATCGGTTTTTGACATTTTCCAATTCTTAATTTTTCGTTTTTTTCTTTGATTGAACTTCTATCAACTTTATTCGTGTTGCACACACCAAGTGACTATATTGACAACTTATGACATCAGGTTCATAGTCTTGAAAGTAAACAAAATCCCCACTTTGATTAGTTTTTCTGAAAAAAAATAACCTTTCAGCATAATAGACCCTCTGTCATATGTAAACTCATGATCATTATAGTTTTCTAATAATTTTATCTTTCGTTCAGTGCAACGCATCAAATAATACTTCACATTTTCATTGTTGATAGTAGGTGCAATTAAAACAAAAACATCTCCTGCACAATAAAACAAACTTATGTATTTAAAATTAGATCATAATTAACATGAAAAATTAACTTTAAAATTAACAATCATGTACTTGATTTTATTATCTATTTCTAGATCTCTATCAATTGAAAGAAATTCAAATGTTACCTTCTCTAACAAGATTAGTAACTCGATCACCATCAGATGATATTATAGTCTCCTCTGATTGCATTTCTTCAAACATTGCAACGGACATTTTCCCCTTTGTATTTATCTTTGTACGTTGCCAATCTTTTACATAAATTTTGTTTTCACAAACATCATTGGATTCTGTGTTGTCTATGCAAACATGACAAAAACAAGAATATTTTCTTTTATCTAATGCAAACACATTTGTGGACAACTTTGTTTTAATTGAATGCAATTTTCGAGTCCCTTTTATTGTTTCAACATCATTTCCAATTGATCTATCTACATCTTTGACCCCAATATTCCAAAAAAAATATATGCAAAATTCAAATAAGAATATAAATATGATATCAAAATACCATCAAAGATAATCATTGTGATAAATATACACTGTTTAAAATTGGATATCCAATAAAAATTAAATTGAATGTAGCTTTGCACTTCCCTTGATCGGTTAGTCTCATGGCTTAGTGCATCGATGCACCATTGAACAACTTCTTTAGCATCCACAAGTCGATTTGCAGAGGGGTCCATTTGATATCTTCGAAGTGCTCATTTTTTGCATGCCCATGCACCATCATGTTCTCCTTTTCCATTACCAGTCTCAAAGAAATTCCAACAATGTTTAATGCGGGTTTTCACATGAAGACAATACAACCAAAATAATGATCGTGAAGGTTTGAATTGACCTGCACATCCATCTAACCATATTCAATGTTCATTGAATTTTATTCCATGACTTTTCAAGAAGTCATAAATCTTTCCAAAAAAATGTTGTACAAGATATGCATCATGTGTACGATCCTCACTGATATAAAAGTGATATTCTTTAATAACATGACGATTTTCACTGGTGATTTCTATATGATAAACATTTTTTTCAGCATGTCTATATAGAATATGGATGAGCATGGAGACTTGGTCAGAATGATAGTATTCACTATGAATTTATTTTTGTGGAACAAATGTGTAGTTTTCCGCAAAATCAATTACTGACAAAATGATCCCTAGTGGAAAAACTTAACGAGATTTTTTGAATTCCAAGTCCTGCCATCGAGCTCTATGGGAATTCTTTGTGTATTTATAAATTTCTGCTTCCAACTTTCTCAAAAAATCTATCACAAAAATTTATTCTTCTTGTAAATCATTTCTTTTAGCACTTGTAGTACTACTTGAAACTTGAATTGATGTATGGATATATTCATATCTCTTCCATTTCACTTTCATGTTGGAAAATGATTGATCATTTATATTAGTATGATATTTTTTTTTAAATTTAGTAAAATTTCCACAATCATCGCATTTTTTACCACCAACACATTTCTTTTGGTAAAATAATTCATGGCTTTCTCTTCCACATATAATTGGAGATATGAAATCATGGATAGTCGAAGGAGGAGGTGAATCTTTCCAAAATGTTCTACCAAAATTAAGGAATGTCTCATAATATAATTGAAATTCCACATGATAACGACAACAACAAGTGTCGCGTACGGTGATAGATTTTACATACCATGGTTTTTGTTGCACAAAAGCACTAATCGAGACATCAATTTCATGATTATCTTCTTTGAACTTGTTGAAAACCTCTATCTGAGTGGTGTCTCAGAAATATTTTGGATGTACTTCATACTGATTTCGTGATATTCTTCTTCGCGTCACATCCCTTGCATTTGGTGAAACACATGAATTTTTCATCCAATATTCATATATTGTTTTTTTAACATTTTCTCGAAGTCTATATTTGTATGGTTGCCTACAAATAACTCTCCAACAAGCGAGTTCATCATTTACATCTATTTGCAACCAAAATTTCTGAGGTTGTGCAAAGTTTTTCGTGAGGTTCTTAATGCTCATGCTAGAGATTTTACAAAGTGATTATCTTTAGTACTTGATGAAACCACTGTCATATGTATTGCTTTACATGCAACTGAAACATTTTTCTGTCTAGATCTTCTAATTGAATTTATAACACTATTTATATTTTGTATCACATTTTCCTTCATTTTTTTTTTTTTATCTTTTGTTGATTTTTGAATACCCAATAAAGTCATAGCTTCTTTTAATTTCCTTAATGATAATATACCTTTCAACAATTGGGCTTGAACTTCCACATTTTCCTTTATGAAGTACGAATCAAAATTGCAATTAACACGATATCATATAACATGGTCAACTTTTTTAATCTCCATATGTGTGAGTGTCAAAATTTTCTAAAATTTCATCATCGATATTGATTTCATCTATACATATTTGAATTAATAGTACATAATAAGTTTACATATTCAATAAATAACTAAATTAATAAATACGTATAATTTCAATAATACGTACATCTGTTCAACATATATATATATATATATATATATATATATATATATATATATATATATATACATACATACATATATATATATATATACCTTGTGATTCAATTTCTTCACTTGAATTTCTTTCAACATTTTCACCATCTTCAATCATTGGTTCAATATCTCTTTCACTTTCTCTTTCAAAATTTTGTATCTCATCATCAATGTTTTGAGGAATATCTCTCTATGTTTACATTGCAAAATAATTTTAAAATTAGTTCATCAAATAAAAATTAAGCTTCACAATTTACACTAGGAAAATTTTAAATATCAAATTTATAATATTTACTTTTACATACCTGCGTCAACTTCTAGTTGAGGTTGATTTTCCCTTTCAATATTTGAGCATTCTTCTCTCTTTTTTTTTGCGAGATTCTCTACCCTGTTCTCTACATTCCTTAGGGTCTCTTGTTCGATCATATTTTCTCTTGCAATTCCTTTGATTTCCCATGATAATTAAGCATGAAGTTCAAAAAATTTCCTTCAAAAATTTAGACAAAAACTCAATTAAAAGAAAACATCACAAAAGATTTAATTTAAAAAAAATCATTTTAAAAATTTTGCAAAAAATACACACTTCAATCCAAAACACTTACTTTAAAAAATCTGAGAGAAAAACGTGTTATAAAAATGAAATGAAGCTCAAAATATTTCCTTCCATGTCCTATAAAAAAATTCATTTAAAAAGTTAGACAAAAACTCAGTTTAAAAACTCATTATAAAAGATTTACTTGAACCCAAAACACATAATCTAAAAAAATGTCACTTCAAAAAATACCTCCAAAAAATTTCCATTGAAAATTAAGCCCAACTTCTTAAAAAATGCGACTTTAAAAAATACCTCTAAAAAATGTTCTTTGAAAATTAAGCCCAAAAAGCCTCTAAAAAAATATCACTTTAAAAAATACCTCCAAAAAATGTCCTTTGAATATTAAGCCTAAAAAGAGTCATTTTGAAATTAAGCCCAAAAAAAGTCCAAAAAATGTCTTTTGAAAATTAAGCCCAAAAACCTCTAAAAACAAAATACATCCAAAAAAGTGTCCTTTGAAAATTAAGCCCAAAACCTCTAAAAACAAAATACCTTAAAAAAAATGAAGCCCAAAAAACATCCAAAAAATGTATCACATACCTCCAACAAATGTCATTTGAATGTTAAGCCAAAAAGAGTCCTTAAGCCCAAAAAAATCCTTTGCAAAATCAAACCAAATGAAGAAATGTATGAAATTATGCGAAAATAATGAATCCGTTTACGTATATTTCTACTGTCGCGAAATGTTTTTTTGGAGGGGCTTCGTTTAATTTTCCGGCCGACGTAAAGTAAATTAAAAGTTCAGCCGAACTTTTGTGTCGTTAGACTTGACGGGTGGTCGGGGAAAAAAACAATTCGAACGAACATTTTTTAAAAGTTCAGCTGAACTAACACATCTGCAATTGCGCAAAGCCAAGCTCTGAACACATTCTTCAACTTTTCACTGATTAAACTCCATGAAACTTTGTGAATTAACTGTTAGAACCCAGACCAGCATTTGCAGAATTCAATCTACTTTCAGGAAATATCACTTTTATGGAATTTCATAGATATTTACTAATTTTAATTAATTTTGTAATAAAATGGGTGCAAACAATTTCTGAAGGTCATTATGATTCAGTGAAATCAATATTTTGTATCTTCCAAAATACACTGTAAAAAAATTGACAAAATTATGGTGCAATACATTGGTCCGTCTTTTGTAATGGAGAGTTTTTATATTTTTAGTTTATAACTTATATGTTGAGAATTTTTCTGTGTGCCAAAACATATTCAAAATATGCATTTTTTTCATATTGGACCAGTTAAAAAAATTCTAGTAATTATGATATGTATTAGTTTGTTTCATAAATATAACGAAACCTAAGTAGACTCTGTTCAAATTGTTGTAACACACTTTTTTTTCTCAAAAACAAAAAGTTTTCAAAGAATACACCAATGCGTATTAACATGACTTTTTATGAATCCTTTGATTGTTAAAAACACACACTCAAATAATCACTAAGTTGACATATCAAATGTGTATAAAAAAATTCCAAAAAATAAGTAATAAAAAGCTAATAAAATTTCTAACAACTTTTATTTTTATCGCAAAATGAAATTCTAAACAAAAAATGTTGTTTTGGGTTGTAGAAAGTTGAAGAAAAGAAAAAAAATGAAATTTTTTTCTCAAAAAAGGGAAAAAAGTGTAACCCAACTTCACATTCTCACCCATTATCCATCAAGTAAGCATCAATCTTTCTATTCCATGCTCTTGGTGCTTGCTTCAGCCCATAAAGAGCTTTCTTCAACTTACCTACTTTGTGCTCTTGGACTTTTATCTCATAGACAGGAGGTTGTTCAACATATACCTCCTCTTTCAACACTCCATTCAAGAATGTTGACTTTACATCCATTTGATAGACTTTCTACTTTTGTTGTGCTACTATGGACAATACTATCTTCACTGTCTCCATCCTTGCAACTGGTGCAAAGGTTTCTTCATAATCTCTTTCTTATTGCTGCTTGTAGCCTTTGACAACAAGTCTTGCTTTGTGTCTTTCTATCTTGCCTTCAATATTTCTTTTGGTCTTATAGATTAATTTTACTCCAATGACTTCTTTACCTTGTGGGAGGTCTACTAACTCCCATGTATCATTCTTTTCTATTGCTTCAATATCTTCATTCATTGTTTCAATCCATTTTTCTTCTTTTATTGCATCTTCAAAATGGATTGGATCGTCAACATGACAAAACAAAGAAAATAAAGAATTTATACCAGTATTATTATTTACTTCTTCTTTCTCTTAAATTTCACTCAAATTTCTGAATCTTGGTCTTCTTGGTGTGCTTGGAGTTCCACTTGAGCTCGAGGGAGTTGTTTATCCCTGTGGTTTTCATGGAGAATCACTTCATTGGTTCTGCACTGCTATTCTGTTGCTTTCTTGTGGTGTGCTCTGTTGAGTTTGTGTAGGTGGAGGAGGAGCCACTATTGAAGAATTATTTTTTGCAATCAATTCCTCTTTATTTTCACGTGAAATACATGTCTTCACATTTACAGTTTTCTCTAAATTTCCATCCCAAGCTTCTTCTTTAATGAACTGCACATCTCTGTTGATTATTACCTTCTTGGTTGATGTATTATAGAGCTTGTAGGCCTTGGATTCATAATTGTATCCAAAAAATATATACTTCTCCTCCTTGCTGTCCAACTTATTCATTAATTGATCTAGGACATGTGCATATGCCACACATCCAAATACTCTCATGTGAGTGAAAAAATTCTTTGTTTCACTGTATGCTTCTTGCAGTACTCTATTCATAACAGATTTTGGTTGGACATCTATTTAAAATAAATTCTGCACAATTGATAGCTTCTGCCTAGTACTCATTTGGCAAATGATTTGCCTTCAACATACTTCTTACCATGTCCATGATCGTTTTATTATTTCTTTCTGCTCCACCATTTTTCTGCGATGTATACGTTGTGGTAAATTTCTTGTATATTCCATGCTCCCTACAGAAACACAAGAATTATTTTGAAATGTATTCTCCGCCTCTGTCAGTTCTTAACACTTTTATGTAGTGTTCACTTTGATTCTCAACAAGAGCTTTGAAGTGGTAGAATTTTTAAAACACTTCACTTTTTTGTTTTAGAAGATACACCCATGTCTTCCTTGTGTAATCATTTATAAATGTCAAAACATAATGACTTCCAGCTAATGATGGCATTTGCATTTGTCCACACAAATTTGAGTGGAAAATCTCTAAGAGTGCCTTTGCCCTTATACTCTTTCCTATTGGAAATGATTCTCTGTGTTGTTTGACTAAGATGCAACCTTCACATAAGCTATCTGGTTTCTCTATGAGTGGTAATCCCCTTACCATCCATTTTCTATGCAACAGGTTCAAACCTCCAAAATTGAGATGTCCAAATCTCAAATTCCATAACCAGATTTCATCTTTCAGTTCTTCTTGAAAGACCTCTTGTGTGACTACTGCTACAACACCTCCTTCCTTCAATTCTATTATGATCTTGAGATGAAACATCCTATTTCTTGTCATATGAACTTCTGCAATTAACCTTTTACTTAGAGGTATGTCCATGATTGTACACACATCATTCTTAAAAAACACATTGTAGCCCTTATTCACGAGCTGTCCAATGCTTGGAAGGTTACATTTCAGGCTAGGTACATAATAGACATCTGGCACAAACTTCTTCTCTCCCTTCTTTGTCATTATTTTTACTCTTCCTTTCCCCATGACAGAGACCTTGCTATCAGTCCCCGTTGTTACTTCAAATTTCACACTCTCATCTAGATTGGAAAATATTGCTATGTTTCTAGTCATATGGTTACTACAACCTGAATCTAGGAGTCATACATCTTCTTGTTTTTCTTATGCTACATTACAAGTTAAAATCACATTTCCTTGGTTCTGATTTTCTCTTGTAAAATTTACACTAAGTCTATTTCCCATATCATTTTGTTTCTCTCTACATTCATTGGCATAATGCCCATACTTTTTACAATAATAACATTGGACTTGAGATTTATCATACCTCTGTCCTTGTGCTTGATTTTGGCTTGAGCCTTTTATTTGATTCTGGTTTTTGCCCCTTCCAATTGTGCTTGCAGGGCTGCTTCTTCCACCTCTGTGTGGGCTTGTTCCTCTTCCTCGGTAGTTTTATCTTCCTTGACCAAAAGACATTTTTGTCTTGAATGCATGCTCCAATGAGGAGTTTGTTGTTCTGTTTAGTCTATGCTCATGAGGCATCAGTGATGCATGAAGCTCATCCACTGAAAATTGTGAGAGATCCTTTGTCTCTTCTATGGCCACTACTATGGCATCAAATCTCGATGGTAGACTTGTTAATATTTTCTCCACTATTCTTCTTTCCTCAAGTGTCTCTCCATGAGACCTTATTTGGGTAACCAACCCAACCACATGTGTGAAGAATGATTCTATGTTAGCATACTCTTTCATACAGAGAGTTTCAAAATCTCTCCTCAGCATTTGTAATTTTGTTGTCTTCACCTTCTTCATGCTTTGATAGGATGTCTTGAGAATATCCCATGCATCCTTGGACTTTGTTGCTACTGCAACTCTTGGGAAAATACTCTCATGCACTGCTTGAAAGATATAGAAGAGGGCTTTGGAGTCCTTCTTCCTATTATCTTTCAACAAGTCTCTTTCTATTGTTGTCAAATCATTAAGCGCTGCTGCATCTGCTAGTTCTAGAAAGCCATTTTCCACCACCTCCCAAATATCTTATGAAGCAAACAGTGCCCTCATTGTAATGGCCCAATAATCATAATTTTTACCATTGAACTATGGTAATTGTGGATTTTTCAGGATTGTGCCTGTTGTTGCCATTCTGACTATGTAAACAAACAGTCTCCTTGACTGTGTAGAACATAAGCCTTCTCACTACTAGAGAAATCTGCTTCTCAAACAAATCTTACAACTTCTTCAGTAAAGAGCGAGCTCGTGTTTCTTTCACTGAGATCCTAGACCTGCTATGATACCATGTTAGAAATATTGAACAAACAATAAAAGGGGGATTCTTCCCCCACAACACAGGGAATGCACAATTGCTGCGGAATTAGCATTCAAACATACTGACAGATAGCGTAAAATAGGAGCAGAACGAAATTTAGTTTTCTATTCAACTCAAAAAAAAACATATGAAATTACATAGTTTTAATACAAATGGCCGAAGCCTGAAAACCTAGTACAATTCAATGATAGATGGACATTTAACCACCATTCATCCTTATTCTATCAAAAGACCCATTTCTTCATTAACAACGCACAGAGCCATGTTTTTTTTAAACACGAAACAACATATAAACGCATTCAAAACAGACTTGAAATAATATAGGTTCCTTCTCGGAGACCTCATTGCATCTACGCCCTTATCGCATTTCGGTGATATCAAACTTTAACTCGCGGTGCTTTTCGAGAAACTTAAAACATATGTGATTGCAATGTGTGATGGCATGATTGCATCGCATCGAAAAATAAATAACTTGCAGGCGGTGGAAGGTAAGGTTAAAAATTTGTGATTGCGAACTTGTGGGCAGAAAAAAAGGCAAACGGCGAAATATGCAAAGTGCGGTAATGCGGGTGGCTTAACTAAAAAATGTAAAATGTTGCGATTGTGATGTGTGATGCAATATCACATCTTAACATTGCACAGTTCATTGCGGGGGCTTAACAGGTAAGACTTAACTTGTGTGAAGTGCGGGCGATGACGCAGTAAGGTGCGGTAAGTGTGGTGAACGAAATACAAAGGAAATGAGCGGAAAACAAGGTTTGGTTCATGCGGTAAGGTATGGTGGTGGGTCCCATCGATATCGCGTCAGCGGGGATTTAACTTACAACTTAATGGATTAAGGGAAAAATTAAAGGATTTGTGATGTGGGCGGTTTAAATGAAAAGGTAGGTGAACTGCTGTGGGTAAAGAAATAAATGCAGGCAATGGTCGGGTACTCTGTTTTTTATCATTTGTGTGAAAACGCCTCTGATTTGAAATATGGGTTGTTTCCATTCCTGCAAAAAAAATTGATGAAGTGTGGGTTGTTTCCAGTGTCTTATTCATGGCAATGGTTGGGAGTTAATTCCAACACTTCGATAACCATGGTTCTTTTCCATCTTGATACTTGTTGAGGCAAGGACAGTGGCTTATTGGCAGATACCTATTTTTCTTTAATGTTATAGGAATGAAAAACTTGCAGCAAAGGAGGGTTACTCACAATGAATTTTTGCGCTTTCGTCACCTTCTATGTGTTCTACAACAGTAGTAGCAAAACGGTGTGTCCATTTCACATGCTTTGCACATGCACTGCGAAGGACTCAAATACGAGACCTATTAGAAATGGATCTAAAATAAAAGAGTCCCATGGCCATAACAAAGAATGCCAAACTTTTCGAAATATCTCTGGTAACAACCCGATAGAGGACAAATCAGGTTGTCGTTCTTGAAATTTGAAGCAATTCATGGAAAACAGAGTGCGTGACAACATTCTAGAATGAATATTATGTTACCTTGTCCATGCTTCATCGTTCGTAATGGCAAGTTTGATTCAATACGATGATTAATTCGGAGAATTCCAATTCGGTCAGGTCTGTCAAATCTGCTGCTCCTAGTGGATATGCTGGCCACTCAGAGCTTCAATTGTGTCTCAAACTGAAAGGTATGCTGCTATAAATTACAACCAAACATATGGGCTATGCAACCGCAATGGTCTCTAAATTACAAACGAATGGGCTATGCAACCGCAATGGTCTCTGAATTACAAACGAATGGGCTATGCAACCGCAATGGGTCTATAAATTTATTTCGGCTAACTTTTGCTGGTGTCTTTCCTATTTCTTGGCGAAATCATGTACGCTGGATAGTAATTGTGGTGTTAAACTGCAAATATTGGTGTTGTTGAAAGAAAAAACAACTATTAGTACTGTTGGAAAAAAAAGGTAAAAATGACGATAATTTTTAAAGGAAAAAATTAATAAATAGTAATTTCTATATTAAAGTTTTTTATAAAATGACAAATTGCAATTTAAAAAAGATAATTCGTATCTTAAAAAAATTATAAAATAGAAAATTTATTGCAAATCAGTAACTTCTATATAAAAAAACAGTAATTTCTATGTTGGAAAAAATTTAACTTAGATAATTTTTATATTTTCATTAAAGTTCTGAATATAATGATTTTTCATATAAACTTATAAAATTAAATTAAAAAAATTAATATATTCAAGTATTTGAAAGATATATATTTTTAGTATTGTATTTTATAGTATCCAATTTTTCTAGTATCAATTCGAATTCGAATTTGGTAACTATTCCGCAAACACATTGCATAAGTACTTATGGAAAGCCTAATACCAGTACTCAACATGCTAAATATGGAGTGGGGAGATTAAGGAATCAAACCTTTATTCAAGGGAACATTTTCTATATTCCTCACCCTTGGGCTCACACTAGTCCTACATTACAACTATGGGTTGCACTGATAATGACAACACACACTGGGACTCTGAAAACACATCTGGGACTCGACCCCAAGACAACCAAAAAAAGAGAACACTAAACGTGACACCCCGACATGTGGTGAAAAATGGTGAAAAATGATTCGATGGAGGAGGACGAAAATCGAAGGGTTTGATTGGCCAAATCTATCCATCCAAAGCCCGTGGAGAAACACCTTCCATGTAAATATTAATTATATATAATATCAAATGATTTTTAAAGAAAATCGAAGGGTCTGATTCGCCAAATATACCTAGCCAAAGCCCACAGAGAAACAACTTCCATGTAAATATTAACTAGAATTTGTCCCTAAAGGTGAAAAAATACACCGAAGGAAATAAATATTATAAAAAGAAAGAAAGAAAGTATTTTTAACGTCGACGAGGATAAAAATATCTTATGAGACAAATTTCTTCTCCATATGGCTCTTGTATTCGACCCTTTTCTTGTGAATTTTTACAATAACTGCTCCCAACTTCTCGACAAACTCTTTGTTGAAAAGATTAGCTCAAGAACTAGCTGCCAGAATACCTACATAATTTTCCTTGTTGTCTTTGAAGGCGTCGCATTCTACAATGAAAATTTTTTCTGTTTCCACTTTTCCAGAAGAGGAAAAATTTACATACTCTTTCCTCCCACATTTCTTTTGGCCTTTTCCAGCGCCCTGTTTCACAACGGAGTTGATGAGAATTAGCCCTTAATTGAGAAATAAGAATTTTAGATCTCCAAGAAATATTGGCCCCTATGTATGCCTTTTACTGATGGTTATGAGTGGGGTTAAACTCTTCAATGTAGTAATTATTCTTTCTCCCTATCTCTTTCTCCCAAGTACGTTTGTGGAACTTATCCATAACAAACGTTTTTATCTCTGTACTGTTTGTAGGACACATGCTTAAGAAAATACCCCATTTACTAAACCATTTTTTATTTTTCCGCATCCAAGTCTTCTTTCTTTTGCATAGTCTATCACTAAACACAACCTTAGGCCATCTACACTCTTCCATTTGCTCAATTTTTTTCAAATACATTATGACTCGCACCATAGCAATTGCTTCAATAGGAGCAACCCCTGTTTCACTTAACACGATAGCATAAGGAACTTCACTTTTAATTTTGAATTTGTTTGTAATCAAATGCTTTTGAATTTTGTCAATTTGTTTCCACTGCATCTCGATTGTGTTGTTGGCCCGCAGTTCACAACCGTAGAGAATCATCGGAATCATTAAAAGCCCAAAAATAGTTAGAGTGGTTTTCCAGTCCCACAACTATGCCTCTCTACACCTGTTTTGAACAGCATAAAATTCTTTCCAACCCTCTAAAGTTCTTTTCTTTCTACAACCATCCCAACTTAAATTTCTGTTGAAGTCAATTATGAAGTATTTGTAGTCAGCAACTTCTTCCAGAATGTTACCTTCAAAGTAGAACTTATGTTGGTTATGCTTTATTTTGTTAGAGAAACCCACTACTTTCATTTTGCTAATATTGACTTGCATCCCCACCCTTCTACAAAAATTCTCAAGGGAACGTAAGTGCTCTTGAAAACCAAGAGTCAATTTAGAAATCAATATAAGGTCATCTGTGTACAAAATAAACCTTATAACGAACTTGCCAAAATGGATACCATCGCCCCCTTGCGAATTTAGCCACTCTTCAAGATTGTCAATATATAACCCAAAAATGGTAGGAGACAATGGGCAACCTTAATTGACCCAGATATCGCTTCTAAAACTTTCAGAAATTCTTGCTAAAGTTCTAATTTTGACATTCACCTCTTCATAAAGCCTATGTACATCTTCTCTCAAATGTTTGGGAACCTCGAGTTCCTCTATTCTACCCAAAATCTTATCACTAAGAACCATGTCAAAGGATTTGATGAAATCAACAAAGCAACAAAAAAAATCTTCCTTTTTTTCCAAACTTTTTCAATGATGTGCCATAAAGTTATAGAATGATCAACTATGGAATGTTTAGGTGCAAAACCCGCTTGCCCTTTAGCACATTTATCTCTTTTGTTTGCCCACTTACTGATTTTATTTTCTAACATGCTTCCAAATAACTTTGCAAACAAGGGTTTTATCATGATGGTTCTATATTTGGAGGGATTATTGACGTCACCACTCTTGAAAAGGGGTATTGCCATACTAGTTCTCCAATCTGTAGGGAACCCCTGCTGTATGATGTTGTTGAAATTTTTTGTGATGTGAGGTTAAAGAATTTTTAAGCCCCAATTTAGATACTCTTCTTGGAGTTCATCTAAGTCTTTTGCTTTTCCAGCGCCCAAATTCTTGATACCCATCTCTACCTCTTGCACCGTGAAGAGTTTTGTGTCTGTGTTGACTAAGGGAGGAGGGTTAACCTTTGAATCCTGCTCATAAAGTTGTCTTGTATAGTCAAATCATTTAGAAGTTGTAATGTTGCTTTCATTTTTCACCATTTTCAGCTGGAGCTCCTTCCAGAATAATTTGGGGTTATTTTTCCCAAGGAAGATTAGTTCTTCTCTCCTCAAAACCATGAAATCAACCTTTTTCTTTCTTACTATCTGCTTGTAAGCTTTGAGCTCTATGTTATCCTTGTTTGATTCCTTTCACCTTCTCCTTGCCTTTTTTCATTCATCGTCAAACCAAGCATTAATCGAAAAGCAATTTGTTTGACTTCTTAATTTTTTCTCTGTTACACTCAGCAAGTGCGCTTTGAATTAAATGTGTTAATATGTGATTATGAAGACAATAAAATGAGATTTCCTCCTTCTTAAAGAGCCTCTCTAGCATTATTTTGAAGGTATTACAATTCTATGGAGTCAAAAGAATTTTGCCCTTTGGAGAGTATGGCAAAGGAGGGACATTGTTCAGATTCTGCCAAAAACAATGAATCTGAACAATGTCATGAGAATAAACCTCATAGTAAAAAATCCTTCTGCATAATTAAGAAAATTCAAGCTAATCCTATTTCAAGGTCCACTCCAATAATGAGTTGCATAAGCTTCACTAAAAGATAATATGTTTTATTTCAGTGGAGTTTCCTTCTAAGAGTTTTTTAAAAGTGGGAATCGAAGCCCCACCTACAGCACAACTCACATTTGAGGTCCAAATTCAAACATGGACCGAATGTGGAATAAAAAACAATTTTTGACGTCATACACTTCAATTATTTTTCATCTTTGAAAATATAATTCGGAAAATGAAATTCAACACTAGCCATAATTGACGTTTCAAAGAAATCCACGTAGCGAGTGGCTGGAAGGTAATGATGGCTCGGGATTCAGCTGCCAAGTCAGCCTATCAGACATTGTTGCCACCGATTCTTATCATTACTAAACCATGTGCAGTTCCACGAGATGCGCGAAAGAGAGGAAAGAGACCTGTCCCGAAAGCGTTCGGATGCAAGAAAGATGCAGTGAGTTTAATCAGGAGAATGGAACAGGTATTGGTAACCAGATGTTACCAGTGCCTTCGGCTAAAATACAAAAAAAAATAACATAGAAAAAACAAAACGGTGGTTGAAGCATTTCATTTGGTAGCCTTTTTGTAGCTTCAGTTTAGATCTTATTCGCCACTGCAAGAGTGTTATGGCCATCAGTACCGCGTTGATCCGACCCTGCTAATTGCATCCCATTATAGATCCAAATGTCGAGGCAAGCATTCCAAGCCTCAGTAGCTTGTTGTTGATGTGACCATTGACTGCCTCATGAAGCTCTTTGATGTTTTTTATTATGATTGCTAATTTCAAGCCATGTGCAATCAACTTGGAGAATAGAAATGCACTGAATGATGTCACATGTCACCTCAAATATTTTTACAGTTCACTTCTTTGGCATCGACTAATGGGAAAACGTGTTCTTTCAACAATTTGTAAAGGAACGGAATATTTGCATGCTTATGCACATTGTACTAAGAATGCGAGAGGAATCACTTTATTTTTTATCAACTTTAGTAGGGACACTCGTATCTCTATGCAGCTCTCTACCATTTCAGGAATTTTCACAGAATAAATGGATACAGACTTGAAGTTTTCAAATGAAAAGGACCTGAAGAATTTGATTGCAAGAAGAAGAAACAAAAGATCGATACTAGAGTATCATTTAACAGCAAAAGATGGTAATATCCACAGCCAAACTACGCTTTTCAATGGGAAACTTCTTGATGTGACTCCACTTCTTTAGAGCCGGTGATTGTTGATGCCAACAAACGTATTTCTGTATCACCTCTCTCTATTGCATGTGTGTCTCTTCCAGATGTTCAATTGGTAGCATGTAGCAGTTAGGGGTTGATTATCTGGAAAAACAAAAATATCAACAAGTTCTCAACAACGTCGTCCTCACCTGCGTCACAAGCGCCACATTCCTCTAAGATCCTCTGCCCAATGGTTGTCAATGACAACCCAAATAATACTGCAACTGTGTACAACGAGTTCACATTCACCAGGCCGCTCAAGGCTGTAACGTGCTCAGAATCTTGTCAATTTCGTCTACAGGTCCCTCGAAAGAATTCGAATGATCTGATGCCATCTGGAAGACAGAAAGTCTCGTTGTTCAGAGTCAATAAACAGTGTAAGGTTCTTCAAATGGGATCCAGATGAACTCCCTGCAGCAATATCTTCCACACATTGTACAGAAAATGTGTCAGGGTGCAGTGGGACTTAAACACAAATTAATATTTTCATATCGGAATTGCAAAACATTGAAAAATAAAACATGCCTTTTTACGAAGCGAGTAAAGTGGTCCACTTCTTTTAGAAAAAGTAGAGATTGCATTTCCCTCCACCGTTATAATCATATAAACAAACTATCTGGAAACGGACAATATTGGGGAAACTTAATAGCGACAATCGAGTATTCATGGCGTCGTTCGGTAACAATTGGATTTGAGTAAATATCAATTCAACGAGATTGCAACACGCGTCTTAAGAAACAGTACGGTCAAAGGATTAAGAGTTATGTTTTTCAGGACACTGCTAATATTCCGTCAGAGACGACGAAACTGAACAGTATCACGAGGATGAATCTCATAATAGAAAATTCTTCGACTTAATTATATATAATATCAAATTATTTTTAAAAATAATTATAAACAGCATAATATTTAAACCATATAAATCTTAATCACAAACGTATGGGTCGTTGTGGATAAAATTTTTCTATGAAACCAAATGCTTTTTGAGCTAAGTAATATTTAAATTATATAAGTTAGTCTTTAAAACCAAATGCTTTTTGAGCTAAGTAATATTTAAATTATATAAGTTAGTCTTTAAAACCAAATTCTCTTTGAGCTAAGTAATATTTAAATTATACTATACATGATTCGTATATTAAAGACGAGGATAATCATGAAACAAAACATTTATTAAAAAAAAAATGAAATACTATGGGAGATGGGAATATATCTATTGTATAATAAAAACACATTATTTTAGATAAAGAGATTTATATATAATAAAAATATAGATATTGATGAAATGATTGAATTGAATTATTGTTTCAGGTTTTATTTAACTGTAAACTTGCAATATAATTTCTTTGTTTGATATATTTTTGTGTGTATGGGTTGAAAACATTTGCATTATGATTATGTTGTCAAAGAGTTAAAGAGTTATGAGGAGCGCTTTTGAGCTTATATAATCAACACCAAGATATTTACTCCTTGACTTATTCATTGTTAAGTTAAATTATTTAGTAAAAGGAATGAAGGAAATTGGCATTACTAAAAGAGAGATGTGAAATGAGCCTTAATCGTTTTTGGTTAAAAAAGGATTGTGTGATTGCTACATAAGTAAAGACGAGTTTCCTTCTCTTTTGTTGTAGATCCATGCATTGTTGTAGAACCTAAGAGATAAACAACAAGAGAGAAATTTGTGAAAGATAAATTGATCGTGCTCTACCACTGGGGAATTCGTAGAGGTGGCACTCATGCATACAAATTATTGTTGAGACTATTTGAGTTGAGGAGATGTTATAAATTTGATGAAATAGCTTGAAGAGGGGTTCAACTCCAAAAATGTGCAATAAAAGAGTAGTAGAGTGAGCGTTGATTCATGCTCTTAGAGTTTGAGACCAGCGTGTAGTCTAATCTTGATATTTTACAATTGTATGAATTGTGGATAAACCAAGAACTCCATATTTTATTCCATGGTTGAATTTGATTTTTGTCATTCTCCTCCTATTTAAATTTTTTTAAATTGTTTCTTTTATAAATTTTTAGTTTTGTAAAATCTAAATCTTATGAAGGAATAGTGTGCTGATTCCATAGCCACTACACTTTGATAGAGAAATTTATGATAGTGATCTATAAATCTTGGTCATGCATCAAGTGTTATCAAAGTGAGGACCAATTATATGTTGAGAAATTACAAAAATATTAGAAATAATTAGCTCCTAAAATTTGAGTTCTATGGGATTAGTTCCTATGAAACCATGGAAACATTGAAACCTAAGAGAATGTCATTTTAGCTAGTGATTTCTCCAAGAATTGTGATGGGAGGCGTTGATGGGAAAAAAATGTGTGAATGGTAGTACAATTGAGGATTACGAGACACCTCCCAAGGATACCACCATGAATAAGAATATATCAAGGAGGTTCAAGGAACTAGGAATTGGAGGAATTGATGAGCACCAAAGAATTAGATAACAAAATAATTGGATATGTTGGTATGTATAAAATTCATAATCAAAAGAAAAAATCGAGGAAGAATGAAATGTTGATGAAAGTGTCCCAAATGAACATTTGGTCTCATTTCTAAAGGATAGAGGTAATGCAAGTGTGGAATTTTATTTCTATGGTGGCAATTTCAAAGAGTGGGAGAAATTGAGAGATAAGTTTTTAGTATGAGAATGTTCAATACCCCAATAGATTTTGTTTTACAATAAATAAGTTGACTGTATGCACTATAGTGGAATGGTGTGAACAAAGAAAAAGTAAATAACTAGTATGAGAAGATTAAAACTAGAAGAAAATGGTGAGTAAAATCATGGAGATATTCTTGCATGTTGATTACCGACAAAGTTTGTGAAGGCAAGCATGAAATTTAAAGTAGAAAAATACACATAATCGGGAGTATATTAAAGAGTTATTAAAATTATCACTCAAATTACAACTTAAAGAGATGAAGTATTGAAAGGTGGTGAGGTAAGTGAATAGATTGAATATTAGGTTCAAGATGAGATGAGTATCCATCATTTTTGAAGCACTCATAAATCATACCAGATTGCTTTGAAGGTAGAGGAAAGTTTTAATGTAAACTAGTAACAAAAATATAAAGGAAATAGCCTTAGAGGTTAGGAAAATTTGAATAGAAACTAGCTAAAAAACCACAAATGAAAGAGCCTTAGAAATAGAGGAAGGGTGAAGGATACCATAGGACTATCTAGTGAAGGGATAGAATATGAAGCATCCAATACTCAACTTGCTAAAGGAGAAAACCATGTTAGTAGTGGAATAGATTTTAGGAGAGCGAAGGGTAAGTATGCCAGTATAAATTTCTATAATAGTGGAGTAGAACAACATAAACCAAATATATAAGCATAATCTAAGGATAAATAATTAGGTTAGGACACATGTCAAGTAGGAATATGAAACATCAATTGTTTGAGACTATGTTCTTGTACTTCAACATCAAGTTTGAGAACACTATGAGGGTGCTTGGACAAAGAAAGAAGGTTTGAAAAACTAAATGCAAGGTTCAAGGTCATCAAGGAAATTTTGAGGTCAAAATGGGCCTCAAAACAAATAAATATTCTACCAAAATCAACTTTAAAATAAGAAATAGGATTCGAGACAATGATATCATCCTCATGATAAATATTTTTGAAGGGAAAAAAATTCAGTGTTTTAAATAGTATTTTCAACATATCTCTTTATATGTTTACTCAAATGTCAAGTGTAGGTACTTTTTGGATGTGGAATCAATGAGTTCCCACTCTACATACTTTTGAGTGGACCCATATATTGGTGTGGTCTACTCAAAAGTATGCATAATGAGTAGTCATTGGATGTGAAATTTAATTACGCAAACAACAAGTGCCTACACTTGAGTTTTGAGTAAAGTTATAAGGAGATAAGGAAAAAAATGCAATAAAAAAGATAGTTTTATTTCTTTTTCGTTAAAATTCATCTCTTATTTTATTATTTTAGATGTTATTTTATTATTTTCTATATGAGACCCATTTTAAACCCTAATATACCCCCGGTGTAAATGTTGCAATTTAATTATAAATAGTAGTAGATAAAATTTGTTGTCCAATGAGGTGATTCATAAGCTAAAATTGAAATGCTTCCCAATCCTTATAGGGTTTAAAGGCTATAGAAGGGTTAAAAAACCATCATGAAAAACAATGTTTCCTAAGACTCTAATGTCAACAACCTCAATAACTAGGACTTAGATGATGTGGTTGATATGGATGTATGTCATGTGTTTCTTTAAATATCACGACTATTTAAGAAAAATATACATCATGGTATGCAAAATACATATGAATTTAATAAGGATGGACAATGTTACAAGCTAGAACTAATGGTGGAAGATGATACAATAGAAATGGATATAGTGATAATGGAAGTAGTGACAGCGAAAGTGGTCAAGTAATCTTTTGTTTTGCAAGGATATTTTGAAGGAATTAAAGAAGGAAATTTTATATTTGGCCATAATACCAAATAAGGGATGAGGAAAAAAATTACATGGAAGTGAAAATTTAATATTTGTTGGATAATTTTGCAATAATTGTTGTAGATGATATGCCAGTGGGCATGCCTCCCATGAGAATTATTTCACATCAGATTGACTTGATTCTAAGATCAAGTCTACCTAATAAGTATATTTACCAAATTATACCAATCATTTTTTAAGAGATGAGACTATATAGTGAACCTCAACAAGCATAGGAGAGAATAAACCATAAAATTAGGGAATGAAATGTTTTTCTTTACAAAATAACAAAACATTCACACCATATATAACACAAGAATGAAGACCCCTTAAGGTACTATAAAACGAATTACTCTTTAAGAAGGAACCATTCTACAATTTGTACTTGTAATAAAGTAATACATCCAACATGTCTCCAATATAATGATACTCATGTATTTATACTTCTCGTGAATAATTTTAACAGTTTATGCCCACTACCCCTTGTTAATTTATATTATTTCATTTTAACTCCGTAATGCGTCTATTTATTGCCTATCAACTACCATAGGAGCTTATTCCATGATTATCATGAAAAAACCACATTCATTACCCCCTTGGGCACCTTCTTACGTACTCCTTATTATCCTCCCTAGGTACGTGATATAATATCACCAATAATTAAGCATGGTAGAGGGGTTGTAGATAGCATGACCTTTTGGCATTTCTCTTGGGCTAGCACCAAATTACAAGACATTGAATTCACACTAATATACTTGTAATTACAACATTCTAGTGATTCATCCCATTAAATAGAACAAAAGGTAGTATTGAAGATGTGGTTTTTACACCAAGAAACAAGCCAATTAACATGTTCATTATTCATATAAATGACACATGCATACGTAGTTTCTTATTCCCAGTGAATAAATCTCTAGGTAGAAATGCAATAATGGGTATTATATTTTGCTAATATGGCTAAATTAAATAGTTTACGTGCATTAATATAAAACTAACAATGCAACCAAATGATAACCAGAAAAAATAAATAAATAAATAATATATATATATATAGCAGACACAAAAAAGGTGATTAGTCACATGTCATAACAACAAACATTTACTCTAAGATTATCCAGGAAACACAACTAGGAAGAAAACAAGATTATAAGGCATTTTCAATAAGAATAATTGATAAAGAAAAATGTGTGCTATGAATACAAAACCTTATGCATTTTTTTTGACAATAACGGATCAGAAACCCGAGCGTGTGACGTTTTTATTTAGTGATATTGTTAAAAACCTTATGCATTGTTACTCACTACAAAAAACAAATTTATTACTGGATTGAAAAACATTAATCTTTGCTCATGCATGGCTAGGCACAATATCTCTCTTGTCCTACAATATTTGAACTTATTTCCACTTATAGGTCTCCTTTATAGAACTGAAATTATTTATTTATGATTAGTCCGTCCTCCATTTTTATGGGGCTTCCTTGGAATGCCAACCATAACAATGGTTTATTTCAACTTCCAAGTAAATTTTCAAAAATTTTATAACCTTTTCCAAAACAAAATATTAAATTCTTATACAAATTTTACAAATATATTTTGGTAGGGATTTCATTCAAATCAAACTTCCCTATTTGCAAAATTTTATTCCCTTAAATCTTAAACTCGCTTCATTGTTCTTCTCTACCCTCAAAATGTTAGGTCACTATATTACTAATGTAGCCCCTTATTTTTGTTAGTGTAGCCCCCTTATTTTTATTGTTATGCCCCTGTAGTCCCCATATTGTTATTATTGTGCACCATAAAACCCCACTATTGTTATTTTTGTTCCCTTACATTATTATTGTTATGTCGGCTATGATTATATTGTGACCCAATGGAATCCTATATATAGAAAGGAGGTTTTGTCATTTGAATCATCCAAGAATTGTTTACGTATGTAATGTAAAGGAGGTTTCCCCCTCGAAGTGGTTGATTTCTAAGGAGTTGATCTCTCTTTTATTCTATTTTTGGAGCTGGTTTCATAACATTTGGTATCAGAGCTTTGGATTCTAGGGTTTCGCTGCTTAAAACATGTCATCATAGAATTTTTGCTATAATTTATTTTATATGAAGATTCAGAAGCTAAAAGAAAAAGCCATTTGCGAAGAAATCCTAATGAACGACGTGTGAAAATTTCAGATCTTGTTTCATAATATTTTCAGAGATATGATCTGTGGAAGTTAGGGTTTTTGCAGGCTCCCGAATTTCATATCAAAGAGGTGACCTTGGGTTAATTGTCATAACTCTCTCTCTAAGCATCGGATTGGAATTATGTAAATAGTGGTTGAAATTAAAGAGACTGTAGTTTAATGTGTATCAATTTCAGAGCCGAAGGAGGAAGCAGTGAGATGTGGCATGCCATACAAGTTCGCTCTAGTGAACTAGTCCATAATTAGGTCATTACAAGAGATTAGGACTAACTTTGCCTTGAAGTATCCAAATCAAGTTAGACCTCTGGCATTGGAAAGAAGATTCAGAGGGCTACTAAAGGGCCAAATATAAAATCTCTGGGATAAAAAATTCCAGATATACATCAGTGTCAATATCGATCTCCTCAAAAGAAATAAAAAGGTGTGTATTTGTTTTTCAAGCTTCATAACTCATGTTTGAAAAATCAGTTTGAAGTGATTCCCAGGGCATATTAAAGCATAGATATCAGTATTGGGTTATAAAATGGCCCCTAAAAATAATTCAACACCCATTAAGCCCTTAGAAGGCTCTACTATGACTCATGAAGAGGAAGAAATGCAACATGATATATCAAAATTACAAGACCAAGTGCACCAAATTTCGCTCTTGCAAAAAGCAACAAAAAATGAAATGGAAGTTTTGAAGAAAGGCATGGAAGCTAAGATGGATGGTTTGAAGAAAGGTGTGGAAGCTAATATGGATGGTTTGAAGAAATGTGTGGAAGCTAAGATGGATGGCTTGAAGAATGGAATGGAAGCTAAGATGGATGGCATGGAAGCTAAGATGGATGACATGGAAGCTAAGATAGATGAAAAAATGAAAGACAACATGGAAGACATGAAGAATGATCTAAAATCATACATGGAAGGTTTCAAGGAATTTTTCACAAATTTGATACAAGAATTACCACTCCTAAAACTCTCAATATAGATGGACATATCAAGAAGAAAAATGTAATAATGTTGATTGATTCAGATAGTACCCATCATTTTATTCCTATAATGCATTGGTAGGAATTACCACTCCTCAAAATATCAAGATAGAAGGACATATCAAGAAGAAAAATGCAATAGTGTTGATTGATTTAGATAGTACCCATAATTTTATTCATTGTAAGGTAGCCAAGGAATTGAATTGCTTCTTATACCTAGTACCAAAGTGTCAAGTGATGGTTGCAAATGGAGGGACTATAAATTACCCTGGAAAATGCCATAATATCAAGCTAACCATGGGGGAATATGTATTGAATATTCAAATGATTTCCATTCCAATGGGAGGTGTTCATGTTGTACTAAGAGTACAATGGTTACAATCTTTGGGGACAATAGCTTTTAATTTTCAAGAATTTTTCTTTAATTTTTTTTCGAAAGGAAAGGAAGTTGAATTACGGGTTATCACAAGGAATTAGGGAAAGATAATAAACTCTAATTTCATGAAAAATATTCTAAAGAAATAAAAACGAGGCATAATTGCACAATTATGCTGACTAGAAGTTCCAACATCAAAATCATCTATTTCTCCAGATCTCCAAAAAGTCTTGGACAATCATTCCAAGGTGTTTGAAACTCCCAAATTAATCCCACCTATTCATGATCATGATCATGCTATTAATTTGATTCCAAGAAGTGTTCCTCCAAACATCAAGCCTTACAGATATCCTTACGTAAAAGAGAAAAATTGAACGTATGATTGCAGAAATGTCAGAGGCTAGTATAATTCAACCTAGTCAAAGTTCTTTCTCTGCTCTAGTAGTATTGGTTCACAAGAAGGATGGATCATGGCGCATGTGTCCGGATTATAGGGAACTCAATAAGTTCACTGTTAAAGATAAATTTCTCACTCCTATGATTGATGAATTATTGGATGAATTACATGGAGTAATTTATTTTACCAAGTTGGATCTTCGTTCAGGATATCATCAAATTAGAATGAAGACTGAATATATTCTGAAAAAAAAAATTTAGAACTCATGAGGGTCATTATGAAGTTTTGGTCATGCCTTTTGGCCTTACCAATGCACCTTCTACATTTCAAAGGTTGATGAATTCCATTTTTAAACCATTGCTTAGAAAATTTGTGTTAGTATTTTTTGATGATATACTAATCTACAACAGGTCTTGGAAGGATCATGTTCAACATGTTGACAAGGTGCTCAAACTATTGGAGGAGGAACAATTATATGCAAAAACCTCCAAATGTTTCTTTCGAGTACAAGAGGTGGAATATCTGGGCCATATTGTATCTCAAGAGGGTGTTCAGGTAAACCCTAAAAAAAAAAATTCCATTAAGGAATGGAAATTCCCCACAACCATAAAGCAATTGCAAGGAGTTCTCGGGTTAATAGGGTATTGTTGCAAGTTTGTTAAGAATTATGGGAGAATAGCAGCACCTCTAACATTATTATTGATGAAAGATGTATTTTCATGGACTCTTGAAGCAACTAAGGCCTTTGAACATCTTAAAGAGGCAATGTGCCTAGCACTGGTCTTAGCTACGCCAGAATTCACAAAAACCTTTATTGTGGAATGTGATGCCTCAGGAAATGGAATTGGTGATGTTTTAATGCAAGAAGGAAGACCCATTTCTTTTGAAAGTCATCCAATCAAAGGAAAGTATTACAGAAATGTATTTATGAGAAGGAAATGTTGGCAATACTACATGCACTAAAGAAATGCTGGCCTCACCTAATGGGAAGACACTTCAAGGTAAAAATTGATCATGATAGTCTTAAATAATTTTTGGAACAAAGAATATCTTCAGAAGAGCAGCAAAAATGGGTCACAAATATGTTGGGTTATGACTTTGAAATGATCTACAAAAAAATGAAGCTAATTTTTTTGCAGATGCACTCTCAAGAAAGGATGAGGAGTTGGAAGTATTTCTTTGTGCCATTTATATTATCCAACCTGATTGGATAACCGAAGCAAGGGAGGAATGGAATAATGACGAAGAAGTGTGGACACTCATTCAAATGTTGCAGCAAGACACTAGTACATCTGATACATTTAGTTGGAAAAATGATTCCTTATGGTACAAATATCGCTTATATCTTTGAATAATTCCCAACTAAAACAAAATATTATTTTGGATTTGCACACCTCTCCTGTAGGAGGACACTCAAAATTTCTAAAAAATTACCACAAGGTGAAGAATGATTTTTGTTGGGATGGCCTTAAATCTGATATTCAAAAGTTTGTGGCAGAATTTTTGGTTTTCCAGCAAAATAAAGTTGAGACAATTAAGACCCTGGGTCTGCTACAACCTTTACCCATTTCAAGTCAATGTTGGGAGGATATTTCAATGGATTTTATCACAAGTTTACCTAAGCCCGAAGGAAAGAGTGTCATCATGGTGGTAGTTGATAGAATTACTAAGTATGCACACTTTTGTGCATTATATCATCCATTTAAAGAAAGTACAATTGCTACTGCATTTATGGAAACCCAAATATTATTGTAAGTGTCAAAGATCCCATTTTCACAATAAATTTTTGGACAAAATTATTTTCTTGTTTGGGTACTCAACTAGGCCATAGCTCATCTTATCATCCTAAATCTCATGGGAAAACTAAGACAATGAAAAAATGTTTGGAAGGATATCTTCTTTGTTTTGTATCTGATAAAAAACACAATGGGTCAAGTGGTTATCTCTGGCTGAATGGTGGTATAACACTTCCTTCCATACGTCAGCAAAAATGACCCCATTTATGGCACTTTATGGATATCATCCGTCATCCATCGCATCATCTTTAAGATAAAATTCTAAGGTTCAAGCAGTGGAAGATCACATCGAGAATCAACAACAAGTTCTCAAACTCTTAAAGGATAACCTAAATTTGGCACAAAATTGAATGAAAAAATAGGCAGATCAACATCACAACGAGAGAAGATTTGACGTAAGAGAATGGGTATTTTTATGGCTACAACCATATAAACAAATGTCCCCCAAGCAACCTAAGAAGGATAATAAATTATCGCCAAAGTACTATGGTCCTTACAATTTGTTGCAAAATATTGGTACTATGGCATACAAATTAGAGCTTCCTGCTTCTTCTCAAGTGCACCCAGTTTTCCATGTTTCATGCTTAAATAAGTTTATAGGTGGAAAACTTCCAGTTCAAACAATCTTTCCATAACTTGATGAGGAAGGAAAAATCATATTGGAACTTGAAGCAGTCACGAAAACCATAACTTGACAGCTACGAAATAGATCAACTTCAGAGTATCTCATCAAGTGGAAGAACTTACCCACTGAATATTTGAGATGGGAGGATGATAATTTTATACAAAAGTATCCAGAACTACTCAAGCATTGAGGAAAACGCATCTTTGAAGGAGAGGGGCATGTTATACCCTATATTACTAGTTTAATCCTTTATTGTTGTTAGTGTAGCCCCCTTATTGTTATTTTTGTACCCCTGTAGTCCCCATATTGTTATTATTGTGCCCCATAAAGCCCCAATATTGTTATTTTTGTGCCCTTGCATTATTATTGTTAGGTCGGCTAGGATTATATTGCGACCCCATGGACTCCTATATATAGAAAGGAAGTTTTTTTCATTTGAATCATCCAAGAATTTTTCATTTATGTTATGTAAAGGAGGTTTCCCCCTTGAAGTGGCTCATTTCTAAGGCGTTGATCTATCTTTTCTTCTATGTTGGAGTTGGTTTCATAATGAAAACATACTCTAGCAAATATCCAAGAAAGGGTATAATGTAAGTTGTGAGGAAAAAGATATAGGGTTTCATTTAACATGAGAATATTATCCATATTCTTGTTAGATATATAATTTGTTGTTGCAATAGTTCATTGTACAAACACCACTACACAGGAAACAAGAGCAAGAAACTTCTATTTTCCCTTCACCTTGAATCTCCAAGATTTATTCTTGGTTGTTTGGTTCTTAGGATGGAATTATAGGTGAAGCTTTCAACATTTGGCCTCCCAATCTCCAGTCAATATATAGTACTGGGAAAGTTATTATATGGGCTGCTCCGCCTTCTGGAGTGTCAACAATTACTAGGTTTATGACCTTTTTCTTGCAATAGAGACAAAACAAATATATTATGCCATATATTATCAATTTGTAATCAAGCTTGTCCATGAGGTCTTGGATAGATGGTGATTGAGTGCATTATTAAGGAAATCCTATATATTAAGTCACAGGCTCGATTCCTTGCCCTTTTCTAGTGTTATTCTTGGACATGGCCATGATGTAGCCTCACCAATGCTAAATTTACCAAAAACAAAAACAAAATTAATAAATATTTCCAACATGGTTACTTGGTTCCCTGAGTGGCTTACTACATAGAAATTTTTTCATTTGTCTTTCCTTTATGAGAATAGATTATTTTCTAATTCTCCTTGCCTTAACAAATGTGGTTTAAGATGAACTTGTTCTTACTTCTTGTTCACTAAATCAGAGGCCTTTATGCATGGGCCTATATTGAGCTACAATAGGGATCACAATCCCTTGCCCTTCCTTGCTTATCCCTTGGTCATCACAACCCATTCTCCTCATGATCTTGGAATCAATGCATCTAATATGATTTTCAAAGCATAGGGTCTTCACCTTATTGACAAATATCTTACCTTGTTCATTCATAAAAGGGAGTTTAAATTTGTGAAAAATAAAGTCAATATATCATAGGTGTTGTGGGGATATGGGAGGTATTATAGGATTTAGGTATTAGGGGGTATAAAAAGAGTAATCTAGAAAAAAAATATTGGGATATATTGGAAAGATATATTGGGACGAGGGTTAAAAAAAGGCATTTTGGAGATATTTATCAATCTATGGTGAAATTAGGGGTATTCTTTAATATCCTTTGAACACATGTTCTAAGTCACAATTTCTCTGAGGAAGAGTCATTTCAAAGTCACTGGAGGTATATTTTGAAAGGGTCTTGGAATGTGAGTTTACCATGCTTGACCATCTCATGGTGTTGGATTTAGCAATCACAATATAAGGGACTTTCTTAGTCTATTGGAAAACTACTTACAACTTCTACAAGGCTACTTCCTTCACTTTCAAATATTGATATTGTGAATTTTCACTTGATCAGCCTCTGCTCTTACCAATATCCAACTAGGAGAATTTCTCCTCCAATTGTAAGTCATCATATTCTCATATCTAATTCTACCCTAGTGGCGGTTAAGTAGTCCTTGGGTTTGGCAAGTTAATTTCCCACCTCATCCTATTTCCATTCTAATCCAAAATTTCCTCTTGGGTCTATCTATTGAAGTCTCTCAAGTCTTCTAGCTTCTCCCTCTTCAAGGTTTTTCCCATGGAATTTGCTTCAAGGTATTTGATGAACCTTCTTTGATACCTTGTGTTCCATAAATGATTGGCTTATGGCCTATTTTTTTCATCAAAATGGATTCACTGCAAAATATATTTTTTTCTCTATGCTTGAATGAGAAAATATAGATAGCCATGATAAAATGGTCCAAGAAAAATATGTTTAGATATAAATCATATAACACTCCTATGTATATTTGCAATTTGATTTTATGCACTGAAATTTAGAACTCAATTCATGTTCAAAACTTACCAATCACAAATCCAAGATATATGGTTTTGGTAGAGTGATTACATAAGATAATAGATAATTTATTTTTCTCCCATTCCCATACGCAATTATAGCATGATGCAAGAACTTCATTTTATCTATTATTATCACCACAACTAGGGAAACCCACCAATAGTGTTCTAATTTATAATTGACAACCCATTCTACAAATAAAATTATAAATTCACATGACTTAGAATATATCACTATAGCAAGCAAGAATTGAATGCAGGGTTGGTTATAGGTATGTATTATGCTCCTTACACAATGAATAAACTAAATAAAAAGATTTCACTTAGCTTGGAATGAGCACTATGGCTACTAATAAATGAATCTCAGTGCTTCAACATCCCAAAGAACTGAGAAAGGAATATGTGGCTATAATAATGAATCCAGAGAATTAATCATAACAAGGTTGTAATTACACCATCATCGATTAAGACATGATACATTGGTTAATAAACAAGTGATAGAGGGTGTAGTGTCCCTTCCTTGTGAGATAGCTTTGATGACACTTAGAAGGGTGATTTTGATGTAGTGATATAAAGATTATGCATGTCATACTTATTTATATCCGTGTATGCTATAGACCTGGTTTAGGTCACATGGTAGCTATGTGCTTATGAAAAAGATTGATTTTGGTAAGAATTATTTTGGTTAACAACATATTATCGGTGTTTTCTCTTTTGGTATCCTAATTTGGACATAGGTGTATGACATGGATGGTAAGCTAGGATTGAGACATATAAATCCATGGATGATCATGGTTATGTGGAACATATGGTTAATTATGATTTATGTATGATATATGATTTTTAATGATTATATATGATTAATATTGTACTAAGTAGGATGTGTCAGGGGATTTGGTTATTTGCAAACAAGGATGTTCAAATTATAAATGATTGTGGAAGTCATGATACATAAATTTTATGATTATATATGCTTAATCTTGTATTGAGCAGGATGTGACAGGGGATGTATTTATTTTCAAACAACGATGTTCAAATTATAAATGGTTGCGGAATTCATTTCTCCAAAACCAAAATGATCGTTGAATTCATGCACAATCTTTGGTAAAATGTGAATAAGTTAATTATGAAATTCATTTGATTCCTTTGATCTATAAGATTGTGATGTATGCAGATCTTGGAACAAGGCCTTACCAACGAACCATCATATGGGTAGGAGCTCACAATCAATACCTTAAGGTGAAGCACAGAGTTTCAAAGTAGAGTAGATGGGAAACCATGGAAATTAGGGCATGGATTCCTAAATCCATGAAAGTTAAAGACGTGGAGTCTTGGATCTATATTAAATGGATTACGAAGTGGAGTCCTAAATCCATGAAAGATAAATATGTGGAGTCTTAGATCTATTATAAAATTATTGGGATGTAGAGTCATAAATATTTAAAAGATCAAGGTGTGGAATCTTGGATACTTGGAGTAGATCAGGGCGTGGAGTCCTCAGTCTACTAAATCACAGAGATGTGTACAATAGGGATGTGGAATCCTTATTCTTAGGAAGAAAAATACCACTCATGGGTAGCTCATGGATGAATTTACTTAATAAAATAGAATTTATGAAAATTCTATAGGGACTTTCTAAGAATATAAAGTCGTGTCTAGCATTTGAAGTATGACTTTCTGAAAATAGTAAATCATCTTGCATAAATTGGTAATCACACATAGTTTAAAGAAAATCACTTAAATTATCATTAATCAATCCTAACAGTTCAATCTTGACTTAATCCTCAATATTATTAATATTATCTTTTATGAGACTACGATATTATTATTAAATGGGAGTTATATCTCCTCAATCACTTCACACCTCCCTCCTTGATGACTCTCGTGGCTCTAAGTAACTCGCTCTCTCTTTTAATAATAAATTACACTCCCTTTTATGCATTCATCAAAGAGATGGAATATTCCTCTTACACTCGTTAAAATCATGTCATAAAATATTCCTTTTACACTCTCGTTAATGCATACGTTACACTCTCCTTAACTAGGGCATGCATACCCCTACTTAATGCCATGAGTTACACTCCTCTAAATGGAATATGTTACTTTTCCTCAAGGCATGCATATTACTCCTCCTTTATGACAAGAATTTGTTGCTCCTCCTATATATGTGTCTCATGTATTCTCACTTAAGGGAGGTGCATGGTGATACTAAGAGTTTGAAATATTTGAAGAAGATAGTGAGAGGGAGAGATTTGGAGAGTATCCAAATGCTAATCTAAATTACTAAGTAGACCTACCCAATGGAGTTGAACATGAGTGGTATTGATAGGAAGTAAAAATTATCTTCCTCATCATGCCTTGTATATCTCCCTACTGTTATATTTTGGTACTACTTATAAGCTCTTACAGCTCGAGGGTTCTAGGAGAGAAGTTCTCCTTCGATATGGTTGGGTGGAAAACTGAATGGTTCAAATGACTTGGTTAAGGGATAAAATATGGATCATATTCTCAGCGATTAGAATTGAATATCTCTTTAGGTATAATTTTCATTGTCCTAAAATTTTAGGATAGATTTAGCATAAAATAAAACGTAGAAATTTAAATTGTTGTAAGCATCTAATTTTGGTTTAAGCTTATGTTATCTGGAATCTTATTGGTTAGTTGAAAATGAAGACTAAGAGTGGTCTATATGAATGGATTTTTAGATCTCAAGATGTTATGGAATTATTATTGGTGTATTCTATTGTACTAACCTTGGTATTGTAGAATTTGAGAAAGGAAAGCCAAATATTGTTGAAGGTAATTTCAATAAAAAAATTATAAAGTACTTGGGTAATAGTTTCACGATTTATGGTTTTGTTTCAAGTAATTAGATGCATGTTTTAGAAAGGGTTTCAACATATTTTTCAAAGTGTTTGCCAAAATACGTGAATGAGTAATGCTATAAATTTATTTATGCATGAATAAGTGCTAACTTGCTACTTATAAGAGAAGTGATAAAATGGACATGTACCCAAAATATATCCGGAGGAATTACAAAATCATCCCTTAAAATAAAATGCAAAAATAATGGCAGCTAAAATATGGTTTGGAAGATCAAAGGCTTGAGGTAAGTTTGAGGTAAATTTCAGTTATGGCTTATGCTTTATATTCTTATGAATAATTCAATGTTTTTTTTATTCAAGTTTTGTAATATTAGTATTATAATTTTGACAAAAAGCCTTAATGGTTGTAGCATTTAGGGCTTCCATGTGTTTGTCAAATTGTAGCAAAGATTCAAAGGAATTAGCTTGTGTGTTGTAAAATGTTTTAAGAACTCATATGGCGGATTTAGAAATGTGTGAATTCAATGAAAATATCTTAGTAGCATAGCTTTGGGTTTCTTTCCTCATGTACAATTGTAGATGAAATTTTGTGTTCCATGTGTTTGAAAAAAGTCGTAAATGAAACATTAAGATCTATTTTTTTGTTGTTTTAAAGAATGGAATTCCTGGGAGTTTTGGACATGATTCATCCCCACAACAGGGGGTATTTTTTCCTTATGACTCTATAACCCCCTATTTTATTCCAAAAAAATACTTTTTAGAGTCAATATCATAAATGTGGGAAATTTTACAGATTACTGCTACCAACTGTGTGTTTGTTCTCGAGATTTTGGTGAAGGATTAAAAATATTTGGTTTCTCTTTAAATATGACAATATTTGAAATTTTAATTTATGAATTTTATCAGTCAAATAGGTTGAGTAATAATATTATATTCGCATTGCTAATGGTTGTCAAAATTGTCATAAGAGATGACGGTCGCCAAATGTTTGACAAAATGCCTCAATGGTTACATATTGTATGCTTGAAAAATGTTTGTCATAATTTTTCAATGGTTGTCGAGATTTACATTTATGAATTGTTTGTAAAGAAAACCTAAGTGAAATTAGGATCTGTAGCCAAGATGTTTCTGGAATGTCTCAATGAATATGCATGATAATCCCATTGAGTTAAAATTCATGTTGATAAAGTCAAATTTGGGTAAGTGAATTGTTGTAATTTCAGCTTACATATGAAGTCATAATTATTGGATACCACTCCTATAGAAGTTGAATTCTCCTTTTAAGTTTCATAAGCATGTTATTTAAAATAAAATAAAATTAGTCACTCTTGAACACATTTAATTGCAGCAGAAGTAAAAATTATCTTGTTGGAAATTTTGTCTCGTAAAGTTTGATATGTATCCATTCCACTAAAGTCTCTTTCTTTTAAGTATGATTTTTTGTCTTGAGGGTCAATTGATGGTTTTCGTTTGGTAGTTTGGCTTGGGGTTTGAGTAAGACGTTGACTTTGTGCTTGTCTTGGGATTTGGAATAAAAAAAAAAGTTAAATATTTCTCTAAATTAATGATGGTTGGTATGGTGGGACCTTACCTATGGAATCAGAGCCAAGTTACAACTCTAGGGCCTAATGGGCCAACATGTTTGCTTGTAGGTTGATGATGTATGAATGTTGATTTTGCATGCATGTTGAAAAATTGTGTATGTTGACCTGGAAGCATATTGGTTGCATAAGGGATATTATTATTGTTATTATGCCATTTAGAATCTCATGAAAGAAAAATAATGCTTTCTTATATTCCTTTATATTTAAAAAAAAAATTATTGGAAATGTGTTAAAGGACTTAAATACATGCTGGGAAAGGATTTGCTTGAGAAGTTGGGGTTAAATCCAAGAATGTGAATGGCTTAATTTTCATTGGGTGCATGAGATATGTGGAGTGCATGCATACTTTCATATATTTCTAATGCATCATTATCAATGTGATATAGGCTTAGTAGCCATAGTTACTAGCTTAAATTGTATCTACCAAAAAAAATATTGGCTTAATTTGGAGTTAAGTTTGATGAATTTGGTGTGTATGCTTTGGGAATGTGTAATAAGTGTAAGGTTGAGTTTCAATTAACATGATTATTGAATTCATCATGTTAAATTTGACTCCTTTTACTATTGGAAACTGAACAAAAGTTACCTTGAAGGGTGTCACTTTTAACTATGAATATAGATTCATGAGTAATGTATGTGCATTAATTTGATATGTTAAAATATGATTTGGGAATACATCCTTAATGAGTAATAATGGAATTCCTATGATTTATTTGACATGATTTTGTGTATTTTGGGTTTACATTATGCATCAAATAACTTGAAATTACTCAAATACTAAGTTGAGGTATGAACTTCCTAATAAAAAAGAGGCTTAAATAACTGGTGCATGAAGGGTTGTGGAAGCCATTTGAAGGAACACTTGGAGGTTATGTTTTCCTCAAGTTATGTATGTATGTGGAATCCATACTAATATATATCTATGAGCTAATGTATGGGTGTGGAATCCATACTAACATATGTCTATGAGCTAAGTAATGAGGTAAGGTATGGGTGTGGAATCCATACTAACATATATATATATGAGCTAAATAATGAGGTAAGGTATGGGTATGGAATCCATACTAACATATATCTATGAGATAAGTAATTCTTCTTGTTAGAATTAACATAAATATTTTGATGGAATCTCATAGACATGATTAAGGAAGATTTATTATGTGTAATTAAAGTTAAATGGACATATATTCGTAACATGAATTTGCTTGAGATTTAAATCCATTATTTTATTTTTATTGCAAATGAAGATACTAATATTGGTATACTGAACACCATTAGGTAGTTTAGAATGTTTGGAATAATTGATTTTGATATATGGAGTTAACTGTGAACTAGGTATCTATCCTCTAGTATTGTAATTATTTTGTATGTGTTGGATTTAGGTAGAATTAGAATTATTTTCAAATTCTTGAAATGTAAAAAATTATAATCGTGATAAGTTGAAGAAATATCTCTTATATTGGATTTAGAAAAATTAGATCTAGGAAAGCCATAATAGTCTCCTTAATAATTTTATCAATTGCATATTGGTTGAATTCTAATTGAACTAAATTAATTGGAGAAATTATGAGGATTGAACTCGTGAACTACTCTAAACTATGGTTAGTTAGACGATCGAGTCAAAATTCATATTATTTATGAACTTGATGAACTGCTTTCTTGAATTTTGATTAACTTGTAAATTTTTAAGATAATAACATGTTTAGAAGATAAACATGTTTTGTGGGGAAATCCTTTTTTTATTTGAAATTAAAGGAAAAATTTATGGGATTAATGAAAATCTTAATTGAGTTCTTATTTTACAAGAATATGTGCTTGTGCCATTTTTTGAGGGATACATTGAAGGAAAGTGAGATCACATTTTGATGCTTGTAATTGTTGCACGATTTAGAAACCTAAGATGATTGTATTGTATGTGGAATGGAAGAGATTGTTGGAAATAGTAATTTGTGCTTGGACATATAGTTGTATGAGTAGTTATTAGTCCTACAAAAGGTTGTAATCATTTGAGAGGGTGGTAATTATCCTTATAAAAAAAAGGGGGCTTAGCTTTAGGCTAAGAATTCCCTTTGATAGTCTAAATCATATTTAAATTAAAGAATAATCTTCATATTTTGAGAAATTTGTGGTTTTCATAGCTTGTTTTTGTATGTATTAATAGTAAGGAATAAGACCTGAAACCAAATGAATTGATTAATTACTGATAAAATAATGAGTGGTTTTATAGTTGGAAAACAAATTGACTTACATTTATCAAGGTAGATTTAATAATATAGATATTGCATTTTCATAATTATGAGAGTTTTTCTTGTTTACAATCCGCTTTCGAAAATATATTATTAATTTCCTTTCGGAATGGAGATCTTCTAACATATTCATTCATAATTGATTCTCAAATAAGAAAAGTGCATAATAATGAAGATTATGGGAACTAAAGGAATGATCTATAATACATAAGTGGGTCAATGAGGATGTATGGAACCTTAGCTTCTTAGTTTAAAAAAATGATGCCTTGAACCTCCAATTGTGATTTTTCCTAAAGAGTAAACATTTAGTTAAAAAAACTATAAGTAGATCCTCAAGATTTTGATTGAAAGTATGTCTTATGGAACGAAAAGGGGAAATTTTGATTGGGAATACATAAATCAAGTGGGATGTAAAATTTGGTTTTATATATGACATCAGGTTTTGTTGTGTAGTTTCACTGGAAATTGCATGTGGATGATTTTATGCTTCTTGTTTGCAAATTTGATTGTGAGATGGGATGGACCATAATTGTTGTTTATACAACCAATTTGTGAGCTATTTATAGCTTTTAAATCTCAACATACTATAGAACCAAGAAGATGAAATGTGTAGGATTCATGCACACTATGAGAAAGAAAAATAAATTATTATAGCTAACTTAAGTAGATGTCATATCAATTACATAAAATAGTATTTGATATGGTACTATAAATTGTATGGATGGTTTTGATATAGAAATATTTGGAATTTTATATCAAAACATTTTTAATATGGCATGGATATATTTTCTACCTGATTAAGAATGGTATTTTTTGGTTTTTATGGATTTTATTTCAATTTAGCAAACATTAAACTATGGATTAGCATGAAGAAAAAGAAATCAAATAAATATACATAAGGTTAACACATTATTGATAGGATAATTGAAAATAACTAAGTATATTATGACTGTAGGAAAAAAGGAAATGGGCCAAGTTTAGCCCAAGAAGGGGAGTATGTAGTGTTCCTTCTTGGTGAGATAGCTTTAATGACACTTGGAAAGGGTGATTTTGATCAAGTAATATAAATATTATGCATTTTAGACTTATGTATATGCTTGTATGCTATAGACCAAGTTAATGTCACATGGTAGCTACGTTCTTACGACAAATATTGATTTTGGTAAGATCAATTTTGGTTAAGACCATATTAATGATGTTTTCTCTTTTAGTATCATAGTTTGGACATACGTGTATGAGATGGATGGTAATCGAGCATTGAGACACATAGATCCATGGATGATCATGGTTATGTGGAACATATGGTTAATTATTATTTATGTATTATATATGATTTTTATGATTATATATGATTAAAATTGGACTAAGTAGGATGTGGAAGAGGGCCTGGTTATATGCAAACAAGGATGCTCAAATTTAAATGACTGTGGAAGTCATGATACATGATTTTTATGATTATATATGCTTAATAATGTATTGATTAGGATGTGACAGGGGATGTGATCATTTGAAAACAAGGATGTTCAAATTATAAATGGTTTCGGAAGTCATTTCTCCAAAATCAAAATGACTGTGGAATTCATGCACAATATTTGATAAAATGTGAATAAGTTAATTATGAAATTCATTTGATTCCTGTGAGCTATGAGATTGTGATGTGTGCAGGTCTTGGAACATGGCCTTTACCAACAAACCCTCAAATAGGTAGGAGCTCACAATCAGTACCTTAAGGTGAAGCACAGATTTTCAAAGTATAGAAGATGAGAAGCCATGGAAATCAGGGTGCAAAGTCTTAAATCCATGAAAGATAAAGACGTTGAGTCTTGGGTCTATAATAAATGGATTAGGGTATGGAGTCCTAAATCCATGAAATTTAAAGACGTGGTGTCTTGGATCTATAATAAAATGATTGTGAAATGTAGTCCTAAATATTTAAAAGATCAAGGTGTGGAATCTTGGAACCTTGGAGTAGATCAGGGTGCGGAGTCCTCAATATACTAAGGCATGGAGATGTATGCAATATGCATGCTAAATCCTTATTCTCTGGAAGAAAAATACCACTCGTGGGTAGCTCAGGGATGAATTTCCTTAATAAAATATAATTTCTGAAAATTCTAGAGTGACTTTCTAAAAATAACATCTCAAGTATGACTTTCCAAAAATAGTAAATCAGCTTGCATAAATTGGTAATCAAGCATAGTTGAAAGAAAATCACATAAACTATCATTAATCAATCCTAATAGTTCAATTTTGACCTAATCCTCAATATTATTAATAGCATTATTATATTTTATGAGAATATGATATTATTGTTAAGAAGGAATTATATCTCCTCAGTCACTTCACACCTCCCTCCTTGATGACTCTCAAGTCTCTATGTAACTTGCTCTCTCTTTTAATAATATATTACAATATATTTTATAAACTCATAAAAGAGATGGCATATTCCTCTTACACTCATTAAAAGCATGTCATAAAATATTCCTCTTACGCTCTCTTTAATGCATATGTTACACTCTCCTAATTAAGGCATGCATGCCTCTCCTTAATGGCATGAGTTACACTCCTCTAAATGGAATATGTTACTTTTCCTCAAGGCATGCATATTACTCCTCATTTATGAAAAGAATTTGTTGCACCTCCTACATATGTTTCTCATGTATTCTCACTTGAGGGAGGTGCATGGTGATACCAAGAGTTTGAAATATTTGAAGAAGATAGTGAGAGGGAGAGATTTGGAGAGTATCCAAATGCTAATATAAATTACTAAATAGATCTACCCAATGGAGTTGAACATGAGTGGTATTGATAGGAAGTAAAAATTATCTTCCTCGTCGTGCCTTGTATACCTCTCTACTGTTATATTTTGGTACTACTTATAAGCTCTTCACCTTGGGGATTCTAGGGGGGAGAAGTTATCCTTAGATATGGTTGCGTGGAAAACCGAATGGTTCAAATGAGTTGGTTAAGGGATAAAAAATGGATCATATTCTCAACGATTAGAGTTGAATATCTCTTCAGATATAAATTTCATTGTCCTAAAATTATAGTATAGATTTAGCATAAAATAAAAAATAGAAATTTAAATTGTGGTAAGCATCTAATTTTTTTTTAAGCTTATGTTATCTAGAATGTTATTGGCTAGTTGAAAATGAAGACTAAGATTGGTCTATATGAATGTATTTTTAGATCTCAAGGTGTTATGGAATTATCATTGGTGTATTCTATTGTACTAACCTTGGTATTGTATAATTTGAGGAAGGAAAGCCAAATATTGTTGAAGGTAATTTCAATAAAGTAATTCCAAAGGACTTCGGTAAGGGTTTCATGATTTATGGTTTTGTTTCAAGTAATTAGATGCATGTTTTAGAAAGGGTTTCAGGATATTTTTCAAAGTGTTTTCCAAAATATGTGAATGAGTAATGCTATAAATTTATTTATGCATGAATAAGTGATAACTTGCAGCTTACAAGAGAAGTGAGAAAATGGACACGTACCCAAAAAATACCTAGAGGAATTAAAAAATCATCCCTTAAAAGAAAATGCAAAAATAATGGCAGCAAAAATATGGTTTGGAAGATCAAAGGCTTGAGGTAAGTTTGAGGTAAATTTCAATTATGGCTTATGCTTCATATTCTTAACAATAATTCAATGCTTTTTATTCAATTTTTTTGTAATAGTAGTATTATAATTTTGACAGAAAGCCTTAATGGTTGTAGCATTTAAGAATTCCATGTGTTTGTCAAGTTGTAGCAATGGTTGCAATAAGCTTGTAAAGTCATGTCAAAGGAGTTATCTTGTGTGTTGTAAAATGTATCAAGAAATCATATGGTGGATTTAGAAATGCGTGGATTCAATGAACATATCTTAGTAGCATATCTTTGGGTTGTATCTCCTCATGTAGAGTTGTAGATGAAATTTTGTGTTCCTTGTATTTGACAAAAGTCGTGAATGAAACATTAAGATCTATTTTTGTTTTGTTTTAAAGAATGGAATTCCTAGGAATTTTGGACGTGATTCAGTCCAACATCAGGGGGTACTCATGCCTTTTCTCCCAATAACCCCACCTTTGATTCCAAAACATACTTTTAAGAACCCAAATCATAAATCTAGGTGATTTTGCAGATTATTGTTGCCAACTATGTGTGTTTTTTCTCAAGTTTTTGGTGAAGGATAAAGAAGATTTAGTTTATGTTTTAATATGCCAATATTTGAAGTTTGAATTTCTTAATTTTATGAGTCAAATAGGTTGAGTAAGAATCTTATATTCGTGTTGCTAATGGTTGTCAAAATTATCTTAAGAGATGATGGTCGCCAAGTGTTTGACAAAATGCCTCAATGGTTGTATATTGTATGCTTGAAAAATATTATCATAATTATTGAATGGATGTAGAGGTTTACATTTATGAATTGTCTATAAAGAAAATCCTAAGTAAAATTAGGATTTCTAACCAAGATGTTTCTAGAATGTCTCCATGAATATGAGTGATAATCCCATTGAGTTAAAATTCATCTTGATAAAGTCAAATTTGGGTAAGTGAATTGTTGTAATGTCAGCTTACATATGGATTCATAACTATTGGATACCACTCCTATAGAAGAAAAATTTTATTCTTAAGAATCATAAGCATTTTATTTAAAATAAAATCAAATTAGTCACCCTTGAACACATTTAATTGCAACAGAAGTAACAATTAGCTTGTCAGAAATTGTCCCTCGTAAAGTTTGATATTTATTCATCCAACTAAAGACTCTTTCTTTTAAATGTGATTTTTGAGCTTGAGGATCAAGTGATGGTTTTAATTTGGTAGTTTGTCTTGCGGGTTGAGTAAAAAATTGGCTTTGGGCTTGTCTTGGGATTTGGAAACAAAAAAAAAATATCGCATTTTGAGTCTTCGTGTTAAATATTTCTCTAAATTATTGATAGTTGATAAGGTAGGTCTTATATTCCTTACACAACGAATCAAATAAATAAAACCATTTCCATTAGCTTGGAATGAGCACTATGGCTACCAATCAATGGCTCTCAATGCTTCAATATCCCAAAGAATTGAGCAAGGAAGATGTGTCTATAATAAGGAATCCATAGAATTAATCATAGGAAGGTTGTAATTACACCATCATCGATTAAGAGATGAGGAAGTGTTTAATAAACAAGTGATAGAGGGGTTGTAGAGGGTTGTAGAGAGCATGGCATATTGATATTTCTCTAAACTATCACAAAATTGCAAGAGGTTAAATTCTCGCACATCTACTAGTGATCACTATACTCTAATGACTTGTACCATTGAATAGAGTAGGAGTTATAATGTTGTAGATGTGATATTTATACCAACACACAAAGAAATTAACATATGATATTGTAACATGTACATGACACATGTGCAAGCATATTTCTTATGCCTAGCAAACATAGATCAAGGTAGAAATAGAATAGTGCATACGAGATTGATTGATATGGGTAATTTAAACAATGCATGTGTAGTAATGTAAGCCCAAAAATGAAACTAGATGGTTTAATAAAAACAAAAAATATAACAACCATGGAGTAAAGAGCTCAGTTACATGCCATAACAATGGAGATTTATTTTAATATTTCCCTAGAAACCCAACTAAGAAGAAAACCAAGTTATAGGGGATTTTCATTCAGAGGAATTGAAAAGGAAACAATGATGAGTTGTGCATAAAAAATTTTATGCAATGTTACTCAACAAATTTACCGGTGGATTTAATTCAATAAAAATCTTTGCTCATACATGGATAGGCACAATTTCATCCTTCTCTTATAATTAGTTGATACCTCTTAGAACTCTCATCAGTAAAACTACCATTATTCAATTTCTTATAGTCTCTTCTCCTCTTCCTTTGAATACCCTTCTTTAGAAAAGAGTCCAAGTGGACACACTTACGTTGCAATGAAGAGACTATGCATATATTTGATATGCCCTACCTTGAGGTGCAAAACAAAAAAAAATTAAATAAAACATTGTAGATATTGTTTTCGATTGAAACATCAACCAACATGCGAGTTGGAAATAGAATTTTTGTCATGAGAGAAGTCGTTGATAAAATGAAGTGTTGCCCAAATATAAAGAGAATGTGCAAGCGGCTCTACATCGGTGAATATCCATTAAGTGAGGTTGAAAATAGTTTCTTCAAGTTTTATGATGGTAAAATATATGTCATAAATATTTCCATTGAGGATGGAAGTAGTTTCTTAAGGTTTGATGACAATAAAGATTACCTCATAAAGTTTTCCACCTATGGTTCTAGGGGAAATCTATGTTAAAAATTTAAAACTAAGGATTCTTCCTCAAAAGACAGAGTCATGGAGAGACACACAGAGTCACAGAGAGATCTTACTCAATACAACAGAGTAGTGTAGATTAAATCACGCAATTGACTTCTGCAACAAAACAAAGCTAAAGTCTCAAATATTTTATGCGGAGTTAAACAGAGTAAAAAAAAGTAAGTGGGAGAGACAAAATAAAAATTTGGATTATAACTTATAAAACATGAACTACATTCATATGGAGGTTTTGGCTCCTTTACCAAGTAAAAACCTATTTTTACTAAGATTTACATTCACCAGGAGTTGCAGAGTAACTCACTGTAAAACCTGTAACAAATTGTTTTTACACTCCCACCACAAAATGCTCCACAATTTTATCCTCTTGTCTTCTCGTCTTATCAGACTTACATCTGCCACAATTCATAGTGCTACTACTAAATTTTATATCAAAACATACATTTTCAACACATTAATTCATGACAGAGTCAAAAATTAATACACAGGATGGGTGATTTTACTAAAGTTATTTTCTATGTTGTGGAGTACATATCTTAGTTGCAGAATTAATGTTTTACCATAAGCTTTTACCAATCGTGCATTAAATTTACATTTGAATTTAATTATATGATATGTTGTGGAATGGGGATTTTGTACTCCTGCTCAAAACTTCATTTACGCCATGTCCTTTAGCCTGCAAACTAAATCTGTAACCTTCAAAATATATACTTGAGGTATGGTTGTTTTCATTTCATTTAATGCGGGGGTTGAGATTAGTTTTCCAAAACTCCCCCTTAATCATAACTACCGCCATTGACAATTACAAAATAATCTATAAGATAAACAACATTTCCACGTGTCAATGGCTTTGTTAAGATGTCTGCAAATTGTTCTTATAACCTGCAATGATACAACACAATCTCATGATTGTTAACCAATTCTCTTATAAAATAACATTTAGTGGCAATTTTTTTGGTCCTCTTGTGAAAGATATAATTCTTTGATAGTGCAATTGCAGAGATGTTGTCGCAGAAAATAGTTGTTTTCCCCTCTTTTTCATGGCATAAATCCTTCAAAATCCTTCTCATCCAAACTACTTGACACGCTATTTTTGTTGTGGCGACATATTCAACTTATGTTGATAATGAAAATATCGGTTGCCTCTTGGAAGCTTATTAAATGGCTCTCGAACCTAAATCAAAAACATATCCTGACGTGTTCTTTCTGTCATCAACACTTCCTGTCTAGACACTGTCTATGTAACCAACCAACCTAAAATCATTTGTAGCAGTGTAAAATACCATATTCCTTTGTCCCATTTACATACTTTAAAATCCTTTTTGTTTCTTGCCAATTTGTCCCCTTGGGTGTCTCCATGAAACTTGACACCAAACTCACTACATACATTATATCAAGCCTAGTTGCGGTTAAATACATTAAGCTACCCACCAAACTTTTGTATATTGTCAGATTGACATTGCTGTTGCAATATTCTTTTCTCAACTTCAACCCCATGAAATTTGGAGTTGGTTATGACTTGTTGTTCTGCATATTATAACTATATAAAATGTCTTCTACATACTTTTATTTGGAAATGAAAATGCCATCTTTTGTTTGCTTCACTTCTATGCCCATAAAATACCTTAAAAACCCCAATTCACTCATTTCAAACTCACTTTTCATGAATTATTTGAAATTATCGATGGGGAAATCATCACTCCCTGGAAAAATCAAATCATCTACATACCAAAAAACAATAAGAAGCTTACCATCACTCTCTTTGATGTAGATATTAGTCTCACTGTCACATTTGTTGAAGCCAATGTCCATCAAATAAGCATCTATACTTTTATTCCATGCACACGATGCTTGCTTCAGCCCATAAAGAGCTTTCCTCAACCTATACACTTTGTCTTATTGGCCTCTTACCTTATAACCAGGAGATTTCGCAACATATAGTTCCTCTTTCAACACTCCATTCAAGAACATTGATTTTACATCCATTTGATACACTTTCCATTTATGTTGCGCAGTAATTGACAACATTGTTCATATTGTCTCCATCCTCTCGCAACTAGCACAAATTTCACCACATAATATCTTCCATGTTGCTACTTGTATCCTATGACAACCATCCTTGCTTTATGTATTTCAATATTTCCTTCAAGGTTTCTCTTGGTCTTATAGACCCACTCCACTCCAATGACTTATTTTCCTTGCGGAAGGTTCACTAACTCACATGTGTCATTCTTTTCTAGTTCTCCTATTTCCTCATCCATTGTCGCCACCCATTTTTCTTCTTCGACTACATCCTAAAAATGGATTAGGTCATCTACATGACAAAACAATGCAAATAAGGAATTCATACCAACGTTATTATATTCAAATTTATTTTTCTCATATATTTCACTTAAATTTCTAAATTTTTGTCTTCTTATTCTTGCAGAAGATGGACTTGACATGTCACTTGGTGTTGTGCTTGAAGTAGATGGCATTGTGGATATTTTTGGTGTGCTTGGAGAAGCACTTTCTTGGTTTTGTAACACTATCCTATTATTTGCTGACGGTGTCACATGCTGACTACATTTTTGAGCTTGAATAGGTGTAGGAGGAGTCACCATTGAGGAATCACTTGTTGTTGTTAATTCCTCTTTGTCTTCATGTGGTATACATGTTTTCACATTGATTGTCTTCTCTAAACTTCCATCCCATGCTTCCTCTTCTATTAACAGCACATCTATGTTGATTATGACCTTCTTGATTGATGGATTGATTCATCACTATATCCAAAAAATATACATTTATCCCCCGTGTTGTCTAACTTCTTCCTTAACTCATCCAGGACATATGCATAAGCCACACATCTTAACACTCTCATGTGAGTCACACCATGATTTCTTCCACTCCATGCCTCTTCAGGAACTATATTCATAACACTTTTAGTTGGACACCTATTAATGATATATGTTGAAAAAGTGAAAACTTCAACCCAATAATCATTTGGAAAATTATTTTCCTTTAACATACTCCTTGACATTTCCATAATGGCCCTATTTTTTCTTTCCATGACACCGCTTTGTTGAGGTGTATATGTTTTTGTAGATTGCTTGTGAATTCCATGTTCCTTGCAGAAATGTAGGAATTAATTTGATATGTATTGACCACCTTTGTTAGTCCTCAAGACTTTGATGTAGTGTCCACTTTGCTTCTCAACAAGAGCTTTGTATTGGCAGAAAATCTCAAACACTTCAATTTTATGTTTTAAGAAGTAGGCCCATGTCTTCCTTGTATAATCATATATGAGCGTCAAAATATAACAACTTCCACCAATTTATGGTGTCTCCATTAGTCCACATAAATTTGAATGGACAATCTCCAAAGGTTCATTTTCCCTTATTGAATTTCCTGATGGAAATGGTTCTCTATGTCGTTTTCCCAAGCTGCATCATTCACATAGGTTGTCTAGTTTTTCTATGAGTGGTAAGCCCTTCACCATGCATTTCCTATGCAACAAATTCAAACCTTCAAAATTGAGATGCCAAAATATCAAATTCCATAACCAATTTTCATCTTTAACTTCTACTTGAAAGTTTACTTGTCTGAGAGATGCTACATTTATTTCATTCTCTTTTGAATTCATTGATAGTTTTACTAGAGCACCTTCTTCCTTCAAATCTAGTTTTATCTTTAGGGGAAACATTATATTTTTTTTCATCTGAACTTTTGCAATCAGCTGTCTGTTTGGATACTTATCCAAAATTGTGCATTCATAATTTTTGAAAAATACATTGTAGCCATTTTGCATGAGTTTTCCAATGCTTATGAGGTTATGCTTCAAACCAGCGACAAAATAAACACCTGAAATGTACTTCTTTTCTCCCTTCTATGTTAGAATGTTGAATCTTCCTTTTCCCATGACCAATACTCTTCTATCAGCCCCTAATTTCACTTCAGATTTCACACTTTCATCTAAATTGGAAAACATTTCTATGTTCCCCGTCATATGGTTGCTACACCCTGAATCCAAAAACCATACATCCCCTTGTTTTTCTTGTGCTACATTACAAGCTAAAAAAACGTTATCATGGTTCTCATTTTCCTTTGTGAAATTTGAACTTGGTTTGTTACTTATGTAAATTTTCTTCTTTCTACATGGATTTTCATAATGACCATACATCTTACAATAATGACATTGAACTTGAGATTTATCATACCTCTGACCTTGTGCTTGATTCTAGCTTGGGCCTTGACTTGAAATTTTATTAATTCCCCTTTCAATTGAGCTTGAAGGGATGCCTATTCCTCCTCTTTGTGGGCTTCTTCCTCTTCTTATAGCATTTTATCTTCCTCTTCCTCTACCTTCACCAAATGAAACTTATGTCTTGAAAGCATTCTCCAATGAGGATTTTGTTGCTTTGTTAAGCCTATTTCCATGAGAAATTAGTGATGCATGAAACTCATCCACTGAAAAATATGAGAGATCCTTTATATCTTCTATGCCCACAACTATGGAATCAAATATTGTTGGCAGAATTCTCAAAAATTTCTCAACTATTATCCTTTCCTCAAGTGTCTCACCATGAGAGCTGATTTGGGTAACTAGTCCAATTACATGTGTAAAACGTGGGTCTACATTCTCAGACTCTTTCATACAAATTGTCTCAAAATATATTCTCAGCATTTGTAGTTTTGTTATCTTCACCTTTGTCATGCCTTGGTAGGTTGTATGGAAGGTATCCCATGCTTTCTTGGAATTTGTTTCTACTGCAATCCTTGGGAAAATACTTTCGTGAAAAATGTAGAAGAGGTATTTTGAGTCCTTCTTCCTATTTTCCCCCAACAAATCCTTAAAATACTTTCGTGAACTGCTTGAAAAATGTAGAAGAGGTATTTTGAGTCCTTCTTCCTATTTTCCCTCAACAAATCCTTTTCTAATTGTGTCAAAGCATTGTATGTTGTTGCATCTGCTAGTTCTTGGAACCCATTATCCACCAATTCCAAAATATCTTGGGAATAAAACAACCCCTTCATTGTAATATCCCAATAATCATATTTTTTTCCATTAAATTAAGGTACATGAGGATTAGTCAAGTGTGTTCTTGTGATTTTTTCTTCCATTTTAGTTGCTTCCATTTTATATTGTAAAAAAACGTTATCTTCGCTCGTAAAAATTCCTTCAAAAACAACCTTTAACTTCTAGTAAGAAAAATTGCTCTTACAACGATAAAATTTGACACCCTCTCTAATACCATGTTAAAAAATTAAAATAAATGATTATTCCTCAAAATACAGAGTTGCCGACAGACACAGAGTCATGGAGAGAGATAGAGAGTCACAAAGAGTTTTTTCTCAATACAATAGAGTCGCGGAGATTAAATCTTGCAATTGATTTCTACAACAAAACAAAGCTAAAGGCTGAAACATTTTTACTCACATTTAAACATAGTAAAGCAAAGTAAGTGGGAGTGACACAATAAAACTTTGGATTATAGCTTCTAAAACATGAAATACATTCATATGGAGGTTGCGGCTCCTTCACCAAGTAAAACACCTATTTTTATTGATATTTATATTCACTAGGAGTTGAACAGTAAATCACTATAAAACATGTAACAAACTATTTTTACGCACCCACCAAAAAATGCTCCACAATTTTCTCCTCTTGTCTTCTCATACGTAAATCTACCACTATGCATAATGCTACCACTAAATTGTTATATCAAAACATATATTTTAAATACATTAATTCATGACAGAGTAAAAAATTAATACACAAGATGGATGATTTTACTAAAATAATTTTCTATGTTGGGGAGTACATATATTAGTTGTGGAACTAATGTTTGACCATATGCTTTTAACAACCACGAATTAAATGTCCATTTTACTTTAATTATCTTGTGTTGCGGAATGGAGAGTTTGTACTTAGAACTTTCATTTAAGCCATGTCCTTTAGCCTACAAACTAAATCCACAACCTTCAAATTATCTACTTGAGGTATGGGTGTTGTAATTTCATTTAATACGATGTTTGAGATTAATTTTCCAACAATCAAGTCTGAAACCGATCTATACATCATGTCAGACCAAGCAAATTAAGGTAGAGTGACTTCTATGATGCTAAGGGAAATCTAGACTATAATCGATCTATACATCATGTAAAACCACCAAGCACAGTAAGGTGCAGTGACATAGAGAACGAATTCACCATATGGAAAGAGAGAGTACAACTTTTATTACGAGGAGAAAAGAAGATATGAAATCCCACAATTGGTATTGTAAAAAAAACGCAATGATTTTGAGGCATTTTTGTTTTAATATGAACTACTTATCTCATATAATATTAAGAGTAAAGATTGAAAATACCTCTTTATCAATAAGTACGAGAAAATTAAAGCAATTACGGAGAGAAAAAATACAAACATCATGTTAACCTAAGTGAGTTCCAATTATTTAAGCTGGAGTAACGTTTATAAAGTTTCATGTTATGTTAAAGAAAATTCCAATGTTTTGACTCAAATAAAATTTTACACGGTATTGTGGTATGTGTTTAGAGCCATTGTCATAAATATTCCTATTTCAAAAGATTATTGACTTAATGTTTACTAAGATTTAATCTAGAACTTCATCTAATAAATTTTCTAGAATCCAATTCAAAAGAAGAGCTACTACACTTGCATTCTATACAGTGGAAGAGATAAACTTCATCAATGAAATGGACAACAGGGTTATGCCAACATCAAGGGAAGTGCCTCTACAACTTTTGTTTTCTATATTGCAACATAAGAATTTATTCTTGGAAATTTGTCAAAGATCGATGTAAAGACATAACTCAAAGGAGTTCTTAGAAACTTCATAATAGTCAATGAAACCACTCTAATCTATGGCAGAAGGTGAAGCAAGTACACAGGTATAGAAGAAAAAAATAAAATGTAAATAATATATTATGTAAATAATGAAGTAAATTATTGTCTATTATTGAAAAAATGTAAATAATGTAAAGAACCTTCATAATAGTCGGTGAAACCACAAAGTTTTAAAATGTAACTAATTTGTACAAGTTTAAACAGTGATTAAGCATAAGTGTTGATGAGATGAATAAGCAATAAACCTCTTGTTTGAAGCATCATGTACATTTGTATGTCAAATCTCTCACTTCTAATTTTTTTCAAATAAAAAATACACCATTTATAGTAGCAGCTTGAATGGAAATTACATTTCTTAAGTGCACTACTAAATTATATTATTACATATGAGTGCATATTTCATTTAGCATTCCATTGAAAACTAGTTTTGAAACCTATGTTTGATCCCTTTTTTCTTTTTAACCTCATGCCACACCCTAGAGAAGGTTCCAAAATGACTAATATTAATTTACAAAATGGATGGTCTTGTTTATTGCTAAGTTGCATGGTACTTTTTTCTTTTTCACCTCATGCCACACCCTAGAGAAGGTTCCACAATGACTAATATTAATTTACAAAATGGATGGTCTTGTTTATTGCTAAGTTGCATGGTACGGGGAAACAAACCCATGTATCGAAAATGTGAACACACCGGAAACATGATACCCACAAAGTTAGGAAATAGGGATACATGAAATATATATATATATTGAAAGAATTCATTGAAGCTCTTAATTTTTAACATTATAAATTACAATACATATACAAATTCAAGAGAAAATGCCAAGGCCTAAGAACATTTAAACGAGAAACATAAATAAATTGGACAAGTGATACATCATAAATGTAACATAATGCAAGCAATAAAATCTCAAAAAAACCTTTATTATTTATGAGGCCATATATCCAAAATTAGCCTCTATATATGAGCCTTAAAGTTATAGTGTTGTATGTATGTAATATGAACCATGAACAGTGAAAATAGAAGCTAACAAATCCTAAAGGATAATAGTCATCATCCTCATCTTTATTCATCATAGAAAAGAGAAGAATATGCATGTTTCTTAGTAGAATGTGGATTTGGAGAAGCATTTCCAATTCTAGTTCTAGGTTCATCAATATCAATGCAGCAAGAGAGATTTCCAAGTCAAAACATTCAAGATCCAAATCCCATTCTTTACAATACCCACTACTATATTTTAAATCCCTACAATATGCAACGAGAATGTTGGAATGTACATAAACAATATCGTCATCCTTCTACAAGACCGAATATTGCACTTCACTAAATGAATAAAACCATAGGTACTCCAATTTGTTTCTATTAATGAAGAGCTTGTCACTTGTGAAAGAATATGAATTTCAATGCTTTGTAGATGTAAACCACTTGTTCCATGATTAATCCATAATCTAAATGAACTCATGGTGCTCCTTTTTTCCAAGGCTAATGTGATAGCCATTTTTTCTACCCCTCTTGTAAATGCCACTATGAATTGTAATTCATGTAAATATTGGGAAAATGTAAATAATGACTAGGTTGGAAGAGTGAACATGGAATTAGAGGTCCGAGGAGGAGGATTTTTTGGGGTTGAGTGTAAACTCAAGCCATTTCATTTATTTCCACCACCTATCTCCTTGAATAATTGATGGTAGTGCTTTTGAAAGAATTGAAGAAAAGCATCGGTTGTGTATATAAAAGGACAAAAAAATCCCATGAAGTTCCTGACTTGCAGGACATGTTCTAGAAGTCAACACGAAGGGGAATTCAGAGAAGGCAGTGGTTTTGGTATGTATATTAAGAGGCTCAAACACATATACAAATGAAGCAAATTTATGCAAGAGCATACATGAAAAGTGGATACTCTTATACGTGTGATGATAATAGCAAGAAGGGTTGTAGAAGAACGGGATGAAATCCTAGTGAATGTGCAGGCTTAGAAGCATGCTAAGGAGTGTGGTGTAAATATGAAGTTGTGGTATTGAGAAGGTGGAGTTGTGTTGTGCACTATATTCCTACTTAGGAGGTGGAGACATCGTGTACTCTAGTACTTCTTGTGGTGTTTCATAGGTGGAAATCCTTAGGGTGGATTATGGATTCCCATGAAACGGTTCCTATGAGATTGCAGGTGGAGACATTGTGGGCTCTATATTATTGTAGAATGAATCGGGTGGAGACACCATGGGCTATGGATTTCTTTAGTGATTGTTTGGTGTAGCATTGTTTGCTCTAGATTCCTTGAAGTGTTTGATTGGGTGGAGACATTGTGTGCTATGAATTCCTAGGTGTCAGGTGGAGGAAATATATGCTTTGGATACCCATGTGATTTTCTTAACTAAATTAGTGTGAATATCCCTCGAAGACACAAATCCTAACACTCTAATTTAATCTGACTCAGGGGTGTTTAGTTCCAAGAAATATTGTAGTTTATTTGGCCTATGGTTGGGTGGAGAGTTGAATTCCATCCCTCATTTTTCAGTAATTCAAGATATATATATATATATATATATATGTATGTATGTATGTATGTATGTATGTATGTATGTATGTATAAGTGTATTTACTTGTACTTATGCGCACTATGAAAAATGGATGACGTTTTGTTTTATAACAATGAATGTGCCTATATTATTTATGGTGGAATGTATATTCTAGTTTAGGGGCTAAATTCGTAGATGGGATAATTTTCCATGTTTTTTTCCAATAAAAAGATTCATCAATTCCTATTTTTTCTTAAAAATGATTTGCCCAAAATTTATAAGAAAAAAATATTTTACCTTAAAAATTGCCAAAAAAATATAGAGACTATATAAAATCATTATAAGTTTGAATATTTTTGCTAAAATATCACCAAGAATTTTATAGTTTTCATATTATGGATTAGTAAGATTCGCCAAGGTTTCTAATCTTTAAGATAAATTTCCATCCTTAAAATTTTCCTTGTTTATATGGTTCCATAGCCATGAGAGGTTGGATGCTTTTGTGTGCATGTGCTAGTAATATTATGCTATAAAGTTATTTACATCATCTCGTATGAATACTAGATATGTTTGGTTAATTGTTATAATGTATGGGTCGTATTATATGGCATGGTTATGTATTCTTAATTGATTAAGATTTTTGAACATCCTTATGTTGATATATATAATTTATCAGTAGCCCTGATAGTTATGTGAAATTCCCACCTTCGGGTGGGAATTGCTATTGTTGTCATGTTTAAGTTTCACATCAATGTAGCCATGATTTTGCTTGTTACTAAGTGGTTAGTGGGCATGTTGATATTTTTAATGAAGTATTATGGTCAATATTAATGCCTGGAATGGTAGCATTGGAATGAGAGATTCATTCCTATGGACATCAGTGTTCTCAGAAACACTATGCTTCAAGGAAATCTAGGGTGAATACCCTGAAATCCTTAGAGTCCAAAGTCTGAGTGCTACGTAGTTTCAAGTTGGTATCTAGGTCGGTTATGCTTTGCAGGCTTGGTGGATGGATCTAGAAGTCCTCAAATATGGACCATTTTCACTCGTGCACTTTTGTGAGTGCAATGGATTTGAACTAACCAAGATTACTTGCAAGGAGGAAAGGGAAAATAATGAATTCGAGGTGGGGCACATTTTAGGAGATTGAAGGCTTGGAGCCATATATGGTTGTAGGCTAGATTCATGGGAAGTTTGGAGTGGCGTTGAATGATAGAAGTTTGGTTTAAAGTCATATCTTGTCACGAGAGGAAAACATTTAGAATACAAGACATCCAAGGATGAGGATAAGGTGTAGATTCATGAAGCGCCAGATTTTGGCCAAATCTATATATGTGTTTTGGAGTTGTGGTAATTCAAATATATCTTGGGATTCGAGGGTCTGGGAGGTTTGAAAATAATAAAATATGTGCACACCTGAATATCCCTTGTAGCTGTATTTAAAGGGAGTTGTTGATTTTTGTGAAGGGGACAAGCCTAGTGGGACCCGTGAGTAAAAGATGATGTGGAAAGCAGCACAAATGTATTGATGAATCCACATAGTGTTAGGTCCCTATATCACTAGTATAGCCCCTTATTATTGTTAGTGTAAACCCCTTATTGTTATTATTGTACCCTTGTAACCCCCATTTTGTTATTATTGTGCCCTGAAATTATTATTGTTAGGTCGGCTAGGATTACATTGTGGCCCACTAGGATTACATTATGGCCCCATGGACTCCTATATATAGAAAGGAGGTTTTGTAAATTGTATCATCCAAGAATTTTTCATTTATGTAATGTATTGGAGGTTTCCCCCTCGAAGTGGCTTATTTATAAGGCGTTGATGTCTCTTTTCTTCTATTTTTGGAGCTGGTTACACAACATTTGGTATCAGAGCTTTGGATTCTAGGGTTTCGCTGCTCCAAACAGGTCATCGTGGCATTTTCGCTATAACTTTTTTTCTACGAAGTTTCAGAAGCTGAAATTTTTAGGGTGCAAAGAAAAAATCCTGAGGAAGCTTGTATAAAAATTTCAGAGTTTGGTTCGCAATAATTTCGGAGATATGATCTGTGGAAGTCAGGTATTTTTTCAGGCTCCTAAACAGGTCATCGTGGCATTTGCGCTATAAATTTTTTCTACGAAGGTTCAGAATCTGAAATTCATATGGTGCGAAGCTGAAATCCTAAGGAAATTCATCAAAAAATTTCAGAGCTTGGTTCGCAATATTTTTGGAGATATGATCTGTGGAAGGTAGTGCTTTTTCAGGCTCCTGAATTTCATCTCAAAGAGGTAATCGTGGGAAAACTTCAATAACTCTCTCTCTGGGCATTGGATTGAAGTGCCGTAAAAAGTGGTCGCAAGTACACAGACTGAAGTTTCTTCGCTATCAATTTCAGAGACAAAGGACAAAACGGTGACACGTGGCAAGTCGTACAAGTTCGCTCTACTGAACCAGTCCAGAATTAGGTCATTGTGGGAGATTGGACACAACTTTGTCTTGGAGAATCCAAATCAGGTCAGACCTGTGGCATTTGAAAGAAGCTTCAGAGGGATACTATAGGGCTGAATTTCAGCTATCAAAGATTTTCAATCACAGAGATAATCCAATTTCAATATTGAGCTCCTCAAAAGCAAGAAAAAGATGTGTATTTTTTTTTCTGAATTGCATAAGTCTTGTTTGAAGAATCAATTTGAATTGATTCCAAGGGCATATTGTAGAATAGATATCAATATTGGGTTCTAAAAAATGCCCCGTAAAAATAATTCAACACCCATTAAGCCTTCAGAAGGCTCTACTATGACTCATGAAGATGAAGAATTGCAACATCATCTATCAAAATTACAAGAGCAAGTGCAACAAATTTCACTCTCGCAAAGAGCAACAAAAAATGAAATGGAAGTTTTGAAGAAAGGCGTGGAAGTGAAGATGGACGGTTTGAAGAAAGGCATGGAAGCTAAGATGGATGACATGAAAGACAACATGGAAAACATGAAGAGTGATCTAAAAGCATACATGGAAGGCTTGATGACAAGCTTAAAACCCGTGATTCTAATGGTGGAAATATGAAGAACCTCATGATGAGAACAAAATAAATGTTAATCGTGATTTCATAAACTCTAGTGTTGGCGGGAAGAACCACCATATTCCAAAAATGGATATGAGGAAGTTTGATGGAAAGGATCCTGTAACATGGATACTACGGATGGAGCAATATTTTGATCTCCATAATGTGCAAAACACACAAAAGGTATGCATTGCAACTTTACATTTAGAACAAAATACATTTGTATGGTATCGATAGCTTTGCTCCCGTAAAAAAATTGTCACTTGGTCAATTTTTACAGAGGAAATGATAGCACATTATGAGGATACAAAGAGCAACACCTTCTTTAGCCAATTGATAAATCTCAAACAAAAGGGTTTAGTGGGGCAGCACAGTGAGGACTTCCAAAAATTGAATATAAGGGTAACTGATATTCCAGAGGAACACAGGATTGATCTCTTCATAGGCACTTTAAAGGATAACATCCAACATGAATTTCGCGTTTTGGAACCTGATTCATTGGAGAAGGCATTCAGGTTGGCAAGAAAAGTTGAATGTAAAATTATGGCGACAAGGAAGCCTACCACTCAATTTTATAAAGAAGGAAGTGTTGCTACGCCTAGATTTCCACAACCTACAAGGTTGACACCACAAAAATTGGAAGAAAAAAGAGCAAAAGGGCTTTTCCACAGTTGTGATAGCAAATACACTAAAGGTCATAAGTGTGCTGAGAAGAAATTATTTTACATAGATTGTGAAGAGGAAGAAGAAAATGAACAAGAAGAGGATATACACTAGGAACCAGCCCTAGAAGAGGAAGAAATGAATCCAACCATATCATGTAATGCACTGGCAGGAATTACCACTCCTCAAACTCTTAAGATAGAAGGAAAAATCAAGAAGAAAAAGGTAATAGTGTTGATTGATTGAGGTAGCACCCATAATTTTATTCATTGTAAGGTAGCCAAGGAATTAAATTGTTTCCTATACCCAGCACCAGAATGTCAAGTGATGGTTGCAAATGGAGGAACTATAAATTGCTTTGGAAAATGCCATAATATCAAGCTAACCATGGGGGAATATGTATTGACTAGTCCAATGCTTTCCATTCCTATGGGAGGTGCTGATGTTGTACTAGGAGTACAATGGTTAAAATCTTTGGGGACGGTAGCTTTTAATTTTCAAGAACTTTTCTTGAATTTTTTTTCAGAAGGAAAGGAAGTCGAATTACGGGGTATTGAAGGGAAGCCAGGAAGGCTAATAAGCTCTAATGTCATGACAAAGCTTCTAAAGAAAGAACAACGAGGCGTAATTGCACAATTATGCTCACTAGAAGTTCCGACATCAAAATCATCTATTTCTGCAGATCTCCAACAAGTCTTGGACAATCATTCCAAGGTGTTTGAAACTCCCAAAGGACTCCCACCAATTTGTGATCATGATCATGCTATTCATTTGATTCCAGGAAGTGTTCCTCCAAACATCAGGCCTTATAGATATCCTTACTTCCAAAAGAGCGAAATTGAACGTATGATTGCAGAAATGTTAGAGGCGGGTATAATTCAACCTAGTCAAAGTTGTTTCTTTGCTCCTGTAGTATTGGTACACAAGAAGGATGGATCATGGCGAATGTGTCCGGATTATGGGGAGCTCAATAAGCTCACCATTAAAGATAAATTTCCCATTCCTGTGATTGATGAATTATTGGATGAATTACATGGAGCAATTTATTTTACCAAGTTGGATCTTCGTTCAGGATATCATCAAATTAGAATGAAGACTGAAGATATTCCAAAAACAGCATTTCGAACTCATGAGGGTCATTATGAATTTTTGGTCCTGCCTTTTGGCCTTACCAATGCACCTTCTACATTTCAAGGGTTGATGAATTCCATTTTCAAACCCTTCCTTAGAAAATTTGTGCTAGTATTTTTTGATGATATACTAATCTACAATAGGTCTTGGAGGGATCATGTTGAACATGTTGATAGGGTGCTCAAACTATTGCAGGAGAAACAATTATATGCAAAAACATCCAAATGTTTCTTTGGAGTACAAGAGGTGGAATATCTGGGTAATATTGTATCTCACGAGGGTGTTAAGGTAGACCCTAACAAAATTAAAGCAATTAAGGAATGGAAAGTCCCCACAACCATAAAGCAGTTGCGAGGATTTCTCGGGTTAACAAGGTATTATCGAAATTTTGTTAAGAATTATGGGAGAATAGCAGCACCTCTAACAACATTATTGAAGAAAGATGCATTTCATGGACTCCTGAAGCAACTAAGGCCTTTGAACATCTTAAAGAGGCAATGTGCCTAGCACCGGTCTTAGCTACGCCAGACTTCACAAAAACCTTTATTGTGGAATGTGATGCCTCAGGAAATGGAATTGGTGCGGTTTTAATGCAAGAAGGAAGACCCATTTCTTTTGAAAGTCGTCCAATCAAAGGAAAGTATTTACAGAAACCTATTTATGAGAAGGAAATGTTAGCAATACTGCATGCACTAAAGAAATGGCGAACTTACCTAATGGGAAGACATTTCAAGGTAAAAACCGATCATGATAGTCTTAAACACTTTTTGGAACAAAGACTATCGTCAGAAGAACAACAAAAATGGGTCACAAAGATGTTGGGTTATGACTTTGAAATAATCTACAAAAAAGGAAAGCGGAATGTTGTTGCAGATGCACTCTCAAGAAAGAATGAAGAGGTGGAAGCATTGCTTTGTGCCATTTCTATTATCCAACCAGATTGGATAACTGAAGCAAGAGATGAATGGAAGAAGGACAAAGATGTATGAATACTCATTCAAAAGTTGCAGCAAGATCCTAGTACATCTGATACATTTAGTTGGAAAAATGATTCCTTATGGTACAAAGATCGCTTATATCTTTGTAAGAATTCCCAACTGAAACAAAATATTCTTCTGGAATTGCACACTTCTCCTTTAGGAGGACACTAGGATTTTTAAAAACTTACCACAGGGTGAAGAAAGAATTTTTTTGGGATGGCCTTAAATCTGATATTCAAAAGTTTGTGGCGGAATTTTTGGTTTGCCAACAGAATAAAGTGGAAACAGTTAAGACCCCAGGACTTCTACAACCTTTATCCATTCCAAGTCAACGTTGGGAGGAGATTTCAATGGATTTTATCACAGGTTTACCTAAGTCTGAAGGAAAGAGTGTCATCATGGTGGTAGTTGATAGACTTGCCAAGTATGCACACTTTTGTGCATTATCTCATCCATTTAAAGCAAGTACAGTTGCTACTACATTTATGGATAGAATTCAAAAGCTACATGGAAGCCCAAGGGTTATTGTGAGCGACAGAGATCCCATTTTTACTGGAAATTTTTGGACGGAGTTATTTTCTTGTTTTGGTACTCAATTAGCTCATAGCTCATCTTATCATCCTCAATCTGATGGTCAAACTGAGATAGTAAATAAATGTTTGGAAGGATATCTTCGTTGTTTTGTATCTGATAAACAAACACAATGGGTCAAGTGGTTACCTCTCTTTGAATGGTGGTATAACACTTCCTTCCATACTGCAGCAAAAATGACCCCATTTATGGCACTTTATGGATATCATCCACCATCCATCACATCATCTTTAAGGGAAAATTCGAAGGTTCAAGCAGTGGAAGATCACATCGAGCATCAGCGAGAAGTTCTCCAACTCTTAAAGGATAACCTTAATTTGGCACAAAATCGAATGAAACAACAGGCAGATCAACATCGCAGCGAGAGAAGTTTTGATGTAGGAGATTGGGTATTTTTACGGCTACAACCATACAAACAAATGTCCCTCAAGCAAGCTAAGAAGGATAATAAATTATCACAAAAGTACTATGGTCCTTACAAGGTGTTGCAAAAGATTGGTACTATGGCATACAAATTGGAGCTTCCTGCTTCTTCGCGAGTACATCCAGTTTTCCATGTTTCATGCTTAAAGAAGGTTATAGGTGAAAATCTTCCAGTTCAAACAGTATTGCCCGAACTTGATGGGGAAGGGAAGATCATATTGGAACCTGAAGCAGTCATAGAAAAAAGAACTCGACAACTACGGAATCGATCAATTTCAGAGTATCTCATCAAGTGGAAGAACTTACCCACTGAAGATTATACATGGGAGGATGAGAATTTTATACAGAAGCACCCGGAGCTACTCAAGTGTTGAGGACAACACTTTTTTTGAAGGAGAGGGGCATGTTAGGTCCCTATATCACTAGTATAGCCCCTTATTATTGTTAGTGTAAACCCCATATTGTTATTATTGTACCCTTGTAACCCCCATTTTGTTATTATTGTGCCCTTAAATTATTATTGTTAGGTCGGCTAGGATTACATTGTGGCCCACTAGGATTATATTATGGCCCCATGGACTCCTATATATAGAAAGGAGGTTTTGTGAATTGTATCATCCAAGAATTGTTCATTTATGTAATGTATTGGAGGTTTCCCCCTCGAAGTGGCTCATTTCTAAGGCGTTTATATCTCTTTTCTTCTATTTTTGGAGCTAGTTACACAACACATAGGTTCCATGGAGTTGTCATACTTGATATGGCAAGACCACGTGGGTCTCATTGGGTGTCACATGTAAACCTCTTGCTGATGTGGAAAGATTTAAATGGTCAATCTTTGAAGGGGAATAAATTTTAATCCAAGGGACGGATTTAGGAATGGTTTATATCACTGGAAATATCATGAAGAGTTGGATACGATGGTGTTATCAAAAATTAATTTAACTAACTTTGGAAAGGAAGAAAATTTTGAGTCACATTTCCATAATGAGGCCATGGAGGTTGGATTAGTTGAAAGTAACACCTCCCATCAGACTGGGAAATCCAAGGGGATGGGAGGGAGCATTACAACTAATATATTTGAATACTCATCCAAAATAACAACAAAACTATTAAATTATTTTTTCACAACCCTATGCAGATAAGCTAGAAATATTTTCATAAAGGATTTTTTCACTCCATTTTACAATTCCCTATCCTTATTTGTTCCCTTCATTTTCCCATTGCTTGAATCAATAAGGCATTCATTGTTGATGTATGTAGAGTTTGCAGGTAATTTCGCATAGGCCTAAGTGTCTATGCATGCAGATGTCACCCAATATCTCCTTAGAACACTTACTCTAGTGTGAGAAGTTGCATTTGTAACTTAGCTTAGGTTATATTTACAAACAGTACATGATTATTATGTTGGCTTATTGAGCTAACTTAGGAAAATTAATGTAAATTACTTTATTTAATATGTTTTAATCTAAACCCTTGATCTCAAGCAAGGAAATACATAATCTCATACATCAATCACTTTTGGAGATTAATATTAAGGATTTATCTCAATGTAAACTTATAAAATAAATTCTAGGGAGAAGGAAAGGAACCATACAATAGTACAATATTGAGAGAGGAATATTAGGATAGTGTATTTTATCCAAAGGAGTATCAATGAGATATAGATCAACCAAGGATTTTTTTGATAAGTTGAATCAAATATAGTGTTGTATGTATTTTCTCAGTTGGGTTATTTCCTAGAAAGGAAGCCTAAGTAAGTTTTGAAGAATTTTTAATGAAAAACTCTAGCTGGGTGCATGGACGTCATAAGTGGTGGTTGTGTGAGGGGGTTTTGAGTGCAACAATAATAGTGGGTTCATAACAAAGTATCAAAGGAATATCCTATGTGGAAAAGACGACAAACTAATGAAAGGTTAGTAGGTACAACAAGGGCCCGCTACATAGGAATCAAATGAGGATTCATTATTTAATGCATAAGAGGGATTGCATCAATAAAATGTGTTTTGGTTCAGTGGTGAGAAATCTAAAAATACATGACTGAGGGTAGAGTGCAACTTCCATAGAGTTGTTGCTACAATTCTATGCAGGAAATTGATGGACTGGTGTTAAAGAAACACTTGGGAGAAATGTAGACACTATAGTAGAAGATATCAAGAAGTGGGATTATCATGCAATCATTAGATCAATGGCCAAGTCATCCCCGCACATAACAGGTCGAGCTTGTTGTTCCAAGGAGGTACGTTGTGAAAAAAATTCAGGACCTGCAAGAATTATGGAAAACAAACACTGAGGTAGCACACGTCACTGAGCGAGTAGTGGCTATAAAATCTATTATTTCCAAGAAAGAGGATAGGGTAATGGTTATATACTTGCAACATATATAAAGTTAAAAACAAAAATACTTCGAAAATTCTTCAATGCGATTTGGGAAAATTATTGCAGTGGTTCTTTGGTACAAAGATAGGTTAGACGAAGCATCAAACTTACTACCTTGGAATCCTAGGGTCACCTTATTTCTCAAGGAAAATAATCTTTGGGATATTTTTTAGATCGATATTCTAAAGCCATAAAATCCTCAAAAGAAGGTCATCCTAGAAAATAAGGAGTAAATGATGCATAAGGTATTCTTTGATGCCATGAAGGATAATTTGATCCCTCACTTAACCAAGAAGAAGACATCCAAGGAGATGTGTGAATCCTTGGTAGGATTATACCATAGAAAGATAATAAAAAGGAAGACAATATTGAAATATATGCTCTCGACTATGTAGATGACCAAATCTAAATCAGCGATGAGTTATCCGATGAGGATCACATATATTCTAGCAGGTAAAAACAAGCTTGGGAGGATTTTTCTAGAAAGTTTAAAATAGACTTCGTACTTGTTTCCTACCTTAATATAGCCATACTAATAATGGGTGTTTGGCTACTAGATAATGAATCCATAAGGCATATGACAAGAGCATGAACAATTTGATAGCTTAACCAAGTGGGGCTCAAAATTACATTTGGAGTTTGATGATGATTCCAAACATGTAGTGAAAGGGGTTGGAACACTGATATTCCAACTTGAGTAAAGAGGCATAATGGAAGTGAAGGATGTGTTGTGTCTCATAAAACTTAGGTGGAGTTTTCTTATAGTCACCATGATGGAGAATGAGTTATGTTTTTCTTTCCAAGATATGAAACTACTAACGAGACCCAAGAGATCTACCTTTGATGAGAGAAATGTCATAAGATTTAAATATAGAAACATGTATAGGATAAACCGACAACCTATTCGATCAAAGGAACGAAGAAGAGAAATGAAAGAGAATATGCAATGGATAGATTTGAAGGTTCAGTAGTAGTCAACATATTCTTCTAATTTTGTCAAGAAGGTCTTTTGGTAGGAGATGACCTGACAAGATGTTCAAAAGAAAGATGCTTCTAGGAACCACGCCAAGGACAACAACATTTCAAGGATTTTTTGAAAACATATGGTAGGGAAGGCTTCCAATTCTGAGAGAGAAACAAAGGCATGGATGCATTTCCAAGATCAAAGTCAATTCTAGGTGGTATAAGTACCTCCCTTACTGATAGGGAGTGTTGATGTTTGTATCTCGAGAAAGTACTTCTGCACAAGCCTAAGTGTTTAGGTGTGTAGAAGTCACCCAATATCTATTAGAGCACTTTCTCTTGTGTAAGAAACCTACATTTGCAACTTAGCCTTAGTGAGACTTAGGAAAAGCACATATTTATTATGTTTTCTTATTGAGATTAAGTAAACTTAGGAAAAGTAAAGTAAATGTCTTTAGCAAATATATTGTAAGTTCATCCCTTAATCTCAAGTGAGGTGTTATCTAATATCAGTGATAAATCACTTTAGATATTAGGGTTAGGGATTTAACTCCATGTAAATTTATCAAATCAAAGCTAGAGAGAAAGATAAGACACAGTATAGAAACACAATATTGAGAGAAGCATCCCAATGAGTGTGTTGGTTTCATGGAAGGGGAAACAAGGAGATCTAGATTAGCCAATGAGGGTGTGATAAGTTGGGTCATATTTAATGTTGTATATATTTTCTCAGTTGGTCCATTTTCCTAAGAAGGGAGCCCAAGTAAGTTATAAATAGTTTTAAATGAAGAACTATAATTGAGCATAATCTATTGTGTCATTTTTGTGATTGAGATTTGTAAAATTTATTTCCATTGAATTTATTTTGTTAACACCGTAGATAATTTTTTTTATTCAGTAGACATAATTCTACTTGAAACTAATTTTCAAATTGCTAGGGTAAGAAAAATTAGCGTTAATCATAAAAATATTATGTTTAAGGCATGTGCTAAAGTGTGCAATGGAGTGCTAAAGTAGTTTTATATCTCAACCATTATATTTTTCAATAATTCCACAAAATGAACAAAAATAAATAAAAGTTGAGAACATTCCTGTGCAATAATTCCATATTTTTCTCAATCATGTTATCCATACCATCATAACCCTCTCCCAAGAACAACTTGTTTTTTTTGACACTTCAAATAAGCTCAAATGGAGGGTATGTGAACTTGAGCAAGAATTCTATCTTGCTCCACCAATCCTCATCAAGGAACAATCTATGCACCATAGCTCCCCACTTTGAATTTTCTTTTCTTTGCTCGACGCAAAGTCGATTCACCACCACAGAAATTAATGGTTTCTTTATCTCAACAAGGCGATCCAACAAGATAAAATTTTGAGACATATCTTTCCTCAACAATTTTCAACAAGTTTAACTTGGAGTATTCACAAAATATTGCTTCAGAGTAGTGGTGGTTGGTGATGAACTAAATTATCTCTCTCGTTTGTCCTATGAGTTCTTTAATCGATGGAAATTTATTGTCAATATCTTCTAAGATCAAATTTAGATTATGCAAAATGCAAGGAATAAAGAAAATGTGATAATATTTTCTCTAAATAATCAACCCTACATCTGTGTAATCCAGTGAATTATTCATGACAACTTGCACCACCTTATCAGGTCCTATTTTTTCAATAACTTTGATTAAAATATTATCAATGAATGGAGTGTCCTTTACCTCCCCTGAATAGACTTCAACTTTCAAAAACACTGCTCCTTTTGATGAACTAGCAATGATATTAATCAATGTCCTATGCCTAATATCTACCCACCCATTTGAGATAATGTTAACCCTAGAGCTACTCCATGAAGAAAAAATAGGTACCAAAAACATCCTCAACAAGCTCTTTCTCCTTTTTTAGTAGTTCAATTCAGGCACTTTCATAGGTAGGATCTTTGAACCCTTGAGGAGTTGTGTTAATCACCCTCAATAAGTATTTCCAATAAGGATACCGGGCCACATAGAAAGGGATACCACAATAATAGATGGCCCTTGCCACTTTTTATTTAACTTCTTCTATCTCTTAAGCATAAATCATTTAATGATTCTACTCTCTTGAATTCATGGACTCATAAAAAATGTTTATATTTGTTGTTCATGTTGTTTTTTAGTTGCTCTCATCTTCCCTGCTTCAAGTACAATCATTGGTTCAATGTTTGGAGCCTAAGGAGTGGCAGTAGCAAGTTGATTGTGTCTATTTTTATGCCCATTAGTCTCTTCTTTCTCATTATCATACTTCCTCTTTTCTTGTGGGTCAGTTATCTTAAGGAAAACATCCACACCCTCTCCCTGTTCCTACAAAAAGTGTATCTTCACTCTTGCGTAAGAGGCCTTGTAAGGTTTCTAACACAGATTGCATATACATTCGCATGCACCACCACATGCCATTTTGGAACCTTTGTTGCATGCCTCCAAAGAGGATATATGTCTATCCTTGTGTTGCTCTTGGAAATTGTAGTAGAAGCACTTTGACCAGAATTCATTATTGCTACAAAAAAAATACAAAAACAAATATGGAATAAATAAAATGAAAAAAGAAATAAAATTTTGATATTTATTTCAGGTTTAAAATACCCTTAAAAATACATTCTTAAAAAACATTAAATAACTTAAAAAATTGTTAGTTTCTTACCATGAGAATTTTTATGTAACTGAAACTTCCTAGAAAAAACCACAAAAGAGAACCTAATGATGGTTGTAGCTATCCAAACACACCAAAAAATAGCTATTAAATATGGATTTAACTTCTGAAAAAATCATGAAACATCAACTAGAATGGTTGTAGCCATCAAAAAATACCACAAAAAACAACAAGGATGGTTGTAAATATCCAAAAACACCACAAATCAATGAAATGATGGTTGTATCTATTTAAAAACACCGCAATAACGCCAAAAAAAATATGGTTAAAGCTTCCCAAAACACCACAAAACCACTGAAAAATATGTTTGTAGCTACTCAGAATACCACAAGACAACAACAAGATGACTATTGCAACCTAAAAATCTAAATTCCCTCTTGTTGAATTCCTCCTTGCTTAAATCCCCCTTGTTATAATCATCCTTTCTTAATTTCTTATGTTTGGTGCTCAAATTTCCTTTACTCAAGCCTCAAATAATGTGAAGACAAATGAAAGGGACCTCTTTTAAAATAAATTTTAAATTTCTAGAGTCTTCCAAAAATCTCAAGAAAATATGATATATATGATCTCAACTTAGACAGGAATGCAACATAATATTGATATAACCATAAATACATAGATGCAACAGAAATAATACTTGATTTCATTAATATCAAAGAACTTAAATATGCATACAAACATAATGGAAATAAACTAGCTCGAGTGATGGTAGATTATCTTTGAGAATAGATGTGGTGAATACAACCTCTTAAAAGTGTTACAATGAGGCTTGAAGGCCTATTTATTATTGAGAAACAATGGAAAACCCTAAACATAAAAAAAACTAACCTTAGGAGATGAAGCACCAAAACTAGGGGTCTCATTTGACTAAATTGGTACATCAACTTCTCGGGGTCGTAACTTTGGCATACAATCTTTGTTTGACATGTGCAATACCTAGTTAGAAATATCTATCCGAGGACTACATCTTTCAAGAAAAAATAATTAGTCAACGACTCATATTTTCCATAATTTTCCTGAAAGAACATCGTTTAAGGCCTCAAAATGGCTTCAGAAGTTCAAGACCCAAAAAACTACCAAAAATAGTAAATTGTACTACATTTAAGGAAACTAAAAAACTTAAAGAAACAATGGTGGGAGTCCAAGTGGAATAGACAGGTGGCCACATATATCCACCTATATTATTCCTCCCCCCTTATGAAGCAATGGTCCCCATTGCATTGAGTGCCTCCATGAGATGGGGAAACTTTTGTTGAACTTGGTCCTTGGTGAGCCACTAGCCTTGGTGCAGGAGTTGGCCAACTTTAACAACCCAATACAGTTGGATCTTCTGTTGGTGAGTGTTCTTGATCTGTGTGTCCATGATCCAATTAGTGGTGGCATGTTCCATGTAGTTTGGGTTTAAATTTGTTGGTTTGAGTTTGTTTGCAATGTTAGAGGTGTATAGTAACGGTGGAAAGTGTGGCCGAAGGCGATCCACATTAAACACTGGGTGCAGGCCAAGGAACGGTGAAATGTTGAGCTTGAAATAATTGCCCCCTACATCCTTGGTGATGGTGTATGGCCCATATCAGAGTGGTTGAATCTTACAGTGGGGCCCAGCGAGGTGCTCCTTTTGCAAATGTAGCCAAATTTTGTCACCCACCTAGAACTTGTGTGGCACCTGATTCTGATCATGTCATTGATTGTACTTAGCATTGCATTTTTAAAATATATCACGGACCTACTGGCGTATGTGTTGGATTCGCTCAATGATGTTGTTAGCCTTATCAGTTTCAGACTGGACATGGGCCGAAGCTGCTAGAGTAGCTGTAAATGGTATGGCCACATCAATGGGACATAGTGGCTTGAATCCCAACCCCACCTGAAAGGGGATGTGGTCGGTTGAGCTATGTAGAGATTTTTTGTAGCTATGTTGGACATAGGGGAGGCTTTCCTCCCATGTGTGAGGATGCTTTGAGTTGTACATGCACGGAATTTGTATGATCATACTATTGATGACATATGTTTGGCCATCAATTTCAGGGTGGAAAGTCATGGACTTAGTGAGCTTGGTATCCAACATCAACTAGAGACTTGACAAAAATGTACTTAGGAAACTACCATCATGATTTGATATAATTTATTGTGGTATCCCAAAGTGTACCCACATGCGTTCAAAGAAGACCTTAGAAGTGGCTTCTACTGTGATAATTTTCTTGCAGGCTACCAGAATGGCCATTTTATAGAATATGTCGAGGACCACAAAAACACAGTCTTTTCCATGCTTAGTCGAAGGGAGGCCCAACATGTAATCCATGGAGATGGATTCCCAAGCTTGACTAGGAGTAGGCAGATGAGTATATAGGCCTTGCTTCTTGATGGTCTATTTGGAAATGGCACAAGTAGTGCAAGATCTTATGGACTTCCCAAAATCTTGTCAAAGGTTCGGCCAATAAACATACTTTTGTAGTATTGTCATTGTTTTCTCTACTCCAAAGTGTCTATTGACCTGACTATAGTGCACCTCCAAAATAATCTTAGCACGCTCACTTTAAGGAACACAAAGGTGTCCTAGGTGAGATAACAGTGTATCCTGGAGGTGAAATTTTGGAACTTTCTTTCCTTCTAGGAGTGTCTAGCATGTTTTTCTGAATTTTGGATCGCTCTTGTACAAATGCAGCCACTTTGAAGACTCGTGCCCACAAGAGTCGAGCGTAGTGGTTAGCGCCATGATTGGTGGTCAACTGAGATTGTCTACAACATTATTGGTGCTTCCCTTCTTGTACTTAATGTTCAAGTCGAATTGTTGTAGGTATGTGGACCATTTCTAATGTCGATTGTTCTACAACTTCCCTTGTGTTTGTATGAATTGCAAGGGTCAGTGGTCTGTGTGGATGGTTTTTTCCTTCCCCATAATGTAATGCTTCCATTGTCAGCAAACCTGCACAATGGAATATATCTCTTTGTCATAGGTGAGATACTTTCAAGCTGTGTTTGAAAGTGCCTCACTATGATATGCCACTGGATGCCCCTACTGAGTAATAATTTCACCAATAACATAATTTAAAGCATCTGTGTCGACCTCAAATTATTTTTGCATGTCTAGTAATGTGAGCACTAGTGTAGAGTAGAGGCAATGCTTCAACTCAAAAAATGTCTTTAGTTTGGATTCGGACCAAAAGAATTGTTCTTTCGCTCTTCCCTTGGTGACTTGACTCAAACTCCAAGTGATATGAGAGAACCCCAACACAAACTTGTGGTAGAAATTGGCAAGAACAAAAAAATTTTGGAGCTATATTAGAGTGGTTAGGGTTAGCCAATCCAAAATGATTTGTATCTTCATTTGGTCCACATGCACACCCCGCTCATCAATGATGTACCCTAGATATTGAACCTAGGTCATACCAAAAGTGCATTTCTCTAAATTGGCACATAGCTTGTGTTATCATAGAGTTTGGAGGACTTGTTAAATATGGTGGAGCTACTCTTCCCAAATCTAGCGGAAGATCAGGATGCCATCCAAATACACCACACGAATGAGTTGGTGAAGGGTCGCAAGATGTCTTCCATCAGCCTCATGAAGGCTGTGAGGGTATTTTTCAAACCGAAAGGCATGACCATCCATTCAAAAAGTCCCTCATTAGATTTGAAGGCAGTATTCCACACATCAGAGGATTTTATTGGTACCTGTGATAACCACACTTCAAGTCAATATTGTTGAAATATTTCCCCCCCTTGAGCTATTTTAAAAGGTCATCAATCTGTGTGATTATGTAGCTATTCCAGATAGTGATCTTCTTCAGCACCCAATAGTCAATACAAAGTCTGCAGGTCTCGTCATTCTTCAGTACTAACATGATCGGGCTCCCACAAGGTGATGAACTTGGAAAAACTCATGAATATTCCTCTTGATTTCATTGTTCTCTAGAACAGAGCGTTGATGGATCAGTCCATTGGGAAGAGATGCACCTGGGATCATATCAATGGGATGCTTGACCTGACAGTGTAGAGTTACCCTTGTGGATGAGGTGAATATGTCCCTGTACTCCTCCATGACCTTGTCCATCTATTTTTGTTGTGTGGAGGAGCCCTGGCTAGAGTTTTTGGCCACAATATTCTTCTTTCCCTGAGGACGAATCATAAGGAAAAAAAATTCCCAGTCTAGGAAATGAGCTTACCGCATCGCTTCACCTTGATCAAAGAGATGGTGGTAGGCGGTGCTACCTTTAGTATCCTGTACAAAATATTTACCAAAGTAATCATAACAATGTGAGGTCTGGACTCATACATAACGTGTCACTTCCAAAAGTATGGTTGGCCTAATAGTACATCACAAACTTCAAGAGGAGAAACATCACACAATACATCATTTGTAAAGGGCTTGATGTTGTACAGAAGGCGACACTGCTGGCTGACACATGTTGGAATCATGATTATTGTTAAACCAAAACCCACAGGCATTATTCTTTACTACAATCACCAGAGTTAGGATCCATGAGAGGCAGTTAGTCCATGTCGCAAAACACAAGGGGAGCATTGAAATCAATGTTCAACAATCTCCCCCCCAACGCGAGCCAGGTGAGTTTTGAACTCAAGACCTGTCGCTCTAATACCACTTGTTGGAATCATGATTGTCGCTAGAAAAAAACCAACAGGTGTTAGTCTCTGCTAAAATTGCAAGAGTTAGGATCCATGAGAGGTGATTAGTCCATGTCGCGAAACACACAGGGAGCATTGAACCCAATGTCCAACAACACAAAGATCTCATCCTTGGTGAAGCCACCCGATGGCATGTGGTTGTGGTTGTGTTGTGGTTGGTAGACCCAACCACTTCATGACCTCTTCAAAAATGATGTTCTTTTGTCTTTCGATGTCAATAATGAAATATAGCGGAGAACCCTTCACCCACATCTAGGAGTGGAAGAGGTGCTCCCCCTCCTCTAGATCTTTGGGCTCATCCTTCTGGACCTTGGTGGTGGCAACAGTGGCACTGGGCTCTACGTAAATAATAGTCTTCCCTTTTTTATTCCCCTTATCGAGTTCTAACTCAGAGTTGGAGCATGCATTTGATTCAAAAGCGTTTAGCTTAGCCACTAGTGACTTCTTGGCCCGACACTCACTATGTGTTGTGAGCGGGGATCTTATGGAACTCACACCACTTTCCCGTGTCATTATTTGTCTTCATTTTGTTGTTATTTTCTTGTGGCTTTGGTGGGTTGCCCTGGGTTTCCCCACCTTGGCTTTATCCTTTGTTCTGTGGTTTCGGGGTGTCTTTCCCTTGCTTCAGATTTGCAGATCCAAAGTCTCGCTTATTCTGTTTAAATTTTTTCTCAATATTGGCAGCATATTGATATGTTGCACCAAGAGAGCAGATGTCAAGGAAATCCATTTCCTCCTAAGTTTATTTTTGTAAGAAACTGTAGTACTTAAGCACTAGATCTTTCTCTGAATATTTGATACCCGACTTTGTGTGCAGGGTATGGAATAGATTCATCATCTCATGCACATCAATATCCCTTTGATGTCACAATGTAGTCCATTGTATTTCCTTTTCCTCATAGCTCCCCATGGGGTAATATTGTTCCTTGATGGAATCTCAGAAATAATTCCAAGTGGGTTCTATTGAAAATAGTGAAGGTTATCTCTCATCCCTATGTTCGTAGTAGGTTTCCCACCAATCCTTGGCATGGGGGGCGGCTTTGAGGAGAGTAAAAGTAATATTTTCCCTATTGTAAAAATCATGAACTAAAAAATATCCTTATAACAAATTTAACCATATATCTACGGTGTCTGCGTCTATCTAGCCTTCAAATATGGGAATGTCAAAGTTGGTGTGTACCTTGAAAGGAGTGGTGCCTCCAGAGTGACTATCAGATGAAGATGTGTTTCATGTCGGCATCCGCCAAAGGATATGGGATAAAATTTGCCATCATCGCATTCCTTTGTTGCTTTAGGGATTCTTTGAGAAACATTTTGAAAGGATATCATGCTCCCTCATATTTTTTTTTCGTTCACCATGGGAGGTCATCGGGGTTTGCGAGGCTAGTCTTGCAAAGGTTCAACCAATTTGATCCCTAACTCCTTATACCCTGACCTCATTGGGGGCATGCAAAGAAAAACCGAGAAAGAGAATACCCCTCTAATACCACTGATCTAAACTTAGACAAGAACAAAACAGAATACTGATATAACCATAAATACATAGATGCAACATAAATAACACTTCATTTCATTAATATCACATAACTGAAATATATTTACAAACATAATGGGAGTAAACTAGCTCGGGCGATGGTAGCTTATCTCCAAGAAGAGATGTGGTGGCTACATCCTATGAACTGTGTTACAATGAGGCTCGAAGCCCTAATTATTATTAAGAAATAATTTAAAACCCTAAACATCCAAAAACCTAACACTAGGAGATCAAGTGCAAAAGTTATGGGCCCTGTTCGGGTAAATTGGTACATCAACTTCTTGGGGTTGTAACTTCGACATACGATCTATGTTTTACATGCACAATACCTCATTATAAATATATATCTAAGTACTACAACTGTCGAGGGGAAAGCATCATCCAAAGACTCATGGTTTCCCCATTTTTCCAAAAAAACATCGTTTGGGGCCTCAAAATGGCTCCAAAAGTTCAGGACCCGAAAAACTGCCAAAAATAGTAAATTGTGCTACAATTAAGGAAACTGAAAAAATGAAAGAAATAATGGTGGGGGTCCAAGTGGAACAGGTGGGTGGCCACCAATATCCACCTGGACCAATATATTATTAAAATATACTAATTGAATAACTTTATGTTTAAGCCATTAAAAACCAATTTTCATGAATCACATGCAAAGTTGTAGGCCATATGTGCACATTGTATGACTTGAAATGTGTTGTATGAGCATTCTTGTATGCATTTTAGTGAGGGTGAATCACAACAAAGGTTAATTGGAACTGAAGCTCTAAAATTCATGAACTTTTTTCATTCACCCTATTTGGATTTCATTGGAAACTATAATCTATAACCCTAAAGGTATTTTCTTATGTTTCTCTATCCATCATAGAGAGCATTGTTTCCTTGACCTATGCTTCAATTTATTTACTATTATTTAAAAAAAAAATTTGTACTATGTTGATTTTATACAGTGGTCCCTCTTCACCAACTAATATTTGGCAATGAAATGATTTTCATCCTTTATGGTATGTTTTCATTTTAGGATCATGTACTCTACATATGTGATATTTGTTAACAAATCAATATAGGATGTTGTATTTTCATAATCTAATTTGTGTGTCCATTTGAAGGCTTTCCTTTGAAATATAGTATTATCTAGTAATCCCTTACTAATATAAATCTCTACACATATACTAAAATATATAAAAGCATCCACCTTTATTAGATTTATCTATCCTTTTAAAATATCTACCCAAGGTATTCCTAACAATTAAAAAATATTTCTCTCTTAATAATTTATTAGTGAATTTAGAAGGCCTAACCAAAAGAGAATTTCCAAGATGTAGATCCAAGTTAAGATAAATATAGGCTCATTCAATTACCCTTTAAATAGGCTATATTTCACATGAATATTATGGGTCAATACCATGTTTTCTCATAAATCAGGAGCTCAAAAGCCACCGTAAATTGACCAAGTCAGTTTTACTTTAACTACCCAAAAAAAAATAATAAAAATAATAACGTAGAATTTGTATTTAGCATAGGATTATTTTTATTTTAAGGCAGATTACATTGCATTAAAACATATCTACCACACTCGATTGGAAAGCACCTCTTTATATAATAAATTCATACAGATTTTTTATCCTAGAAGTGTGGGCAAGAATATTTAGTGTTATTTATTAATTTGGTATGCTCATTAATAACAAAATAAATATAAATAATATTTTCTAACCTATGAAATATTAACTAAAAACATTTATTAAATTATCATATTATAATAAAATTATGTTTAATAATAAATAGATATTTTACACTGACAATATATTCTAACTAATAGAATATTTACTAATAATATTTATTAAAAAATAATAATTGTACCAGTCGAGGTCCCCTTGGGCTCAATAAAGGTATTTTGGGACCAAGAATAAACCAAAAGACGTAGCCAAGTGAGGAGTTTGATTGGAGGATCGTTCAGAGGATCCTCCAACAGTTCGGGTCAAGCTAGGAATTCACTCTTCTGGTAAGATCTCTCCTCCCCCATGTCTTTCTAAATTTAATCCCTTAGCCCCCTTCTCATACTTTTTGTTTCCCCTGGCTTATCTGCCTTCCCAAAATCCTCCCCTTGTATTAGGTGGCTCGTCCTTATCAAAATTTGGAATTTCCTTTCCTTTCTTCCCTATGCTAAGGTTCATTCTCCCCAAATTTATCTTCCTACAACATGGGTGGGGAAAAATTAAACTCTAAGGCCTGCAAAAACCACCTCAGATATCCCTCCATCTACTGGCAAGTTCTTCATGGACACTCCATTTCCAAACCCAATGGGAAGGAAGCCTAATATGCAAAAGGCACAAGAAAAAGCGAGACTGAAAATACAGAGATGAAATCAAGCCTCTATATCTAGGGCCCTTAAAGAAAATTATGCCCTTCCCAAATTTCTCCATGATAATTCTCTCCTTCAATGTGTGATTTTTTTTTGGGGGGGGGGGGGGCAGCGGGGGGGGGGTGTCCCTAAAAATATTTCCCTCGAGCGACTATTAGATATTTATCACCCTGATTCATTTTTTATTCAAAAGACCATGTGTGCATGCTCCAAAGCCCATAATATATTGGAAATACTATGAAAGTTTTGGGATTACTATTACTAGAACTTTGATAGTTTTTCATGGGATGTTAATAACTAGTTGGCATAGGGATTTCAAACCTCTAGCCTCTTCTTTTCTCCCTTCTGCAATATTGGTGAAACTCTTGTTAAAATATCAACTTAATTCCTATTCTTTACTGAATTTATATGGTCCTTACTCTGATCAAGAACTATATTGGGAAGGCCTAGTGATGCAATATCTTCTGAGGATCAATTCATCATTGTTGGCTGAGACCTTAATTTTACTCTGGGATTGTGCGAGTTTGGGAATATAGTCTGTGTCTAGATTTGTCACATAATTTTCTCTCTGACTTCATTATCAATAATGAATTATTAGGTTTGGATCCAACCAAATCCAACATGGTCAAATGGTCATTTGGAGGGGTTGGAGGTATCTAAACACCTATACAATTTTCTAGTTTTATAACATTTTATGAATTCAGGGCTTTTATTCAAATCTAAGATGGGGAAAAAATGATTCTCCTATCATTAGCTAATTATATTATAGGTATCATCCAGGGAAAGGCCAAAAAGGACTATCATTCGTTTGTGGCAGGAATATGGCATCATCTTAGGCCCTAAGCCTCCTCATACTATATGGAGAAATTCACTAGAAATTAGGCTTCTGTCAAGAAAGATTCCCAAGAATGGGCCAAGGGCTTCCACTAAAGAAAAAATATGAGATTGATTGAAGTTGAGCACGGGATAGAAGAAATATTCTTATTAATGGAACCAAATTCCATATCTATTGAGCAGAGGAATTTGATGAAATATCTAGAGGAAAATAACATGTTTTCACCCTTGGTAGAGGTTTTACCTCGATCAAAGTTTTAATCCCTTGGTCTAAGTTTAAAATATTCATTGATATTTTTAAACCAAAATCAATTGTTTATGTAAATAATACATAACGTTTTTCATGTATTTCATATTTTTTGTGTAGTAGAGTCCACCAAAAGTATGCAATTATTTTGTTTTTAATAAAAGAAATGCATAACATTATCCCACATGTATTGTGGATATGAATAACATATTTTTCGTAAACCACTTCATTTGAAAGTATTCAACATGGGTACTCCTTGGATGAGGAATTACATTATGCATCTAATGAGTGCTCGGCCTCGAAATTTGAGTAAAACTGTAGGGAGATAAGTTGAAAATACGAGTTGAAAATTATCTTTTTCTTTTTTCCCTCTAAAATTTGATAATTCAAAACATTTTTGGGTACTTATTGTTGCTGAGGATGATTATTTTGAGCAAGTGGTTTGGCCACCTGAATCATCCATCCTTGTGATGGATTACCTAATTAAGGAAGTTGATTGGAATATGCTTAGAAAGAAGGAACAACAAATAAGGAGGATATGGTGAAAGAATTTTTTTCCCTGTTTACACAAAACTTCAGATGAGCATAAATTTTTCATATGGACTTGGATTGAGGTGTCATTCATGTCGTTGGAATTGTCTCAACGAGATCTACGACTTGGTGCGAGCTAAATTTAGCAGAACATTAGATAAAAATAGAACAAACACTAAAATTATAAGCACTACCAAATCTGGAGGCACCCAGCTAAAATTGGTGGCAGGACATGTGGCCCAATAAAGTGGGGCCATGTGGGCCAATATTTGTCACATTGTAGTATTCAAAAAAAAATGTCACAATGCGACAATGTAACATTGCAACAATGTTTGTCACATTTCAATAATGTTTGTTACATTGTGATGTTTCTCTCATTGCAATATTATATATCTTATTGAAAAAAATTAGGGAAAAAACATTAAAAAAATATTTAAAAAATGATCAAATGAAAATGTGAAGTTGGGTTACACTTTTTGCCCTTTTTTGAGAAAAAAATATCATTTTTTTATGTTCTTCACCTTTCTGCAAATCAAAATAATTTTTTTGTTAGAATTTCATTTTATGATAAAAATAAAAGTTGTTAGAAATTTTATTAGCTTTCTATTACTTATTTTTTGGAATTTTTTTATAAACTTTTGATATGTCAACTTAACATTTCTATGAGTGTGTGTACTTTAACAATCAAAGGATTCATAAAAGTCATGTTCGAATGCGTTAGTGTAGTATTTGAAAACTTTATGCTTTTGAGAAACAAAATGTGTTACAACAATCTAGACAGAGTTTACTTCGGTTTCGTTATATTTACGAAACCAACTGATGCATATCATAATTACTAGAATTTTTTGAACTGATCCAATATGAAAAAAATACATATTTGAATATGTTTTGACTCACACAAAATTTCTCAACATATAAGTTATAAACTAAAAATATAAAAACTACCCATTATAGACGACAGACCAATGTAATGCACCATAATTATTCAATTTTTTTTATAGTGTATTTTGGAAGATACATAATATTGATTTCACTGAATCATATTGTCCTTTAGAAATTGTTTGCACCCATTTTATTACAAAATTAATTAAAAATAGTAAATATTTATGAAATTCCATAAAAGTTATATTTCCTGAAAGTAGATTGAATTCTAGAAATACTTTTCTTAGTTCTGATAGTTAATTCATAAATTTTCATGGAGTTTAATTAGTCTAAATTTGAAGAAATGTGTTCAGAGCCAAGTTGCTGCGTAATTGCAAACATGTTAGCTCGGCCGAACTTTTAAAAACGTTCGGCTGAATGGTTTTTTTTTCTTGACGGCCCATCAATTCTAGCGACACAAAATTTCGGCCGAAGTTCTTACAAAAGTTCAGCCGAATTTTTAATTGAATTTACGTCGGCCGAAAAATTCAATGAAGCCCCTCCAAAAAAACATTTCGCGTCATTATAAATAAGCATACACAAATTCATTATTTGCGCATAATTTCACACATTTCGTCATTTGGGCTGATTTTGCAAAGGAATTTTTTGGGCTTAATTTTCAAAGGACTCTTTTTGGCTTAATATTCAAAGGACATTTTTTGGAGGTATGTGATACATTTTTTGGAGGTATGTGATACATTTTTTGGATTCTTTTTGGGATTAATTTTCAAAGGAAAATTTTTTTGGATGTATTTTGTTTTTAGAGTTTTTTGGGCTTAATTTTCAAGGAATATTTTTTTGGAGGTATTTTGTTTTAGAGGTTTTTGGGCTTAATTTTCAAAAGACATTTTTTGGGCTTAATTTCCAAATGACTCTTTTTACGCTTAATATTCAAAGGACTTTTTTTGGAGGTATTTTATAAACTGATATTTTTTAGAGGCTTTTTGAGCTTAATTTTCAAAGGATATTGTTTGGAGGCATTTTGTTTTTAGAGACATTTTTTAGAGGTTTTTGGACTTAATTTTCAAAGGAAATTTTTTTGACGTATTTTTTAAAATGACATTTTTTAAGAGGTTGGGCTTAATTTTCAAACGAAATTTTTTGGAGGTATTTTTGAAGTGAAATTTTTTTAGAGTATGTGTTTTGGGTTGAAGTAAATCTTTTATAATGATTTTTTAAAATGATATTTGTCTAACATTTTAAATGATTTTTTTTTGCAGGACTTGGAAGGAAACATTTTGAGCTTCATTTCATTTTTAGAAGACATTTTTTTCTCGGATTGTTTAAAGTAAATGTTTTGGATTGAAGTATGTCTTTTGTGCAAAATTTTTAAAATGAGTTTTTTTAATTGAGTTTTTTTGTAAATTTTTGAAGGAATTTTTTTGAGCTTCATACTCAATTATCATGGGAAATCGAAGGAGTTGCAAGAGAAAATATGATCGAACAAGATACCCTGAGGAACATAGAGAACGGGGGGGAGAATATCGCAAAAAAAAGAAAGAAGAATGCTCAAATATTGAAAGGGAAAATCAACCTCAACTAGAAGTTGAAGCAGGTATGTAAATGTAAATATTTTAATTTTTATATTTATAATTTTCCTAGTGTAAATTGTGAAACTTAATTTTTATTTGATGAGCTAATTTGAAAAATATTTTTCATTGTAAACAGAGAGAGATATTCCTCAAAAAATTGATTATGAGATACAAAATTTTGAAAGAGAAAGTGAAAGATATATTGAACCAATGATCGAAGATGGTGAAAATGTTGAAAGAAATTCAAGTGAAGAAATTGAATCACCAAGTATATATATATATATATGTGTATGTATGTATGTATGTATGTATGTATGTATGTATGTATGTATGTTGAACACGTGTATTATTGAAATTATACATATTTATTAATTTAGTTATTTATTGAATAAGTAAACTTATTATGTACATTTAATTCGAATATGTACAAATGAAATCAGTATCGATGATGAGATGTTAGAAAATGTTGACGCTGACACATATGGAGATAAAAAAAAGCTGGCCATGTTATACGATATCATGTTTGTCACATTATTGATTCGTTCTTCAAAAATGAAACTATGGAAGTTCAAGCCAAATTATTGAAAAGTCTCTTAACATCAAGGAAATTAAAATAAGCTATGACTTTATTGAGTATTCGAATATCAACAAAATATTAAAAAAAAAATGAAGGAAGATGTGATACAAAATAAATAGTGCTCTAAATTCAATTAGAAGATCTAGAAAGAAAAATGTTTCAAATGCACGTAGAGTAATACATATGGTAGTGGTTTCATGAAGTACTAAAGAGAATCGCTTGGTAAAATCTATGGCATGAGCATTAGGAACCTCACAAAAAACTTTGCACAAACATCGGAAATTTCGGTTGCAAATAGATGTAAATGATGAACTCGCTTTTTGGACAACTATTTGTAGGCAACCACACAAAGATATACTTGGAGAAAATGTTAAAAAAATAATATATGAATATTAGATGAAAAATTCACGTGTTTCACCAAAAGAAAGGGATGAAATCGGTACAAAGAACATCCAAAACATTTCTTGGACACCACTCAGATAGAGTTTTTCAACAAGTTCAAAGAAGAGAATTGTGAAATTGATGTCTCAATCAGTGCTTTTATGCAACAAAAACCATGGTATGTAAAACCTATCATCGTACGCGACACTTGTTGTTGTCATTATCATGGGGAATTTCAGTTATATTATGACACATTCCTTAATTTTGGTAAATTATTTTTGGAAAGATTCACCTCCTCCTTCTACTATCCATGATTTCATATCTCAAATTCTATGTGGAAGAGAAAGCCATGAATTATTTCACAAAAATAAATGTGTTTGTGGTAAAAAAATGTGATGATTGTGGAAATTTGACTAAATTTCAAAACAAATATCGTACTAATATAAATGACCAATCATTGTCCAACATGAAAGTGACATGGAAGAGATATGAATATATCCATACATCGATTCAAGTTTCAAGTGCTAAAAGAATTGATTTACAAGAAGAAGAAATTTTTGTGATATATTTTTTGAGAAATTTTGAGGAAAAAATTTATAAATACACAAAGCATTCCCATAGAGCTTGATGGCAGGACTTGCAATTCAAAAAATCGCATGAATTTTTTCCACCAGGGGCCATTTTATCAGTAGTTGATTATGAAAAAAACTACACATTTGTTCCACAAAAATAAATTCAAAGTGAATACTATCAATCTGACTAAGTCTCCATGCTCGTCCATATTCTATATAGACATGCTGAACAAAATGTTGATCATATAGAAAGCACCAGTGAAAATCGGCATTTTTATTAAATAATATTACTTTTATATCAGTGATGATCATACACATGATACATATTTTGTACAACATTGTTCTGAAAATATTTATGAATCCTTTAAAAGTCGTGGAATAATTCAATGAACATTGAATATGGTCAAATGGATGCGCAATTCAATTAAAATCTTCATGATCATTATTTTGGTTGTGTCGTCTTCATATGAAAACCTCCATTGAACATTGTTGGAATTTCTTTGAGACTGGTCATGGAAAAGGAGAACATGACGATGCAGGGGCATGCATAAAATTAGCACTTCAAAGATATCAAATGGAACACTTTGCAAACTGATGTGTCTCAGCTGAAGAAGTTCTTCAATGGTTCATCGCTGCACTAAGCCATGAGACTACCTGATCAAGGTAAATACGAAGGTACATTCAATTTTTTTTTTTTTGGATTTCCAATTTTAAAAAGTATATTTATCGCAATGATTATCTTTGATGGTATTTTGATATCATATTTATATTCTTCTTTGAATTTTCCATATAGGTTTTTTTGGCATATTGGGGTCCAAGATGTAGATAGATCGATTGGAGGTGACGTTGAAACAATAAAAGGGACTCGAAAATTACATTCAATTAAAACAAAGTTGTCCACAAATGTGTTTACATTGGATAAAATAAAATATTCTTGTTTTTGTCATGTTTTCATAGATAACATAGAATCTAATGATGTTTGTGAAAACAAAATGTATGTAAAATATTGGCAACATACAGAACTAAATACAAAGGGGGAATGTATGTTGCAATCTTTGAAGAAATACAATCAGCGGAGACTGCAATATCATCTGATGGTGATCGAGTTTATGATCTTGTTAGAGAAGGTAACATTTCAATTGCTTTCAAATGATAGAGATCTAGAAATAGATAATAAAATCAAGTACACATGTTAATTTTAAAATTAATTTTTCATGTTAATTATGATCTAAATTTAAATACATAAGTTTTGTTTACTGTGCAGGAGATATTTTTGTTGTAATTGCACCTACTATGAACGATGAAAATGTGAAATATTATTTGATGCATTGCACTGAATGAAAGATGAAATTATTACAAAACTATGATGAACAGGGGTTTACATATGACAAAGGGTCTATTATATTGAAAGGTTATTTTTTCAGACAAACTAATCAAAGTGGGGATTCTGTTTACTTTCAAGACTAAGAATCTGATGTCATAAGTTGTCAATATAGTCACTTGGTGTGTGCAGCACGCATAAGGTTGATAGAAGTTCAATCAAAGAAAAAAATGAAAATTAAGAAATGGAAAATTTCAAAAGCCGATCATGAATAGATCATTGAAGATGGCACTCCATTGGAATTTTTTTTATTGAACTGCCTAACAATTTCTTCTCTTTGGATTCATCTTTTAGAACTTCCAAAACTCAACTAAAAATTGAACTACCTTTTTATGTTATATGTACAAGTGTTTTCACATGTACGTTTTTTTGGTACATGCACATGATTAATTTATACACGTGTACACATACACATGTCTATATTATCTGGTCTAAACAATTTCATACATTCTCTGGTACAATCTTTCATTATTTCATTATTACAAGATGTACATATCTATGTATCTAGCATAGTTGATATAATGCAAATTTGAAGTTGCACGATTTTGTTTTAGACACGTGTCTATTAAAAGTAAATTATAATATTCATTCTTGAACGCAAAATGTGTGGTACGTGTTTTGTAATTTCCAGTTTACTATCAACTGAAAGTAGTTTTTCTATGTGCATTAATGAAAAATGTTGTGTACTAGATATATATTTTCTAGAATGCAATTTAAAATTTTATGATTGTTTGACAGATCTAAGAACACCTAGAATCTTATGATTTTTTTAGAGATATACATCGATATGTATTGTACTTTAATCTTTTTAACATAAATTCAAACATGTACTTCAATCATTTTTATGTACATATATTCATGTGAAATTTTTTTGTTTGTAACTTGGGCTAAACTATATTAAAAGCATGAAAAAATGTACAGAGCCAATGGGCAGAGATGGCAAGCAGGTCTTAGCCTATCCCTGCCTTGGTAGTGTTAAAAATAAGCCAAGTTTTGGGGCACCTCAAAGCAGGAAACCAACACCTTAAGAGTGTCATCCAGTCTTATAGTACAAAATATTCAGTGGCCCATATAAAAATAAAAGATCTTAAGTATATCCTGAGGTGACAATCATGGAGTTCATTCATCTTCGTCCGTCGCATGGACCTCTTCCTCTATTAGGCACCCGTATTCTCTAGCAATGGCTTCGTCCTCAGCTGTGGTCATTCGAGGAGGCTTCGGAGGGGTCGCATGGACAATGGGAGAAACTGGGTACTCTGCATTGTAATATCTGGTCCAGACACCATCTGAGTCCATAACCCAAACTCCTATATCCTCCATCGTAGGCTCATAACCTGTAAGTAGGTTGGTTTTCCTGTGTAAAGACTGCACAAATTGTGGAATAGTGGATTTCCTGCCTCTTCTACCCTTGGGCTTCTCCGGAGGAAAAACAGTCTCCCCATGAATTTTACCAAACACTCGAGGAGCCATCACCTCATGGCTATCAAATGTAAATCCCTCGGTGGATTCCAATAGTTGGTGGTTGCCATAGTGAGAGCAGCTTGAAATTGAACCTCTGTTGCTGCCTCTAATGGGTTTCTGTCACTAGCGTGGGGCCATGGTATGGCTTCTGACCTGTACATTTTATGATTGTTTTTAGATTTTAAAACATATATATGTATTGTACTTAAATATCACCTAAATAATAGATGTACATCCTAAAATTATATAACATTCACACTTCATGTACATCCCAACTTCATTTTATATTTAAAAAATATAGTGACAACTTGAGTTTTAAAAACAAAACATTATATCACAACACTGTGATCACATGCCAAATGTAGTTCAACTATCCAAAATATGCACATGTATACATGGTTTGTAATTCAAAAAATTTCATCTAGAAATATTCATTTTATATTTTTAACAAGTTTATAAAATGACAACTTGAATTTTAAAAAAAAAAAAAATTATATCACAATCACATGCCAAATGTAGTTCAACCATCCAAAATTTACACATTGTGAAAATGTAATTTGAAATTGCCTTCTGTAGATTCATTTTATATTTAACAAATAAAATGAAAAATTTAATTTTAAAAACAAAACATTATATCACAACATGTGATTACATGCCAAAAGTAGTTCAACTAGATCCAAAATATACACATGTATGTACATGGATTATAATTTTAAATTTTCATCTAGAGAAATTCATTTTATATTTAAAAAATTTATAAATGAAATTTTTTTAAAAACAAAACATTATATCACAATCACATGCCAAATGTAGTTCAACCATCCAAAATATACACATTGTAAAAATGTAATTTGAAATTTCCATCAAGAGATTCATTTTCTATTTAACAAATAAAATGACAACTTGAGTTTTAAAAACAAAACATTATATCACAACATGAGATCACATTCCAAATGTAGTTGAACTATCCAATTTAAAAACAAAACATTATATTACAACATGAGATCACATGCCAAATGTAGTTGAACTATCCAAAATATACACATGTTTTGTAATTTGAAATTTCCATCTAGATTTGAATTTTATATTTAACAAATAAAATGACAACTTGAGTTTCAAAAACAAAACATTATATCACAACATGTGATCACATTCCAAATGTAGTTCAACTATCCAAAATATACACACATGTACATGTGTTTTGTAATTTGAAATCTCCATCTAGATTCATTTTATATTTAAAAAATAAAACGACAAATTGAGTGTTAAAAACAAAAAATTATATATCACAACATGTGATCACATGCCAAATGTAACTATCTAAAATTTAAAAGCATTCTTGATAAAAGTAAATGTAGTTTAAAACTATATCCAAACAGTAAAATATGTCCAAAATTTGTATCTCATATGAACAATATATATATATATATATATATATATATATATATATATATATAGTTCAATGTATAGTGTTACAAGTATCAAGTTATATAGAAAAGTAAATATGACTGCATAGATAAGACTATATATAAAAAATTAAATTTAAGACTAGATCTATCGAATATAATGTTTCACACATGTGCATCATCCATCAAATATAGATGGATCTAGTGTCTCTGCCAACAAAGTCATGATCCTCATGCTATCATGCGAAGCATGGGGAACCTCTACGCAATGTGTACAAACATTAAACTTTAATGTTTTAAAATTGAATGAGAATATAGAGCTTCATGTAAAAAAACAAAAAGAAAAAAAAAATCATGCAATACCTCATGTGGTTCCCTCTCCATTGTGTTTTGTTTCTCATCCATTAAAACTTCCTCCACAAGAACATCTTCCACAATAAACTGTACAATATATATATATATATATATATATATATATATATTAAAAAATTTCAAATGAAAATGCATATATAAACTAATTTTCAATAATATTAAAAAAAAGTTAGAAAAATTGTTCAAATGGTTCAAATAGTGTGGATTTTCCTATCTCCCTCATATACTCCATTGCTAGAGTCCGTGGAGAAGGTAAATCATCTCCGAGAGCCTAAAATTCAAAAATTTTAAAAGTATAAAATAACTCAAGATCTAGATCTCAATTTATAAAAAAACTTTTGAACTTCAATTTATAACTTATAACTTAAACATATTTAAGTGAAAAATTGAATACTTGTGATGGTGGATCTAGCACATCTCCTAAGGGTGGCTCCGAAAGAAAATCTCTAGAAACCTAAAATTCAAAAAATTTAAAACTGTAAAATAACTCAAGATCTAGATCTCATTTTCTAATGGAACTTTTGTGCTGCAATATATAGCTTAAAAACATATTTAAAAGTGAAAAATTGTTCATACTTGTGATGGTGGATTTGGCACATCTCTCAAGGAAGAATAAGGTACCTCCATCCCAAAAACATCAGACAGAATCAAAATCTGTTAACATTTAATTATATATACATGTACATGTGTACACAATTATTTATTTAAAAAATATGTCATGTTTCGATATATATAATAATAGATAAAAAAAAAAATTACATCATCATGTTCACTTAAAAAACACTAACATGTGTCAACATATCATCTTGATGGTGAGAACCATCTTGATTATGTGATTGATGGTGAGACCCATCTTGATTATTTGAACTGGAGGCTTCGGTTGTGATAATAACATCTTCCTTCATCAAGAGTGAGAACTGCAAATGGTGTTAACATATAATGATACATTTTTATTAGATTAATGTATACAAATAAATGTATGTATATATGTATTTATTACAAATTGTACATGTGTTAAAATAATCACCCTAACCATTAACACATACCATTCCCATGCCCTCTTACTCATGAATAATTAGGTCCTGCCAACCATTGCGACAATTCTTTTCATATGTTTTGAGATCTTCAACACTCATGTTGTCTATCTCTTCATCTATATGATACACAAAATTAGCACGTGCATTGTCTCATTCTATTTTTCGATTCATACAAACATCAACTCCACCCAGTGCACTATGAACATTGTTAATGATGGAAACCCTTGCTTCTCAACTAATTTGAGAAATGACATCCATCTCTGACCGCAAATTTTTGACATGAATAGGTCGACTAACCAATGGTGGCTTAGGGCGAGACAACTCAGCATCCCACTTAGCGCCCCTACGGTCACACAATCGACCTTTCCTAGGACCAAAAAATTTAGAGGGAAGGTCATTATAACTGGGTTTCATTCCCAAAAATAATTTTGCATAAAATAATTTTACAAAATAAAGCGTAACCTCGTCCTTCCATGGATTCTTCCATAGGCAGCAAGGTGCCTATCATACAAATGGCCAGCTATATCAGGGTGCTTGAAATATTTCACCTTTAGCATCTTTATTTTCAGCCCTTCTTTGAAATTAAACATAGACTTGGCCATTTTTGTTGTAACTCCTTTTTTAACAACCTCCCATGTATCAACACCCATCAATGTTTCCTTTATTTTTCTCATCACTTCTACAAAAGTATCAGTGGTTGGCCCAAGCCTCAGGTACACATCTACTAGTTTGCCTAAAGAGTGAGTAACTATTTCCAAGCTTTCTTGACTCTCAACAGGGAGTTTCAAAGATACGAGATCTCTCTTCAATTTTGAATGAAGATGTTGACACATTTGTAAGGTGCATTGCTGCATGTTTGATTCCTGAGGTATATCGGAAATGTCAGATGGATAAGTCGTGGTTGGTGTACAACCTTATTCTTGAATAACACGTTCTGTCCTACCTCTTTTTCGAGCAACATTTCGAGTAAAATTTTCACCCTCTTCATCAATATATAAAATTTGTATATTAAAAAAACATGTAAACAAATTTGTACAAATTAAATGAAAATAATATTCAAATTGATGGTCACCTCAATATAGTTGGCTAGCATCTTGTCCACCCTGAGACTGTTGAGAACCAGAATGACCACTGATTGGTTGAGAACCAAGATGACCATCTATTGATTAGCTTTTGGGAGAATGCATATCACCACCCTCACATAATTGGCCACCACATATTGATGACCCTCCAAGGGAATGTGTACCACCACCAACCTCACGCGACGAGAGGGAAGCTTCATAAAAAAAATATGAATTTATAATCAATTCAAAAATACATTCATACATATAAATACAAGTACATATTCATTGATTAAATTTCATGAACCATGGCCATGCTCCATTGATGCAGTAGACACCCTTGTCCTCCTAACTCCTAAAAAATAAAAAATGAAACTTATTAAAAACTAATTTAACTCACAAAATTGATAAAAAAATCAATTCCATATGTTAGGTCCCTATATTACTGGTATAGTCCCTTATTTTTGTTAGTGCAACCCCCTTATTGTTATTGTTGCACCCCTGTAACCACAATATTGTTATTATTGTGCCCTTATATTATTATTATTAGGTCGGCTAGGATTATATTGTGGCCCCATGGACTCCTATATATAGAAGGAGGTTTTGTCATTTGTATTTTCAAAGAATTTTTCATATATGTAATGTAAAGAAGGTTTCCCCCTCGAAGTGGCTTATTTCTAAGGCGTTAATCTCTCTTTTCTTCTATTTTTGGAGCTGATTTCATAACATTTGGTATGAGAGGCTTTGGATTCTAGGGTTTTGCTGCTCCAAACAGGTCATCGTGGTATTTTCACTATAACTTGTTTTCTATGAAGGTTCAGACACTGAAATATTTATAGAACAAAGCTGAAATCCTAAGGACTGTCATGTAACAATTTCAGATCTTAGTTCTCAACATTTTCGGAGATATGATCTATGGAAGTTAGGGTTTTTTCAGGCTCCCAAATTTCACCTAAAATAGGTGATCGTGGCATTTTCGCTATAAATTCTTTTCTATGAAGGTTCAGAAGCTAAAATTTTTACAAAGCGAAGCTAAAATCTCGAGGAACGTCCTATATAAATTTCAGATCTTGTTTTGCAATATTTGCAGATATAGGATCTGTGGAAGTTACGGTTTTTTCAGGCTCCCGAATTTCATCTCAAAAAGGTGAATGTGGGAAAATTGTCATAACTCTCTCTCTGAGTGTCGGATTGGAACTATGTATGAGTGGCCGCAAGTACACGGACTATAGTTTCTTGTGTAGAAATTTCAGAGCTAAAGGAGGAAACAGTGACATGTGGCACGTCGTACAATTTCGTTCTACTAAACTAGTTCATAATTAGGTCATTATGGGAGATTGGGCATAACTTTTCCTTGAAGAATCCAAATCATTTCAGACCTGTGGCATTTGAAAGAAGATTTATAGGGCTACTACAGGGCCAAATTTAAGATATTTAGGATCTAAAATCACAAAGATAATTCAGTTTCAATATCGAGCTCCTCAAAATCAAGAAAAAGATATCAGCATTGGGTTCTAAAATGCCACCTAAAAATAATTCAACACCATTAAGCCTTAAGAAGGCTCAACTATGACTCGTGAAGAGGAAGAAGCACAACATGACATATAAAAATTACAAGAGAAAGTGCACCAAATCTATCTCTCGCAAAGAGCCAAAAAAAATGAAATGGAAGTTTTGAAGAAATGCGTGGAAGCTAAGATGGATGGTTTGATGAAAGTCATGGAAGCTAAGATGGATGGCATGTAAGCTAGAATGGAAGCTAAGATGGATGACATGGAAGTTAATATCGATGAAAAAATAAAACACAACATGGAAGACATGAATAATTATTTAAATCAGGCATGGAAGGTTTGATGACAAGGTTAGTACAAGAAATGATTCCTAATGGCAGAAAGATAGTAGAGGAAACTCATTATGAGAAAAAAATAAATGTTAATTGTGATTTCATAAATTATAATGTTAGATTGAAGAACCACCATATTCCAAATATGGATATGAGGAAGTTTGATGGCAAGGATCTCGTAACATGGATACTACATATAGAGCAATATTTTGATCTCAATAATGTGCAAAACACAAAAAATATACGCACTGCAACTTTACTTTTAGATCAAAATACATTTGTATGGTATCGATGGATTTAATCCCGTAAAAAAATTTTCACTTGGTCAAATTTTACAGAGGAAATGATAGCACATTATGAGGATTCAAAAAGCAACACCTTCTTTAGCCAATTGATAAATCTCAAACAAAAGGGTTCAGTGGTGGAGCGCATTGAGGACTTCCAAAAATTGAATATAAAGGTAACTGATATTCAAGAGGAACACAAGATTGATGTCTTTATAGGGACTTTAAAGGATAACATCCAACATGAAGTTCGTGTTTGGGAACCTGATTCATTGGAGAAGGCATTTAGGTTGGCAAGAAAAATTGAATGTAAAAATATGGCGACAATGAATCCTACCACTCACATCTATAAAGATGGAAGTGTTGCTACTCCTAGACTTCCACAACCTACAAGGTTGACACCACAAAAATTGGAAGAAAAAAGAGCAAAAGGGCTTTGCTACAGTTGTGATATAAAATACACTAAAGGTCATAAGTGTGTTGAGAAGAAATTATTTTTCATAGATTGTGAAGAGGAGGAAGAAAATGAACAAGAAATTTCAAAAGAAGAGGATATACACCAGGAACCAACCCTAGAAGAAGAAGAAATGACTCTGGCCATATCATGTAATGCATTGGCAAGAATTAACACTCCTCAAACTCTCAAGATAGAAGTACATATCAAGAAGAAAAAGGTAATAACGTTGATTGATTCAGGTAGTACCCATATTTTTATTCATTGTAAGGTAGCTAAGGAATTGAATTTTTTCCCATACCCAACACCAGAATGTCAAGTGATGGTTGTAAATAGAGGAACTATAAATTGCTCTGGAAAATGCCATAATATCAAGCTAACCATGGGGGAATATGTATTGAATATTACAATGCTTTCCATTCCAATGGGAGGTGTTGATGTTGTACTAGGAGTACAATTGTTACAATCTTTGGGGATAGTAGCTTTTAATTTTCAAGAACTTTTCTTGAAAATTTATTCGGAAGGAAAGGAAATCGTTTTATGGGGTATCACAAGGATGCTATGAAATATAATAAGCTCTAATGTCATGAAAAATCTTCTGAATAAAGAACAATGAGTTGTAATTTCACAATTATGCTCGCTATAAGTTCCAACATCAAAATCATATATTTCTCCAGATCTCCAAAAAGTCTCGGACAATCATTCCAAGGTGTTTGAAACTCCCAAAGGATTCCCACCTATTCGTGATCATGATCATGCTATTCATTTGATTCCATGAAGTGTTCCTCCAATCATCAGGCCTTACATATATCCTTATATCCAAAAGACGGAAATTGAACGTATGATTGCAGAAATGTTAGAGGCTGGTATAATTCAACCTGTCAAATTTCTTTCTCTACTCTAGTAATATTGGTGCAGAAGAAGGATGGATCATGGCGCATGTGTCTAGATTATAGGGAGCTCAATAAGCTCACTTTTAAAAAATCAATTTCCCATTCCTGTGATTGGTGAACTATTGGATGAATTACATGGAGAAATTTATTTTACCAAGTTGGATCTTCATTCAAGATATCATCAAATTAGAATGAAGACTAAAGATATTTCGAAAACAGCATTTCAAACTCATGAGGGTCATTATGAATTTTTGTTCATGCCTTCTGGCCTTGCCAATGCACCTTCTACATTTCAAGGGTTAATTAATTACATTTTTAAACCCTTACTTAGAAAATTTGTTCTAATATTTTTTGATGACATACTAATCTATTGCAGGTCTTGGAAGGATCATGTTCAACATGTTGACAGGGTGCTCAAACTATTGGAGGAGAAACAATTATATGCAAAAACATCCAAATGTTTCTTTGGAGTACAAGAGCTGGAATATTTGAGTCATATTGTATCTCACGAGGGTGTTAAAGTATACCCTAACAAAATTAAAGCCATTAAGGAATGGAAAGTCCCCACAACCATAAAGCAGTTGCATGGATTTATTGGGTTAATAGGGTATTATCACAGTTTTGTTAAGAATTATGGGAGAATAGTAACACCTCTAAAAAAATTATTGAAGAAAGATGCATTTTCATGGACTCCTAAAGCAACTAAGGCCTTTGAACATCTTAAAGAGCAAATGTGCCTATCACCAGTCTTAGCTACGCCAGACTTCAAAAAACCCTTGATTGTGGAATGTGATGCCTCAGGAAATGGAATTGGTGTTGTTTTAATGCAAGAAGGAAGACCCGTTTCTTTTGAAAGTCATCCAGTCAAAGGAAAGTATTTACAAAAAAGATATTTATCAGAAGGAAATGTTGGCAATACTACATGCACTAAAGAAATTATGACCTTACCTAATGGGAATACACTTCAAGGTAAAAATTGGTCATGATAGTCTTAAACAATTTTTGGAACAAAGACTATCTTCTGAAGAGTAGCAAAAATGCGTCACAAATATGTTGGGTTATGACTTTGAAATCATCTACAAAAAAGAGAAGCTAAATGTTGTTGCAGATGCACTCTCAAGAAAGGATGAAGAGGTGGAAGCATTGCTTTGTGCCATTTCTATTATCCAACTAGATTGGATAACTGAAGCAAGGGATGAATGGAAGAAGGATGAAGAACTGTGGACACTCATTCAAAAGTTGCAGCAATATCCTAGTACCTCTGATACATTTAGTTGGAAAAATGATTCTTTATGGTACAAATATCATTTATATATTTGCAAGAATTCCCAACTAAAACAAAAGATTCTTTTGGAATTGCACACTTCTCCTTTAGGAGGACACTTGGGATTTTTAAAAACTTACCACAGGGTGAAGAAAGACTTTTTTTGAGATGGCCTTAAATCTGATATTCAAAATTTTGTGGTGGAATTTTCGGTTTTCCAGCAAAATAAAGTTGAGACAATTAAGACCCCGAGTCTTCTATGACCTTTATTCATTCCAAGTCAACATTGAGAGGAGATTTCAATGGATTTTATCACAGGTTTACCTAAGTCCGAAGGAAAGAGTGTCATCATGGTGGTAGTTGATATACTTACCAAGTACGAACACTTTTGTGTATTATCTCATCCATTTAAATCAAGTACAGTTGCTACTGCATTTATGGAAACAATTCAAAAGCTACATGGAAACCCAAAGATTATTGTAAGTGACAGAGATCCCATTTTTACTGGAAATTTTTGGACGAAATTATTTTCTTGTTTGGGTACTCAACTAGCTCATAGCTCATCTTATCATCCTCAATCTGATGGTCAAACTGAGATAGGTAATAAATTTTTGGAAGGATATCTTTGTTGTTTTGTATATGATAAGCAAGCACAATGGGTCAAGTGGTTACCTCTCGTTGAATGGTGGTATAACATTTCCTTCCATACTGTAGCAAAAATGATCCCATTTATGCCACTTTATGGATATCATCCGCCGTCCATCACATCTTCTTTAAGAAAAAAATATAAGGTTCAAGCAATGGAAGATCACATCGAGCATCGACAAGAAGTACTCCAACTCTTAAAGGATAACCTAAATTTGGCACAAAATCAAATGAAACAACAGGCAAATCAACATCGCAGCGAGAGAAGTTTGATGTAGGAGACTAGGTATTATTACGGCTACAACCATACAAACAAATGTCCCTCAAGTAAGTTAAGAAGGATAATAAATTATCTCCAAAGTACTATGGTCCTTACAAGGTGTTGCAAAATATTGGTACTATGGCATACAAATTGGATCTTCCTGCTTCTTCACGAGTGCATCCAGTTTTCCATGTTTCATGCTTAAAGAAGGTTATAAAGGACAAAATTCCAGTTCAAACAATATTTCCAGAGCTTGATGAGGAAGGAAAAATCATATTGGAACCTGAAGCAGTCGCAGAAACAATAACGCAATAGCTACGAAATCGATCAATTTCAGAGTATCTCATAAAATGGAAGAACTTACCCACTAAAGATTCTACTTGGGAGGATGAGAATTTTATACATAAGCACCTCAAGCTACTCAAGCATTGAGGACAACACTTTTTTGAAGGAGATGGGCATGTTAGGTCCTTATATTACTAGTATAGTCTCTTATTGTTGTTAGTGTAACCCCCTTATTGTTATTGTTGTACCCGTTTAACCCGAATATTGTTATTATTTTACCCTTAAATTATTATTGTTAGGTTGGCTAGGATTATATTGTGGCCCCATGGACTCATATATATAGGAGGAGGTTTTTTCATTTGTATCATCCAATAATTGTTCATTTATGTAATGTATAGGAGCTTTCCCCTTCGAAGTGGCTTATTTCTAAGGCAATGATCTATCTTTTCTTCTATTTTTGGAGTTGGTTTCATAACACCATATGTACACACATGTATGTATGGAGATAATATTATATTCAAATACCATGAACATCCCTCGATCCATGATCCCCCTCTCTCATAGAGGCATGGGATTCTATTGATCTTCGCCTTTCATCCTCCATGATATATATATATATGGATATATCTATAGTAGAAATTTACAATTATTTTTAAATTACTATTTAAAATAAATTCAAAATATTTCAAAAAATTAATGTAATTTAGTGTACACAAATTATGTAAAACACAACTTTTAAAGCACTAATTGATGTGTGAAACTCAATTTAAACAAAAATTTGTTGAAGTCCTCATATTTTAATTTTATAAAAATGTGAAGTTCCCCAAGTTGCGCTTTAAATGGTGGCATCACACTTGGTATATAATTGAGAAAAACACATGGTCATTAAAAATGACGCATTTATAAGTAAAAAACACACACATATCAAAGATATGTTACAATGTCCATCAATAAATTTTGAAGGAGAGCATCTCAACACTAATTCATCTTTAAGAGATGAATCTTGAATTGGCATTGCCCCATATATACTAATTCATATATTAACTCATCTTTGATAGATGAATCTTGAATTTTCATTGCCCTACACAATAGATCACCAAACATCTTATTAACATTTTCACAATGTCTTATACTAAAAAATTGAAATTGGCTAACAATATAGTTTTCTTTTCCATACAGTTGTTTTAGCCTCTCCTTCTTAACTTGGTACACGTCTTTCATCTAGTTGCACACAAGTTCAGAATTAGTGAAAACTAGAATTCCATTTGATTTATACTCCCTATTTGTTCCCAAGCCTTCTATCAATGCAATATAATATGCCTCGTTTGTTGTTCTTCCCGGTATATTCATTTTCCTTTGGAGGACCTTGTTAGTCGCAATATTGCAAAGCACATATGTAATCATTGCTTTCCCTAGATTGGGATAGCAAGAAACTTCTATGCATAATGTTGATTTTTCAACCATATTTAGTGGGTTTTTTTATCCCTGAAAAAAAAATTCAATAAAATATATGAAATTAACATGTATTGCAAATGCATGGGAGAAATGACATGTGCATGGTTTGCAAGTTTTCCTTAAAGTTTATGGGAGAAATCAGATTTAGAAATGACATGCCTTAAAGTTTTACTTGCCTAGAGTTTAAGGGAGAAATGGCAGGTACATGGTTTGCCTTAAAGTTTGCCTCATAGTTTATGGGAGAAATGACAGAGAAATGACATGCTTTAAAGTTTTCCTTACATTTTATGGCAGAAATGACACATGTATGGGATAAATGACCCATGTACATGGTTTACCTTAAATTTTATGGGGAAAATGACATAGAAATGACATGTACATGGTTCCAAAAACACTATAAAATGCTAGAAATGACATGTACATGGGAGAAATGGCATGTATGTACATAAAATCACCTTCTCATTTTTACCTATGTTGTTCTTCCCGGTATTCATTTTCCCTAAATTTTTCCTTGAGTTTATGGGAGAAAGCCTTGATTTTGTGGGAGAAATGACACATGTACATGGTTACATTTGTACCTTCGTTTTTATTCCCGGTATATTCATTTTCCTCCTTGATTTTATGGGAGAAATCCTTGATTTTGTGAGAGAAATGACACATGTACATGGTTTTCCTTAAATTTTGCCTTAAATTTTATTCATTTTCCTTAAAGTTTGCCTTGAGTTTATGGGAGAAAGCCTTGAGTTTGTGGGAGAAATGACACATGAACATGGTTTTCCTTCAAGTTTTCCTTAAATTTTATGGGAGAAATGACATAGAACTGACATGTACATGGTTATCCTTAAATTTTGCCTTGCGTTTATAGGAGAAACGGGAGAAATGACATGTATATACATGGTTTTCCTTAAATTTTTCCTTAAATTTTATGGGATAAATGACATAGAAATGACATGTACATGGTTCCAAAAACACTATAAAATGCCTTAAAGTTTATAGGAGAAATGGATATTATAATGAAGAACTTCTATTGAGATCTGTTCCAGAGAAGACTGTAGGGGCATTTACTGAATATGTCAACTTTGAGAAAGGATGAGATCCAAAGGCTACTTGGCTTGTTACAAACTATGCCTTTAGAACTTGTAGAAGTCAACACTCAACAGACAAACTCAAATCCTATGGAACTTCATCCACTTTAGGTTCAGTTTTTAGGCCTTAAATTTTGCCTTGAATTAATGGGAAAAAGCCTTGAGTTTGTGGGAGAAATGACATGTGCATGGTTTGCCTTAAATTTTTCCGTAAAGTTTATGGGAGAAATCACATCTCGAAATGACATGAAAGTTTTCCTTGCCTAGAGTTTAAAGGAGAAATGAAATGTACATGTTTTTCCTTAAAGTTTGCCTTATAGTTTATGGGAGAAATGACATCAAGCCTTATAGTTTATGGGAGAAATGACATAGAAATGGCATGCCTTAAAGTTTGCTTAAAAGTTTATGGGAGAAATGACACATGTATGGGATAAATTACACATGTACATGGCTTTTAGTAAAGTTTTCCTTAAAGTGTGTGGGAGAAATTACATGTACATAGTTTGAAAAATTATTTTATGCACTTACTAAAATTTATGGGAGAAATGGGAGAAATGACATGTATGTACATGGTTTTCTTAAAGTTTGCCTTAAATTTTATGGGAGAAATGACATAGAAATGACATGTACAGGTTCCAAAAGCACTAGCAAATGCCTTAAAGATTATGGGAGAAATAGCATGTACGGAAATGGATATTACAATGAAGAACTTCTATTTAGATCTGTTCCAGAGATTTACTGTAGGGGAATTTACTAGATATGTCACCTTTGAGAAAGGATGAGATCCAAAAGCTACCTGGCCCTTTACAGACTCCACCTTTAGAACTTATAGAAGTTAACACTCAACAGACATACTCAAATCCTATGGAATTTTAGCCACTTTAGGTTCAGTTTTAGTACTTAAATTTTGTCTTGAATTAATGGGAAAAAGATTTGAGTTTGTGGGAGAAATGACATGTGCATGGTTTGCCTTAAATTTTATGGTAGAAATCACATCTATAAATGACATGCCGTAAAATTTTCCTTGCCTAGAGTTTAATTGAGAAATTACATGTACATGGTTTGCCTTAAATTTTCCCTTATAGTTTATGGGAGAAATGGCATTTCCTTATAGTTTATGGGAGAAATGACATAGAAATGACAAAGAAATGACATAAAAATTACATGTTTTAAAGTTTGCCTAAAATTTTATGGGATAAATGACACATGTACATGGTTTTCCTTAAATTTTGCCTTAAAGTGGCAGTGGTTTGCACTTACTAAAACAACTAGTGGTATTGGTTGATGAAGTTATGTCAAAATTCACACCTTGATGAGTTTGTTGGAGAAACGACATATACATGGTTTGCAAAATGATTTTATGCACTTACTAAAACAACTAGTGGTACTAGTGGTTGATGAAGTTATCTCAAAATTCACACCTTGATGATTTTGTGGGAGAAATGACATCTACATGGTTTGAAAAATTATTTTATGCACTTACTAAAACAACTAGTGTTAGTGGTTGATGAAGTTATTTCAAAAGTCACACCTTGATGAGTTTGTGGGAGAAATGACATGTACATGGCTTGCCTTAAAGTTTAGTTTGCCTTAAATTTGATTGGAGAAATCACATCTAGAAACCTTTACTTTGACATATATAAATAGCCTAAGAACATTAAAAAAAGAATTTTCAACCTTCATTAGTTATGTCCTTAATAAGATGTATGATTTAGCTCCTAACAGATTGTCTAATAATTTATAATAATCTCATTTTTGGCTTGTTAATATCATTCATCCTTGATATGTACAAGAATTTTACAACTTGAACATCAACCTACACTATCATCATATCACTGTACTTAATCTAGATTAGTAATATCCATTACATCATAAAACACTCCAATTTTAGCATTTTACAAGATTAGAAGCATCATGGAAGGTGTAAATTTCGGTACATTAATAAAAAATAATTCTAGCATCAACTTAAAGCTATAGTAGCATTATGGTAAGAATCCAAGGGTCTTCATTACTTGAATAAACCATTTCTATCAATAATTCCTATTAACCTCATGCCTCCAAATGCATAAAATGATAAACAACTAGTGGTAGTGGTTGATGAAGTTATGTTAAAAGTCACACATATAGCTCTACTCTACATATAGGTATCATGCTTGATCAACCTTACCAATACTTATGTAACTTATCACCATTACTAATCTGATGTCCTTTTTGTAGTATCACAAAATTGGTAAATAAAATTAAATAAATTTATCAAGATATATATATCTCACACATTTTATTAAATTTTAAATCAATAAAAATAAGAAAATTAGAATCCTAGACAAATCTTATTCAACCCTAGTATGCATATATCCACTCTAGATGTATGAAGGTTTGGTAAAAATTTCTTGAGTCCCTAAGTGGCATAAAATTTCTCCTATGAAAGAGTCATTAGTTAAATCTTGGCGCCATAATGTTGTGACTCAGTTGGAAGATTAATTATGAACAACTTATTCTTCCCTTTGCACCTAAGGTGTATATAAAGGAGTATTTGATTGAACTTCTGAGTTTTATTGGAGTAAATGTGCGAGTAGCAGCTGTATTTTCCCTTCAAATTTTACAAAAGTAAATATGGATTGCCGATTAAGGCTAAAAATATAATGGACATAGTGAGATCACTAAAAATCCTAAAAGAACAAATGCTGAAAAAAATTATACACTAAAGTGACTAAAGTGGGTGTAGAATCAATTAAAGAAAGATCAAAGTGGTTACTTTCTTCCCTAAAATATGATCAACAAAATACATTATTAAATTCAAGCATGAACCATTAGAGATCATTCAAACTTCCAAATAGTTGGGATTTTATTTCAGCCAAAAGTTCAGGTAGGAGAAATGTTTGGAGAGGCTCCAAGGAGGATGAAAGGTGGTATTAGTTCTACAAAAAAAGTGTCTATCAACACATATATGTTACTAGAAAATTATCAAATTGATATCCTTCAAACCTTCAATGCTAGTTATACTCTATAGCAGTGAAATATGGGAACCAAGCATGTCAAACTTTCAAAGAGCATATGAGGAAAAATAGAGAAGTTACAAAAAAAAATCCTTTATGTCCTATGAAATAAATGTGGCAGAAACATTCCCATGGGGTGTAGCTCAATTGGTTATCGCCTTGTTCTGAAGTCATATGTAAAGAAAGAGATTCAATCACTAGTAAAAAATGATGAAATTAATTACTAGGTGACTAAAATTGTTAGTCACTGCAATTATTTCAAGTGAATTACTATTAAATTTGAGCAATTTTATGTGACCGAACTAAAAATGACTAACTTAAATGACTAATTTAGTCTTGGAATAAAATATACGACTAGATAATAAGTGACTAAACTAAAAGTGACTAACTTAAACGATTAATTTAGGCCTGGGATAAAATATATGACTAGATAATAAGTGACTAAAGTAAAAGCGACTAACTTAAATGACTAATTTATTCTAGGATTAAAATATATGACTAGGTAATAAGTGAAAAAATAAATAATGATTAATGTGAATGACTATTATAGTCCAAGAATAGAAATATGGAAAAATAACAAGTAAAACAAGTATATGATTTAGTCATTTATGTCAGTAATTTTTAATGGTGTATGTCCATATATAACATAAAAAAATGGTTGCAGATAATTTGATGAAAGACTCAAAAAAAATTCTATGGTGATGAGACATCCTTATAAGTATTTTAGGAAATAATAAGTTTAAGAAGCTCGAAACAACTCTTAGAGTCATGTTCAATGAGTGACCATAAACTTAGGGGTGTTATAGTGGCTAATAATCATAGTTTATGGTGGATGATAGTCACCATAAATAACATTTGTCGTTTAGGTCATTTTCTTGGTGGAAAATGTTGGTGAATCACTATATTATATCATGGTACCATATATTTCTTTTTTAAAGGAAAAAATCTTTTGAACATGAATTAAGTTGCATCTCGTGTAAATTTTTAATGTTGTGATGTTATGAATGGTTTTCACATTATCTGTATCATATATTTGTAATCACTTCTTTCAATTTTACTTTAAGAAATAAAGGCAGAGGTGCAAGACCTTTCTATAAGAAGGAATTGCACTAACTCCTGATCTCCTCATATCATGCTTTTAAACATTAGCCCATAAATCAAACGCATGCCCTAATTTCTCTAGTCTGGAAGCCCCTGGATGAATATGATAATGAAATCCTCCCACCCACTAGTTCTAACCCAACTATTGAATGTCTTTGGTTGGCATGTGTAAATGCCTTTAATTGATCCATGGATATGTATGAAACCTAAGAAATGATACAAAAACCCAAATTAACACGAGGTATAGAAAATTCAACCTTACAACTCTCTCATCCAATATTAAATACTTCACTAATTATTTAAGGGGTAATCTACTTAACTGTATATTAAATATTAAAAACACTCATATTAACACAAGAAAATAATAATAGTATTTAATATAAAGTTATAATATAGCTAGATGTTAAATTGGCATGTGAGACCCCCTTGTTCATGGGACAATGGTTGCCCTTCATGAAATTATTTAACTATTTAATCCATCGAGGTATACATACCTTCATTTCCCTTGGATTCAAACCTGTGAAATTTAAAGGGGAAATACTTTATAACACAATTCTAACAAGTAAATACAAACTTAATTTGTATATGTATAAAATTTAGTCTAAGAGTTGCATGAAATGTTTAATTTTGTAAGAAAGAAAGGGAACTCCTGAAGGGTTGATCACAATAGGCATCTATGGTCGATTACGATTATCAGAGGTATGTTATTTTCATTTTCCCAATACACAACTTTCACACATTTTTATTATTGTTAAAGGTATGTTAGGTTGGTTTACTGGTTCAACATCATGCACATTTGGTTCTGTTCATTAAAGGCATGTTAGTTCAATGACAAAACCAATAGTTTGTCAAGTTGGTCAACTTAGCGAGTTGTGTGTCATGTCAATCGTCTCAATGAGCAACATGTCATATTGATTAGTTTATTTACTGACATGCAAATTCCATTGTCATTGTTAGTGATGTGATAGGTTGGTTATTAACATCTATTTTTTTTTACACTATCTTGGAGATTAACCCTATCAACATGCATGTTTAACTACAATTGCGAGAGGTATGTTAGGTTGGTCAACCCCATCAACAACATTTATGTTCAGTTACGAATGTTGAGGCATACCACATTGGTCACCAAATTACCAACATGTACCTTTTGGTTATCACTAGTAGAAGCATGTTAGTTTGGTCAACTTGATAAACTACATGTATGGTTGGTTACACATATTAAAGCCTCATTTGATTGTTCGATGCAATATATAGTGTGTAAGTCTTGTTACCATTATTGAAGGCATGTTTTTTTGGTTAACTTAGTTAAGATCACATACATTCAATACAATTGTTAGATGCATCAAAGGATACTCAACCCATTTAAAGTAATGCATAACATTGATGGGGGCTTGCTTATTGCTTGGTGGGTGAAAATTGTCTATTATTATTCCCCCGCATTGCCATGTGACATGTTCACCCCTCATGGGCCAAATTGCCTTCTTAAGGGGGTTGTTTATTTAAGATAGGGTCAGGTCAAAGTCTAGAGTGACTTTAGTAGAATAAATACCACTTAGTTGTAACTGTTGAGTTGAAGTGGTGCTTTCATAAATTTGAAGATGCTTCTATCACTTTGTAATGTCTAAAATCAATTAATTTCCACTTTCTTGTGTTCATCAAAAAAATTTCAATAAAAAAAACAAATGTATGTCAAAGCAAGTTAAATAGCCCAATGCTCATTGACCCACACCACCAACGTTCCTAGATTGATCTCCTTGCTTGCATTTGTTGGGGTTCAACCTCATCCCTCCTAACATAAGTCATTTACTCCATCGTTACATACACATGCATATTTCTAAAAAACATGGCAAAATTGACCATTGTTATGCCTTAGAAAATAATTTCAAAAACATTGTTACAATTTCACCACAACATATACATATGTGCAATTTGTATCAATATTTCCTAAATTTTTTTCTAGTTCTCTTAATATAATATTCTAGCACCTTGACACCCCTTAACCCTATGAATATCCTTGTATTGATTTGATGACCCTCTCCATTTTACATTTTCCTCAAATTGATCTTGTAACACCCTCCATTAAAATCATTAACTACACTTACATATATTCAACTTAACAAAAATTAAAACAAAAAAAATACTATAATTATAATATTGTGTAGATGAAATATCTCAAAATATAATAATGATGATATATATTTATACCTACTTATCAATATCAACAATATATATACATATCTAAACTAATAATACATCAACAATATATCTACACATATAAACTAATTATATATATTTAAGCCTACAATGCTACAAATAAACCCACGGTCATTGCTTCATTGAGAACCTTCTCCCTACGAGAGTGGACCAACAAGGATTTCTCTAGTGACCCTCATTGTGAGGAAATCCAATCAACAAATGGCGAGAACTTCCAAACCTTGGCGGGAACCCTTCCCTCTCTCAAATTTCGCAAGAAGGTGAAAACAAATACATTATGAAGGATAGATTTATTTATTAGTCAAATTTTAAAACCCTCGCTGGTTCAAGGGTTTCGAATTTGAGCTCGGGCTTTCCATACAGATTCCGGGATCTATCCTGGGCAGTTGAGCCTAGCCTAGCCATGGGCAAGCATGGTAGGATTTAGATCCCTATCAGCTAAGCTGAGCCGAGCCATGGGCAAGCGTAGTAGGAGTTCATCAGATGACCTAGCTTCCTCAGAGGAAAAATGGCCATAGAATGAAGAATTGAGTCCCAATGAAGTAGAGGAATACCAGGAAGAGATCGAAGATGTAACTCGGCCTACGATAGACTACAACACAAAGACAATGAAGACAATCAGGTGGCCGATGCATCCAGCCTAGAGGATGATCAAGATGCTTCTAGAAGCGACGAGGCTGAAACCGATGATGATGTAATTCTATCAAACTCTATTTCTTTTGCAGTCCATTTATTTAATGAAATCGACATCTTGCTTACAGCTTTCTGGTTGGAATATCAAATCTAGGCTCAGCAAAAGTTACTTATATATCGCCTAGGTAAGGCCAGCATTATTGATATATCACTCAAGGTTGTGCTACACCTTGATATAAGCTTGCCCGAGCGATAAATAAAGAAGAGAGTGATTTTTAGGATAAAAAAAATGCGCAAGCAATACCTTCGATAGGATTGATCGAAGTGGCTTCAACCCTTCATTCAAGTATGGTATAAAGCTTAGCTTATAGGTGGCACAAACGAATTTATTCATTCACATATCGAGAAAGATCGGAATGGGTTCTCTGCCATGCACTGCTTGAACCTGCTGAACGCCTTTGGGGCGGGGGGCTTGGCACCTAAAACCGGTTAAAAGCTCGATACTCCTGTTTCACATTTTTGCATGATCTTAGTGCATTTAGGTTTTAATCTTCAGCCTTTTGTTATTATAGCTGGATTCAGTTAATTTATAGCACTCCAATTTATAGCTTTCCCAATTTTTCTAGGTTTTAAATGATATGTTTTATTTTTAAATTTTTGTTAGTTTTCTGTGTGTACCCTTGCATTATAACAAGAAACAATTGAAATTAATATATGTCCTAAGACTTTGTATTCATGCTACTTTGAATCCCTAAATTCTATTGAAATTAATCTCTGTCTGAATACTTTGTATTCATGAAGATTGTGTAAGTCTATAATGGAAACACCCTTATTCGAGATTGACTATGAATCAAGCATTCTTGATCCTTAAAGCGAATGAAAGGAAAAAACACCTTATGATTTGAAACAATATTTGTTGTGGCTAGTTAGCAGAGGAGTTCAGAATGATGGTACTATATAACCTGGAAGTGACTTTTGCATAACGACAACTTTCTTCATGAACAAATTTGTATAACAATATATGAATTTTAAACATGATTATGACCTCTAGGAATAATATGTGGTCCTAGTAAGTCTAACCATATGTCATTATAGTAATAGTATGTGATAAGTAATTGGATAAATGATAAAAGTTCTCGGGGAAAATTCACTCTATGATGATTACGTTTACTAAAATCATGAATGCATGGTTATAGATTTTATACACTGAATAGAGGACAGGATTTTTTCATACATTTTGGCATTGTGTTTTACAAAGTAATTGAGATAGTTGTTTACAGCACATGAGATTTTGAAATTCCAGATCCACCCTTTCTTGATTGCATTTTACTGAACTTGACAGGATTACAATGAAATTTCATTAGCCTATCAACCATCTCATGTGAATGCCACATATGTATTCAAATATGGTGTTCGTTCAGTTTAGGTATGCTTAAGCATGCCTATTTTCCGAGTAGCATGCCTCTCTTTAAATGCATCTTGCTTTTGAATATACAACTTAGTGATTTATGTGTTATAACTGCATTTCTATAAAAATCTGGGAGGTGGCAGATCTTCAGCACGGGAAACAATTAGAAGAGTAGCAACTGGGGCTGTGGCAAAGAAAATACTTGAGCTAAAAGCTGGGACTCAGGTACGGTCATACTACTTTCAGTATTGCAATTTGCATAAATGTGTTGAGGCTTCACGTATACTTTTTTCTTCTCTAGATGAACTAGACATTTTTAATTTCTAGGAACATTATTTCTCTAATACCTTAAATATATATTTTTGATCTTTAAATTTCCAGAAAAGTGTGGAATACCTCATTTAATTGCATAAATTTCCAATTATTGAAATCAGTGCCATGAATTCTATGTCAAACTGTTTTCTCTATTGGTATCTATGTGAAAATGGCTACAAATAATCATTAAAGGAATTATGATAGGCACATGGTAAACAATATCATGTATGCATACTGATATTTCTAGGATGTAGGAATTTCCATTTTGTATTTATTCATAGGATCCAAGCAGAATAATTGTTTCAGGAATTGAAATTATGCCAAAGGATCTGAACTCATGAATTTTACCATGCCCAATTTTAGGCATGTGGCTTGGGCAATACTAAATATTAAGTTTTCTTTCATTGACACTTAAATTACAAAATTTAAAAATTAAGACATGTAAGTGCTCTAAATCTATCAGCTTCTATCCATCTTCTAGTTAACCAACAAAATAAGCAATGGAATATTAGTGGAAGTCATGAAAACTAATGAAAATGAATGTTATCAAAATGTCCTATTTGATAGTATGTGTTAAACTTTCTTTGAAACCACCATATTGGAAATTTACCACCTATTAGATTAAAAATCTACTGAATAAAGATACAACTGGGATGTTAAGTTATCCTAAAACCAACTATATAAGAAAACATATCAGATCTAGTTACTTGCTGGAATTATTAACTCAAAAAACTTTGGGATGTAAAGGGGTAGTGAATCAACTAGTAAAAGAGAAAACCAAACCTGGAGTTATTATGAAAAACTTTTGGATGTACAGGAGTATTCAATCAACTAGTAAAAGACCAAAGTCACTGAAAACCTCCTTCGACAAACTGTATGAGGCATCTTCAAATACCAGACTACACTAGCTCATAAATTTTCCCTATTAAGCAGCACTATCTACTCAATTCATAGACCACACACTTCACAGTCTATGCTGGAATTTTGAAAATATTTTGTTTTTTAAAATACAATAACCACACTAAATATGAATCTCCCTTTCCTTCAAAATTCTCCCATCTACAATGTGAATGAAAGGCATTCTATCAAGTAACAAGGATAAAAAAATTTCCCTATTAAGTAGCACTATCTACTCAATTCATAGACCACACACTTCACAGTCTATGCTGGAATTTTGCAAAGCTTTTGTTTTTGAAAATACAATAACCACACTAAATATGAATCTCCCTTTCCTTCAAAAGGCTCCCATCTACAATGTGAATGAAAGGCATTCTATCAAGTAACAAGGATAAAAAATTTAGAGTACATAACTTCTTGACGAGTACTAAAGTTGTGATTGCAACCATTGATTGATCAGTTGCAGTGAATAAGGGGACATATAATGCATGCGAACCCCTACCAAATAATACATCAAAAAATTTTAAACCGTATTGTCCAGGAAGCTTTATTTTTTAACCTATTGAATGTTTTAGAAAATGATCTTCAATGTTTGTATCTCCTTCTGGCCTTTTTGAATGGCTAGTGCTATTCCCAACCCTTGAAATTTGTTGCCACCACTTCCTTTTAGTAGCCATGGTGTCATTTTTTGTATCTGAAGCATTGTAAGCATGCTCACAGCTATTACTGCAACATTTTCCTGGTTTCAATATTCTCTGCAAGAAATACAATAAAATATTACCATTCAAGCCTCCTCAACAACTCTATACTAAAGATAGCAATAGCATGTTGAGATCCCCTTTATAATCCATGAAAAATCATGAAAATATTTTAGAAAAATGCTACAATAATGCTCTCAATCAACCAGTTCCATGATACAAGTCACCGAAAACATGATTATGGAGTTGTTTTTGCAAAAATCCTCCAAAAATGGCACTACAAAGTAAGTTTCCTCCTCCAAGTGGTTGACCATGTATCTACCTTCACGAACAATGAATGAATCCTCCTTAGAAGCATAAGTGACCTCCTCCAAAGTGGATTCCTTCTTCAAACCTTGAATGAATGCATAAACACCATGCAAAACTCCAATAAAGTGGCACTTGTGGCATCATGAGTAGAACTTTCCATCAAACTTCTCAGCTATCTATCAAACGAACTAGGTATGATGGAGGCATCTAGTAGAGGTATTGAGGGTGAAATCTAGTAGAGGTGTAACTCCTTCAAGGCATTGGCAATATTGTAGTGTTGCAATTTAGAATTAAAGGTTTAGTTGTTGACACATTTAAGCCTTGTGGCTTGGTTCCAAATTTCCATAATGTATGTTATAATTGCAATCCATGTATATTAGAGCATAGTTTAGGACAAGCCCAAGCAAGAAGAGAATGCAATACAACTGAGAAGTGAAATATCCTACCTTGAAGACATGACTCATTAGGTATGTAGTTGAAATGATAGATAGCACGGGAGATCTTCTTCCTCTGAGATCCTTACATTGAAAATGAATTTTTTTATTAAACATTGAGGTTTCATAGTGACATGATTTTTCATAGGAGTCTATCAATTATTTGTATGTCAGAATAAGAGGTAGCTTGAAATTTTTAACATGAATTGAGTTCATCAAAATCTAGCCTAATCAAACAAGACACCTAGTATTGACTTGATTCTTATACTCTAAAAAACAAGGAGTATTGTTGTAGTACCACTATAAGAATGAAATTCTAAACTTGCCCATAGTCCTAAAGCAGTCATTCATACCTCCTTAAGGACAAAGTGGATTGTTCATTTTGTATGTCTGTCACTTCAAGTGGGTATGCTCTGAAATATTTCGACCTTTGGAGAAGTAATAGTCCTATTTTGGTGTGGTATTCGTTGGATACATGAAGGTGTATTAAAGACTCTAAGGGCTCAGTCTACAAGAATTTATTGACAACTATTTGACAGCTGGCTATATGAGTCATAACAATACATCGATGAGACTTCATGCCTGTCGAAGTTTCAAGAATGACTTCAACTCATGTTGATCCAAGTTTCAAAGATTGCACGCCATTATTATCTGAGTTTTAATGGAATATTACAAATCTAGGTACAAAGGTTCTTCTATCCAAGTTTGAGGATTTATTTAATCACTCTCTTCTGCCCTAGAACAAAACGACATGTCTTGTTGATTGTTCACTTGAAAAAACCTCAATACAGACCGAGATTTATCTAGACTAAATTCTCTTAAATTTGATTTGAAGTTCTGAACCAAATTACAGTTTGTTTTTGTTTAAGGTTCTCATAAGGAAATTGTTGGAAAGTTGTGGCCTCTCCTCTACTCTTTGAACAAGACTATTGAACATAAGTATGATAAATATTTGTTATCAGAACTAGGGCCTAAATAACAAAAGTGTCATTGGCGTAACTCACTTAATTTTCATGCATGCATAGTTTACTGTTTGAAAGGCTAGTTGTCTAAGTAGACATCTGATGTAGAATGAGTTCAAAATTACAAGAAAACTTCTCTAGTACAAGGGTTTACAACAGAAGTCTTCATCAAGACTCAATTCCCAGTAGGACCATCTCAAATATTAGCTCTCTAAGGACTTGAATTGTGAGCAGTAACCTATGGTGACATATCCAAAAAAAATTCTTCATAATGACAAGGCAGACAACGTACATATTTAGGAAATAAAAGGTACATCAACTTAGTTTGATTTTTGTCTTTTCTCATTTTAAGGAATTTTCATCAGTTGAAGTAAGTGTGTTGTCACCTACAAAATTAAAACCTTAATTATCTTCAATTTCTTCATTGGATGGTAGAATGAATTTATTACAACAGTTGAGATAGTGTAAGGTTTGGTACAGGTTAGATTAGCAGCATCCAATTCACAGATCCTTTCAAGAATAGAAGTTTCACATTTCTTCACATTACAGGACATTATTCCTATAAAAGCTAGAAAATATAAGATATTGAACAACGTTGAAAACCCATCATGACCGTCATGATCTAGTCAAGGAACTATCCTTCATAATTTGTAGGATGTCTCAAGTAGATCATTTGATTCTAAAAAGTGCAACATGAAAAGTCGTGATAACAGCACCTTCAAGCATCATGGGTACTATTACAATACGAGAATGAATATTGTGTAAGTCTATAATGGAAACACACTTATTCGAGATTGACTATGAATCAAGAATTATTCATCCTTAAAGAAAATGACAGGCAGAAACACCTTATGATTTGAAACAATATTTGTTGTGGCTAATTTGCAGAGGAGTTCAGAATGATGGTACTATATAACCTGGAGGTGACATTTTCATAATGAAATATTTCTCCATGAACAAAGTTGTATAAAAATATATGAATTGTAAACATTATTATGACCTCCAAGAATAATATGTGGTCCTGGTAAGTCTAACCATATGTCATTATAGTAATAGTATGTGATAAGTAATTGGATAAATCATAACATTTCTCGAGGAAAATTCACTCTATGATGATTACATCTACTAAAATCATGAATGCTTGGTTACAGAGTTTATACTCTGAATAGAGAACAAGATTGTATCATACATTTTGGCATTGTGTTTTACAAAGTAATTGAGATGGTTGTTTACAACACACAAGCTTTTGAAATTCCAAATCCACTCTTTCTTGATTGCATTTTACTGAACCTGATAGGATTACAATGAAATTTCATTAACCTATCAACCATCTCATGCTGATGCCACATATGTCTTCAAATATGGTGTTGGTTCAGTTCAGGTATTCTTAAGCATGCCTATTTTCCAAGTAGTATGCCTCTCTTTAAATGCTTCTTGCTTTTGAATATACAACTTAGTGATTTATGTGTTATAATTGAATTTCTATAAAATTCTGGGAGGTGGCAGATCTTCAGCACGGGAAACAATTGGAAGAGTAGCATCTGGGATTGTGGCAAAGAAGATATTTGTGCGAAAAGCTGGGACTCAGGTACGGTCATACTACTTTCAGTATTTCAATTTGCATAAATGTGTTGAGGCTTCACGTATACTTTTTTCTTCTCTAAATGAACTAGACATTTTTAATTTCTAGGAAAATTATTTCCCTAATACCTTAAATATATATTGTTGATCTTTAAATTTCAAGAAAATAATATAGCGTGGAATACCTCATTTAATTGCAGAAATTTCCAATTATTGAACGCAGTGTCGTGAATGCTATGTCAAATTGTTTTCTCTGTTGGTATCTATGTGAAAATGGCTACAGATAATCATTAAAGGACTCATGATAGGCACGTGGTAAACAATATCATGTATTCATACTGATATTGCTAAGATGTAGGAATTTCCATTTTCTATTTATTCATAGGATCCAAGCAGAATAATTGTTTCAAGAATTGAAATTATGCCAAAGGATCTGAACTCATGAATTTTACCATGTCTAATTTTAGGCATGTGGCTTGGGAAATACTAAATATTAATTTGGCTTTCATTAACACTTAAATTACAAAATTTAAAAATTAAGACATGTAACTGCTCTAAATCCATCAGCTTCTAGCCATCCTCTAGTTAACCAGCAAAATGAGAAATGGAATATTAGTGGAAGCCATGAAAACTAATGAAAATGCATGTTATCAAAATGTCCTATTTGATAGTATGTGTTAAAATTTCTTTGAAACCACCATCGTGGCAATTTACCACCTATCAGATTACAAATCTACTAAATAAAGATACAATTGGGATGTTAAGTTATCCTAAAACCAATTATCTAAGCAAACAGATCAGATCTAGTTACTTGCTAGAATTATTAACTCAAAAAACTTTGGGATGTAAAGGGGTAGTCAATCAACTAGTAAAAGAGAAAACCAAACCTGGAGTGATTATGCAAAACTTTTGGATGTACAGGAGTATTCAATCAACTAGTAAAAGACAAAAGTCACTGACAACCTCCTTTGACACACTGTATGAGGCATCTTCAAATACCAGACTACACTAGCTCATAAATTTTCCCTATTAAGTAGCACTATCTACTCAATTCATATACCACACACTTCACAGTCTGTGCTGGAATTTTGCAAAGCTTTCGTTTTTGAAAATACAATAACCACACTAAATATGAATCTCCCTTTCCTTCAAAAGGCTTCCATCTACAATGTGAATAAAAGGCATTCTACCAAGTAACAAGGATAACAAATTTAGAGTACATAACTTCTTGACGAGTACTAAGGTTGTGATTGCAACCATTGATTGATCAGTTGCAGTGAATAAGGGGACATCTAATGCATGCCAATGCCTACCAAATAATACATCAAAATTTTTTAAACTGTATTGTCCAGGAAGCTTGATTTTTTAATCTATTGAACATTTTGGAAAATGATCTTCAATGTTTGTATCTCCTTCTTTCCTTTCTGAATGGCTAGTGCTATTCCCAACCCTTGAATTTTTGTTGCCACCACTTCCTTTTAGCAACCATAGTGTCATTTTTTGTAACTGAAGCACTATAAGCATGCTCACAGCTATTACTACAACATTTTCCTAGTTTCAATATTCTCTGCAATGAATACAATAAAATATTACCATTCAAGCCTCCTCAACAACTCTATACTGAAGATAGCAATAGCATGTTGAGATCCCCTTTCTACTCCACGAAAAATCATGAAAATATTTTAGAAAAGGGCTACAATAATGCTCTCAATCAACCAGTTCCATGATACAAGTCACCGATAACATGATTATGGAGTTTTTTTTGCAAAAATCCTCCAAAAATGGCACTACAAAGTAAGGTTCCTCCTCCAAGTGGTTGACCATGTATCTACCTTCACGAACAATGAATGAATCCTCCTTAGAAGCATGTGTGGCCTCCTCCAAAGTGGATTCCTTCTTCAAACCTTGAATGAATGCACAAACACCATGCAAAACTCCAATAAAGTGGCACTTGTGGCATCATGAGTAGAAATTTCTATCAAACTACTCAGCTATCTATCAAACGAACTAGGTATGATGGAGGCATCTAGTAGAGGTATTGAGGGTGAAATCTAGTAGAGGTGTAACTCCTTCAAGGCATTGGCAATAGTGTATCATTACTATTTAGCATTAAAGGCTTAGCTATTGACACATTTAAGCCTTGTGGCTTGGTATCAAGTTTCCATAGTGTATGTTATAATTGCAATCCATGTATATCAGAGCAAAGGTGAGGACAAGCCCAAGAAATAAGAGAATGCAATAGAACTGAGAAGTGAAATATTCTACCTTGAAGACATGACTCATTAGGTATGTAGTTGAAATGATAGATAGCACGGGAGATATTTTTCCTCTGAGATCCTTACATTAACAATGAAATTTTTTATTAAACGTTGAGGTTTCATAGTGACATGATTTTTCATAGGAGTCTATCAGTTATTTGTATGTCAGAATAAGAGGCAGCTTGAAATTTTTAATAGGAATTGAGTTCATCAAAGTCTGGCCTAATCAAACAAGAAGCCTAGTATTGACTTGATTCTTATACTCTAAAAAACAAGGAGTATTGTTGTAGTACCACTATAAGAATGAAATGCTAAACTTACCCACAATCCTGAAGCAATCATTTGAACCTCATTAAGGACAAAGGTTTTTTTTATCTTGGATTGTTCATTTTGTATGTCTGTCACTTCAAGTGGGTATGCTCTGAAATATTTTGACCGTTGGAGAAGTAATAGTCCTATTGTGGTGTTGTATTCATTGGATACATGAAGGTGTATTAAAGACTCTAAGGGCTCAGTCTAAAAGAATTTATTGACAACTATTTGATAGTTGGCTATATGAGTCATAACAATACGTTGATGAGACTTCATGCCTGTCGAAGTTTCAAGAATGACTTCAGCTCATGTTGATCCAAGTTTCAAATATTGAAATCCATTATTATCTGAGTTTTAATGGAAGATTACATATCTAGGTACAAAGGTTCTTCTATCCGAGTTTGAGGATGTATAACAATAGATGAATTTTAAACATTATTATGACCTCCAAGAATAATATGTGTTCCTGGTAAGTCTAACCATATGTCATTATAGTAATAGTATGTGATAAGTAATTGGATAAATCATAAAAGTTCTTGGGGAAAATTCACTCTATGATGATTACGTCTACTAAAATCATGAATTCTTGGTTACAGATTTTATACTATCAATAGAGAACATTATTGTATCATACATTTCAGCATTGCGTTTTACAAGGTAATTGAGATAGTTGTTTACAACACACGAGCTTTTGAAATTCCAAATCCACTCTTTCTTGATTGCATTTTACTGAACTTGACAGGATTACAATGAAATTTCATTAGCCTATCAACCATCTCATTTGGATGCCACATATGCCTTCAAATATGGTGTTCGTTCAGTTCAGGTATGCTTAAGCATGCCTATTTTCCGAGTAGTATGCCTCTCTTTAAATGCTTCTTGCTTTTGAACATACAACTTAGTTATTTATGTGTTATAACTTAATTTCTATGAAATTCTAGGAGGTGGCAGATCTTCAGCACGGGAAACAATTGGAAGAGTAGTAGCTGGGACTATGGCAAAGAGGATACTTGAGCTAAAAGCTGGGACTTGGGTATGGTCATACTACTTTCAGTATTGCAATTTGCATAAATGTGTTGAGGCTTCACGTATACTTTTTTCTTCTCTAGATGAACTAGACATTTTTAATTTCTAGGAAAATTATTTCCCTAATACCTTAAATATATATTGTTCATCTTTAAATTTCTAGAAAATAATATAGTGTGGAATAACTCATTTAATTGCAGAAATTTCCAATTATTGAAAGCAGTGTCGTGAATGATATGTCAAACTGTTTTCTGTGTTGGTATCTATGTGAAAATGGCTACAGATAATCATTAAAGGACTTATGATAGGCACATGGTAAACAATATCATGTATTCATATTGATATTTCTAGGATGTAGGAATTTCCATTTTCTATTTATTCATAAGATCCAAGCAGAATAATTGTTTCAAGAATTGAAATTATGCCAAAGGATCTGAACTCACGAATTTTACCATGCACAATTTTAGGCATGTGGCTTGGGCAATACTAAATATTAAGTTGGCTTTCATTAACACTTAAATTACAAAATTTAAAAATTAAGACATGTAACTACTCTAAAGCCATCAGCTTCTAGCCATCCTCTAGTTAACCAACAAAATGAGCAATGGAATATTAGTGGAAGCCATGAAAACTAATGAAAATTCATGTTATCAAAATATCCTATTTGATAGTATGTGTTAAAATTTCTTTGAAACCACCATCTTGGAAATTTACCACCTATGATATTACAAATCTACTGAATAAATATACAACTGGGATGTTAAGTTATCCTAAAACCAACTATCTAAGCAAACAGATCAAATCTAGTTACTTGCTGGAATTATTAACTCAAAAAACTTTGGGATGTAAAGGGGTAGTAAATCAACTAGTAAAAGAGAAAACCAAACCTGGAGTGATTATGCAAAAATTTTGGATGTATAGGAGTATTCAATCTGCTAGTAAAAGAAAAAATTCGCTGACAACCTCCTTCGACAAATTGTATGAAGCATCTTCAAATACCAGTCTACACTAGCTCATAAAATTTCCCTATTAAGTAGCACTATTTACTCAATTCATATACCACACACTTCACAGTCTGTGCTGGAATTTTGCAAAGCATTTGTTTTTGAAAATACAATAACCACACTAAATATGAATCTCCCTTTCCTTCAAAAGGCTCCCATCTACAATGTGAATGAAAGCCATTCTACCAAGTAACAAGGATAAAAAATTTAGAGTACATAACTTCTTGACGAGTACTAAGGTTGTGATCGCAACCATTGATTGATTAGTTGCAATGAATAAGGGGACATCTAATGCATTCCAACCCCTACCAAATAATACATCAAAAAATTTTAAACCGTATTGTCGAGGAAGCTTTATTTTTTAATCTATTGAACATTTTGGAAAATGATCTTCAATGTTTGTATCTCCTTCTTGCCTTTTTGAATGGCTAGTGCTATTCCCAACCCTTGAATTTTTGTTGCCACCACTTCCTTTTAGCAACCATAGTGTCATTTTTTGTAACTGAAGCACTGTAAGCATGCTCACAGCTATTACTGCAACATTTTCCTAGTTTCAATATTCTCTGCAATGAATACAATAAAATATTACCATTCAAGCCTCCTCAACAACTCTATACTAAAGATAGCAATAGCATGTTGAGATCCCCTTTCTACTCCATGAAAAATCATGAAAATATTTTAGAAAAAGGCTGCAATAATGCTCTCAATCAACCAGTTCCATGATACAAGTCACCGATAACATGATTATGGAGTTGTTTTTGCAGCAATTATCCAAAAATGACTCTACAAAGTAAGTTTCCTCCTCCAAGTGGTTGACCATGTATCTACCTTCACGAACAATGAATGAATCCTCCTTAGAAGCATGTGTGGCCTCCTCCAAAGTGGATTCCTTCTTCAAACCTTGAATGAATGCATAAACACCATGCAAAACTCCAATAAAGTGGCACTTGTGGCATCATGAGTAGAACTTTCTATCAAACTACTCAGCTATCTATCAAACAAACTAGGTATGATGGAGGCATCTAGTAGAGGTATTGAGGGTGAAATCTAGTAGAGGTGTAACTCCTTCAAGGCATTGGCAATAGTGTAGTGTTACTATTTAGCATTAAAGGTTTAGTTGTTAACACATTTAAGCCTTGTGGCTTGGTACCAAATTTCCATAGTGTATGTTATAATTGCAATCCATGTATATCAGAGCATATGTGAGGACAAGCCCAAGCAAGAAGATAATGCAATACAACTGAGAAGTGAAATATTCTACCTTGAAGACACGACTCATTAGGTATGTAGTTGAAATGATATATAGCACAGGAGGTCTTTTTCCTCTGAGATCCTTACATTAACAATGATTTTTTTTTATTAAACGTTGAGGTTTCATAGTGACATGATTTTTCATAGGATTCTATCAGTTATTTGTATGTCAAAATAAGAGGCAGCTTGAAATTTTTAACAGGAATTAAGTTCATCGAAGTCTGGCCTAATAAAAAAGAGGCCTAGTATTAACTTGATTATTATACTCTAAAAAACAAGGATTATTGTTGTAGTACCACTATAAGAATGAAATGCTAAACTTGCCCATAGTCCTGAAGCAGTCATTCAGACCTCCTTAAGGAAAAAGGTTTTGTTTGATCTTGGATTGTTCATTTTGTTGCTTGTCACTTCAAGTGGGTATGCTCTAAAATATTTCGACTTTTGGAGAAGTAATAGTCCTATTTTGGTGTGGGATTCATTGGATACATGAAGGTGTATTAAAGACTCTAAGGGCTCAGTCTACAAGAATTTATTGCCAACTATTTGACACCTGGCTATATGAGTCATAACTATACGTTGATGAGACTTCATGCCTATCGAAGTTTCAAGAATGACTTCAGCTCATGTTGATCCAAGTTTCAAATATTGCAAGCCATTATTATCTGAGTTTTAATGGAAGATTACAGATCAAGGTACAAAGGTTCTTCTATCCGAGTTTGAGGATTTATTTAATCACTCTCTTCTGCAGTAGAACAAAACGACACGTCTTGCGGATTGTTCACTTGAAACAAACTCAATACAGACCGAGATTTATCTGGACTAAATTCTCTTAAATTTGATTTGAAGTTCTGAACGAAATTATAGTTTGCTATTGTTTAAGGTTCTCATAAGAAATTGTTGGAAAGTTGTGGCCTCTCCTCTACTCTTTGAACAAGACTATTGAACATAAGTATGATAAATATTTGTTATCAAAACTAGGGCCTAAATAACAAAAGTGTCATTGGCGTAACTCGCTTAATTTTCATGCATGCATAGTTTACTGTTTGAAAGGATAGTTGTCTAAGTATACATCTAATGTAGAATGAGTTTAAACTTGCAAGAAGACTCCTCTAGTCCAAGGGTTTACAACAGAAGTCTTGATTAAGACTCAATTCCCAGTAAGACCATCTCAAATATTAGCTCTCTAAGGACTTGAAATCAAAGGTACATCAACTTAGTTTGATTTTTGTCTTTTCTCATTTGAAGAAATTGTCATCAGTTGAAGTGTGTTGTCACCTACAAAATTAAAACCTTCATTATCTTCAATTTCTTCATTGGATGGTAGAATGAATTTATTACAATAGTTGAGATAGTGTAAGGCTGGGTAAAGGTCATATTAGCAGCATCCAATTCACAGATCCTTTCAAGAATAGAAGTTTCACATTTCTTCACATTGCAGGACATTCTTCCTATAAAAGGTAGAAAATATTAGATATTGAACAACGTTCAAAACCCATCATGACCATCATGATCTAGTCAAGGAACTCTCCTTCATAATTTGTAGGGTGTCTCAATTAGATCATTTGATTCTAAAAAGCGCAACATGCAAAGTAGTGATAACAACACTTTCAAGCATCATGGGTACTGTTACAATAAGAGAATGAATATTGTGTAAGTATATAATGGAAACACACTTATTCGAGATTGACTATGAATCAAGAATTATTCATCCTTAAAGCAAATGACATGAAAAAACACCTTATGATTTGAAACAATATTTGTTGTGACTAGTTAGCAGAGGAGTTCAGAATGATGGTACTATATAACCTAGAGATGAATTTTTCATAATGAAAAATTTCTTCATGAACAAAGTTGTATAACAATAGATGAATTGTAAACATTATTATGACCTCCAGGAATAATATGTGGTCCTGGTAAGTCTAACCATATGTCATTATAGTAATAGTATGTGATAAGTAATTGGATAAATCATAAAAGTTCTCAGGGACAGTTCACTCTATGATGAATACGTCTACTAAAATAATGAGTGATTGGTTACAGAGTTTATACTCTGAACAGAGAATAGGATTTTGTCATACATTTCGGCATTGCGTTTTACAAAGTAATTGAGATAGTTGTTTACAACACATGAGCTTTTGAAATTCCAAATCCACTCTTTCTTGATTGCATTTTACTGAAATTGATAGGATTACAGTGAAATTTAATTAGCCTATTGGACATCTCATGCGGATGCCATATATGACTTCAAATATGGTGTTCGTTCAGTTCAGGTATGCTTAAGCATGCCTATTTGCTTAGTAGTATGCGTATCTTTAAATGCTTCTTTCTTTTGAAGATACAACTTAGTGATTTATGTGTTATAACTTCATTTCTATAAAATTCTGGGAGGTGGCAGATCTTCATCATGGGAAACAATTAGAAGAGTAGCAGCTGGGGTTGTCGAAAAGAAGATACTTGAGCTAAAATATGGGACTGAGGTACAGTCATACTACTTTCAGTATTTCAATTTGCAGAAATGTCTTGAGGCTTCTCTTATACTTTTTTCCTCTCTAGATGAACTAGACATTTTTAATTTGTGGGAACATTATTTCTCTACTACCTTAAATATATATTATTGATCTCTAAATTTCCAGAAAATAATATAGTGTGGAATACCTCATTTAATTGCATAAATTTCCAATTATTAAAAGTAGTGCCATGAATTCTATGTCAAATTATTTTCTTTGTTGGTATCTATGTGAAAATGGCTACAGATAATCTTTAAAGGACTCATGATAGGCACGTGGTAAACAAAAATCATGTATGAATACTGCTATTTATAGGATGTAGGAATTTCCATTTTGTAGTTATTCATAGGATTTGAGCAGAATAATTGTTTCAAGAATTGAAATTATGCCAAAGAATTTGAACTTATGAATTTTACCATGCCCAATTTTAGGCATGTGGCTTAGGCAATACTAAATATTAAGTTGGTTTTCTTTGACACCTTTTATACAGAATTTAAAAATTAAGACATGTAAGTTCTCTAAAGCCATCAGCTTCTAGCCATCCTCTAGTTAAACAAGAAAATGAGCAATGGAATATTAGTGGAAGTCATGAAAACTAATGAAAATGCATGTTATCAAAATGTCCAATCTGATAGTATGTGTTAAAATTTCTTTGAAACCACCATCTTGGAAATTTACCACCTATCATATTACAAACCTACTGAATAAAGACACAACTGGGATGTTAATTTATCCTAAGACCAACTGTCTAAGCAAACCGATCAAATCTAGTTACTTGTTGGAATTATTAACTCAAAAAACTTTGGGATGTAAAGGGGTAGTCAATCAACTAGTAAAATAGAAAACCAAACCTAGAGTGATTATGCAAAACTTTTGGATGTACAAGAGTAGTCAATCGGCTAGTAAAAGACCATAATCACTCACAACCTCCTTCGAAAAACTGCATGAGGCATCTTCAAATACCAAACTACACTAGCTCATAAATTTTCCCTATTAAGTAGAACTATATACTAAATTCATATACCACACACTTCACAGTATGTGCTGGAATTCTGCAAAAAAAAAAAAAATTGAAAAAACAATAACCACACTAAATATGAATCTCCCTTTCCTTCAAAAGGCTCCCATATACAATATGAATGAAAGGCATTCTACCAAGTAACAAGGATAACAAATTTAGAGTACATAACTTCTTTACAAGTACTAAGGCTCTGATTGCAACCATTGATTGATCAATTGTAGAGAATAAGGGGACATCTAATGCATGCCAACCCCTACCAAATAATACATCAAAAAATTTTAAACCGTATTTTCCAAGAAACTTTATATTTTCACCTATTGAATGTTTTGGAAAATTATCTTCAATATTTGTATCTCCTTCTTGCATTTTCGAATGGCTAGTGCTATTCCAAACCCTTGAACTCTTCTGGCCACCACTTCTTTTTAGCAGCGATAGTGTCATTTATTGTAACTGAAGCACTGTAAGCATGCTCACAACTATTATTGCAACCTTTTCCTAGTTTCAATATTTTGTTCAAGGAATGTAATAAAATATTACCATTCAAACCTCCTCAACAACACTATACTAAAAATAGCAATAGGATGTTGAGATTCCTTTTCTACTCCAAGAATAATCATGAAAATATTTTAGAAAAATACTACAATAATTCTCTCAATAAAAAACCTTCATGATACAAGTCGACAATAACATGATAATGGAGTTGGTTTTGCAACAATCCTCCAAAAATGGCACCACAAAGTATGGTTCCTCCTCCAACTGGTTGACCATGTATCTATTTTCACGAACAATGAATGAATCCTCCTTAGAAGCATGTGTGGCCTCCTCCAAAGTGGATTCCTTCTTCAACCCTTGAATGAATGCACAAAGACCATGAAAAACTCTAATAAAGTGGCACTTGTGGCATCATGACTATAACTTTCCATCAATATTTAATGCAAAAGGCTCCATTTGGAAAATTCCATGGTAGAAATAAAATCTACAAAGGAGAAGATGAAGTAATTATCAATGAGAGGACATCCTCATCATAATAACTTGGAAATGTGTGCAAGGTGACTTCCTCTCATATAAGGTGTCCTCCCCATTGAATAACAAATTCCTAAAAGGGGTAGTGACCCTTAAAATATTCGTTGAAATTGTGAGTGCCTTATAATCATATGCCTGGCCAACATATCAATTCTTTTCCTTGATGAACAGATCTAAAAAAGGTGTTTGAATTATCGCTAAAGATGCAAGTGAGACTTGAACGCACTGAAATAGATTTGAGAGAAAGATGTATATTCTTCACATAGGTAGAAAAAATTATCACGCAACACTCTGAATGCATGTGCGACTACTACTATATTTCATGTTACCTTATTTTTTCTAAATGTTGAGAATAGTTTGTTGGCAATTATCAGATATTCACTAGTGGCTTAGCCTCTTTAAGTGTGTAAAAGAAACATCAAACTGTTCTCAAATATTTGCTACAGGTTGTATAAATTTGTTGATTTGTAAGCAGTGATGTGTTTAGCTAGAAACAACCCTCGTGCACTATTTTAATTTCCACATATGATGAAGTCAAAGTAGTATGGGGCTTCTTCATGTTGTTTTTCATTTCTTAGCCTACATGAACTTTGTCTTGCTTTTATTTTTTTTACTTTGAATTTTTTTCATGAAATTTACTTTAGTTATTTTTGTCAGAACTCATTAGGCTCTAGAAGATGTGCATCAATATTCTCCTGTCATGCTTGAGAGTTAATTTTTTCTATAGAAAATTTCCAAAATCTTTCCAAAACTCTCTTTTCACAGTGCGTACAAACTTATTTATCTAGTCCATTTAGGCCAATGACTTACATATCTAGTGGACCATTCTATGTTTTGGGTGAAGGAGTCACACTTCTCAATTTTGAGAGAAATTCATTTTACACCTGGGAAACCAGACATGCTTCCTTAGCATCCAGGTTGGTCATGAATTCATATTCGAGAAAATGGACTTTATGTAATTATCATGTGGCATACCTATTATCTGTTGCATCATTTTACGCAACTGAATCAAGCTTCATAGTTTCTACTACTTTGTCTATAACATGCTTTGACATGTCCTTTACTGAATTTTATATCTGCAGCTCTCCAACACCTTTCTGTGACCTTCCAACATTCTCCAAGTCACCAAATAGTGTGGGTATTTTAATTGATGTTACATGAGAGTTACACTAGCAACCATTTACCTCTTGGATGTTTAAATTGTTGAATATATGCCTTGTCAAAAAAAGGCTTGAAGTAGAAGGCCTTATTAGCTCATCGTTCATGTCTACATCTTTCATTTTACTTGCTTAAGGAGACGGTACATTACAAAGGCCTTGTTTCGACTTTATAGATTTAGCATCATCATCACTGGACGCAGAAATAATTCCTATCAATAATCGTGTGCATTTAATGGACCACTATTTATGATTTGACCATGGGTGATTTCCTTCATACTTTATATGCCATATGCCCTAGATGCATTGTTGAAAGTACAACTAAAGAGTTTCTCAATGCTGTGTGTGTTTTCTCAGAAAATTCAAAATACAAGCAACAAAGAAAGATTTCTGAACACAAAAACACTTTTGTCAGTTTTAAAACTTCCATGGTTGTTTTCTGATATTGACATCAAATCTGATATCATCAAGAAGACAAAGTGCAGAATTATGAGTATGTTGCCTAAGATAGGGATCAAAGCAATGAGTGAAAACATTTTTGAGGTTTTGGACTTAGCATTGCGAGATTAGATTGCTGATGTACAAGCTGAAGATGTTGCATCTATGCCAATTCTTGCATTAAGTTCTAGCTATGATGTTATTACAACCATGTGTAGAAGATTGGAGGTATTTGTTGAAGACAAATCTGACAAATTTCGTGAAATTTTAGCTCATGGTACTGGATACATTGCATGTTTATTTGCTACTCACTTAGCAACCGATTATGCAACCAACTTTTTGTGTCAAATCCAGAAAAATGTTGGTTTGAAAGTGAATTTGGGAAACATAGATGTTCTTATATCAGGATTCTTTTGTGCTCAATGTGACAAACAAATTTCATCTAACTCAGGGAAAAGTGACCTTGATGTAACTTTACATCAGATATAAAGGAAATACATTCTTAATAATACAAATGTTAGAGTTTGCTTTCATTATTTGTTAGTCTCTCTTTTTTCGACTTCTTTTTAGTGAATCATTAGAGCAAGTTCGTGTTGGTACTGTGGGAAGAATTTATCATCTTCTATGCCATGCAATCAAAAGTGGCCTTCTTGGAACAAAACCTTTGTGGATAAAATACCTGGATATACTTCCACTTTATGAGAAGAAGGTTGTGAGGAGATAATTCTTTTTGAAAATCCATTACTTCATTGAGAATAATGTAATGGATATTTTGTTTGAAGATGATGACACATGAAACAAAACAAAAGAAGAACATATTCTTGGAATATTGAAACATTCTTTGGAAGCCATTGAGGATCCGGATGTATCTGAGACTTTGTTGGAAACGGTAGCAAAAATTATGAAAATGGCTGATGTCCATGATATTTGATTTTTTTTCTCATTTTCTTTATTGATTGGTCAGCTTAATGATTCAAATAGTTCGGTAAGAGCAACAGCTGCTAGGTTAATACATAAATCTGCTAGTTTTAAATAGAAGGGAGGAATCAGATCAATCCTTTTCAAGTTTGGTGGAATTAGATATGAGTTGTTTGAATACTTGAAAGAAAGGTTTGTGATGGCGGGGTCACCTGCCAAACCCCGCTATATACCCACATACTCAACTCGCATGCATATAAAAATGCATCTCCAATTTTTGTGTTCTATACAAATTCCGATCTGGGCAATTTCAATATCTTATTTTCTGAACTGGAAATTTAAATTAATGTATGCGGAAGCTTCTATATCTCAAATCTGAGATTTGAGATATTAGAATAAAATTCTTATGGTTTTAAAACCAAAATATCAAAACCCATATGTGGGAAACTCGCATTTACCTCCTTTTACATACACAATGGATCAATCTCTTTAATCTTGATTAAATGACCAAGATACCAAACATCACATTTATAATGACCTTTCACTTAACTTCTCTTTTGTTAGAGGTTTAACAACGTTTCCTTTAGACCCACACTATGGTTATTATTCCTGAAGTCGACTTTGGACCACCTCAATATAATGGCCACTCGTTCTTCATCATATGCTATAAACCATGATTCATATTCAGTAAATAAACCTTCGCTCTCCATTCATATTAAAGTTTGATTGGTTTAATGCATATCCAAATATCAACAAGTATTAAAAGCCTTCGACCTTGGATTAAAATCATTTAATCGTTCATCACTTAGAATGTCCACAACCTTTAACACATAAACACATTATAGTTCTATCACCAACGTTTACTCTTTCCCTCGGGCCCACATATCAAATAATTAATAAACACTTACCAAGCTTTGACTTTAGCTTGTCCAACGCATCCACGCATGAGCTCTTCAGCCGTTAACACCTCCACAACTTGCTGTTGTGAATTCCCTTGGATCCCTTGCCTCAATAATCGAACACAAATCGCATTTTCTTCATCACTGAGCTTTAACACGCAAATATTTTTTGAAATTAGCAGTTTTAAAATATTGCCTATGCCACGTGTTGGACGCTGACCACTATCGCATAATTTTCTATGAAACCATTTACCATTTACTTTCAATGCGAATACCGTTGGTTTGTATTCCGAAAACGCCCTTACTATTTACTTCCGATCTCAACTTTTCTTACACAACCAAATCTCTGACACATTGTTCTCCCACAGCTCCTTTTCAAACCTTCAGGTTCCACCTCATCCATTAAATTCACCACGCCATTAACATTCCATTCAATATCAATCACAATACTATTGGTTATAATTTATAAGTCTGCATTCAAATTTCATATTGTCGAAGAACATATTTCATAATAAACCCACTTGGAATACTCAAACCCCGCCTTAAGCTTTTCTGTGACTACGATTATTGATTTCAACTGCAATCAATCCATGAAACTCTTATTTCAGAACATGGCTCAACAACGCACCAATTCCTTCTTTATATAAGTCGATTCCGACGAGATTGAAAGACTTATTCTTAAAATAATTACGATTTCCCTGAACAAAATACAAGAGCAATGCCAATTTATGTGGACTTAGGTTTCAAAGGGATTTCTCAACTCAATGTCCATTCCTTTCTATGTGCTATTCATTTCCCAGACTTTCAATTCATAAAATTAGACACATTCAATTCCACATCATAACATCGGCATGAATGCCGGTTTCTTCAATGACACACAGAACACAATTAAAACCCCAAATTTCAGAGTTTCATCACACTAGTTCTTATACAATTACTTAGTGGAATTCGAAGCCCATTCACATAGAATTTAAATCAAACAATACCCATATAATTCTGAAACGGATTTGTCATATATGCAAATGAAATTACTTACAAAAACTTCTGGTCCTTGGCCAAATCTTCAAATTAAATGGCCCCTTTCAACTGCTTACAGGAAAAAACCCCTGTTTGTCCTAAAATAAAGCACTCCACTCTTTCCAACCCTCCTGATCTATCCTTGATGCTTACATTTATACAAAAGATTAATGAATCGATTCAGCTCCCTTACAACTCGAAAAAACTCTTGGAATTCTCAAAGTCCTAAATTAGCCTAAATCCCTAGATTTACTGAAACTGACTCCTCATATTAAATTCTCTCATGTTCTCCAGTGATTAAAGAACATTTACAATTCCTCACTATATTTATTCAAAATACTAATAATTACATAAGAAATTAAAAGCATAAGACCCCCCCTATATCTATAAAAACACAAAGTATTTTTCGGAACCTAATGTCCCTGCATCAAACTCCCAAGGTCGAAATTAATCATGATCTCCTGATCATGTGCTTTCAGTCTTTGTCTTCCTGGATCCCACACTTTGTTCTGCAACTGATCATCTGCTGCAATATTCTTCTTCTACACTTCTCCAGGCTTCCATATCTTATTTTGTATCTTTCCACTTGCTAAGCTTTCACATTCTGTGATTGTCTTCCTCTTGTTGTTGCTACTTCTTTGTTTTCTTGCTACTGTCTTCTTCTGAGACACCTTCTCCATCAGTTTTCTTATCAATTCAATTTCCTGATATAATTTATCTTCTGACTGCTGGATACTGCTCCATCTTGATTGTTGAACTCTTACTTCTATTTTTTCTCTAGCTCTTACTCTTAATTGTTGAGCCCTTGCGCTAGCTTGCTGAGCTTTTACTTGCTCAGTCCTTCCTGCCACCCAATCATCCATACCCTCTTGTTTTCTGCAACAAAAAACTCTTCCTGATTGTCACTCATGACAATTTCTTCATTCTCTGACTTCAGCAATTCTTCAGACTGGTATTTAAATTGCAAGTCATTGTCATCATCTCTTTTCTTCTCCTAGACTAAACATTCCTTAGTCCTTCCATCAGTACCTGCAATCATAAAACAAACACCAAAATTCTAAAATCTTTGTGTCTCTTCCTCCTCTTCTGGCAACACTTCAATCTACTGCTCTGTCATTTCTTCCAGCAACACTTCAATCTGCTGCCCTGTCATAAGCACATCAGTATGTTGATTCCACTCGTTCAAATACTTCTGGAGACTTTCAACTAGTCTCTCTTCTGCACCATCCTCTTCAAGGATGTTTCCTTGCTCTAGTTCATAAAAATGAACCTTCTCATTCTCATTCATCTCTGTCTTTACAATCTGAACACCTTTTCTCTGTGTTTCTATCCTCTGATCTAGAACAGTTAACTCATGCCAAAAATCTGTCATCTCATCTGATAAACATTTATAAAATCTTCACTATCTTCCTCTTCTTCCATCAGAATAGAATTCTGATTTCCCATCTCTGCAATAATTCCAATTATCTGTCCATCACTTTTCACTTGACCATTCAATAAAATCAATTTTTCATTATCATCATTAATAATAAATTCATCATCATCTAACACAACTTCATTGGAACAATTTCTTTCATAAAACAGGGAGTTTATGAATTCCTTTTGTTGCAGTAATTCAATCTGATCTTCATCTGGAAGATAATCATCATCATACTCCACTTGGCAACAGTCAGCTTCACTCATTACAGTTTCATCATATGAACTATTTTCTTCAATGCTTGCATTCACAACCAACTTGTCAGTTTTAAAACCATAAGACCCCATGGTCTCATTTGATGATTCAATCATCAAATCCCCCTGTTGTTCCAAGCCTTGTATATAATTTATGAATTCTTCAATGGTCTTCTCTTCAATTTCTTCAGGCTATCTAATTGATTTCTCAATTTCCAGCTCCTGGCCATCATCATAATTTAAATTCCTTCTGCTTCCAATGTATTGAAAAGTAAAACTTTTCTCTAACTGTGCATGGACATTTTCAACATATCTGGCTGTCTCATTTTCTTCCTTTGTGACAACATCAGCAGTCTATCCTCCTCCACATTTTCTTCCTGCAAACATACAAAATTTGTCAGATGTAAAGCCATTCAACCTCTTGGTCTCACTTGAAGCTTCAGTCTTCAAGTCCTTCTCCAAATACTCAATCATTCTGAGTAATCTCTCTTTCTGCTGAGCATTTATCATTTGCTCTCTATTCATCTTTAGCCTGTGCCACTTTAATTTCTTATTCATGAGCCAACCAACTCTCTAGCTTTCCTCTATCATCATTTCCAATCTGTTGAACTGTTCCCTGATCTCAGCTACCTCTTTCTCATACTCTTCTCTCTTTAACTGTCTCTGCATGCCAGCTATCTTGGCATCTTCTTTCTTCATATTCATTCTATTGTGGCCTCTCTTAGAACCTCTTCAATCTCTTCTATTAATATTAGTAGCCATCTTCTCCTTCATGAGTTCTCACTCATTCATCACGGGCTGCACTGAAACCTCTACAGTAACAAGTCCTCCTTGTCACAACTTACCTCACCAATCCTCTCTCTAGATCCGGTCTTTTGGTAAGTACAGGTCCACTATGTCTGGAACCTCTTGAGCATTCCTCTCTTCTCCTTCAGGTTTCACTCCTCTACAACCTCTCAGAACACATATGTTCTCTTTTCATCCAACCTCTGTTGGGAATTCTCAAGGTTCTGCCACACTCTCCTTCTTTCTCTTCAGAGACCTTCACTGGTTTCCTTCATCATTACTTTTCAAAGCTGTGATATTCTTGCTGAGATGCTCCTCATAGTCTGAAATTTGCATTCTGCAAACAATATCTTCAAACAGAATCAAAAATACCTCACCTTCAGAGTTTGTTCAACATCCATTGCAATTATTTATGCAATTTCTCCCAATGCTCTGCTACACTGCACACTGTCCTGTCAGATTTAAATCTAATTTCTTTTCCATCACCATCACACCTGTGTTCACATCTTCAGAACATATCCTGGCAATCTTCAAAACTCCTTGCCTTCAACTTCAGATTTTGCAAATCTGAATACCTTCACTACACACCTCTTCAAATCTGCAATCACTCTTAAACAGATTTAAAACTTCAAACTTGCCTCATGGCTCTTATCAAGCATGCATTCCAAAATTAAATTTCAAAAAGCTATTCCAAATTCACGTTTGAATTTCTTGTTAACAATTCAACTTTGGAGTAAACCATAGACACCAACACAAATAGTTATTCAAACTTCCATTAAGCTCCAAAGTCTTCATCCTCATCCCATGGAATTTCGAATAAACATTCGAATTATAATAAAAGGCCTCTATGTAATTTTCCACGCTTAATATTTCTCATATGCTTTTGTACTATGAATATTTATAAGTCTTTACACTTATTATTTTCTCCATTCAAATGTTTAAACCATTTAAATTTAAATGCCAATTCAAATCATATAAGCCTTTATCATACCTTGGGTGAATGTCCACACGCCATTAGGAATGTTTGGCCCCACGCATCAACCATTCCACAAACATTTACCAATCAAAGGAGCGCTGACCATACCGTGTATTAATCTTTGAATTGATCCAATGGCTATAGACTTACCACACGCCAAATTAACAAATCAATGGATGTCGCATTCTGAAGATGCCCAGGCTCTATTCCTCCAAACTCATGCGATAAAAGCTGCATTAACAAACCAATAACTTTCCCATGCGATTTTCCTTGGATCTCTCATAAAACTGATCTAATGGAAATCGCATTATTTCAAGAACAGTACTTTAACACGTAAAAATAATGCGAAATAACCGGTTCTAAAACACTGCCTATGCCACATGTTAGACGCTGACCACTATCGTATAATTTTCTGTGAAACCATTTACCATTTATTTTCAATGCGAATACCATTGGTTTGTATTCCGTAACTTCCCTTACTATTTACTTCCGATCTCAACTTTGCTTACACGACCAAATCTCTAATACACTATTCTCCCACAGCTCCATTTCAAACCTTCATGGTTCTGCCTCATCCATTAACTTCACAACGCCATTAACTTTCCATTCAATATCAATCACAATACTATTGGTTATAATTTATAAGTCTGCATTCAAATTTCAGATTGTCGAAGAACGTATTTCATAATAAACCCACATGGAATACTCAAACCTCGCCTTAAGCTTTGTTGTGACTACGATTATCGATTTCAACTGCAATCAATCCATGAAACTCCTGTTTCAGAACATGGCTCAACAACGCACCAATTCCTTCTTTATATAAGTCGATTCCGACGAGATTGAAAGAATTATTCTTAAAATAATTACAATTGCCCTGAACAGAATACAAGAGCAATGCTAATTTATGTGGACTTAGGTTTCAAATGGATTTCTCAACTCAACGTCCATTCCTTTATACACACTATTCATTTCCCAAACTTTCAATTCATAAAATTAGACACATTCAATTCCACATCATAACATCGGCATGAATGCCGGTTTTTTCAATGGCACACAGAACACAATTAAAACCCCAAATTTCAGAGTTTCATCACACTAGTTCTTATACAATTACTTAGTGGAATTCGAAGCCCATTCACATAGAATTTAAATCAAACAATACCCATATAATTCTGAAACGGATTCGTCATATATGAAAATGAAATTACTTACAAAAAATTCTAGTCCTTGGCCAAATCTTCAAATTAAATGGCCCTTTCAATTGCTTACAGGAACAAACCCCTGTTTGTCCTAAACTGAAGCACTCCACTCTTTCCATCCCTCCTGATCTATCCTTTATGCTTACATTTATACAAAAGATTATTGAATCGATTCAACTCCCTTACAGCTCGACAAAACTCTTGGAATTCTCAAAGTCCTAAATTAGCCTAAATCCCCAGATTTACTGAAACTGACTCCTCATATTAAATTCTCTCATGTTCTCTAGTGATTCAAGAACATTTACAATTCCTCACTATATTTATTCAAAATACTAATAATTACATAATAAATTAAAAACATAAGACCCCCCTATATCTATAAAAATACAAAGTATTTTTCGGAACCTAATGCCCCTGCATCATTTTGTCACACGCCTAGTTATGAGAATTGAATATGCAGAGGTCATTTTGGGTATACCAAGTGCAGATCTTGTTCAAGGGATGGTCCCTGTGGTTCTTCCAAATCTTGTAGTTTTACAACAGCAGAATTTCCATGCATTAGCTACTTTGCATGAATTGGAAACATAGTTGAATACAATTTTTCCAGTTTTGTTGCTGGAATGGTGTCACAAGGCTCTATCGTTTGTGTTTATTCACTCAAATAGAAAGGAACTGGTTACTGTAATGCAATTATATGAAGCCTAGACATGTTCTGATATTAGAGATATTTTTACTAGAGTGTTGCCAATTCTGCTTGAGGAGTTTGTACATTTCCTTAGGGATGCACGCAGTGACAATACTGATGAAAGGCTATCAAAGGTTCTAGATATGATTTAAGAGGTGGATATTCTTGTCACTGGATCAAATAATATTCTAGGATTTTTAAGGAATTACTAGTTTCCATTTTTCTAATTTAGGGAACAATTCCTTGCAAGCAAGGAGGAAGAGGTGAGAGCAATACTAGGTGACAAGTGGCAAGTGGGAATGTATCAGAGTGTATTTGTAAAAATCTAATTGTAACTTGCATGTTTAGGATACAAACAACCACCAATGACCACATCGATTTCTACATCAATTACTCCATTAATTAACTTCATTATATTTTGGATTTTATGTACTACAATATATTTGCATTTGTGGCATTCCTCTCTTGTAGGCTTCCTTTTATTTTTTAAATGCCACTTATATTACTTTAGGAAAAGGAGCAATTAGGAAAAGGAGAAATTAGTTACAATTGTGATATGTGTATGCACGTATTTTCTCAAGCTCCACATAAAAGAAGGTTTGAGAACTATGGAAAATATTTATGATGTTACTTGTTTACAAATTTGATAAAGCCTCAAGGGTTACAATTAAAATCTAGAAATTTTGTTTCCTAATGGAATGTGAGACATTCTTGGATTTGTATAACGCTTCAATGCTTGTTTAGGATGTAGGTAAGCGTGAATGAATAAAATCTTTATGTCATTGTTCTATGTTGGATTCCCATTCTCTCTAAGTTATCAAAGGCAAGTTAAAACCTAATTAGACTAAGGGACAACATATTCCATTTCCAAACTTTAACCTTACAGGGAAGTGCACTACACTTGTTTGATACTTCCACACATTTTGAGGGCATGCCAATAGAAATTTCAATGTTGTTGGATACACTCGCGTTGGTTAGTTTTAGAAAATTTCTATTTGTCAAATATGTTGGTTTCATGAAGTAATATTTCCAGCCCAGAGGATAAAGACTTGGCATGTCTAGGACATAGTGGTGTTATTTCTTGCTTGTAATTGTGATTTATTAGTATTCCACCACTAGTAACTTCATTACGTAGTTTTCTGTTTAGTAGTATATTACAACAGTGACTTGCTAAAGGAAAATGATTCCAGTTTGTTTGAACGTCATAAACTGGAAGGAAATCTAGCTTTGAATTAGAAAAATTGAATATATTCTGAAAAATATGTTTTTTGATCAAATATAGGCCCATTGTCTGATCATTAAAAAAAAAAAACAGTCACGACAATAAATAATGATTTTGGACACGATGAATTACATAACTCTCCAACTCAAAAACAAGTTAACATATTCATTTTTGTGTGCATCAGGTAAAAATGAATGACTAAAATTAAGTTTTCTTTGAATATTTATAGAACCATTTTAGAGATTCTAAATGGAAATTGTGTGCGCTAATCTTGCTCAATTAATTACATGGAAAACAAGGGGCATACATAATTTTTTGGCTTACGGGAATTGGATTCCTTTTCCCTTGGAATAGTACATTGATAATTGAATATTACTATATTGAAGCTATATTCCTGTTTATTATCACAATTTACAAAGTATTGCCTTATTATTTTTTAGTTTCTTGATGTAATCTTGTGTCACCAATACTTTGTTCCACCGATTAGATTTATACTAACTAGTTTTATTGTTGAAGTGTCACTTCTTCTTAGAGAAAACTGGAGGAAACTATACAAATACAAAAGTGGAGCATGCGACATTCTTAGTAGAAATTGATAGCTATGTTGTGTTTATTTGTGACATTTTATTTTCTTTGTTTATACAAGTCATCTGGCCACATAGTGGCCACTATTTCCCAACTAAAGAAAAAGTGTTCGAGTTTCTTGCTTTTATGGGGGGAAATGACATTAACAATATTTCTGATGTTGAGGTATATATCGTATAAATCCTTTATAGTATACTTTAGTTTATATTCCAGTGTTCATCGAATTTCATCTTATACTCTGTATTGTAACTTTTTTTGTTTTCTTTTTGTAGAAAATGGACTCAGTATTGATGGTAAGAAGCAAGGATTGAAGAAAGAGGGGAATAATAACACTAGAGTGAAAAAGAGAGATGAGTGTATTGGTCGAGTGGTACCCGTAGATCTAATATCCCACATAAGACACACAGATAAATACTGATGGTCAAGTTTTCAAAGTTGGTGAATTCACTTTCAATTCCTTGGCAAGATAATGATAATGTTTTGAAGTAATGAACAATATTTTATATGTAAATTGTACTCCAACCAATATTAAGTTGGAAACTCATATTTTAATACTTGACATTTTATATAATATAATTTGTGGTTGGAATTATTTATAGTTGCACTTAATATTACTTGGTATTGTAATTAACATATGTAACTTTTCGTTTTCATATTAGATGAACATGTAAATTGCATGACATTTTTTTAAAATTTAGTTGCAAAATCATACTAATTAATTTATGTTGATTAATAATTAACACATAAAATCAATAGTAGTTTATATTTATTAATGATGAACACAAATAAAATGAATATACGACTAAATTAGTCATTTATAATGATTATTAATGAAAGTAAATGAAATGAATATAAACTACTAAATTATTTGTTTACATAATGAATAAATGACTACTATAAATGATAAATTTGTGACTACAAATGACGACTAAATTTTGCATATATACGACTATTAGTAGCTAATTTACAGTATCTTATAACACGACTAAAATTTAGTCATATTTCTTCAGTCATTAATTAGTTTCAAACGATGACTAAAATTTGCATATATATTAATATTAGTAGCTAATTTACAGTATCTTATAACATGACCAACATTTTGGTCATATTTCTTTGGTCATTAATGGGTTTTCTTGGGTGATGATATAGTCATATATTTTGTTGTATATTTGGCCATTAATTCTGACAATTAATGACTAAATCAAAGATTAAATCAATGACTAAATTAATCACCAAATCAATGGCTAAATTAATGATCAAATCAATGACTAAATTAATGGCTAAAGAAATGACTAAATTAATGACCAAATATACAACTAGACAAAAAAATTGAGATAACCAATTAATGATTAAGCTAAAAACAACTAAAAGTTGGTCATGTTATAAGACACTGTAAATTAGGTACTATTGGTCACCGACCGAAAAATAGTCGTTTCTATGAAAATTTTAGTCCTTTTTTTAGTAACTAATTAGCCATTTTCTACTAGCCAATATTCAATTCCCCAATGGTTAGATCAAGAAGAAAAAAAAAGTTGTGGCAGAAACATGGCTCTACACAATTGAATTGGAAGAAGTAAGAATTTTGTTTCCATTTTAGGATGAAATTGAAGGATTCGACAGCCAAAGGCTTCCCAACCAAAGTACCATTAATTAACACAACAATATCAAGGAGGGGATAATGACACAACACTACCTCACATTAAACATCGTGTGGAAGGAGAAACCCACAATGATATAGTTTCAAGTATTCTCCCGTTGTTTGATATGCGACACAACTCCTAAGGAAATTTGGTTAGAGGAGATAACAAGGAGGAGAAGGATGATGTACCACATAGCTAAAGTTCTAAATGCTATGGAAAATGGAAGAAAAACCATTGTTGATGGTATAGAACAAGGATTTAACAATAAGAAGATGTAGTTTGAGCTTGTAAATGAAATGTTGGATGCCTAGATGAAACATGTTGTATATTGATTCAGAGTTGTAATTTTCTCAAAATAAATTAATGGCACAAATGAATTCAGAGGACATGTTGCTACCAGATATTTTCTAGCAGGTGTGCCATATCCACTTGATAGTAACAGAATCAACTATGGATCATGATTAATGCAACACTTGGATTTCACCTACGAAAAAGGTAGATGGACGATAATAGGAGCTACAATTTGACTCCTCAACAAGACATACAAAAAATAATATTGGATGCACAGAACCATTGGCTTCGTCCGATCGGGGCTTTAAAACTCCTCTTCAACAAAAAAAAATGCGTGCACATTTACTGAGTGGAACAACATCCTACTAATCAAAGAATCCCTTAATTCAAAGCTCTACAAATCCTAAATACTATCGGAATACTCTAAGACAGATGGTGTTGGAGATAGTGACATGCGTTAGCTATAAATATGTTGACTATACCAATGGACCTAAAGTGCACCAACTATGATAGAGATGCCAACAGATGTAGCATAAAAATTATAACTAGAAAGTTATAAGTTAGACTGGGGAATTCTACAAAAATGTGTGATTGGAAATATTATTTCAATTTAACGTTAACTATGAAACTAAGAAAGCATGGAAATTTGAGTTACAAAATATGAAGGTGTGGCAGTGTTTGTTACATGGTTAATAGATTAGACAAAGAGAATTCATAGGAAGCAATGGCATCATTAACAAAATGACACTAGTAGTGGCAGACATGTGGCATAAATGCTAATGTAATACGAGACGTTGCATGAGTGTTATTATCACAAGAAATGCCAATAACAGATGCATGTCAATATTCTTAATGGATTAGATACTTAGTGGAATCAAAACGTATGTGAAATATCGTGTTTAGTGATAAATAATTAGTGTGTTGGTAGCATTGAAGAATAGGAATTTAACACACAATGTTCATTTATTGAAAAATGCATCAAATACATCAGTTTAATACTATTTAACATAGATATTCAAACATTTTTGGATGGTAGATCTTGGTCAAAGTAAGCATTAGATAAAAACAAAGGTCAAGACGATGCATAGGAAGATTTTCGTCTACCTGGAAATTCAGAGATGACAAGACAACGAGGCCACAATGAGACGACGAGGCAAGAGATCGTTGAAGACGCTATGGAGGACGCACATTACAAAAAAATAGAGCAATAAAATTAAAATCTGATAACAAAAAAACAGAGCAATAAAATTAAAACCAACAAAAAAATACACAAAAAATAAATAGATGACACAGAGCAACAACAACAACTTTCTTACCTCCTCGTGCAACAGCTTTCTCACCTCCTTGCGCAACATCTTTCTCACCTCCTCGCGCAGCAAAAAATAGATGACGTGGCAAAAAGATGATACAGAAAATAGAAAACACAGTTGCAAGACAGATTCTGCGACAACAGTAACACAACAACAACAACTTTCTCACCTCCTCGCGCAACAGCAAACAGATGACACAACAAAAAACAAACAGCAAACACAGATGCGAGATAGATTCTACGACAATGGTAACAAGTCCAAAACCTCTTAATTTTTGCGAGCCAATATATTTATAAGCCAAAGTTCGGTCGAATTATTTTGAAATTTCGGCCAAACTAATAGTTTAGCCGGACTATTAGTTCGGACGAAATTTGGTTGTCGGTTTTCCCATCTCTGGCCAAAAATTTGTTTTCCCATGTCGTCAATACGTCGTCAATGTAAATGGAAAAATTAGTTCAACCGAACTTTCAAATAGTTTGACTGAACTTTTATAAAAGTTTGGCCAAAATGTTGGGAAAATGAATTTTCTGCACGTGTTTCTCACAAAAGTGTAACCCGCCTTCACATTTTTACCCATATATATATATATATATATATATATATATATATATATATATATATATATATAATTTTTACCCATATACATATATATAATGTGTTTTTCATAATGTAATTCCTCATCCAAAGAGTACTCATGTTGCATACTTTCAAAGGAAGTGGTTTATGAAAAATATGTTATTCATATCTGCAATACATGTGGGACAGTGCTTTGCATTTCTTTTATTAAAAACAAAAGTAAATGCATAGTTTTTATGGATTCTGCTACACAAAAAATGTGGAATACATGAAAAACGTCGTTTATTCTTTACATAAACAATTGATTTTGGTTTAAAAATATCAATCAAGATTTTAAACTTAGACCAAGGGCTTAAAACTTTGATCAAGGTAAAACCTCTATCAAGGGTCCAAACATGTTATTTTCATCTATGTACTCAATAATGTCGATTTTATTTCATTACCGAATGCATAAATTGAAGAAATCAATAAATTCGTTCTTTACAATTCTGAAGGGACACAACTGTGGGTCGCATTGTACGAACAAAAGAGGGTGAAATGGGATAGTGATAGGAAATAATTCATACTGTTGAATGGTAGAACCATGCCTTATCCTGATCATTTAAAAGAAAATATGCCAAAAATATGCCCCAATAGTTGGGTTGCTGACCAAGTCAGAGAGAAATGCGGTGCAACTGATCATTACCCGCGTGTTGAATAGGATGCGCTAAACGTAGGGATTGGGTGCAGTAACTCGGTAATAATCTATTTAATTTATATGTGCATTTGAAACTTAATAATGCACCTTTCAAATGTAATTACATCTATATTTCATATTTTAACTATTGGGTTATTATAAGACACATGACACTATGATTTTTTAACTTTTTTATAGGTGCATTTGTTCCCATCTATGTGGGCAAATGGACACCATTTTTTCACAGAAAATGTCGATGATGGACACATCACACAAGACTATGGAGTGGAAGTCAAGTTCGATCAATCTAGTCGATCTAGCCACCATGATCAAAACCTAGTACGAGGGACATTAGGTTACGTCAAAAAGATACAAGAGATCATTGAAATGGATTTATATTCTTTCCAATGTGTTATTTTAGGTGCAAGTGGTGGGACACCTTTGATTAGAATAATGTAAAGGAAGATCGCAGTAGTAGGGTGATATGTATCAACTCTGGAAAGATGTGCGATGAAGCTAAGGAGCCCTATGTTTTCTCCAAACACTGCAACAAGGTGTTTTTTTATCCAGATGTGTTGGATAGGGATTGGTGGTTTGTATTGAGACAAGACCCCAGATCAAAACGTACTTTTGAGAACAATAATGTTATCATGCCATGCGAGCTGGAATATAATGAGGGTGATCTTGAGAACAGAGAGTGATATGGTACATGTGTTATTTCATCAATATTTATACTTTTTAAGATGGGGTTTTCGAAACATTATAATATGTATTTTGAATTAATTGGTACTTTTCATTGTGTTAATGTTAAAATCAATATTTCACTTGATAATTTGCAATTATGTTGATCTAAAAAACAATGGTATACTGTATTAAGTTCTTTTTTTTGTATGTAAGATCATAGTAAAATAATGATAATTCTAAAGTACATGAATTTATTTTCATTATTTTCAAAACTTAATTATGTTACAAAAATTCATATTATTCAAGATTTATGATTTTACAATTATTTAAAATTTTACAAATTTAAAAATTTAAAAATTTTAATAAAATAATTTCACATTAATACAATTAAAATTTTACAAATATTTTACATACAATTACAATTACAATCATTTCACAGTAATACAATTAAAATTTTACAAATATTTTACATGCAATTAAAATTACAATTACAATTACAATTACAATTTTACAATTTCACATACAATTACAATTAAAATTTTACAATTTTACATACAATTACAATTACAATTTTACAAATGTACATATATACCATTACAATTACAATTTTAGAATTTTACATACAATTACAATTTTACAATTTTACATATATACAATTACAATTACAATCATTTCACAATAATATTACAATTACAATTAAAATTACAAATACAAATACAATTAGAATTTTAGAATTTTACATATAAATAGAATTACAATTACAATTTTACAACTTGTCATATATACATATACAATTACAATCATTTCACAATAAATTAAATATTACAATTACAATTAAAATTAAAATTACAAATACAAATACAATTTTACAATTTTACATACAATTAAAATTAAAATTTCAATTACAATCACGACATAATATTTAATAAATATCATGATCGTTTAATATTAAATTAATTAATAAACATCACGATCATATAACCATCATACAAACAACATATTTGCCTAAAAAACACATTCAAATTCGCTAACATCATTGTGATCATGATCATCTAACAAAACACAATTAGCATTGTATAACATCATCACAACACAAACATCAAATATACATCTCATGTCAAATAATTGCTATCACATATACATATATCTGCAAGCTGCACTTTAAATGAACATATCTAACATGACCTAACAATATACACATCATGATGATCACCAACATGTAAATTAAGTACAACTGCAACATGAACAAAAAATACATGGACCATATATATATATATATATATATATATATATATATATATATATATATATATATATATATAATTTCAAAAATATACAACTATAATATAAATGTCATATATCATCTAGTGGTACATCATCAATAGCAATACTAGTTGAGGCCTGCTCAGTCAGTGGTGTAGCTTCGATAAGCTTAGATACATGTTGATCATCACGTGCCTGCTGATTTGGTATTGGTGCCTCAAGTTGATCAGGATCAACTATCGGATGCTCATCGTGATGACTCGACATGGTCGATGGTCCAGCCTGCTCATGATCATGAGTACTATTGGAAGTTGTAGGCTGCTAACTCGACGTGGCGAATGGTCCAACTTACTCTCCATGATGACTGTTGGTCGATGTTGCGAGCTTCTCATCTCGCACGACACGAGGTGAACGATGATCACTCCCTTGATCGTGATCATCAAATGATGCGTCGCTACTCGCGGACTGTGAATCACGTGCTACGTCTCAACCACACCTATAACGTGCAAGGGTCCTCCTTAACTGCATAACTAAGGTCGTAACTCCTACGACACGCCGCATCAGGTTGTACATGTCACGCGACATGCCTCTCCACATATGTACCAGCCTACCATCGGCTTGTATGTCTCTCATAGTATCGAGCCTGACTCCTGCCTCAAAAAACAATGCACAGAGTTGGTCACCTAACTCCATCCTCAATCTACTGTCAATCCTACCATGCCTAGAAAAAGGCAGTACTGGCGCACCAGCAGGAGCAAGTCTGTCTGCACTGGCCTCATGATCCTCGGCATCTGACATATCCTGATCGTTATCAGGATCCACACCTGGATCATTTAGTGGCGTTGGCATGTCATTGCCATCAAAATACTCAATGTCTACAAAATATATACAAGTACACAACAATAATTAGACAATTTCATTAAAAAATTTAATAAAAACAAGTTAAAGAACATGTTAGAATAAATTTAATTAAAACAGTAATATTACCTCTATCATCCAGCAGATCATCATATGTGAAGAGGATGTTGGCACACCCTTGGTAATCCAAACTAGCATAAGGACAGGGGACCATAACGAAGGGATGCTTGTCAACATTGGCTAGCAACTCCAGTCCATCATGCGATATCCTCACGGAAAATTCAGTCTTGCCCCTGTTGGGCATCATCTGTCCCGACATGTGCATCTGTGCATCTAGCATTGGCCTACAAGGTTGCCTAACAAAATTAGACCTCGTCTCTAGAAACCTCTCAAAAAATAAACAAAATGGCTCTGAAGCAAAAGGGAAGTTTACCCTCCCTTATGCAGGAGCATGACATCTATCTAAGGTTGTACAGAACTGCCATAAAAAAATGGCAGACCACCTGACAAGTCGTGGCTCCTGTACTAAGGAATCAACATAATATAGAAGCGGGAAACTAATATGTTGCCCATCACTGGTGTTGTGTGAAATAGTCAAAATTAGAAGTGAGAGGCACCTCACCTCCTCACTACCAAATATAGCAATACACAACTGACCTCCAGAGACCTGAAACTCTGAAGGGGATAGTATATCCATGCTAATGTATCCCTGGGAGTACACCAACTGACTCCCCGTTGCATAGCCAACTGGAACCTTTAGGAACGAGGGAAAATCCACCCCTCTCCTCCATATCCCTGTAATGAAATAGATGTCCTCCTCAATGGGCACATACTACTAGTTAGGACCAACCTAGAAAGCCTGTAAGTGGGCATTCCACCTGCGGATAAGATGTTGCAAAAACAAACCATGGCCCTTTAGGGAAGTAACCTCCTCATAGAACTTGAGGAGGCCTACCTGCCTTAGGAGCTCCTCGGTAGCTGTTGTAATAGGGCGAGGGTACACATCTCTCTCCCTCTCTCGTTCCTCCTACAAGCGAACCATGTTATACTAGTCCGCTTGTTGTTGTTGTTGTTCCCTCTCTTCTCTCCTTTCATGTCTCTGAATGATTGACATATTAAATACAATTATTTTATTAAATAAGAAATTTATTTAGGAATATACATATATAAATTTTTTTGAAAATAAAAATAGAAATAAAGTCGGTGTGCCACAAAAAACAGGCATGCACCAGCCACGGTGCGTCTTTTATTGTCGCGCACCAGAGGCGGTGCACCATTGACCAAGTCGAAATGTTGGAATGTGGTACACTGATAAAATTACCCGCCCAAGGGCGGATATTTCCATCAACGCACCGCATTTCCGCTATTACTGACCGCACCACAACTTTTTTTAGATTTTAAAATATCTTGGTCCGCCTTTTGGTACAGCCCCGGAACTGGTGCAGATACTGTTAGCACCAGTGGCGGTGCGACCTATAAATTTACAAGCAACACCACGAACCGGTGTGAGTTGAACGGCTCGAGTGCACCGCGCAGAAAAAAATAAATTAAAAAGGTTAATTTTAAGCTAATTTACAATATAATCTTCTAAAAGGCTTAATTATGGAAAAACAAGAAAAATACTTATATATTTGGCCGTCGAGGAGGCATATTCGCTGTAGAATTTGCAAAACTAAATTTGCCCACCATTTTGCAAAATTCAAAATGGCGATGGTGGGCAATGCACAGCAGCAATGCGTGCAATGGGAGCATTGATGTCAAGGCACCTCAAACAAGGAAAAGTTGCACCGGTGCTTAAGAGCTCTGAAGCACTGAAAAGTGAAAAATGCAGTTTTTTGGCTGTAATTTTTTATTTATTTAACCTTGTTCTAGTGCGCGGGTTTTTATAGGCACACTGGTGTGGTTTCTTAAGACCGCACCGGGTTGTTTCAGTTTTGGCACGGGGTTTTAGGACGCACTGATGCAGAATCTTTGTAAAGCACCGGTGTGCTATAGTAATAAGACGCACTGGGCGGGTTTTTACAGAGCGCACGATGTCCCGATATACCAGTGTTTTTTGCGCACCGGTGCTTTATCTAGTTGAACGCATCGATGCAGTTTAGGATTATAAGTGCACCAAACAAAAAACATCCACAAAAACCTCCACCCGCCAACCTCCTCTAGTAACCTCTGCTACAAATAGATGTCTGGGGTATTTTTATAAGGGGTTCCTCAAAAACATCCGCTAGAGGGTATTTTCCTTGTAGTGGGTTTGGCCACCTGAGGCATTCATCCTTGTGATGGATTACCTAATTCAGGAAGTTGATTGGAATATGCTTGGAAAGGAGGAACAACAAAATGAGGAGGATATGGCCAAAGAATTTTTTTTCTTTTTTACACAAAAACTTCAGAAGAGCATAACTTTGTCATATGGACTCAGATTGAGGTGTCATTCACGGTGTTGGAATTGTCTCAACGAGATCTACGACTTGGTGGGAGCTGAATTTAGCGGACTACTAGATAAAATTAGCCAAACCACTAAGCTTAGAAACATTGCCAAATCTGGACACACCTAGCTAAAACTAGCAGCAGGACAAGTGGCCCAATAAAGTGGGGCCATGTGGGCCAATATTATTCACATTGCAATATTCAAAAAAATTTATCACAATGCAACAATGTAACATTACAATAATGTTTATCACATTTCAATAATGTTTGTTACATTTTGATGTTTTTCACATTGCAATATTATAAACCCAATATTATATATCTTATTGAAAAAAATTAGGAAAAACTTTAAAATATTTAAAAAATTCAAAAATATATATATTAACAAAATAAAAATTAAATATATTAAAAAATAATAAATTAAAATAAATAAATAAACAAAAACCAAAACAAATTGTACAAGGTCAAATGCAACATATTAAGTGTTTTATGAATGTTGAAAGAAATGTGTTTAAGCTTAGATTTTGGAGTTTTTATGGGCTTAAAATCCAAAGTGATTTGTTGGGATCACATATTTGAATTGTTAACTCTCTCTCTAAAAACTCCAAAAGATATAAAGTTGTAAAATCATATAATATTCACATTAAAATGTGTTTCAATCATATTAAAATGCAATTAATGCGGATTTTGGAGGGTTGGGAAAATCACATTCAGTAAAACAACTCCATAGAAGATATAAAATTGTAAAAACATATAATATTGACATTGAAGTGTGTTTCAATCATAATAAAATGCGATTAATAAGGAGTTTGGAGGGATGGGAAATCACATTTAGTGGAACATAGTTTTGTGGTTTGTGATATGAATGTTATATTTTTGTTGTAATATAATTTACTTTCTAAATATTTATTTAAAAAATAATAATTTTTTAATTAAATTTTAAAATATTAAACTTGTAATATTTTTAATAAGAATTTTGAAGTTCATTAAATTATTGCTTAATTTATTTAGTATGTTATTTTAATTAAAACATTATTTTATATAATGAATATATTGTTAAAATGTTTAAATTAAAAGTTCGCAAATAATTTTTAGAAGAAATAACTAGACCTTATATTTATATTTACTTTATATTTTTATAACCTTATTAAGTAAACTTCCCAAAAACTAATTTCATTTTCTAATTTCACTTTCGTAAACTCCTTAAAAAAAAAAAAAATCATTTTATAATTTCATTTTCTTATTGTTAATGCCACAGCATAGATTATTAATTTATAAATTTATTTTTAATAATTTAAAAAAAAAAAAAACTTTTATATATCATATTATTCTTGTTAAAAAGGTGATTTCATATATGAATGAAAAATATCACTAATATTATAAATAAATAAATTATAATTAATTATAAATATAGAAATCTATTTGCTTTATTTTTTATAATTATTTATTTATTTCTTAAAAATAAAATTATTTATTTATTTACACAACACTAATGCTTTTGTGCAGCTATCTCCATGTATTTTATTTATCTCCTTGGGAAACTGAAATCTCGTGGATTGTAAAAAATCCTTATTTTGATGGTAACAAAAGAATAATGAATAAATCATTTTCTATCTTTTTTGGAAATTAAGTGTTCTGATGCTCAGTGCAAATATCGCAGCGAACAAAAGTGGGATTGTCACTGTAGCAACTGCAACCGATCCCAGAAAATCGTGGTTATAACCAAAGTAACTACTCAAGAATTTGTTCACTTGTTGCTTCGCCCCATCTGCCATCACCACTTCATATGAAATATCGCCAAACTGAGATACCGCAAGTCCGTAGAGCGTCCATGCGAAGGGGCAGCCCCAGTAATACCATCTCCACCACACAGGAATCCGCTGTAAAACTCACAAACACCCACATTATCAATAAACATTATTGGACTGAATTTCGTGATGAGCCCCCCACACACACATATATACAAAGAAAGTAAACACAATAATTCAATAATTCTCACCGGGCGTGGAATTATGAAGCCGCTGAAAATCATCCAGACTGCAATGCAAGCCGAGGAGAGAACTGAAGCAATGGTTGCATTAGGAGTGACAGCTGCCATTATCATCCCATAGTATGTGCTATAAAGGAACGTGAGGAACATGAAAAACAAATACCAAAAGAATTTGGATGCTGTCCACGTCAAGCCTGTCAATGCATAAACTATCACTCCATACACCACTGTTTGAACATATATGTATGGCACCTCGATCAAAAGCTGTGTTCAGACAAATATTCTTGCATTAGTAGAAAGATTTTAAAGATGGTGGGTAGATGTATAGTCTCACACACCAATTTGATCTCTAACTTAGAATTTATCAAATTAAATTAAATATAAAAACAACCCTAACCCACACCAAAACAAAACAAAACAAAAAATAAAAACGCTATCACAAAAAATTTACTTACCTGAGCAATAGCATACGGAAGAGGCGAATACATTCCTGCTGCCTTTTCTCTATAGAAAACTGTCCTTTCGACATCGACTACAGGTTGGACAGAGACAGCATTACAAAAACCCAGGAAGATAATAGCTGCGAACATGGATCCCAAAGCATTTAATATATCTTGTTGCTTCTGCCTGTAAACAACATCCAACGACACATAAGAATTGAATGTATATTGATTAGATTTTGTGATTGTAGGAGAAAGTAGTGCTTACATATTCCGGCCAATTTTCCAAAAAATGGTGCCAAATATTAGAGCGCAGCAAAGGGTGAATATGAGTCGAACAGTGTTGTACTGAGGATTTCGCCAATACGACCAGTGCTGCTTCCATAAACAAGCCATGGTTTGAACTGCAAAGGATTGACCAAACTGTCTTTGAAAACACAGATCCTTTGAGCCCTGGACAGGTTGGCTGAGTTCCTGAATGAGAACTTTATTACGCCTGTGCAAAAATAATGATGCATTATGTTTTAGTCACATTGAATAAATCCACATTCATAAAACACAAATTGCGGGCATTATAGCTAATGGATGTATGAATTATAAGTCGAAAAGATAATCAAATTGGGATAAATAGAGATGGAAACTTATACGCATACAAAAGGATATGCTTCGTTCAGTTAAAGAAAGTTGTTGAATAAATCCACATTCATAAAACACAAATTGCGGGCATTATAGTTAATGGATGTATGAATTATAAGTAAAAAAATAATCAAACTTGGATAAATAAACATGGAAACTCATATGTATACAAAATGATATGCTTGGTTCAGTGAAAGAAAGTTGTTGATCTGAAAAATATAGTTAAATATTGTTTATAATTTTTTCTTATAGTAATTAAAATTAGCAATTGTCTTTAAAGGTGTAAAGGTATACTAAGGAATAGAAGATTTGGGAATATCATCTAACCACATATAGAGCTCATTGTTGAATACATGAGCATAAGGTCTTTCAGACTCTCCAATGCCAATGCCACAAAGTGAACCCACTGCTCACAACCTATGCATGTGCACAAAGTGTTGATAGACCTTACCCCAAGTGTATCAGGCCCGACTATCTGTCTTTTATCTACCACACAGTGCCGCGAATCCCAAACTTTCTTGAGAGCCGAAGATCAATTTTTATCGAGGTCCTAGAGCCCAATGACTCATTCCCCAAACCACACAATGGGTTTGACGAAGTGACCACATTGAAAGGTGCACTGTTTATATTTACAATTAAATGCCTCTTCCCAAGGAGAGTAGAGCGGGAGGAACTTAGTAATAAGACGCTAACATAGATGATGATAACGCTGGTATTCATGTGTGCTTTCCTCATGGTGTTTGGTAGGGAGAAAAATACACAATTTTTATCTCGAGAACTTTTATCAATTTTGTATGGGAACTTTATTACAATGATTAATTCTCAACTTTCACTTACTTTGAGCTTTCTATCTACATATCAAAATAAGTGATAAAATTAGTACAACATTTTCATTTAAATACCATCAAAAATTTATTCGAGTCCAATTTTTTTACTCACCCTGGTCTCTCTATAATGCAAGTAATTTATCTTGCATTATATCATTTGTTATGCAAGTAACTGAAATTCCATTCTATAATCAAACAAGCTATTGCAAAAGCATACACAAATTGTTAGTTCTTTTAATCTAATAAAGTTACGTTTAGGAAATGGAAAAGAAAGACAGGAAAAGGGAAATTGTTTCCTTTATTTTCAAGGAAAAACCCATGGCCAATTTTTCACATTTTGTGGATGTTACCTAACATAGACCTGGAGACATTGACTATAGAGAGTGACCTAGTAGAGACAGCCAATGCAAGGATCAAAAGCACTCAACCAACTCATAACCTAATAGTTTTTTATTAACTTCTGATGTAGAAGTGATATTTTTTTCCACATCTATACTGTTTGAAAACATAAGTCAACTTAGGGTTTTGGTTTCTCAGAAAGCCCTATTCCTAGCCACCTTGACTAAATAAACTTGGTCTTTCTAATTCTCTATAAATTATTAAATAGGGGACAACAATTATTTCAAGATCTATATTGTTTGAAATCAGTAACTCAACTCCTCTCTAGTGCATTTCCATTAAAAAATGTTTTGTAAAAACATGCTTTAAGTGAGATTACTTTCCATTCACTTTAAGTGAGATTGCTTTCCATTCATCTCAATGCAGTATCCTTGAACACACTTATCACAAAAACAATGTAGTCTGAGGGGGAGAGAGAGTTTGTTGGAGCAACTTGAATCATTTCCAATGGGGCTTTGAAAACAACTTTGCAGTCCCACTTTCACAAATTCCACACAATACCAACATAAGTCCATCTACGAGATCTAATAAATAACAATAAGATTTACAAGGATCTACGCTAGTTTATTTTAGTATAAAATTTTATAATTATTTAGTTTTTATTCTTTATTATTATGGTTAGTTCATTTTTTTATTTTTAGTTTTTTTTGTACTTTTGTGCAATTGCTTTTTAATTCAGATTGTACTTTGTTTTTATTAAATGAGAGTGCATAAATCTTATACAAAAGATAACATATTTTGTGTCAATACAAACTTGTTGTATTTTAATTTAGCTATAAAAAAAGTCATATTCATGAAATAAGGAAAAGGAGCCAAAAAAAATGGTATTTATAGCCAAGACTATCAGTTTAAGGTGTCCGTCAATGATGATTACAAAGTATTAAACTAATATTGTTTAACATTCCTAATCATATTTCCTAGATCTAGTTGTGAGTAATCTTTCTGAAATGAATGAGCATTCATTTATGAGTTGATAGTTTAAGGAAGATGATATCTATCCAAATTCATTTCATCATGGTTGAATAATAGGTGTTCTAGCAATTGTTGTTGTTGCTCATTCACATGTGATTTATTGTATTTTTCTACCTCCTTTTTGTATTGCATGGCAACTGCAGCCTCATTTTCTCATTTTTTCTTTTTTTGTGTTTTTTAATAAGGCTCTTTCAATCTTGCAATTTTACTTTGTAAAACGTCCACTTACCTCAGCCTTCTTCTAATTGTATAACTCCATTTCTCATTTAAGTTTCTTTTTCCTTGGAAACAATCTTCATAGAAACATTTAGTAAAGCCTTTAGTTTGGCGTAATAATGGTGAACTCCAACATTCTTCCACGACTTAATTCTTCAAAGAATAAGAATTTACCTAATCATATGGATCTCTCTTCCTTGCCATGTTTGTACATTCCTCCCCCAAATTTTTTTACAATCTACCGCAACTCATTGTTATCAATAATCTAATGGATAACAATAGATTCTGAAATGAGAGATTGATATATATATATATATATATATATATATATATATATATATATATATATATATATATATAATATGATGGATATCTATCAAATCTGAAATGATATATAATTAGCAATAGTATTTTTTCATATATTTAAATGCAAATATTTTGAGAAAATTGTAAATGTGTTATTTTTAGTACTTTTTTTCTTTTGTGGAAATATGTAATTTATACCATTGTGATGACTTGTACCATAGACACCTTAGGTTTATTTAACATTTTTTTTTTACTTATGGTTCATATTGAAGAGTGTGTGGTTAATGATTTTGCAAGTGTGCCTTCCCCTCGGTTATGATTTTTTTAAAGTTTTTGGTTCTTAGAATTTCCTAAGGCTCCAGGTCTAAGAACCTTGATATTATCGCTGCTAATGGTATTATGGGGCTTTTGGGGAGTTTCCAAGTAACTACAAATAGTTTTAACCTCACGACTTACTTTCATAGGCTTCATATTTTAGTGTATCATTACCTTCCCTAATATTGTATAGGGACTCATGTTATGTCATTATTTTGAGTCACAGTGTTGTATTGATTTTTGTAAAGGCTTTCTTAAATCATTTGGTATTTTGGTTTCCACAATTTTTATTACTATAAGTTGTATAATAGGCATTGCTAAGTTTCATGTCTCTAACACTATTTCTCCTATAATAAAGAGAATATACCTGTAATGTACATGGGTAACTGGCTTTTTTAGCATATGTGGAAGAGAATATGGATTGGCTAATGTGGTTACCATCATCTACTTGTACCTCGTGACAATTGTATAGAGTAAAAGAAATTAATCATTACACATTGTGAACTCATACTTATTAAGTATGCTTATTATGATCCATTAGGAATATTCTATTTTGAAATTTCATATCTAATCAAGTTGCAAACATATGAAATTGAATGAGATTTGTATGAACACAAGCAATATCTTATTGAACCAATACTTAATAGTTACTAAGATTTGGATTCAAAATACTTACTCAAAATAAGAAATATAAATTTATAGAAAGGAAAAAAATATCACGATGAATTGAAAGCTCATTCAGGACACCAGGGATTGAAAGAACCAAATGCACAAGGATCGGAAGATCCAGATACTCACATAGAAGGCCACTAAGAAAGTAAAGGTAAATTTCCCTTAACAAAAAAGAAATGAGTATGAGAATACAAAAGAGACTCCAATTGTGGACATGGCCAGTATGGTAGCACTATCCTCACCAAAGAAAAAATAGCATGGTAGCACTATCCTCACCAAAGAAAAATTTTAGTTAGGAAAACAGAACATGAACAACATCTCATTGAGCATGATATTGTGATGAATTTGAAACTCGTTCTAAAGTAAACTAGTTTTGGTGTGCCTATTATATTGGATGTTTTGAAATAAATTTCAAACTGAAAAAAGAAAAACTTACTGAAATCAATCTATAGTGTTAGAAAAATATACAGAGCCCCGAAAACACCGTGTGCATTCAGCGTTATAGAAATATGAGTAAGAGTTTAAAAATATGAAACCCATGGTCAATAAGGACGACTTTGCATAGGCATGTTTTATTATCTAAGAGTATCTTGTTAGGATTTCTATTAAGTATACATTGATGCAATTATGAATTTCTTTAGGTCTCTCGGAACCAGTTTGCATAAATTTCAATTTAAAGTCTAAACATTAAACACATTCTACCAAACCTGTTAACTCAAATAATTTCCATCACCAAGCATTGATAAGTGACACTAATGCTAAATTAGAATGCTTTTAATGCATGCCAACATTCCTGAAACCCTGATTAATGACAGAATGACAGAAGAAGAAACGAATACAAAAGATTGCTAGAAGGAACAAGCTGTAAATTATTTTATTATGAGCAATGTATATATACAAGCATATAGACAGTTACATAGAAACAATATGACCCAAATAAAAACTAATTTCTAAAACTGATTTCTAAACTAACACTTAACGGAAATATTAAATCTTTTAACGCTCCCTCTTAATCTTGAGGGTTACATTTTTTTATGCCTAAATTTTGACATTGAAATTCAAAATTAACTTTTCCTAGTGGTTTGGTGAAGATATCCGCTAATTGTTCCTTGGCTTCACAAAATTTTGGAACAATATCACCATTTTTTATGAGTTCACAAATGAAGTGAAAACGAGTGTCCATATGTTTTCTCTTTTGATGAAATACATTGTTCTTTGACAAGGAAATAGCAAAAGTGTTGTCACAGAGGATTGAAATAGGTTCATTTTCTGTATATACGAAGTCAGAGAGAAGTCTCTTTAGCCACACTGCTTGACATGATGTTGAATTTGCTGCAATATACTCAGCCTCTATTAAAGATAGCGCAACTATGGGCTACTTTTTGGATGACCACGAGATCAAGTTTCTGCCAAATAGAAAAGCATAGCCAGAATTGCTTTTCTGATCATCAATACATCCTACATAATCACTATCTGTATAGCCAACAAGCTTACTATCTGTAGAGGCTGCATAGGATAAACCATAAGTAGATGTACCTGCAATGTATCTCAACACCCTTTTTCCATCTTTCCAATGACAGTCTTTAGGAGATTCCATAAACCTGGAAATATAACTAGCTGCAAATGCTATATCAGGTCTAGTAGCAGTAAGATACATAATACTACCAGCAAGTTTCTTATACAAAGTCGCATTAACAATCGTACCTACATCATCTTTACTTAACTTTGTACCAACTTCATTAAGAGTATCTACCGGTTTACCCCTGTCCATCTTAAACTTTTTCAAAATGTCAGTAGCATACTTCTGTTGACTCGTAAACATAACATCATGTGTTTGTTTCTCTTCGATACCTAAGAAGTATCTCATTAATCCAAGATTTTTCATTTCAAATTCATTTTTCATTGCAGCTTTAAATTCATCTAACTGCATGTTACTTGTATAAATTATGTCATCAACATAAAGACACAGTATCAAAATATTACCTTGATGATCATTCTTGATATACAAAGTGGGCTCATGGTCGCTCCTTCTAAAACCATTATTCAACAAGTAATGGTCTATTCGGTTGTACCAAGCTCTTGGAGCTTGTTTCAAGCCATACAATGCTTTCTTCAACCTGTACACCTTATGGTTTTGATTCTTGATTTTAAAACTAGGCGGCTGATCAACATATACTTCTTCATTCAATACACCATTCAAAAAAGCAGAATTTTCATCCATTTGGTAAACCAACCACTTGTTTTGTGCTGCAATAGCTAATACAAATTGAACAGTATCAATTCTTGCTACAGGTGCAAATGTTTCACCATAATCTATGACAGGTTGCGGTGAAAAACCTTTGGCAACTAATCTTGCTTTGTGCTTATCAACTTCCCCTCTCTCATTTAACTTTGTTTTAAAAACCCATTTGACACCTATAGAGGTTTTATCATCAGGTAGATCAACCAAATCCCAAGTTTTATTTCTTTCAATAGCATCGATTTCATTATTCTCTGAATCTACCATTCTTTGTCTTTTATAGCCTCTTCAAAACAAGTAGGTTGAAATGAAAGAAATGCAAAATTTACAATATCATCAACATCATCTTGTGCATAAATATCACTTAAGTTTCTCATTTTAGGATTATCAGAATCAGACTCAAAATATGATGAACTGCTACTGGTTTTGTTTTGAACCTGTAATCTTGGAGTGCATGTTGCAGGTGCTTGAGGTTCGTCTAACAGAATAAAAGGATTAGGACAAGTATTGTTCTCCATTTCATTCCAAGACTTTTCTTCCAAAAATTTCACATCCCGACTTACGACAAACTTATTAGTTATGGGATTAAACAATCTGTATGCCTTAGATTGATCACTATATCCTATAAATATATACTTTTCACTCCTATCATCAAGATTTTTTCTCAATTTTTCTGGAACATGAGTAAAAGCAATACAACCAAATACGTGAAAGTGTGAGACAGTTACCTTTTATCCACTCCATGCTTATTCAAGTACAAAACTTTGAACACTGGAAGTTGGCCATCTATTCAAAATATATACAGAACATGCAACTACTTTAGCCCATAAATCTTTAGAAAAAATTCATGTTTTGAGCAAACTGCGAGCCATATTCATAATTGTCTGATTCTTCCTTTCCGCAAATCCATTATGCTGTGGAGTATAACTGTTTTTCGTTTGTTTTTTAATACCATGTTGTTTGCAAAATCAATGAATTCGTTAGATTCATACTCACCTCCTTTATGAGACCTCAGAACTTTAATAAACTTACCACTCTATTTTTCAGCCTCAGCTTTGAACTCCTTAAACTTGGAAAATGTTTCAGAATTGTATTTGATGAAATACACCCAAATTTTCCTGCTAAAATATTCAATGAATGTAAGAAAATAGAGACTATCAACAAATGATTTTTCTTGCATTGGACCGCACAAATCTATATGCATTAACTCTAATTGTTCTTTGGCTCTATTAGAGGCTGAAGCAAAAATATCTCGCTTATGTTTACCCATTATACAACTTGTACATGAAGAGATATGATCAAACAAAGCAGGCAAACCTTTCACCATAGACTATCTTTGTAACAAACTCATACTTTTGATAGGTAAATGACCATATCGTAAATGCCACAGATCAGAGTGAGTTGGCGTTGAAACATTGTGTGCATATAACTTCTCACTTTTCAACTGTAATTGATACAACCTGTGCTTTGTCATAGGAATCTTTGCAACAAGAGACTTATGTTTATCAAAAATCGTGCAAGTAGTGTTGTGAAAGCTAACATCATAACTATATGCATCTAACTGACCAACACTCAACAAATTATGCTTGAAATTGGGTACATAATAAACATCATAGATATTCTTCACAACATTTTGTTTGGTTAAGACAGGTACAACACCTTTTCCTGAAGCTTTAACCTGGCGATCATCACCCAAACCAGTAGAAGAACTGAATGATGCATCAATATGTGAAAACAAATCACTATGACCAATCATATGATTACTACATCCGTTGTCTACCAACCGAACATCTTTATTAGGTACTTTCACAGTGACTTGGCATGCCAAAAATAAAGCATTTGATGTTTCACATTCAGTGTTTGTTACATTGGTTTTGTTTTTACTTAAAACATATTGTAATTTTTGACATTTAGACTTATAATGGCCATATTTTTGTAATGACATTGAATTTTTGATTTATCTATCCACCTACGACCATGATCATTTTAAGACTGCTCTGAATGTGCTTGAGTTACCTGTGATCTATCATCAAACTGAGATTTTCCTCTACCTTTTCCTCTCCTGCCACGAAAACCTCTGCCTCCACCTCTATCCATAGAAGCTTTAGATTTGAAAGCATGCTCTAAATTACTAACATCTAAATTAATTCTTGCTTCAGGAGCTAACAAAGAACCAGTTAATTCTTCCACAGATAATTTTGTTAATTCTCTCGATTCAAAAATAGTAACAATCATGTCAAAATTTTTAAGCGAACATCTAAGAACTTTTTCAACATTCTTTGGTCTTCTTCTATTTCTTCACCATTCATCCAAAGCTAATTAACAACACCCATAAATTTAGTCATAAACTGATCAATGGTTTCTGATTCAGTCATTTTAAGTGTTTCAAATTGTGTTCTGAGAGTCTATATTCTTACCATTTTTACTTTATCATTTCCTTGATAAGCAACCTTAAGTATATCCCATATTGATTTAGCAGTCTTAGCAACAGTAATTTTAGGAAAAATAGAATCATCTAAGGAATTTAAAATGCACAACTTCGCTCTACCTTCTTTCTGTTTAAGTTCATCAAATTGTTTTCTTTGAGAAGTAGTCATACCGGCAATTGTATTTGCGTCATGGTCTGTGAAACCCAACTCTACTGATTCCCAACAACCTAAGCGTTGTAACCATGCTTGCATTTTAAGGATCCAAAAATCATAATTTTTTCCACTAAATAGAGGTGTAGGGATTGAAAATTGACTTGTCGAGGCCATGTTTGAAGTAATCAAAAAAATAAATACAAATCTTTTTAAAACACTTCCAAATAGATAGCACAAATAGACTTTCGATGAAGGTGATTAAAAACTATATTGTTTTTAACTCTTTTTAATTTCAACACCTTAATTTTATAAATCCCATAATTGAAGATTCACACCAACATCGAAGACATGTTTCTTTTCCTTTAAACATCCTCATTCCCTTCCTTTCAATAACCTAGCTAATAGGCTAAAAATCCAAACCAATCAACTAAAAAACTGTGACAGCCGATTACACAATTTTTTTTTTTTTTTAACTGTGAATAAAAACGTGGAAGCCTTCCTCTAACGCTGATTAGACAAACTATTAAAACCAATCAAGTAAAACACTTGTCAGCCTTTCTCTAACACTGATTACACAACTATTAAAACTATGAATCATGCACCTTCGATGGCTGAACTCAATTCACAGCTTGAAAATTCCTCATTGGAGGCTCCTTCATTCAATGACTTGGCAACTTCAAACAACAAAGATGGAACTGCAGTGAAAAGGCATGTAGCAAAGTAGGCAGCAACAATTTCTCTGCTTCAAAAAGCTTCAAACGGCAGCTTCAAACAACTAGTGCAAGTCTTCAACAGCAATCTGCTTCAAAAGCTTCAAACAATAGCTTCAAACAACGAGTGCAAGTCTTCAGCAAAAAATATCCAGTAGTTCTCCTTTGCCCAAGAAAAACCCCAATGCTCTGATACCATGACAGAATGAAAGAAGAAGAAACGAATACAAAATATTGTTGGAGAGCACAAGCTGTGAATTATTTTATTATGAGAAATCTATATATACAGGCATATAGACAGTTATATAGAAACAATTTGAACCAACTAAAAACTAATTTCTAAAACTGATTTCTAAACTAACACCTAACGGAAAGATTAAATCTTTTAACAAACCACTGGCATAGAATATATTTAGAGACGACATTTCCAAAAACAATTTTATACAACTAGTCTGCTTCTTGAGCATAAAGACTCTTCCCTTCGACAACCATGTTTCTTTTCCCTTTGGATACTTGCTGAGGTGACGATAGTGGCTTATTGACAAGTACCATTTTTTATTTAATGTCAAAGGAACCAAAACCTTGCAGCAGGGAGGGGTTACTAACAACAGTGTTTTGTGCTTTCGTCGCCTTCTGTGTATTCTTCACAATAGTAACAGAAAAAGGGTGTGCCCATTTCACATGCTTTACACTTGCACTACATGGGACTCGAATACTGGACCTGTTAGCAATCATTCTGAAATAAAAGATTCCCGTGGCCACAAAAAATAATGTCAGAATTTTTGAAATATCTCGAGCTGCGGCCTCACTGTGACAGAGGACTAATCCATTCCATTTTTCTCGGCAAACGAGACAAATTAGGTTATCGTGCTTGATATTTGAATCAATACACGGTAAAAATGGAATGTGTGAGGACATTTTGCAGTGAATATCTTGTGTTATTTCACATAGATTTGTGGAAATTACTTTAATTAAAACAACACTTATATAGAAGTTTACAGAGAGTTACGGAACTTACTTAATCCATACCATACATTTGCAGAAATAAATTCAAACGAATCTTTATTTCAATACAGAGTGGCAGAGATCAAAACTTTATATTAAAACATCAAAGCATTAAATAAATTCACATATGGAGGTTGTGGCTCCTTCACAAGTAAAACAAGACTTCTTACGTGGATTTACATTCACCAGGGTTGCGGAGTAACACACAGTAAAATTGATTTCACGCATCCACCAAAATTTGGTCCACGATTTTCTCCACTTGTCTGACTTACATCCGCCACATTACACAACACTTTCCTCACTTCTCACTTTCTCTAACATGTAAATCAAAACAACATATATCTCTAATACATTTAATTCGTGACAGACACAATTTAATACATAGTATGTGTGGACATCATTTTATGAACATTATAGAACTTGCATGAACTAAACAAAACTTGCAGAGTAAATATTTGCCCATGCACAATTACTAACCATGCATTAACTTCCTATTTGTCTTTAATTATTTAATATGTTAAGGAATGGGTAATTTTTTCTCAGAACTTGTCCTTCTCTGCACACGCAATCCGCAACCTGCAAAACACTAATTGAGGTATGGCTGTTGCCAGTTCATTTACTGTGGTGGTTGAGATTAATTTCCAATAGTGTGGCCTTGTCTAGGCTTCATCATCTGAAACACATTGCACAGGTACTTCTAGAAATACTAATACCCATCCTCAACATGCTGAATTTGGAGCGGGGAGACGACAGAACCGAACCTTCAGTCAAGGGAATATTTTCTATATTCCTCACCCTCGGGCTTGCACTATTTTTTCATTGCAACAGCATGTTTCACTAAGACAGACAACACATCCTAAGACTCCAACCCGAGATAACCAATGAAATAGAAGAGATGTGAAATGAGCCTTAATAATCTTTGGTTACAAAAAGATTGTGTGATTGCTACATAAGTAAAGATGAGTTTCCTTCTCTTTTGTTGCAGATCCATGCATTGTTGCAGAAGCCAAGAGATAAACACGTGAAAGAAAATTGTGAAAAATAAATTGATCATGCTCTACCACTAGGGAATTCATATAGGTGGCACTCATGAATACAAATAATTGTTGAGACTGTTTGAGTTACATATTTGCTCACAATAATAAACCCTACATCTTTGCAAACCAACGCATTATCTGTGTGACAACTTGCACCACCTTATCAGGTCTTATTTTTCAATAACTTTGATTAAAGTATTAGCAATGAATGGAACGTCCTTTACCTCCCCTGAACATTATTCAACTTTCAAAAACATCGCTACTTTTGGTGAACTAGAAATGATATTAATTAATGGCCACGCCTGATATCTATCCATCTATTTGAGATAATTCCAACCTTAGAGCTACTCCATGAAGAAAAAATAGGTACCAAAAGCATCCTCAACAAGCTCTCTCCTTTTTGAGTAGTTCAATTTAGACATTTTCATAGGAAGTCCCTTTGAACCCTTAAGGAGTTGTGTTAATCGTCCTCGTCGGGTCTTGCCAATAAGGATATCGAACCACATTGAAAGGGATACCACAAGAATAGATGGCCCTTACCACTTTTGATTTAACTTCTTCTATCCCTTAAGAATCAATCATTTTATCAATTCTACTCTCTTGAATTCACGGACTCATAACATTTTTTTATATTGGTTGTTCATGTTGTTTTTGAGTTGTTTTCCTCTTCCCTACTTCAATTACAATCCTCGATTCAATTTTTGGAGCATAAGGAGTGGCAGTAGCAAGTTGATCATGTCTATTTTTATGACCATCGGTCTCTTCTTGTTCAATATCATACTTCCTCTTTTCTTGTGGGTCAGTTATATTTGGGAAAACATCCACACTCTCTCCCTTTTCCTAAAAAAAGTGTGCCTTCACTCTTGGGTAAGAGGCCTTGTAAGGTTTCTAACACAGATTGCATATTCATTCACATGCACCACCACATACCATTTTGGAACCTTTTTTACATGCCTCCAAAGAGGATATAAGTTGATCCTTATGTTGCTCTTGGACATTGTAGTAGAAGCACCTTGACTAGAAGCCATTATTGTTACAAAAATAAATCTGCAATAAATAAAATGAAAAAAGAAACAACAAAAATAATATTTCTTTAAGGCTTAAAATACCCTTAAAAATATTTTTTTTTTAAAACATTAAATAACTCAAAAATCGTTAGTTTCTTACCACAAGAAGTTTTATGTAACTGAAGCTTCTAAGAAAAAACCACAAAAGAGAACCCAATGATGGTTTTAGCTATCCAAAAACACCAAAAAATAGCTAAAAAATATGGATTTAGCTTTTGAAAACATCAACAAGAATGGTTGTAGCTATCAAAAAACACCCCAAAACAACAAAAAGAATGGTTGTAGCTATCAAAAATACCACAAAACAACAACAATAATGGTTGTAAATATCCAGAAACACCACAAAACAACAACAATAATGGTTGTAACTATACAAAAACACCACAAAGCAACAGAATCTATGGTTGTAGCTATTCAAAAACACCGCAATAAAGCCCAAAATTATGATGAAAGATTCCCAAACACCACAAAACCACTAAAAATTATGTTTGTAGCTATCCAAAATACCACAAGACAACAACAAGATGACTATTGCAACCTAATAATCTAAATCCTCACCTGTTGAAGTGGTCCTTGCTAAAATCCCCCTTGCTCAATTTCTTATGTTGGGTGCTCAATTTTCCTTTACTCAAGCCTCAAAAAATGCAAGGAAAAATGAAAGGACCTCTTTCAAAATAAATTTTAAATTCCTAGAGTGTTTTAGAAATCACGAAAAAATATATTATTAAAATAAACTAATTGAATTACTTTATTTTTAAAGCTCTTAAAACCAATTTTCGTGAGTCACTCGCAAAATTGTGGGCCACATGTGCACATTGTATGACTTGAAATGTGTTGTATGAGTACATAAATGTATAGTAGAGTGGTTGTATGCATTTCATGGAGGGTGAATTGCAACATAGGTTTATTGGAATTGAAGTTCTCAAATTTATGATTCTATTCATTCACCTTATTGGGGTTTCATTGGCAGGATTTCATTGGCAACTACAACCCTAAATGTATTCTCTTCTTTTTATCTATCCATCTTAAAGGGTGTTGTTTCCTTAACCAATGCTTCAATGTATTCATTAGTATTATTTTTTTTAATTGTATTATGTTGATTTTATGCATTGGTCCCTCTTCATCATCCAATATTTCTCAATGAGATTATTGTCATCATTTATTTCTTTTCATTTTAAAATCATGTACTCTTCATATATGCTAGTTGTTAATAATCAATATAAGATGTTGTATTTTCATAATCTAATATGTATGTCCATTTGAAAGTTGTCCTTTAAAATATAGCCATATCTAGTAATCCCTTAATAATATAAATCTTTGCACATATACTAAAATATATAAAAGAAACAACCTTTATAATATTTATTTATCTTTTTGAAATATCTAACCATAATATTCCTAACCATTAAAAAATAATTTCTCTCAATAATATATTAGTGAATTTCAAAGGTTTTGGTTACAAACATGTTGGATAGCTAAATTTTAGAAATCATAGTATAACCCCCCAAAAAAAATCCCATTCCAAAAGTTAAAATAATAATAATAATAATAATAATGTAAGATTAAGATTTTCTCGATGAAAAAGCTTACCATAATGTGATGATTGCTTTGACATCAAAGCCTCAGGAGTAATGAACGATTGCTTTGTAAACCAATCAGAACCGTGGGACTTGGTTCTAAGATAAGTCTCCTTGTTATTTCTGTAGAGAGAATCCATGGTATTGTATGAATCATTCATACAAGCATTATGTCAAACACTTTGCATATAGTATTTTAGGCAAACACTTTCTCTATGGTATTTTTCAAATAACTAATTAGCGAGCATTTCAGCATTTCATCGAACACCAGGTAAGCATACTTTCAAAACTTAAAACCAAGTACTTGGTAAGCATACTTTAAAAACTTGAAAACCAAGTTATATTTGGAAGTTGATGTAGTAAAATTGTAACTCCAACATATAGGTGGGAACTGCCTTCTTCACTGGTCGGACTGAAGCTCACCATGACCTTGGCACCTTTTTTTGTGCTACTTCAAATCTCCAAATCTCTTTTAATATTTCCTTTATGAAACCTTCCATGAGAGAATAATCCAAAGGACACTCTAAAGAACAAGACCTGCAAGCAGCGACAGTCCCTACCTGATCAGAAATCCTTACTTGGTTGTAAGTGTGTTCCATTAATAATTTGCAGTCCAAAGACCTGATCAATAGTGCATAGTGAATAGTGCAGAGATGACACTGAAGTATAATGAAACCTTTCAATGGAGTTGTTGTGTAGGAAGATGTAACAAATTCTCTTAATCTCACTTACATGTTTTTTACTTCTTCCTTCGTAGGCCTCAATATTTACAATAACCATTTTAAGGAACCATTGTTTCCTTACAGACTAATTTTGTTGGAAAATTAATCACAACCATCGCGTTTAATTTTCTGACAATAGCCATACCTTAGTGAATGTTTTGTAGGTTGCGGATTGAATTTGCAAAGGAGGACAAGTTTTGAGCAGAGTACTTAACCCATTCCGCAACAGAGTTAAATAATTAAATTCAAATAGAAATTTAATGCATGCTTAGTAAATGAGTATGTGAAAAAAATTAATCCGCAAGTGTTGTTTACTTCACGAAAAATCTGTAAAATTCAGAAAGTCATTTTTTATCATCCATTGTATTAAATTTTTTCTGTCACGAATTAAATGTCTTAGATATATATGTTTATATTTTACAGATAAGTTATAGGTTGTGTAATGTGCCAGATGTAAGCTTGGAAAGACAAGAAGGAGAAAATCGTGGAGTGAATTTTGGGTGAAGGAGCTGCAGCCTCCATATCTGAATGTATTTCATGTTTTAAGTTATAATATAAAGTATGGTTAGTCACGATATTGTTCTAGAATTTTTTAACATATCGTTCTTACCGCAACACTTTGTTTTACTTTATTTCACTGTGAGTAAAATTAGTTGATTATATTTTCTCCTCTATAGTTGTGATTTTAATCTCCGCCACTCTATATTAAAAAGAGAATTCATATGATTTGATTTCCGCAAATGTATGGTTTGGATTAACTCTGTGTAAACATCCACAACAATGTTGTCTTGGTTAAAGTGATTTCTGCAACTCTCAGTGAACTCCCTGTGTTGTGGGAAAATAATTTCCCCTACCTTTTAAAAATTGTATCATGGTATCAGAGTGGGTTTAAACCTTCATTACCACAAATGTTTTTACTGAGGAGTTCGAATTTTTTTTTAGGAGTGTATTCTCTAGCAGTGAGAAATTTTTCACACAGTAAGAATGTTTTTTTACACAGTGAAAATGGAAGCAATAAGCACATGCTTGACTAATCCACAAATACCACAGTTTAATGAAAAGAATTACGATTATTGGGCTATTACAATGAAGGCTTTTTTTTATTCACAAGACATTTGGGAATTGGTGGAGAATGGATTCCCATAACCAAAAGATGTAGTAGCATACAATGCTTTGACACAAGCAGAAAGAGATGTGGTGTGTTGAGAGATAATGGGAAGAAAGACTCAAAAGCCCTCTTCTACATCTTTCAAGCAGTTCATGAAAGTATTTTCCCAAGGATTGCAGTAGCAATAAATTCCAAGCAAGTGTGGTAGACCCTCCAGACAGCCTACCAAGGCATGGAAAAGGCGAAGACAATAAAATTACAAATGTTGAGAATATATTATGAGAAAATATGTATGAAAGAGTCTAAGAATGTATTTTTTACACATGTAATCGGGTTGGTTACCCAAATTAGGTCTCATGGTGAGACACTTGAGGAAAGGAGAATAGTTGAGAAATTCTTGAGAAGTGTGCCAGCAAGATTTGATGTCATAGTTGTGACTGTAGAAGAGAAAAAAAATCTCTCACAGTTTTCAGTGGATGAGATTCATGCATCACTGATGTCTCATGAGCATAGGTTGAACAAAGCAACAATCTCATCATTAGAGCATGCATTCAAGACACACTTTTCATTTGGTCAAGGTAGAGGTTGAGGAAGATAAAATTACAGAAGAGGAAGAAGCCCACACATAGGTGGAAGAAGCAAACCTTCAAGCTCAAGTGGAATGGGAAGCAATCAAAATCCAATTCAAGGCCCAAGCCAAAATCAAGCACAAGGTCAAAGGTATGATAAATATCAAGTTCAATGTCATTATTGTAAGAAGTATGGTCATTATGTAAATGAATGTAGAAAGAAGCAATATGACATAAGTAAAAAACCAAGTGCAAATTTCATAAAGGAAAATCATAACCATGATAGCATGTTTTTAGCTTGTAATGTAGCATAAGAAAAACAAGGAGATATGTGGTTCTTAGATTCACGGTGTAGAAACCACATGAATGGAAACATAGAAATGTTTTCCATTCTAGATAAAAGTGTAAAATCTGAAGTGAAATTGGGGACTGATAGCAAAGTCTCTGTCATGGGAAAAGGAAGAGTAGACATTCTAACAAAGGGAGAGAAGAAGTTCATGTCAGATGTTTACTTTGTTCCTTTTTTGAAACATAACCTCACAAGCATTGGACAACTCATGCAAAAGGGCTACAATGTATTTTTCATGAATGATGTGTGCACAATCTTGGATAAGCCTCCAAGTAGATAGTTGTTTGCAAAAGTCCATATGACAAAAATTAGAATGTTTCCTCTCAAGCTAAGACATATTTGAAGGAAGAAGGTGTTGTAGCATTTGTCACACAAGAAAACTTTCAAGAAGAAATTAAAGATGAAAATTGGCTATGGAATTTGAGATTTGGTCATCTCAACTTTGAAGGTTTGACTTTTTTGCATAGGAAATGAATGGTGAAGGGATTGCCACTCATAGAAAAACCAAAAAACCTATGTGAAGGATGCATCTTGGGAAAACAACATAGAGAATCATTTCTAGCAGGAAATTCAATAAGGGAAAAGGCACCTTTGGAAATTATCCACTCAGAATTATGTGGACCAATGCAAACCCCATCATTTCAGGGAGCCATTATATTTTGACCTTCATAGATAACTACATAAGGAATACATGGGTTTATTTCCTAAAACATAAAATTGAAGTGTTTGACCACTTTCGCCACTACAAAGCTCTTGTAGAGAAGCAAAGTGGACACTACATCAAAGTGTTGAGGACTGATAGAGGTGGCGAATATATCTGAAGTGACTTCCTACATTTTTGCAGGGAGCATAGAATTCACAAGCAGTTTACAACAAGGTATACACCTCAGCAAAATGGTGTCGTGGAAAGAAAGAATATGACCATCATGGAAATCACAAGGAGTATATTGAAGGCAAAACATTTTCCAAATGATTATTGGGCTGAAGCTGTCTCTTGTGCAGCATATATTAGTAATAGGTGTCCAACCAAAAGTGTCATGAATAGAGTTCTTGAAGAGGCATGGAGTGGAAGAAAGCAATATGTCACTCACATGAGAGTGTTTGGATGTGTGGCGATGCACATGTCCCGGAGGAGTTGAGGAAGAAGTTGGACAACAAGGGGGATAAATGTATATTTTTTGGATACAGTGATGAATCCAAGACATACAAGCTCTACAATCCATCAACCAAGAAATTCATAATCAGCAGAGAGGTTCAGTTCATAGAAGAGGAAGCATGGGATGGAATTTTAGAGAAGACAGTCAATGTGAAGACATGTATGTCATATGAAGACAAACAGGAATTGACCGCAGCATGTAATTCCTCAACAGTGACTCCTCCTCCACCTATACAAGCTCAAAAAAGCAGTCAACATGTGACGCCACAAAAAAATAATAGGACAGTGTTGCGCAACCAAGAAAATGCTTCTCCAAGCACAACACCAAGCCCATATTCTACAAGCATAAGAAGACCAAAATTTAGAAATTTAAATGAAATTTATGAGCAAGATGAAGTTAATGGCGATGCTGGTCTGAATTCTTTATTTGTATTATTTTTTCATGTAGATGACCCAATACACTTTGAAGACACGGTCAAAGAAGAGAAGTGGGTTGTGGAAATGGATGAATAAATAGGAGCAATAGAAAATAATGACACATGGGAGTTATTGGACCTTCCACAAGGAAAAGAACTCATTGGAGTGAAGTGGGTATATAAGACCAAGAGCAACATTGAAGGAAAAATTGAAAGGCATAAAGCAAGGCTAGTTGTCAAAGGATACAAGCAGAAGCATGGAAGATACGATGTGGAAAAATTTGTGCCAGTCGCAAGGATGGAGACAGCGTGTACAGTGTTTTCAATTGTCACACAACATAAATGGAAAGTGTCTGAAATGGACGTAAAATCAGCGTTCTTGAATGGAGTGCTGAAAGAAGAGGTATATGTTGTGCAACCTCCTCGCTATGAGATAGAAGGCCAAGAACACAAGGTGTGTAGGTTGCGGAAATCTCTTTATGGGTTGAAGCAAGCACCGCATGCATGGTATAGTAGGATAGATGCCTACTTGATAAACAATGGGTTTGACAAGTGTGATGGTGAACCCACTCTCTACATCAAAGAAAGTGACGGTAATCTTATTATTGTCATTTTGTATGTAGATGATTTGATTTTTACAGGTAGTGATGATTTCCTCATCGTTGATTTCAAAGAATTCATGAAAAGTGAGTTTGAAATTACTGACTTGGGGTTGCTAAGATTTTTTTTGGGCATAGAAGTGAAGCAAATAGAAAATGGAATTTTTATCTCTCAAGCAAAGTATGTTGCAGACATTTTAGAGATGTTTAATATGCATAACAACAAGGAATCACCAACTCCAACTGTCATGGGGTTGAAGTTGAGCAAGGAAGATTGCAACAAAAATGACAATCTGACGTTGTATAAAAGTATGGTGGGCAGCCTAATGTATTTTACCGCAACTAGGCCTGACATAACGTATGTAGTGAGTTTGGTGTCGAGATTCATGGAGACATCCAAGGAGAAACATTGGCAAGCAGGGAAAATAATTTTAAAGTATGTCAATGGGACAAAGGAGTATGCCATTTTGTACTCCACAACTGATTATTTTAGGCTAGTTGGTTATACTGACAGTGATTGGGAAGGAAGTGTCGATGATGGAAAGAGCACATCAAGATATGTTTTTAATTTGGGTTTGGGAGCCATCTCATGGGCTTCCTAGAAGTAGCCAATAATATCATTATCAACAATAGAAGTTTAGTATTTCGCCGCAACAGTAGTAGCGTGTCAAAAATTTTGGATGATAAGGATGTTGCAGGATTTATGTCATGAAAAATATGAAGCAACCACCATTTTCTGTGATAACAGTTCAGCAATAGCACTATCAAAGAATTCTATTTTTCACAAAAGGACAAAGAACATTGATGCTAAATATCATTTCAGAAGAGAATTAGTTAACAATAGTGAGATTGTGTTGCAGCATTACAGGTCAAAGGAACAAATTGAAGACATCTTCACAAAGTCATTGGCAAGTGAAAATTTTGTTTATCTCAAATATTGTTTGGGAATGGTCAATGGCAGCAGTTGCGATTAAGGGGGAGTGTTGGAAAATTAATCACAACCACCACGTTTAATTTTCTGACAACATTCGTACCTCAATTAATGTTTTGCAGGTTGCGGATTGAGTTTGCAGAGAAGGACAAGTTCTGAGCAGAGTACATAACCCATTCCGCAACAGAGTTAAATAATTAAATTCAAATAGAAATTGAATGCATGCTTAGTAAATGAGTATGGGCAAACAATTAATCCACAAGTGTTGTTTACTTCACCCAAACTCTGTAAAATTCAGAAAGTCATTTTTTCTCATCCATTGTATTAAATTTTGTTTGTCATGAATTAAATGTCTTAGATATATATGTTAATATTTTACATGTAAGTTCTAGGTTGTGTAATGTGGTGGATGTAAGTCTGAAAAGAGAATAAGGAAAAAATCGTGTAGCGAATTTTGGTCGGTGCGTGAAAACAGGTTATACTGTGTTACTCCGCAACCCTGGTGAATGTAAATCTCAGTAATAATTCTTGTTTTATTGGTGAAGGAGCCCCATATTTAAGTTATAACATAAATTTTGGTTAGTCGCGATATTTTTCTGTAAATTTTTCACATATCGTTCTTACCGCAACACTTTGTTTCACCGTGAGTAAAATTAGTTGATTATATTTTCTCCTCTATAGTTGCGATTTTAATCTCCGCCACTCTGTATTGAAAAGAGGATTCATATGATTTGATTTCTGTAACTGGATGGTTTGGATTAGGTGATTTCCGCAACTCTGTGTAAACTTCCACAATGGTGTTGTCTTGGTTAAAGTCATTTCCGCAACTCTATGTGAACTCCCTGTGTTGAGGGAAAAATATTTCCCCTGCCTATGAAAAAAATTATCAAATTTGGCATGGGAACTTCTTAGTTATGAATTATACCATGTCCTCTGAGAATATTTGAAGGCATTTCAATGGCACTAAAACTTTGATAGGGAGTATTAGTTGTATAAAAATATTTCTCAACTTATCATAATTATGTTTTAAAAAATATTTATGAACTCACCATATCTCTTTGGCAAACTGATAACCATTGTCGGGATTTTCAATGCTTTCATAATACCAAGCATTTGACTACTTATCTTGGCATATATATATATATATATATATATATATATATATATATATATATATATATATATATATTATGGACCTAAATCCCATAGCTACTAAGGTCGTTATGTGTTAATTTAAACATGGATTTTAGGTTGTGTTAAGTTGTACCTTAGCTATGCAAATTATTGTTTAATTTAATTATTTCTTTGAATTTTATCATTTATTCTTATAAAAAAAATTCAATGTATATATATCCTTATGTCATTAAAGATCAAAAAGCATTGCAAGGAAGTAATGATAAGCATAAAAAAGAATATTGGATTATATGATTTTTGTTTTTAGACTAAAGGCGAAAAAAATAAAAAAAATACATTTATTTTAATCAAATTTTAATTAAACTATCAAAACAAATATGATAATTTTGAAGCGCATGTTGAAAGGGTGAAACCATGTCATCTCGTTAGGTTTTTATTATATAAACAAACTAACAAAAAAAATGCAATGAGCCATGGCTTATAATAAATAAAATAAATGGGACAACCCCAGTCCTCGTTCCCTGCCAACCATTTCACCGCACCATCGTTCATTTGATAGGACCAACCATTTGGTTGTGCCAACAACCTTTCCTAGTCATTTTCTAGGGCCAATGTCCCCGCCTAAGAATTGAAATGGAATCAAATATGCCATTTATTAAATCAGTTGCACCTAGTTTCACCTTTTATTACAAGCTAAAATATTATAAAGTGAAATTTACCTCGAATGTGCCAATATGAAATCCACCACATTCCACGTGCATGCTCAGAAAAACAAACTGCACCTACTTGCATGCATGGATTACACTTTGCATGCCCACCAAAGCCGAGGAAATATACACAAAAAATAAGTCGTCCAAATCCAACTGTGCAATCCGAAATTGATAAGCTAAATATGTCCTTGGATATTCTGTCCACCAACTCCAACTGTGTAATCCATGGCGATGAAACTTTAGTTAAGAAAAAACGATGATTTTTGTCACGCGATGGCATAATCAATGATTACTTTCACAACAATGGGAGCAATATTCAGAGTTGCAGGAGGGTAGATGTCAATGGTGAGTCTGATAACTTTCCTGAGCTTCCTGTTCCTTCAAGTCCCGAGTTGTTCCAAAAGGAAGAGAAGAAATGCTTTAACATTGGTTTGAAGTAAGTTGTTGTTTTTCAAATAGAGATGCAGAAGAGGGGAAATGGATCCATGCCAGGAAAGGTAGATCAGAATGTTGACCTCCATCTGGGATGTTTTCAAGGAAAAGTCCACCAAGATTGAGCTTTAGCAAGGTGTTTTTGTGAACACTGTCACTGCCCTATGGAGCTGAAAGAGAGAGTTTCGACATTGATCTAAGTTGATTGTCCTATCAATGCTTCCAAATCATCTTCAGTCGACTCGTTGTCCACTTGTTCAGTTGACTAGTCAGGTCTATTGTCAAATAGCTTCCCCAGCCTATGGAAGTCAGACTACGGTCTCGAAACACTTAGCTCCCTTTTCAACAAGAGCACTGGGTCTTCTGTCTTATTATTCCCCTACTACAACACTTCATGGGTTGATTACAGCATTTCACCACCAACCGCAAATTGTTTCGACGAGTTGTCTATTTGTATGTACAACGATGGGTGTGGTTGGTATGTTTCGATCGGTGCCAAGGTCGAGTATGTATATATAAAAGAGATCGGTAGAGAAGAAACTAGGTAGTGATAAATCGATAATCAATCGAAATATTGAGGAGGTAATGTTCTCTCTCGGGGAAGCTGGAATGACGTAAGTAATAGCATCCGGCCGCCAAAATTTGATCGGCTTCCTCTGAACTGTAATGAAGTGAATTGGGAATGCCTTTATGATACTTCCAAATTCCAGTGGTGACTTAATGTACGAGTTATACATTTTAGTATCCCTTTTATGGCATAACTTCAATTCAATATGTGCCAAAGCTTTGCGAGACTACTCCAAAAAAGAATGGTAGGTCGATACTTACCAAGAAAGGAGAGGTCTTCATGCTAATCAATCAAAAAGGTCGGAATACATGAGTTCGGTCACCATCAGAGGTGGGTTAAAGCTGGTTAAATTTCCCAACGAGAAAAAACCTCAAATATGATAAAAAAAGATTTTACTTTTTCCTATTTTGTTTCTTTTTTTCTATAAATTGTATATAAAACATCCTTGTTTCACATCTTGGGTTTTAAATATATATGGTCATTTCTAAATTGAATCCTTATCTTCTAGTTCGCTCATGGTTTTAAAGTGTGATTCCAAGCCTATGAATGCTTTCTCAAAGCCCCTCGTATATCCATCCCATCCAACAGCTCCTCCCTCTATTGGAATACTCCCCACAAGGACTCCTGGCTATCAACACTAAGAACATGCTATTAGTAACCTTCAAGCAATGACAATTGGCTATCCAATGGTAGCTTCTTACTAGTCAATAGGTTTAGGGGATAATTAAACTAATGGGTAAAAAAATCCTATCTAGGGGCAGGTTATCACCTAAAGTTATTCCCTGCATAATGTTATTCCCTGCATTCAAAGAGAAAAATGACAAATAAATAAGATCTACAGATAGTCTTCATGTTTATTGCCTAAAGAGATTAGTTCTCTACAACAGCTAAATGCGTCTTTATGTCAACGTTTAGAAAGATGTTCTCGGTCAGAGGAGTTGTAGGTAGGGCACCTATAGAACAATTTGTCTCTTGCCTTTGAGTTATTGAACCTACAAGTATTGAGTAACTAGTTTTGTGGCTAGTATGAGTTCTGAGCTATTCTTCTTGTGGCAGAAAAAGTAGTTGCCATTATTTATTGTATTGGTAGCTCTTCTTAGGTTGAATAGGAGTATTAGTTTTATTATCTGATATTAGTATAATCAGTTATCATACTTCCTGAGATGTTATATGAAACCATAGGGTAGAATATTGACCTTACCCGTATCCATAAAGTAGTTGCTATGATTTCTTGTATTGGTAGCTCTTCTTAGGCCAAACAAGAGTATTAGTTTTATTATCTAATATTATTATAAGAAGTTATCATACTTCTTGAGATGTTATATGAAACCATAGGGTAGAAGATTGACCTTACTCGTATCCATGAATTCAATTTACAGATATTTTTAAATCATAGAACACATTTAGATCATAATTGAAAATAATACTTTAGAAATTAAAATATTATAGTGATTTACTTATGACCTTCGTCCTATGGTCCAGTGATGCAGATGAAAATCCATGTGATTCTTGTGGTCCAGTGATGCAGTTGAAAATCCATGTGATGCTTGTAATGCAGATGAAGAATCCTTAGAGACCTCTCGTTACTTGTGACTTTCGTCTTGTGGTCTAGTAATGTAGATGAAAATCCATGTGATGCTTGTAATGAAAATTACTTGTGACCTTCATCCTGTGGTTCAGTGATGCAGATGAAAATCCATGTGATGCTTGTAATGAAAATGAAGAGTCCTCAAAGACCTATCCCTTGCTCCCTTACTAATGGTTCTCTTTAGGTTCTCCTTTTACTTCTCCCTTTCTCCCTTATTGATGGTTCTCTTATGGTTCTCCTTTGTTGGTGGTTCTCAAAGCCAAATACAACAATGTGTTCTCTTATGTTGGATAAGAGGTAGTGAGGAAAGGGTGAAGCAGTGGAAAGGCAGTTTGAAGGAAATGACAAATGCCAATTTCCATGGAAAATGACATCTCAAAGAGCCATGAACATGGAACAAAGCGAAACATGCGGGAGTTTCTCTCCCCACTGGACACGATCTAATATGAAGCATTAGTTAAAGTAACATGAAACTTTTGTTAAATTTTAGTGGCACTTATATGAATTATTATTTGAATATATACAAGACATAACCAAAGTTAAGGATCCTTTTGTATCTTGCTATCATAATTTGGATAAAAATGCTTTTCATATCTTTTATTGCCTCGGAATTTGGATAAAAATGCTTTTTCACATCTAAAGTTTCCTCGAAAACATGAAGTTTCCAATAAGATGTCGATTTGAAAACAGTTTTGTTTAAACTTTTGGTGCAACAAAATTGTCACCCAAAATTCGTTAAACTTTTGTAAGAAAGCTAAATGTTTGATAAAAAAAAGTTTAATCTCCAATCAACTCTCTAGCGATCACTAGAGTCCCTGTAGTGTCAAAGGTAGGGACTAATAAAGAAACCAATGAAAAACCCCAATCACTACGATATTATTAACATTCCGCTCCGGAATTCTACTCATAATCAAATAACCACAGAAACACCATGGGAAAATATGTAAAGCTGGTAGATCAATCACATTGTTGGAATTACTCCCAACCACCGCCATGAATAAATAGTGGCAGCAACCCACAACTTCATTGAATTTTCAGTGCAGGGAAGGACAAACCTTAGTTTTCAAATCTGGAGGCATTCACGTAGAAACTCAAAAAAGAGTACCGCAAGATGGCATACTCTGCATTATTTCTTACTTAGTCGTATTCACCTACCTGTTTTCCCACAACTTCGCACCCGCAACTTTTCTTGTTTACCCTTTAAACCTTCCACCAAAATTTATTTCCCTGTCGATGCAATATCAACGGGACCCACCACTTACCTTACTGCATTGTAAACCGTGCTGCAAACCTTTACATTTCCTTTATTTCTTTTTTTTCTACACTTCGCACCTCTCATCGTTTAACTCCCCGCATACCGTAACCCGCAAGATTTAAGTTCTAACTCTTAGTGCTCCACCAAATGTTATTTCCTCACCGATGTGATCTGGCGAGACCCACAAACCTCACCGCACTTCGCAACTCTATCCACTTACCTTTTTAGCACCTCATCTGGTACTTCGCAAGTTATAAGTTTTAACTTTAAAGCTACCCGCAAGTTTTTTTTGTGTTTTTGATGCGATCGCAAGGGGGCACGTGTCAAGGTCAGGAGGGTAGTGCAAAGCGCACATCCCAAAACTCAGGAGTTAACGGATAAGTGCCTACAGGTTAAGATGTTTACATTGTGATGCGATGTGCCACATCACATCACATATCGCAAGACTTAAGTTTTTCCTATGTTCGCACCAGTTAAATGTTATATTCGCCAATTTGCGATGGAGGCATTGGACGCGATGTGTTTTCAGAGCCAGGACCAATAATATTTTAAGTCCGCTATTTTTTTGTTATGTACGCGTTTTTGTGTATAAGCATCCAAACAGATCCGAGGGACAATTTGGTTGTTGAATGTCCGATTTTTCATTGAATTGCTTTAAATGTTCAGGCTCCGGCCAATTTTGTAAAGAGTTCCTCTTCTATGTAAATCGAAGTCTGTCTGTTTGTTTGATTGTTATTTCCACAATATTTTGCATTCTCTATGTTGTGGGGGAACGCATCTCTCTGTTTTTATGCTTATTCAGAATTTCCAACATGGTATCAGAGCAAGTCTAGGCTCTCAGTGACAGAACGATTATTTACTGAAGAAGCTGAAAGGTTTTTTTGTAGAAGCGGAGTCTCCAGCAACGAGAAAGCTTTTATAGCAATGAGAAAGGTTTGATTACATAATTAAGATGGTAGCAGCAAGCAAAAGCCTGAAAAATCCCCAACTAACATAGTTCAATGGGAATAATCATGATTATTGGGCTATTACAATGAAGGCCCTCTTCTCCTCACAAGATATTTGGGAGCTAGTGGAAAATGGTTTCCAAGAACCAGCAGATGCAACAACATATAATGCTTTGAGACAAGAACAAAGAGATTTGTTGAGAGAAAATAAGATGAAGGACTCAAAAGCCCTCTTCTATATTTTCCAAGAAATACATGAGAGTATTTTTCCAAGGATTGCAGCAGCAACGAAGTCTAAGGAGGCATCAGATACCCTCTAGAAGGCCTATCAAGGCATGGAAAAGGTGAAGACAACAAAACTTCAAATGCTGAGAAGAGATTTTGAAACTCTTTTTATGAAAGAGTCTGGTAACATAGACTCATTCTTCACACATGTGATTGGGTTGGTTACCCAAATCAGGTCTCATGGAGAGAAACTTGAAGAAAGGAGAATAGTGGAGAAAGTCTTAAGAATTCTACCATCAAGTTTTGATGCCATAGTAGTGGTCATAGAAGAGATAAAGGATCTCTCATAGTTTTCAGTGGATGAGCTTCATGCATCATTGATGTCTCATGAGCACAGATTGAACAGAACAACAAAATCATCATTGGAGCATGAATTCAAGACACGATTGTTTTATGTTCAAGGTAGAGTTTGAGGAAGATCCAACTACTGAGGAAGAGGAAGAAGCCCACACAGAGGTGGAAGAAGCAACCCTGCAAACACAAGTGGAAGGGGAAGAAATCAAAATCCAAGCCAAGGCTCAAGCCAGAATCAAGCACAAGGACAGAGGTATGATAAATCTCAAGTCCAATGTCATTGTTGCAAAAAATATGGCCATTATGCAAATGAATGTATAAAGAAGCAAATTGACATGGGTAATAAACCTAGTGTAAATTTTACAAAGGAAAATAGAGACCAAGAAAATGTGCTTTTAACTTGTAATATAGCACAAGAAAAACAAGAAGATGTATGGTTCTTAGATTCAGGTTGTAGTAACCATGTGACTGGAAACATAGCAATGTTTTCCAATCTAGATGAAAGTGTAAAATCTGAAGTGACAACAGGGACTGATAGCAAAGTCTCTGTCATGGGGAAAGGAAGAGTAAATATACTGACAAAGAAGGGAGAGAAGAAGTTTGTACCAGATTTATATTATGTTCCTCGCCTGAAATGTAACCTAAGCATTGGAAATCTCATGCATAAGGGCTAAAATGTGTTTTTTAAGAATGAAGTGTGCACAATCATGGACATACCTCCAAGTAGACAAGTCATTGCAAAAGTGGATATGACAAGAAATAGGATGTTTCCTCTCAAGATTAGATTAGACTTGAAGGAAGGAGGTGTTGTAGCAGTTGTCACACAAGAAGTCTTTCAAGAATAAGTGAAGGATGAGAACTAGTTATGGCATTTGAGATTTTGACATATCAATTTTGGAGGTTTGAACTTGTTGCATAGAAAATGAATGGTAAATGGATTACCACTCATAGAGAAACCATACAGCCTATGTGAAGGCTACATCTTGGGCAAACAACATAGAGAATCATTTCCAGCAGGAAAGTGTATAAGGGCAAAGGCACCTTTGGATATTGTCCACTCAAATTTATGTGGACCAATGCACACACCATCATTAGCTGGCAGTCATTATGTTTTGACATTTATAGATGATTATACAAGGAAAACATGGGTCTATTTTCTAAAACAGAAGAGTGAACTGTTTGAACAGTTCTACCACTTCAAAGCTCTTGTTGAGAAGCAAAGTGGACACTACATAAAAGTGTTGAGAACTGAAAGAGGTGGAGAGTATATCTCCAAAGACTTGCTACATTTCTGCAGGGAGCATGGAATACACAAGTAGCTTACCACAAGTTATACACCTCAGCAAAATGGTGTAGCAGAAAGAAAGAATAGGACCATCATAAACATGGTAAGAAGTATGTTGAAGGCAAATAATTTTCCAAATGAGTATGGGGCAGAAGCTATAAATTGTGCAACTTATATTTTAAATAGATGTCCAACCAAAACTATTATGAACAGAGTTACAGAAGGAGCATGGAGTGGAACAAAGCAATTTGTCACTCACATGAGAGTGTTTGGATGTGTGGCATATGCACATGTCCCAGATTAGTTAAGGAAGAAGTTGGATAGCAAGGGGGAGAAGTGCGTATTTATTAGATATAGTGATGAATCCAAGGCCTAAAGCTCTATAGTCCATCAATCAAGAAGGTAATAATCAGTAGAGACGTTTAGTTCATTGAAGAAGAATCTTGGGATGGAAGTTTAGAGAAAACAGTAAATTTGAAGACATGTATTTCACATGAAGACAAAGAGAAATTGATTACAGAAAATAATTCCTCAACGGTGGCTCCTCCTCCACCTACACAAGCTCAACAGAGCACACCAGAAGCAAGCAATAGAGCAACAGTGAAAAACCAAGGAAGTGCTTCTCCAAGCACATGACAGAGATCAACAACTCCCTCGAGTTCAAGTGAAACTCCAAGCACATCTTCAGAAAATACAAGAAGACCAAAACTCATAAATTTAAGTGAAAGTTATGAGCAAGAAGAAGTAAATAGTAATTTTGGTCTGAATTTTTTATTTGCTTTATTTTTTCATATTTATGACCCAATCCATTTTGAAGATGCAGTCAAAGAAGAGAAATGGATTGAAGTAATGAATGAAGAGATAGGATCAATATAAAATGACACATTGGAGTTAGTGGACCTCACACAAGGAAAAGAAGTTATTGGAGTGAAATGGGTCTATAAGATCAAGAGAAACATTGAAGGCAAGATAGAAAGACACAAAGCAAGTCTATTTGTCAAAGGATACAAGCAGCAACAAGGAAGAGACTATGAAGAAACCGTTGCACCAGTTGCAAGGATGGAGACAGTGCGGACAGTGTTTTCCATAGCAACACAACAAAAGAGGAAATTTTATCTAATGGATGTGAAGTCAGCGTTCTTGAATGGAGTATTGAAAGAGGAGGTGTATGTTGAACAACCTCCTGGCTATGAGATAGAAAGCCAAGAACACAAAGTGTGTAAGTTGAAGAAATGTCTTTATGGGCTGAAGCAAGCACCAAGAGCATGGTACAACAGGATTGATGCTTACCTGGTGGACAATGGGTTTGACAAGTGTGATGGTGAACCCACATTCTACATCAAAGAAAATAACGGTAAAATTCGTATTGTTGTTTTATATGTAGATGATTTGATTATCATAGGAAATGATGTTTCCCTCATTGTTGATTTTAAAGTAGCCATGGAAAGTGAATTTGAAATGACTGATTTGGGTTTGCTGAGATATTTTTTGGGAATAGAGGTAAAGAAAATAGAAAAGGGGATTTTTATCTCCCAAGCAAAGTATGTTGAAGAAGTTTTAAAGAGGTTCAATATGCAGAACAACAAAGCATCAACAACTCCAACTGTCATGGGGTTGAAGTTGAGCAAGGAATATTGCAGCAAGAATGTAAATCTGAAATTGTACAAAAGCATGGTTGGCAGTCTAATGTATTTGACTGCAACTAGGCCCGATATAATGTATGTAGTAAGTCTGATATCCAGATTCATGGAGACACCCAAGGAGACACATTGGCAAGCAGGCAAGAGAATTTTAAGGTATGTAAATGGAACAAAGGAGTATGGTGTTCTATACTCCTCAACTAATAATTTTAAGCTGATTAGTTACACTAATACTGATTGGGCTGGAAGTACAAATGACAGAAAGAGCACATCAGGGTAATTTTTTCATTTGGGATCAAGAGCCATTTCATAGGCTTCCAAGAAGCAACCAATAGTTTCATTATCAACAAAAGAAGCTAGATATGTAGCAGCAATAGTAGCATCATGCCACGCAGTTTGGATGAGAATGATGCTGAGATATTTATGTCATTAACAAGACAAAGGAACCATAATTTTCTGTGGTAACAACTCAACAATTGCCTTGTCAAAGAATAATGTTTTCCACAGGAGAACAAAGCATATTGATGCCAAATTCCATTTCATAAGAGAATTAGTTAACAATGGTGAAATTGTTTTACAGCATTGCAGGTCAAAAGAACAGTTTGTTGATATCCTCACAAAGCCATTGGGACATAAGAGTTTTGTTTATCTCAGACAATGTCTGGGAATAGTTGAAGGCGACAGTTGTGATTAAGGGGGGGTGTTGGAATTACTCCCAACCACCACCATGAATAAACAGTGGTAGCAGCTCACAAATTCATTGAATTTTCTGTGCAGGGAAGGACAAGCCTCAGTTTTCAAATCTGGAGGCGTTCTCGCAAAAAATAAAAACAGAGTACCGGGAGGCATACTCTGCGTTATTTCTTATTTAGTCGTATTCACCTACCTGTTTTCTCGCAACTTCACACCCGCAACTTTTCTTGTCTACCCTTTAATCCTTCCACCGAAATTTATTTCCCCACCGATGCGATATCAATGGGACCCACCACTTACCTTACCGCATTGTAAACCGTGCTGCAAACCTTTACATTTCCTTCATATCTTCTTTTTTTCGCACTTCGCACCTCCCGCCATTTAACTCCCCGCATACCGCAGCCTGCAAGATTTAATTTATAACTCTTAGCGCTCCACCAAATGTTATTTCCCTGCTGATGCGATCTGGCGAGGCCCAAAAACCTCACCACACTTCGCAACTCTATCCATTTACCTTTTTAGCGCCCACACCTACACTTCGCAAGTTATAACTTTTAAATTTAAAGTCGCCCGCAAGTTGTTTTGTTTTGTTTGCGATGCGATCACAAGGGGGCACGTGGAAAGCTCAGGAGGGTAGTGCAAAGCACACATCACAAAGCTCAGGAGTTAACGGATAAGCACGCAGAGGTTAAGATGTTTACATTGCGATGCGATGTGCCACGTCACATCACATATCGCAAGACTTAAGGTTTTCCCGTGTTCGTGCCAGTTAAATGTTATATTCTCCGATTTGTGATGGAGGCATCTGATGTGATGTGTTTTCAGAGCCAGGACCAATAATATTTCAGGTCCATTGTTTTTTTGATCTGTACGTGTTTTCGTGTATAAGCAGCCAAATAGAGTCGAGGGACGATTTGGTTGTTGAACGTCTGATTTTGCATTGAATTGCTTTGAATGTTCAGGCTCTGGCCAATTTTTTAAAAACCTATGTAATTTCATTTTGTTTAAAAAGAAGGAATGAATCGAATTTTAGAGAAGAGTTGAATAAATTTGTAAGAGTTCCTCTTCTGTGTAAATCGATGTATGTCTGTCTATTTGACTGTTATTTCCACAATATTTTTCATTCTCTGTGTTGTGGGGGGATACATCCCTCTGTGTTTATGTTTATTCGGAATTTCCAACACACCTTACTCTTCAAAAATGCACAAAACCATTTGCAAGTAAAAACAAATGCCCCCACGGGAGGGTTGGAATAAGCATTGCCAATTTTTTTTAAAGTTGGGCTATCTTTTAGAACCATAGATTTGTTTTCATTTAATATAACTCTCATTGGAATCTCCTAACTATGTTTAAAACCATATATATTTGAAGATTTTTTTATTTTATTTAACACATAAATATGATATCATTAAATTAGATTTATTTTAATTTTGATTTACTAATTATGCATTTCAAGAGATTTAATATTTGTAGATTTAGTAGATTCAAAATGGATCTAAACTTGTTCAATTCTCTTTTGAATAGACTTTATTTCACAAAAATATCATAAATCAATACCATGGTTTCTCATACACTAAAGCTCAAAAACTATTGTAAATTAAAGAAATAGCTTTAACTACACAACAAAAATTAATAAAAATAAAAAAAATAAAATTCTTAGCGTAAAATTATTTTTATTTTTATTTTTATTTTAGAAAATATTACATTACATCTCTATTATATTGAATTAGGAAACACCTCTCTATATACTAAATTCTTAACATATTTTTAAGATTGAAAATATGAGAAAAAAATATCAAAAATTATGCTCCTTATTACCCAAATAAATATAAAAAATATTTTCTAACCTATGAAATGTTCACAGGAAATATTTGTTAAATTATTATATTATAATCAAGTTCTGTTTAATATTAAACAGATATTTTTTAAATCTATGATATGATTTTTACCCAACCATTATTGCCTTCAAGATGTAAAGCTAATCAGCTAGTATTGACGATCTTGACTGCACAGACTTACTTGTAGAGTGATGAATTTCGATAGATTTCTGAAAAATCGACTCCGAGACGGGTCTCTGCACTGACAGACGTTACTTCCAGCATCCATGTAGCAGGGTTGGTTCCTGGTGTGATTTTAGGAACACCTTCAATTGCCTCCAGGTAGTCGATCAGCATTTTGGAATGGCGACCAAGGGGTCCTACGTAGATCATCTTTCCCCCTCGTTTCATCAATACTAGCTACGTTTCAACCAGAAGATCAAATATTACTACCGAATTTGTACAAAATGTATACTGAATAATTTGTGAATGTATCTGGAATGTACCTCATCGAAGGCTTCGAATATATCAATGCTGGGTTGATGAATAGTGCAAACGACAGTTCGTCCAGTATCGACCGTGTTTCGAATAGTTCTCATGACTGTAGCAGCAGCCCTGGCATCCAGTCCAGATGTTGGTTCGTCCATGAAAATTATTGAAGGATTGGATACCAGTTCTACTGCTATTGTCAATCTCTTTCTTTGTTCTATGGACAGACCATTTACTCCAGGGAAACCGACCAGAGCGCTACTTAGGTTATTCAACTCTATAAGATCCATTACTTCTTTCACAAACATCTGATCATAAGGCAGAATCTGTGGTTAACGATCATAAAACTAATAGTGCTAACTCTAGAGTAGTAATTAATTGACCAGAAACTATACACAGTGAATGAAATATTACCTCTCTTGTTTCAGAATTCACCTCCTCGCCCAGACGAAGCCAAGATGAGTATACGAGGGATTCGTATACTGTAATAAATGGTGAATGAATATCATTTTGTTCGCAGTAACCAGAAATTCTTGCAAAGGTTTGTTGTTTCTTAGGATAGCCAGAAATGGTAATTAATCCTTCCACGTATCCTCCAGTTTTTCTCCCTACAAGAACATCCATCAGTGTGGTTTTTCCAGCGCCGCTTTCACCAACTAAAGCTGTAAGGACTCCAGGTCTGAATGATCCGCTCGCTCCACGCAGTAACTGAAGTCTTTGTTCTGCAACTCCTTCCTTTTCCTTTTTCATTTCCTACATTGTTCATAACTAATTATAACAACACTAGTCTAAAGAATCGATGATCATCACTAAGGTAATTGACCGTTTGTAATAATGTAGAAAAGCTATCCGTAATCTGTATATGTATTCTAATTTTTTAGGATATTAAAGAATTTGAGTTACAGGATTCTTTTCCCTTTAATTTAGAAAAAAATCTAAAATCTACAATTAAATTAAACTATTTTTTTTTACATAAAATAATCAAAAATAAAACTTTCCTTTATTACATTGATACATTCATTAAGCAAATATAATAATTATGTTGATACATTCGCTGTTTAATTTCAAATATACAACCAGGACAACTCGATAGCACATACCGCAGGCATATCTACATAGTAGTTGATGTCCTGAAATGTTAATGACAGAGGTTGGAATGGCAAAATCATTCCTTTTGTTTTCACCATCGACTCTGCACAAATTCCTTCTTAGTATTAGTAATCGCGATGGCCAAGGCAATCATGCAAACTTTACAGTAATTTATAATAGATCTATCTATCCACTAAATTATAGAATCTGAAAATTTTAAAGGAAATTGTTGCAGGGATTTCATGAAATTTGTTACCACAGGTTTCACTTTCTTGTTGAGGAGGAAGATGGGATGGAGAAAACGAATTTGATCCTTTTAATGGAAGGCTCTGCATTTCCTGTTCTTGATTTTCTTCTAACACGTCGTCGTCAGCAACGATTGCCTGCGGTTTTCCAAGGGCTGAGAAATATACCCAAACTATAGCATCAGTTGATCGACTCGACAAATACATGAAAAGTATACGAAAAAAAAAGAATTTTATTATGGAAGATCCGAGTTGGTCATTACGGTCCAAATAGTGCAACGCCAGCGTGAAGAGGATATTAAGGATAATAACAAAACCCACGACTGCAGCAAGGCTAATCCAATACCAGTAGCTCTCCGTGAAAAACCCACGAGATTCCAACAATTTGACTCCAATTTCGTAATTTGGCTGCAAAATCAGAACAAAATAACACAATATAGAACTTTTTAACCCATGAAATTATTTGTTTTTATAAAAGTATCATCCAGCATAAAATATCACACAGTTTTCAGACCTTTTTCCACCTTGTTGCCAGGAACTCGTTCACTGCAACACCGTTTTGAGCGTAGGAGAGAGGAGATAACCAGTAACCCCATATCCACCAACCTTTAATATCGTCTGTTTGGCAGGAATCCAAAAAATTAAGCGTCATGATTGGACTTTATTTTATTTTTTTTATTATTCTATTTCTGATGACGTCCAATTAGGACAGGGTCCGAACTGTAGGCCATCCTGCCCAAGATAAGGCCTTACAGTGGATCATACGACTCTACTTCTCTACTTCTCTTGACGCAGCAGGCTGTTAGTGTGTACTATATTTACCAAGTTAGAATTTGAATTGGTTATGATATTAATAAAAAAATGATTCATATATTATTTTGAATTAAAATGAAGTGAGATAAAAAATGAAAATGAGAAAAAGGCACAAAAATGATTGAAAATTTTACAATTTGGAAAAGTTTTATTTCACCTTACTCCTCTTTCATCATCGTTATCCTCTCATAAATACTTCCACAAATCAAATAAAATGAGTTTCCACTTCATTTATACATTAGACATTGTTCTTTATTTTATTAAGAGCTAAAGCAACAAAGGACAAGGTGAATTGTCCACAAATCAAATAAAATGAGTTTCCACTCCATGCATAAATTAGACATTGTTTTTTATTTTATTAACTGCTAAAGCAGCCTAGGAAAAGGTGAATTGTTGTGATAATGATTTAGTAGCGGAAGCAATAAGAAAGACTTACACTGATTCAGATATATCCCCTGTACTACACCCATAAAGACAATATAAAAAATGGAAGATTACAGCCATAAGAACATGGCAGAAATTCCCATGCTGAATTAGGTTCGGAAGCAAACACAAGAAATGAGGAGGATACCCACACCGACATGGATGAATTACCCAGGATTTGGACTGAAGTGAATCTTATTATAAACAGAATTATTCGTCGAACTTCTGAATTCATTGGCCTAATGCAGCAGAATTTAGTATATATACAAATGCTCTAACAGGGTTTGAAAAAAATAATAATAATCGTCATATTTTGTGAAGGAGATTAAGACAAATTTCTATTCAGTTTATTTAAAATAATTTAAAACATTATTCCAATATCTACTTATCATATTTTTATAATTTATACTGAAACAAATGTTTATTCAACTAATTAAAATTAATTTTAATCATAAAGCAAATGTTTATTCAACTAATTAAACAATATTTTAATCATAACTCAAGCCATTAATTACCAGGAATATAATTAAAATATTTTTTTTCAATCCTAAATAAAATTAACCAATCGAAAAGAAATTTTTACATATAACTCAAGAAACTAATTATCGAACTTACAGGCACTGATCATAATAATTTAAAATTTGTAAAAGCAGAATTATGGATTTCCATACCTCTCGATATAATGAACCCACCCAAGACAAACGTGATTAAGAGCACAAATGCACCAACGGTGTTTGCGATTATAATATTTCGTGCCACAGCAGCTATCAACCGAAAGAGTGCCAAACCTGTTTGGTGGAGTGCCACCAACAACAAAAAGTGTCGAAAAAACCTGTATAGGGTGAACAACCCTCGTCAGCATATAAAAAAAGAATGGCAATTGAAATTTCACTATTCAGAGATTCACAATGGAACTTTGTTTAAAATAGACACGAATATTAAAGTGGTCGGATTTTAGAAAATATTTTAATTTTAACAATACTATTTAAAGGAAAAATTAGCAGGATTTAGAATATCTTTATAACGAGTATTTGGATGAAGAGTAATTGAAAAAAAAATATATATTTCAATTTAAAATTTTTGTTAATTAAATTCATTTATAATTGGAAGAAATAAGTGTTATTTTCATGGTTTAATTTAAATTTTACAAATAACTTATTAAAGTCACATTATTCCTCTCAAAACAAATAAAATGGAAAATAGCCTGTTTGTTCAGGGATTTAGCTCTTAGTTTTAAATATTGGGATGAAGAACTGTTCCACTATTGAATCAAATTTTAAATTGAAATCTATTTATACCCTTGGCCGAAAATCGTTTTATTGCTGCAAGGTGTAAATGTACTTGCCTGTTTGGGGCTGGGGCAAAATCGATCGTATAATAGGTAAGAGATACCCATGCTGTAGATTCGATTAAAGAAAGAGGAATTTCTGTAATGAATATAGGAAGAGAGTATGCCCAGGCAGGGTAGAACATGAAATCTCTCTGCTTGTAGAAGACTGGAAGCTTTTCAATTGTGGTCGCAATACCTGAAAGTCCGTTGAACATATTCATGACCAGACCCAGGAATAGAGCTCCAAAATAAAGGAATCCGCCCTCTAGATTTCTGTGATTCATGTTTGTACGAAAAAAAACCGTCATAGCGATCATGGCAACGGAACTTATCTGACGGCAAAACGATATTGGATGAGTAGTAGTCTTGTCTGCAAAAATCCCTTGAGAAAAATATTCAGATGAAATAATGGTGATGTATTTGAATTCAATGGCAAGAATGATTGTAAGCCTGTGGGAATTTTCTTTTTCACCTGCAAGAATTTGAAGATATGGATGAAGGCATTCCTCTTCATAAGTAAAATCTGTCTGTCAAAACATGCTTTGAAAAGTCCGGTTTTGCTTAAGCCGTATTTTTCTTTAGCGAGTGCTACGGGATGGCTTTTTGCTTTATCGTATGGAATCGACAATTCTGAAATCAGATCGGCTCCGACGCGAAAAGATTTAAATGCTTCTGCAAATTCCTTCGCTGAGACGTATCGGTATGGCTTACCGCTGCTAGTACACCAGTACTGTTCCTGGTCTTTTGGGGAAATCATCTGTTTCAGACAAAAGGTCGGAAGATTTGTAACGCTGTTTTGCAATTCATTTGAACTTACAAAATATAACTGATTAAAAGTTTTCGGTGAGACTTCTTGAATATTAAATTTGCAGTATCTAAAGAAGGAAGTTGCTGAAGTTTTTGGTTCAGATATTTTTTTCGATTTTTACTGACGGAAAAAATATAGCTTTAAGTTGTTGAATCTATGTTCAGAGGTTTTTCATGATTCTGAAAAATATAGTTTAAATTACATAACACTGTAATCTCACTGAGAATCACATTTCAAAATTGGGAAAAAACCTAAAAAATCAATCGTTAGAATATGCCATACTAATTGCGAAAAAAATATTTTAATCAAATACTCTGTTTATTTTTAATATAATCAAGAAGCAGGAACTTATTTAGCTACCTCTTGTAAAAAATCTGCAACTGCTTTCCTTTCGGGACATTTAAATCCCATGGTCTCGAAGAAATCCAGGACAAAATCTCTGGGTCCCTGGTACAAGATATAACCTTCTGACAGCAGGATTAGATCGTCGAAGAGTTCAAACGTTTCAGGGGCAGGTTGCAGAAGAGAAACCACCATTGTTGCCCTCATAATATGAACAAAGTGGTCGAAGCATCGGATAATCCCATATGCGGTAGAGCTGTCCAGCCCTGTCGTAACTTCATCCATCAAGAAAGCTTTGCAGTCACCTCCAACAATCATCTCCCCTATTGTGACTCTTTTCTTCTGACCTCCGGAAATTCCTCTGCGCATTTGATCTCCTATCATCGTATCCGCGCATACCTCTAACCCCAAAGCCTGGTCACAGCTTTTTGACATTAGTCATCAAATCTTATCGTTGACAAAATATTTAAATAACGAAATCACGATGATTTCCAAGAAAACTTACCTTCCGTCTGGAACACGAAGTCATCGGATCAAGATTCTTAGAATTGGAAGAAAGCTTACCTTCAAAACGTAGTCTGTCATAATGCTGGTTTTCTGTCCCTCCATGGCTATTGCCTAAAAATATGAATATGTATTCGTTCACTTTGAGTAATTTCAGCTTCAAAAGAGAAGAAAAAGAAAGAAAGGAAAAAATAAATAAATAAATAGCTAAATTCAAAACTGTGCCGTTTTAATTTGAAGTGGATACCTTCATGAAAACATCAATGTCGGGATCTGGTTTCACCCCTAGTCTTTTCTCCCGCCTGGAAAGCTCGCTCAATACATCTGCAGCGAAGATGAGCGGCTATTTTCATGTCTCTACTTCACAAACTAAGAATGACGTAGCATTTAGGTTAGAAAATATACCAGATCTTGAACCAACGCCTTGGCAACGAGACGAGAAATCGAAAGTTTCTGTGACTGTCATTTCTCCCATATGCACATCATGCTGACTAATGTATGTAGAGGTCTTTTGTGGCACAAACTCATTCATGGCATGTCCATTATACTTTACTTCTCCATCGACCTGAAACAAATGTTGCAGAAAGAAATACAGATTATTTATTTATTTAAAAATTCTGATGCAACTGAGACGAAAGCTTTTACACAAATAAATAAAATTATTTTGCCGATAATCCTGTTTATTTTATTTTTTAATTTGGATTTTGGAATATTAATTCTTATTTTATTTTATTTTTGAATTTAGTTTATGAAATTTTAATTTAATTAAGGAGTTGTCTACTGAGGCCGCGTTTTGGTCCAGACGGCAGAAATCCGCCGGAATTCCGTCAATTAAATTTGCAAAAATCAGGTAGTTGCAGTGCTTGGAATCCATTTTTGATAGTGGAAATGGATTCAGCACTATCAAAAACCCCTGGGGCACTCAAAATACTAATGTTTAACAACTATAAACAAGTTTCTGGGCAAATCTTTGCCAAATTTTCTGAAAATCGTGGCCGGATTTTGGATCAAAACGCGGCCTCTTTAGACTACGCTTTTAATTAATAGCACAGAGACGATAGGGTTTTAACTTTATTTAAAATAGTGTGGATAAAAAAGTAACATTTATTTTAAAAAGTAGTTATGTGATTTCTATTTTTAATTTAATTTTAAAAAATTAAAAAATATATATTAAAATGTTATTTCTATTTTATATGAGGGAGATCAATTTTATAGTAACATTTATTTTAAAAAGTAGTTATGTGATTTTTATTTTTAATTTAATTTTAAAAAATTAAAAAATTATATTAAAATGTTATTTCTATTTTATTTTATATGAGGGTGATCAATTTTACCATAAATTGTTGGTTTTGGGTGTTTAGTTGATTCTAATTCTTATTACTTTAATCTCTAGGTGTTTTTATATGTTTTTTTATAGGAATAAATGAATTTAAGGGATTTGAACTAATTATATTATTATTATCTAATTTTAAGGTTATGGTCAAGTTAGACACCAAATTAGTGTATGAGACCCTTTAAAACCCACCTCCTTTAACACAACATTTTCTCATAAAATTTGATCTTAATATTTTTATTATAATAAAACTTATTTAAAAATTAAATTTTTCCATGACAAAGTAAGATAAATCTTCATAATTAAAATCTTATAATATTTTCTTATATATTTTTTAAAATATATATTATTTCACTCATATATTAATTCTTTTATAATTATTAACAATAACAAAATTTTAGGAATATTGCTTCTGTGATCCATAAATTGAGAAAAAATCTTTCGGTAAAAATCACATCCAAATAAATTTGGTCGACGCGTTTCGAACCAGCCAGTGTGGTTCATCATCAGGACTTGATGAAAAATCTGATCAAGAGACCCAATTAAATCTTCTGATTCTTTTATAATTATTAATAATAACAAAGTTATCAACTAATATTAAATTGAATGCTTCGGTGAACCATTCAATAATAATAATGATTACTTGAAAATATTATTTTATTTTTATGATTAAAAAGGAATAAAATGAGTATCATAAGATCGTCATAGTTTTGTAAGTTAAAAAAATTAATAATAACAAATACTTTGAAACTTAATTGATAATAGTTTTCTTTAATTTATATATCTATATATATGAGAATTTGAATGTTTACCCAAGCTTACACTTGTATTTAAATATTAAACTCATGTATTTAAATAGATGTATTAAATATATATAATATCAATAAAATAAAAACAATTATAGAAAAAATATCTTATTTATTACATTTTTTATTTATATTTATATTATTTTAAAATAATTTTATATTAAATAAATTTAAAAAAAAAATAGTTTCATTTGATTAAAATTTTAAAATAATAAAATTAATTTTTTAAATGTGTATAAATTAAATTTCCAAAATTTATATGTTTGAAAATATCTTTAAAAAAACAAATCATCGCCAGTAATAAGATCGAAAATACAAAGTCTTCGCATTCTTACTTGGAGTGTTTTGTCAAACCTTCCAGCAAGGGCCAATAGCAGAGTGGTTTTTCCCGAGGCAGGAGGTCCAAGAAGAAGAGTCATCCTACACAACGTGATACCGCACAAAATTAGCGAAGACCTTCATTCACAGCAATCGACTTACATCAAAATCTCTAAAAATCCTTATTAATTACCTGCCCGGCTTGATCACGCCGCTGACATTTCGAAGAATTCTGAATGCTTTCTTCTTACTCATCCTCAACCGAAAGGTTTCCAAAGCATCCTGGGTACATTATTTTATAACCTTTAAATCTTAAATAAAAGAATTTAGTCATGATGTAGGTGGTTCGAAAACTATCTCTGTGTTTGATTTTCAAAATCATTTTGCTAAACATTATACTCTGGAAAAAAATTAAATTAATAAATATTTTTTTGAATAAGAAAATTATTACAATGAAAAGACTTTGAACCCGAACTTCTGGAAAATTTGCAAAAGGATTATTGAAAAAAAACTATTTCAGAGAATTTAAAACAAAATAAACGCCTCTCATATAAACTTATTTATATTAAATTAGTTTTTATTTATTTCAAATGTAAATAAAGTGCTAACCGATTGTAAACTTCTCGATAATCTAAATACAAGATAATAATAATCATACCAAACGCCATCACACAACACAGCAATATTCCTTCTTTCACAAATTATTTTTGACGATCTAAGCGGATGGGAAAATGATGATAAAATTCACGTCCAGCTCTGATAACCATGGAAGTAATTGGAACAATACCTCCACTATATTCAACGTCCAGTTAATTAATGTTGGCAGTGCCCTACTCCCAACGTAGACACGGGAAGAAATATTCAACTTCTCGAAGCGGATCTCAATCTCCGGTAAGATAATGCCAACCCTGCTCAATACCACAAAATAAGCACATCATTCAGCTCAGAAAATGAGATCCAAGTATAATAAACTAAATCAAGTAAGTATAATATTTTAAATAAAACGTAGGCAGAGGCATAAATTTCTAAATAAAAAATAGGTAGAGGTGTTGAACCTAACTTCGAATATTTAAAATCTGATCTTAGATTAATTATTTAACCTCATTCCTATTTATCCAATTTTTTGAAATATTCTCGTAACAAAATTTGCAATCCTGGAAAATGTAAAAATTACTCAGCAGAGGCAAGGCAAGGCAAGGCATAGTTTCAAAATCCAAACCTTTGAAGTCTTTGATGAAGCTTTTGCAGGAAGTGTTCATTTTCTTGATCTGTTATTCCGACGAGTCTCTGAACCAGTTGCTTCCGAGTTTCAAGTGGAATATTTGCGACGTCGATCTGCTGCAAGTGACTGTGAGTGTGAGTAGATCCAGTAGCAGCTGCAACGACCACGTCCTTGAGAATCGAATTTCTGACACGCTCGTTTGTGGGGGGCCTCTCTATTGCTGCCCATATCATCTGCGCCGCCGCCTCCTCCTCCTCCACAGATATGCGCTCTCTTAAAGTTTTTGAGATTCGAACAGTCCTTTCAAACGAGCTCTTTGAGCTGCCGGAACAGGAACTGCTGGTTGTCATTACCTCCTGCAAGTGATTCATTTAGGGCGTTTTCAGTTTTGTGAGTTTGAGAATCTACAAGGTAAAAAACGCGTTGTCATATGGAATAGTGGCGCAGTTGAATGCCTGGACTTTTTATTTTGACATTATGTGTGGGGTTGAATCTCCATTGGAAATGTACTTGAGAGTTGAAATGATAGGACATCCAATACGTCGTTGTAAACGCGTGATTATTACATTAGAACCATTATAATAAAATTTCAAACGCATAGTTATTACACTTAGAACCGTATATAGTAGTAAAGTAAAAGACTAAAGATTTAGAAAAATGGAAGTCGCAAAAACCAAAAAGAAAAACTAGAATTAGAAAAAAAGGGGTTATATTTAATTATATACAATTAAGTTATGGAATTGGTAAATTCTAAATATTTTGATAACATGTTATTGATTATTTTTATTTTATTAATATTTAATTGTTAGTTTATAAATGATTTTCTAACTGAATTTGCTTTTAGCATAAATTATTATGTATTCGGAATTCGTAGATGTTTAACCTAAATTTTAAAGATGGATAGTTTGTATATGATTTTACATATTATAACCTCTCGGAAGTTTACCAAGTTAACAAAATATATTTTATTTAGATTCTATACCAGCATTCTAATGATTTTTGTTTAATTTGTTTTTTAGTCTCCTTCAAAATTCTAAAATGTAATTTTAAAAATAGAAAAAACCTAAATTATATCCTAAACAAAAAAAGTCTATTACCTCAATATTGATTGTTGAAGATAGACATACCAAAATGTAATTTTAAAAATAGAAAAAACCTAAATTATACCCTAAACAAAAAAAGTCTATTACCTCAATATTGATTGTTGAAGATAGACATACCTAGTGTCAAATTTGAAGCAACACCATTATGGTGACTTTAATCGACAAATTTTATTCAATTTTGAAATTACTAAACAATGAGAAATTGTTGAATGCAAACCAGTTTGGTTGAAGGGTGCAAATTTGAAATTACTAAACAATGAAAAGTTGTTGAATTTAGAAAATGTTATGGAGTTCTTACATAGGAAACTTTTCATTTGGGAAAAGTTTAACAAAACATTTATATTTTAAGGGGATGTCAAATCTAATTTCTTGCCCAACTTCTTAGTGATTAGGGTACAAAAATGTTTAGTACATTGAAAGATGCAAATTGATGACATGACCATATTAAATAAAGAAACTAAGAGCATTACATATTTAGTAAAAGTATTTATATGAAAGCAAGGCCGGTGGTGTAGGAAGTAAGATGGGTAATGCTAAAGTGATAGTGGGATGGAGAGACTGGGTGGGAGATCTAAATGGATTGGATTACTTTCTCTTTGGCATGTTTGCATTTTAAAAAATAGAATTAAGTCACTTTCCTAAAAAGAAAAAATGTCACGTGGAAGTGAAAACATATTTATATTCAATGGTAAATAACAAAATTTAATAAATATTTGAGTGTATAATGTAATCATTGCACAATAAAAATGCAACCAACAATATTGAAAATAAATAGATTTAAACATTATTAAAAAATAATAATAAAATTAAATTTCTAATATTAAAATTTGCAAAAAAATGCAATTTGTTTTAATCAAAACTAACTAATATAAAAACAAACCAAAAACTAAAAACAATATATCCTATAAATACTAGCATCAACTGACCCTAACGAAAGCTTTTAAAAAAGAAAATCTATATATGATCTCTCCAAAATAAATTATATGACAAAACAAAAAAAAATAAACTTATAATAAAACCTTAAATTTATGTTGCATTCATATTGAATTTAAATGGAATTTATACATTATATAAAAATAATTATCATATCGACTTATGTTTAATATTAAATATAATCAAATATTGAATTCAAATATTCAAATAATAATAAGAAAAACAAATCTTTCATTAAACCAAAAATCAAATTATAATAATAAAACTTTTTCCAATTATATTAAATATAAATTGAATTTATACATTATTACAGATAATTATTTTAATTTTTATATTTAATATTATATACGATAAGGTATTTAAAAAAAAAAAAATCTAAAAATCTTACCTAATAAACATAACTCAACGAAATCAACTTTTTGTAGGTAAAACTAATGATATATAATTTTTTTTAAAGAAATAATTCAAGAAATAATAGCAACTTTTTGCAGACACAACAATGACATAAATTATTTTTTTTAAGAGACTAAAAGACAAAATATATTTGTTTGTAAATAACCAACCAAACACTCACATCACAGAATCGTACATAATAAAGATAACTCAAGAAAATAATAGCAATTTTTTGTATGTACAACTAATGACATATAAATTATTATTTTTAAGAGATAACTCAAAGAAACAATAGCAATTTTTTTGTAGATACAACTAATGACATATAAAGAAATTAAAGGACAAAATATATTTGTTTGTAAATAACAAACCAAATTTCACATAAAGACTCTTCATAATAATATCTTTTAAAAATTATAAATGTTATTATGCATGAAGGTAATAGGAATTTTTCACGTGCATTAATTAAGATTCATTCATCCAACTAAGCACAATTATTCAATACATTACACCGATGATAATGTATTATTCTTAAATATGTTTAAGATTCATGGAGTAAAATATGTAAAAGCAATCTTATTCGATCCGATTAAGCTATATCACATTATACCAATGACAATGATAATTTATTATTAGTAAATATATTTTGTGAAGGATTTATTTTGATTTAATATTATACAGGGTTAGCATATGCCTCACCCTTAGTCTTCAAGGTTCAGATGTTTTTATATAAAGTGAGGGTTAGTGAAGATTGATATACATTATAAATTAATTAGGAAGTATAGTTGGCATATTATAGTGGAATTATAGTATTCAAAACTCGCTGGTTTGAATCGGTAATTGGTTAAATCGATCGGGCAAGAACCTAGCTCGTCAAAACCGATCAAAAAGCTGGGTTAGTCACCCTCCTTCGCACAAATTTCCGATCAAACCAGTGCTGACCAACTAGTTAAGAACGGAACCAGTCGGTTTATCCCTAAATCGGTCGGTTCTGTCCTTAACTGGTCAGTCAACTGCCAACTCGCAAATGGGACCCACACAAGGACAGTTTGCCGATTTAGGGTTGTTTTAGAGGGAAGGGGAGGGTTGTTTCCCTCCAAAAACACCCTCCCAAATCCTTTATAAGAAGGGGCGGCCTCTCATTTGTCTCACACCATCTCATTTGGAGCTTTTTTGAGTTTGATTGAGAGCTTGGAGAGTGCTGAGTGTCTACTGGAGCAGTGATATTGGAGGCTTGGAGTTGGAGTTGAAGCTATTTTGGAGGTATTTTGGAGTTTTCAGTAGATTTGACATCTTCAAGAGGAGGCTAAGGAAGCTAGTTTGCATTTCCAGGTAAGGATTTTCACTTGAAAAATCCTCATTTCATTTTTGTTCATGTATTAATTTTTTAATGTGTTTAGCTATACTATTGATATCAAATCTCTGGTCCTATGCTATCAAATTTTGTATGTTTGAATGTGCATTTTGTTTCCTAAATTTAGCCTTGGTTTTCCATTTATCTTAGCTGCATTTTTTTTAAATGGCAGATTTATTTCCAAATTTCAATTATTCAAGTCAAGATAGCTCCAAAAGCTAAGGACAATGCATGGGCCCATTGTGATGTGGTTGATGGAAAGATGATATGCAAATTTTGTGAAAAACCTATTGGAGGTGGGGGCATTCTTAGATTGAAACAAAACTTGGTTGGGATAAGAGGCCAAGTAAAGCCATGTGATGCACCTAATGAAGTGATAGGTCCTGTTAGGGAAAAATACCTTGCCAAGTTTGAAACGTTTGAGGAGACTAAGGCTAGGGAGAAGGCCATCCAAGATGAAATTGCAAGGAAGAGGGAATTAATAGAAACCATGAAACAGAGTGGGTATGATTATTATGATATTCAAGACTCCACATTTATCCCTTCCACCAATGACCCCTTTCACTATGTTCCTCTTGTTGGCCAAAAATCAAAATCAACAAAGAGACCCAACCTCCAGAGTTATTTCTCATCCACTACTAATCCCACAACCACTTCCTCCCAGCCAAGTTGTCAACCCACTTTGGATCAACATTGGAAAAAACAATGCAAAGAAACTTCTTATCAGTACATTGCTAGATGGTGGTATGATGCAGATATCCCATTTAATGTTGCTCACTCACCTTATTACCAAGCTATGTGGAACTCTATTTTAGCTGCAGGAAAGGGCTTCAAAGGCCCTAGTGTGCATGACTTGAGGGAATCTCTTTTGAAAAAATATATTTGTTCCATTGATGAGTATTTTCCTGACTATAGAGAGTCATGGCTCAAAATAGGTTGATCCATCATGTCAGATGGATGGACTGATGGAAAGAACCACACTATCAATAACTTCCTTATTTCTTGCCCTCAAGGAACAATGTTTTTGAGATCAGTTGATGCATCTGATAAGGTGAAGGATGCAACCCTTCTATTTGAGCTTTTGGATGAGATTATTCAGGAAGTGGGGGAGCAGAATGTTGTGCAAGTCATCACAGATAATGCCTCAAAATATGTTCTTGCTAGAAAGATGCTTGAGTCCAAATATAGGACCATATTTTGGACTTCATGTGCTGCACATTGCATAGACCTCATGCTTGAGGACATAGGCAAAGTGGAGAGGGTAAAAAACATTATAGAGCATGGCAAGTGCATTACAAAATACATTTACAACCACTCATGGGTATTGAGACTAATGAGGAAAAATAGTGGGGGAAAAGAGCTTGTTAGGCCTGCAATTACGAGATTCGCAACTCACTTCCTCACATTGCAATGTCTCAATTCTCAACAGAAAAACCTGCAGAAATTTTTTTCTTCTGATGATTGGACTGAATCTCGGTGGGCTCGTAAACAAGATGGAAAAGACACCAAAAAGAAAGTCTTTGATAATTATTTTTGGAGAAGGTCTTCAGAGCTTGTAAAAATTATTGAGACCCTTGTTAAGGTGCTAAGGATGGTGGATGGGGAAAAGATGGCAATGGGATACATTTATGAGGCTATGGATCAGGCAAAGGAGCAGATACAGGTAGTTTATAGGGGTGGGTTAGCTAAATATGGTTGTATATGGGGGATCATTGATAATAGATGGAACAGTCAACTCCATCTTCCTATACATGCAGCTGGGTATTTTTTGAACCCAAAGTATCATTATAAAGCTTGGTTGGGAAATTAGCGGGATGGGGAGGTCAGAGTCGGATTGATTGACTGGTTGGAGCGCATGGTCCCTATCCATACAGACCTGTTGGAAACACATAAAAAACTTACTCTTTTCAGTATGGCAATTGGTACTTTTGGAAAGAACTTGGAAAAAATGGCAAGAGATGTGGATCAACCAGGTGAGAAATTCCAATTTGTTTTTCTTTTCAAGCTAAATTGTTTGTAAATAAGTAATGAAATGAACTATGTTACTAATTAATGTCTTTTTATTTGCAGCACATTGATGGGAGTCATTTGGCAGCCAATGTCCTTAATTGCAAAAGTTTGCAATTAGAGTCCTCAGCCAAACTTGCAGTGCTTTAGGTTGTGAGCACAATTGGTCTGTTTTTTAGCGCATACACACAAAGAAGAGAAATCGTTGGAACATAAATAGTTAAATGATCTTGTGTTCGTGCAATACAACCTTCGGTTAAGGCGGAACTAACTAATGAACAAAACACCCGATCTAGATCCCATTGTGTTGGACGATATTGATCCAACATCAGAATGGGTGGAGGAGACTGAAGATCCAGTGTTTGAGGCAGATTTTGATATTGATGCAACATTAGTTGGGGATGAACTTGAAGCAGATTTGGTGGTGCCATCAGACGGAGACCCAGGATTCGTAGCTGCATCAAGGAAAGGAAAACAACCAATGGAAGGCACTAGTCATGCAGCTCGAGTAACTCATGCTTCCATTAGGTCCACTTCTATTGTTATTGGTGGCAATGGTGTTGATGTTGCAAATGAGGCTAAGGCATCCTCAAACTTTGATCCAGATGATGTCTATGTAGCTCTCGACATTGATCCTGTGTCTAGTAGTGGTGATGAATTTGATGATTGATCATGATTCATGTGTACACTGTAGAGTCTAGACTCTAGACTTGTAGTCTTGTATTAGGCCAATGGCCTCATAGCTTGTAGCATTGTTTTTGGACTTTATGGGCCATTTGGAGTCTCATTTCTTATGTATTGTTTGATAATATGTATTTCACTCAGTGCCATTTTGATATATTCGCCTTTACATGGTATATAATGAGAAAACTTTGCATATTTTGTCTCTATTGGCTTGGAATCATGGTTTCAAATCTTAAAAATAGTTATTTTTATTAAAAAATAATTATTTAACATATTTTTTTTAAAACCAGTTCGTTTAGACTTGACCAGTACCGGTTAGACCGGTTCCGGTCAGAAATCCGGTTCATTAGGTCCACCGGTTCCGGTTTTATTCCTATGAGTGGAAGTTGTAAATTAGGTTGTACAATACAAATTAATGATGGAGTATATCTGCCATCATTACAAAATAAGAGGTGAAAGAATTGAACCAATAGTATTTTAGATAAATAAATTTAAATATTGTTTAAAAATAATTATTACAAAATAAGAGGTGAAAGAATTGAACCAATAGTATTTTAGATAAATAAATTTAAATATTGTTTAAAAATAATTAATTTTAATTGATAATGTTAAACTTGAATAAGTTTCAAATTTTTTTGGTCAAAGAAAAACTAATACATAGTCAATACAAAACTAAATACAATATATCCTACTTATCATAGATATAATAAATTTCATTACAATTTATTATTTTATTTAAAAAAATTCAATTTAAATAATAATAATATTAATAATTTTCAAACGATCCAATATATATACCCTTAATAATTAATATATATATATATATATATATATATATGTCTGTCTTACATAGTTTGGATTATATTTTTTTCTAATTTTTCTAAATATTCTTTTCTCAATTAAAAAATTTCTCTCCTTTTTAAATATACAATATGTCAATACAATATCATCTTTAAAATTTAATTAGTTAACATTAAAAGGTATTTTATTATTATTTAAATTAAAATTAAACTAACGCTTAGTCCAATGGTTGATTTGATTTTATATTTAGTAGTACATTTTCATAATAATATTAAATAAAAATATTTTTTATCATAAATAGTTGTTGTTTCAATAGCTACTTGGCCTTCTCTATTACACCAAAAAACTTTAAAAAAATAAAATAAAATTAATTAACCTTAAAATGTATTTTATTATTATATTATTTAAATAATTTATATTTCAAAATATCTGAATATAATAATACAAAAGAAATTAATAAAAAAATTTACTAGAAAATTAGAACTTCAGACTTCACATAAAAGACATGGAAAACATAATCAACTTTTACACTTGAATGCCACTATTCGAAGCCGAAAAACATGTGGACTCCATGAATCGCGAAAAGTTCCACTAAGAGACAAGAACGACAGCCTTCTGCGTAATGACTCCTGCTAACTTCTATAATTATCTTGACCGATAATGTCGCTGACAATCCCTGAGTTTAAAGAGACAAGAACGACAGCCTTCTGCATACTGACTCCTGCTCACATCTATAATTATCTTGACCGATAAAGTCGCTGACAATCCCTGAGTTTAAATGACTTTTTTAATGACATTTTTTCCTCTTTAATCTGAACTAAAATAAGGATATTTTTATCTTTGTGGCCGTTGATATTTTATAGCCAAATTTAAATGAAAAAGGTTATTTGTTTATACATTAAAGTACGCCAATAAACATAACTATTTGTGTTATAGCCAAATTTAAATGAAAAAGGTTATTTGTTTATAAATTAAAGTACGCCAATAAAAATAACTATTTATGGGGTAGTATGGGATCTGGTTTTGGAAGGCGGAATGATTAAGTATGATACATGCTCTTAGACATGATGGCTGCCAATTCAAGTGGGGGAGGTTGGCTAGAAATATCGAGGAAGGATCGGTTTCTTATATATTTGGCCAACGTGCTAAGCATTATTTGGTTTCTTGGTATTGGAGGGAGGGTTAGCGGTTTAACATTTTTTTTTAAGTGTGCATAGGCTTGTTACATGTGTATGTCTTTGGTCTAGGTAGCTTGAATTCGAATCTGTTTGGTTGTGGGAGGTATGTGTACAACTTTTCTCAGTGTGCATAGGCTTGCTACATATGCATGTTTGTTGGTCTAGGTAGCTTGAATTTGAATCGGTTTGGTTGTGGGAGGTATGTGTACAGTGTGTGCCATGTTTGGGTGACTTACAGGACAATGTGGGATCGAGGAGAGAGTAGTTGGGGTTGTTTGCATAGCAAGTCTGCAGCAGAGAACACAACATTTGCAGTGCCAACCCAAACATGTGCATGTTTGTTGGTCTAGGTAGTTTGAATTCGAATCGGTTTGGTTGTGGGAGGTATGTGTACAGTGTGTGTGCCATGTTCGGGTGACTTACAGGACAATGTGGGATTGAGGAGAGAGGAGTTGGGGTTGTTTGCATAGCAAGTCGGTAGTGTAGAACACAACATTTGTAGTACCAACCCAAACAACGTTCCTCAGGCCTTGTCGTAATTCTCAAGCCATTGATGGAATTTTTGTAAGTGGAGGTTCCTCCTTCGGTTTTAATTACCTATTGTCTTATGCTTCTGCTCAGTGTCTCGTCGTCCTGGTCTTGTTTCTTTACTGAGAGGGTGTTTCTTTAGGCCAAAATTTGGTTTTTGGGGTCTGGAGAGGTGGACCTATGTGGCCCTATTTTATAGGGGACACTATCAAGGACTTTTTTTCGAGGGTTGTTGGAAATTTGAGTCATATCTAGCATGTTGATAGTGCTTGTGGTTGAGGGCACGGGGTGATTGCACTCTCTTAGGCGAGTCAAAATAGCCAAAAGTAAGGGCGTGGTTCAAGCGCTTAGTCCATTCTGAAGAATCGGTGCCTTTTTAGCTGGAAGGGTGTGCTTCGCCAACGAGGTCATACTAAGCATGGAGTTGGGCCTAGGGGCCAACTGGGGGAGTGGGTTGTGCATGTGAAGGAAATGGACGATGATGTGGAAGGGGTCGTGGGCATGGAAGGTGAAGAGGCACATGTCCGTGCCAAGTCTCAGGGCCAGGTGGAGCAATCGTTGACGTTGACTTCCATTACATAGCAGTGTCGCAACATTCTAGCCAGTGTAGAGGTCATCCGTTAACAAAGATATGATGACAGAAATGAGACAATAGCATACATCATTGACATCCAGTTCACCCAGGGGGGATATTGTGGATAGGCTTATCTTCGTGTGCAGAAGTCAATGTCGCACCAATGAATGGTTGGATGAGATTAGTTCACATTGACTTCCATGTTCATGAAGGCCAAAGATTCCTAGCTTTGATCATGGAGTGATTCATGCCCTTGATATGTCATATGTCCATTGCTTTTTGGTTCAAAGTGAAAAGAACAAGAAACATATGAATTATACTATATACCTTTTTGAAAATTTAATGAAAACATTTGAAAAAAAAAATCATATTACTTTTACACATCATAATTTTAAAAAATTAATATACTATTATTAATTTTTTCTAATATTTCAAATTATAATTTAAATACAACCCATATTATTATATTTTTTTAAACTTTTAAAATATTGAATTAATTTTAATTCAAATAAATATAACAATAATAATATTATATATAATTAAATAAATAATATTATTATATTTAAATTAAAATTAATTGAATAAATAATATTATTATATTAAAATTTAAAATTCATCCGGAAAGAAATAAAATATAATATAATTATTTCAGAATATAAAATAATTTTAGTTAGGAGTAAATCATTTTGAAGAATAATGTAATATAATTATTTCAAAATATAATATAATTTTAGCTGGGGTTAAATCATTTTGAAGAATAATGTAATATAATTATTTCAAAATATAATATAATTTTCATTGGAAGTAAATAATTTTGAAGAATAATATAATAATATTACGAAAAATTGAAGTTGTATAGATAATAATTTTAAATTTTAATTTTTTATATAAATATATAAAATGGAGAATTCACAGGGATAAAAATACTATATTAAATGATAGGCTATAAAATAGTAGATGATAAGATATAAAATAGTATGATAGGATATTGTATTAAAGAACGATATTCCATAGCAAAGTTTGAAATGAACATTCACAAGCCTTACCATTCTGTTTAGTTTTTCAGATTGCTAAACTGAACACAGACTTCTCATAGGTTTCACCATGACAGGCAAAAGAAACCTCTTCAAACCAACCCAGATATGCACAGAATCTCAAATCTCAAAGTCTCAAGCACAAGAGAGAATGGATGCAAGCCAAACCACAACCACAACATACGCATAAAGCGAAATGAATAAAACTTCTGCAAAAGTAAAACCATGCGTTGCAAATCAAGTAGAAACCACCGCTGATATCATACCTTATATTTTTCTGTGTATTGTCCAAACTCCACGGATCTGCACCTGTCCTCCTGCATCCAAAGAAGTACCCTACAAAGAGAAAAACCAGTAGAGGAAGAATAGAGCGACGGAGAGTATATAAATAGATATAAATGTGCAGATTTGAAGTAGCATTATGCAAATTTGCTATGTTTATCAACCAAATTCAACAACACAAAATGAATGATTTTTCAAAGACAAAGAAATGTTTTCAGACTTCTCTTTCTGCACGGAGGTGGAATTGAGTGGCTGAGAGTATCACAGCCGTAGACGTAAAAGCCGACTGTAAAAATCAGGTGGCCCTTCCCAAGAAATATGGATGGAGTGACGTGCAAATTCTGGAGGGCATTAGAAAAACAGATTTCCTTTATACCATTCCTTCCAGATAACGCCAAGTAGAATCCCTGTGACGTTGAAGGTTTTCTGCTACTCGACAACTGAACGAAGTCTATGCGCTGATATTCCACATAGGTGTGGAGTCGTGTACAAATTGTAACCGTGATCGTTGTAGATGTAGACCATTCCTTGCAGGTAACGCCAAGCGCAATTTTCGGACACATTGAAATTTTGTACAGCACAACTCTATCAAAACAACTCAACGATTTGTATACGCACATACGCCACCAGTTAGACTTGCGAATAGTGTTAAAATTTCAAGATGCAAAGGGTGTATATATAGATGATTATTTTGAAACATATTTCTCTATATTATGGATTAGAAAAGTTTTAGATTTAATATATATAGTTAGTGAGTAGTAAAAATAAAATATTAAATTTCATAATTTAATAGACAAATTATTTCATAATAATATATAATGGATTTTTTATGAATGGTTCATGAGGCACAATACTTGCTAAGGTTTTGCAAATGGGGTAGCAAGCTAAGTGAGCTTGATTGTGGGGAAAAATCCAGAGTTAAGCGCTCTTTACCCAAAGGAGTTCTAGGATGGGTTACCTCTCGGGAAGTCCTGTTACATATAATGCATTGCGGAAACCTTTCATAATTTTCCATAATTAAAATACTTTTGTGTTGTGTGTAGAATTTTCCCAATATATTATCCAAGGAAGATTGGTTTGATCGATTCTGATAAAAAATCAACAATTTGGAATAAATCAAAAATTGAGATTTATCTCAAAAGTAGTTATGCTCATTTAGTTTTTTTTAATTAAATTTATTATTGAAAAAAATGACATATGAACATGTCTATTGTTTTTTTGGCATGTGGTATTAGTAAATCATGGTATTAGCCCAAAGTATTGCAATGAGATATATTCACAAGTTAAGAATATCTACCCTAAAGTAGGGGTGAATCTCCATTTTCAAGAATTTTAATTGAGTTGAGAGGCTCATTCTTAATGGAGTTGACATGTGTCCCTCTTCAAATAAAAATAAAATATTCTCTAAATAGAAAAACAATGCGAGTATTAAAATGTTTTTTTGTTATCAATATATTTTTAAGTATATGTCAATATTAATTCATATTAAAATATTTTATTCATAACTCATATTGGATATTTATTATATACAACATTAGAATATTTTTGACAACCCATGGTATTTGAAACTTCATATATATATGTTAAAAGAATATATTTTAATGTTGTATATAATAAAATATCTAATGTGGGTTATAAATAAAATATCTTAATATGAATTAATATTGAATTATACTTAAAAATATATTAATAACAAAAAAACGTTATATTAAAATATTATAAACTAAAAATTGCACCATATGTTGCAAAAGAAATGATGTAAAGTAGTAACATAGGAAAGAGTAGTATAGAGGAAAAAATATCTGATATGTTATGTGGTTTAATTGAATATTTAACTTATAAATATGAATTATTTTATTTAAAAGAAACTATAGTTTTGGAGAATTGTTTGGATAAAGAAATTGGTTTTTTTTTTATAACCTATGCAAATTCATATTGAATAAATTTCATCTAATTTTCATTAATTTAAAAATATATAACAAGGCTCAAAAGAAAGAGAATCTATGTCTATAAGTGAAGTTAAAATTGGGATTGTATGTGCAATTAAAAAGGAATCCAGGTGTGGAATTTGAGATGACAATAGACAAGAAAATAACTTCCAACTAGAATGATAAAAGAATTGTTTAGAACAATAGAGTTTTCAATTGTGAAAATAAAATGGTTAAGGAGTAATTTACTATCTATTATAAAAATGAACAAAATATATTTTTATTCCAAGTTAGACTCCTAAATTCCCAAGAGTGAAATTAATATTCTCATGCTTTTAGAGTAGGTCTTAGGCATTGAATGATTAGGTCTTGCATTGAATGATTAGGTCATAGGGAACTATTAGTGATTTCCCATTTCAAGTAGTGTATCTCGACTAAATAAGGTATTTAAGTATACACATAGAAATAGTTTTATATGCTTATAAGTATATTGTAGAAGTAGAGCGTAAGATGACCCGTACAAAGACATTACACAAAATATTGTAGATTTGATAGATAATAGAAAAAATTCATAACTGAAAGAAAAGGAGTACATAATTTTTTATCAACTACAAAAGTTTCCCCTGTACTCCCAAAAAAATAAACAAGAGATTTATATATTTTGATTTATATGCAAGTAAGAGAAAACTCTATGTCTTGATAAGATCATCTGTTTATGAGTAAATCAATATTTATCAACTACAAAAGTTTCCCCCGTACTCCCAAAAAAATAAACAAGAGATTTATATATTTTGATGTATATGCAAGTAAGAGAAAACTATGTCTTGATAAGAAGAATCTTCTTATAACTGTGATAGTAGTGCTCCAAAATAGTGTCGTAAATAAAAGACCCGTAAGGGTTAAAAACTCGGTCCTCATGGAAAGAATACAAGGCAAAGTTTCGTAATTACTATGCAAAAGAAATTGAAAAATTGTATATATTAAAGATATAAAGTAAATTACATAACCGAGTCTAATTGAAAACAATAACCCATATCTTTTCAAGATTCCAAGGGTCGAAAGGCCTAAAATTCTATGAGCACATATGTAGTGAGGTGCGTGTATGAAAGATCAAAGAACCCTCATGAAGGGCGGCCATGTAAGGCCTTAATAAATTATTACGTGAAAAGCATCATACAAGTCAAGTAAGGCTAAGAAGAACTGTAGCAACTACAGTAGTAGGGAAAGTCCTTAAAATCTTAGCACTATGAAAAAACCAGTATGGAAATAATAAAATGCTCATAATGTAGCAGTCTAGTTGTGCTCTTGGGATGCAGTTTAGCCATTATATCAACCTGGAAAGGAGGAGCGATAAAGTTGGAACTTGGAATCAAGGTCAAGCCTTTGAGAGTGAAGGTAAAAGCTTTGGTGAGAACCCCTTTCATCACTATAATAGAGCAGTATATGTGCAAGTGAAAATGAGCGAATGAAATGAGTCACACACATTTATAATACCATTGAATACAATTAGAAGAAGAAATCAAGAAATATGGTTAAGAGCCATCTTACTTTTGGAGGAGCCGAGTTGTTGACATTCCCTTTCCATCGTACCTTAGAGAGAGGAGAGAAAAAAATTAGGAAAATTTGTTAACAATAAATGTAATTCTAAAAAATGTTTAAGCTATGTTTTTTCTTTTTTTTGTAAAAAAACTTACTTGAAATCTTTGCTAATGACTTCTTTGCTAGTGACTAGCATAATCTAGTGGGGGTTGGAACACAGACATGTGCATTCAAAGAAGGATAGCGGGATATTCCAAAACCCTCACTTTATCAAGGAATATATCTTGTAGAAGCAACGAAGTTGTCATCAGAAGTGGAAATATCACTGTGAGGAAATGGTCAAAGAAAAAAAAGAAACAAAATAAATTGAAGTGTGAAAATGAAAATAGAATCACATATACCTCTTTCAATCGCACCTAAAATAAAATGAAGAAGCCATGAATTTTAACGCTATTGTTATAGAAACCTTATGAAATTCAAGGAAGGAGCCAAAAATAATCGATTGTTGAAGGGAGATGCATTAGGGTTCGAGACTAGAGAGCAAAGCTCTCGACCTTCGTTAAAGAAAAAGTGAAATGAGGCAGTGTCAGTGGGATGGGGTTGATCATTACCCTAACCTCTGTCTTGGGCTGTATGGAATTTTTGCAGACTTTAACGAGAAAAATTTCTCTGCGAATGGCTTCTTGGATATGGGGCTGAGACGAAATTAGCCAGAAAAGCCAAGATAAGGCAGTCGAAATGGTATCCCTGCCTACCATCATAAAACTAACCATCATATCTTTAACGAATAGTTCATACTTCTTGACTGCCATGGCCATCTTATGCAAACTTTTCTGATCGCATTCTATCTCAAATTGATTCGAATCAAACAGAGCTACCTCCATGAATCTTGAAAGTAGGTCTTCCCTCATCATCTTTCACAGCAACCTTTGAATCCACAAGCATGGGAGGCCACAACCTCATGGACTCACAGAGCATGATATGGAGACACTGCATGCCCTTCAGTTCATGCAAGTCAAAGACGACCCATTAAGAGAATAAATACAAGAAGAAACTGGTTAGTATTTTTGTAACTGATTAATAAAAATTTTCAATCCTAAGGTAGATATTATTTCAATCATCTAACATCAAATCAACAGTACAAAATGGTACATCAAAATCAACGATACATAATGGTACAAGTAGCAGTTGAGGGGAGTTATTTTCAAAGAGGGAGGCTATACTTTGCATTTTATTATGATCATTGATCCTACTTCATCATGTCATAAAATATAATGCATATTTCCAAGATTGCACTCTATTCAAATTTGCAAACAGAATTGACATATTATTATTCTTCATTGTTATTTTGATTGGGTAACCTCACATGATACTTCCAATAATTTATATTGATAATTTTAATTTTTTAAATAAAGACATGTTTCCAATAATTGATATTGATAATTTAAATTTAAATTTTTTAAATAAAAACACGTTTAAATTATATTTAGAAATTAAAATTAATTTTAAAAATATTAGCCTAGATCTATTTAACTATGGATCTACCAAATGTTGATGTATATGCAAGTAAGAGAAAAATATGCCTTGATAAGAAGAATATTCTTATAACTATGATAGTAGTGCTCCAAAAGAGTGTCGTAAACCAAAGACCCGTAAGGGTTAAAAACTTGGTCCTCATGGAACGAATACAAGGCAAAGTTCCTAATTACTATGCAAAATAAATTGAAAAATTGTATATATTAGAGATATAAAGTAAATTACATAACCGAGTCTAATTGAAAACAATAACCCATATCTTTTCAAGATTCCAAGGGTTGAAAGGCCTAAAATTATATATAACACTTATGTAGTGAGGTGCGTGTATGAAAGAACATCAAAGAACCCTCATGAAGGGCAGACATGTAAGGCATTAATAAATTATTATGTGAAAACCATCATATAAGTCAAGTAAGGCTAAGAATAACTGTAGCAACTACAGTAGTAGGGTAAGTCCTTAAAATCTTAGCACCATGAAAGACCCAGTATGGAAATAATAAAATGCTCATAGCGTAGCAGTCTAGTTGTGCTCTTAGGATGCAGTTTAGCCATTATATTAACTTGGAAAGGAGGAGTGATAAAGTTGGAACCTAGAATCAAAGTCAAGCCTTTGAGAGTGAAGGTAAAAGCTTCGGTGAGAACCCCTTTCGCCTCTATAACAGAGAAGTATATTTTCAAGCGGAAATGAGCGAATGAAATGAGTCGCACACATTTATAATACCATTGCATACAATTAGAAGAAATCAAGAAATATGGTTAAGAACCATATTATTTGTGGAGGAGCTGAGTTGTTGACATTCCCTTTCCATCGTACCTTAGAGAGAGGAGAGAAAAAATTAGGAAAATTTGTTAACAATAAATGTAATTCCAAAAAACATTTAAGCTACAATTTTATTTTATTTTTTTGTAAAAAAACTTACTTGAAATCTTCTCTAATGACTTCTTTGCTAGTGGCTAGCATAACCTAGTGGGGGTTGGAACATAGACATGTGCGTTCAAAGAAGGATAGCGGGATATTCCAAAACCCTCACTCTCTCAAGGAATATAACCTGTAGAAGCAATGAAGTTGTCATTAGAAGTGGAAATATCACTGTGAGGAAATGGAAAAAGAAAAAAGAGAAAAAAAATAAATTGAAGTGCGAAAATGAAAATAGAATCGCATATACCTCTTTAGAATCACATATACCTCTTTCGATCACACCTAAAACAAAATGAAGAAGCCATGAATTTTACGAAATTGTTACAGAAACCTTATGAATTTCAAGGAAGGACCCAAAAATAATCGATTATTGAAGGGATATGCATTAGGGTTCGAGACCAGAGAGCAGAGCTCTCGACCTTCGTTAAAGAAAAAGTGAAATGAGGCAGTGTCGGTGGGATGGGGTCGATCGTTACCCTAACCCCTGTCTTGGGTTGTATGGAATTTCTACAGCCTTTAACGAGCAAAATTTCTCTACGAATGGCTTCTTGGATATGTGTCTGAGACGAAATTAGCCAGAAAAGCCAAGATAAGGCAGTCAAAATGGTATCCATGCCTACCATCATAAAACTAACCATCATATCTCTGATGAATAATTCAGATTTCTCGATGATCCGGATTTGTGAAGGAACTCAAGAGAACAAACATATAACCATAAATACAAAGATGCAGCGGAAATAACACTTCATTTCATCAATATCAAAGAGCTAAAATTTTCTTACAGACATAATGGAAATAAACTAGCTAGGGCGCGGGTAGCTATCTCTGAGAAGAGATGTGGCGGCTACAGGCCTCTAAAACGAGTTATAATGAGGCTCGAGGGCCTATTTATTATTTAGAAACAAGGGAAAACCCTAAACATCCAAAACCCTAACCCTAGGAGATGAAGCACCAAAACTATGGGCCCTGTTTAGGTAAATTGATGTTTCAACTTCTCGAGAACGTAACTTTGGCATACGATATTCGTTTGATGCAAACCATACCTCATTAGAAAGATCTATCTGAGGACTAAAAATTTTGAGTGAGAAACATCGGTTCATGAACCCATTTTGCTCCTGGTTTTCCCAAAAAACGTCGTTTAGGGCCTCAAAACGGCTCTAGAAGTTTAGGACCCGAAAAACTGCTAAAAATAGTAAGTTGTGTCGAAACTGAAAAAATGAAAGAGACAATGGCGGGGCCCCAAGTGGAACAGGTGGGTGACAACCAATATCCACCTGGATCATTCCTCCCCCCCTTAGGAAGCAATGGTCCCCATTGCGTTAAAGTTCCTCCATGAGATGAGGAAATTTTTGCTGAACTTGGTCCCTGGTGAACCACTTTCCTTGATGCAGGAGTTGGCCAGCTTTGACAACCCGATACAATTGGATCTTCTGGTGGTGAGTGTTCTTGATTTGTATGTCCATGATGCAATCTTTGGAATCACATATACCTCTTTAAAATCACATATACCTCTTTCGATCGCACCTAAAACAAAATGAAGAAGCCATGAATTTTAACACAATTGTTATAGAAACCTTACGAATTTCAAGGAAGGAGCCAAAAATAATTTATTGTTGAAGGGATATGCATTAGGGTTCGAGACCAGAGAGCAGAGCTCTCGACCTTCGTTAAAGAAAAAGTGAAATGAGGTTGTGTCAGTGGGATGGGGTCAATCATTACCCTAACCCCTGTCTTGGGTTGTATGGAATTTCTGCAGCCTTTAACGAGAAAAAATTTCTCTACAAATGGCTTCTTGGATATGGGGCTGAGACAAAATTAGCTAGAAAGGCCAAGATAAGGCAGTCGAAATGGTATCCATGCCTGCCATCATAAAACTAACCATCATATCTTTGACGAATAATTCAGATTTCTCAACCTCCATGGCCATCTTGTGCGAACCTTTTTTATCACATTCTATCTCAAATTGCTTCGAATCAGACAAAGTTTCCACCATGAATCTTGAAAGCATGTCTTCCCTCATCATCTTTCGCAGCAACCTTTGAATCCACAGGCATGTGAGGCCACAAACTCATGGACTCATAGAGTGCGACATGGAGACACTGCATGCCCTTCAGTTCATGCAAGTCAAATACGACCCATTAAGAGAAGAAATACAAGAAGAAATTGGTCAGTATTTTTGTAACTGATTAATAACAATATTCAATCCTAAGGTAGATATTATTTCAATCATCTAACATCAAAATCAACGGTACACAATGGTACATCAAAATCAATGGTACACAATGGTACAAGTGGAAGTTGAGGGGAGATGTTTTCAAAGAGGGAGGCTATACTTTGCATTTTATTATGATCATTGATCCTACTTCATCATCTCATAAAATAAAATGCATATTTCCAAGATTTCACTCTAATCAAATTTTCAAACAAAATTGACATATTACTATTCTTCATTGTTATTCTGATTGGGTAACCTCACATGATATTTCCACTAATTGATATAGATAATTTTAATTTTTTAAATAAAGACATGTTTCCAATAATTTATATTGATAATTTACATTTAAATTTTTTAAATAAAAAAATGTTTAAATTATATTTAGAAATTAAAATTAATTTTAAAAATATTAGCCTAGATCTATTTAACTGTGGATCTACCAAATGTTGATGTATATGCAAGTAAGAGAAAACTATGTCTTGATAAGAACAATCTTCTTATAACTGTGATAGTAGTGCTCCAAAAGAGTGTCATAAACCAAAGACCTCTAAGGGTTAAAAACTCGGTCCTCATGGAAAGAATACAAGGCAAAGTTTCATAATTACTATGAAAAAGAAATTGAAAAATTGTATATATTAGAGAGATAAAGTAAATTATGTAACCGAGTCTAATTGAAAACACTAACCATTATCTTTTCAAGATTCCAAGGGTCGAAAGGCCTAAAATTCTAAAGAACACTTAGGTAGTGAGGTGTGTGTATGAAAGAACATCAAAGAACCCTCATGAAGGGTGGCCATGTAAGGCCTTAATAAATTATTACGTGAAAACCATCATATAAGTCAAGTAAGGCTAAGAAGAATTGTAGCAACTATAGTAGTAGGGTAAGTCCTTATAATCTTAGCACTGTGAAAAACCCAGTATGGAAATAATAAAATGTTCATAGCGTAGCAGTCTAGTTGTGCTCTTGGGATGCAGTTTAACCATTATATTAACCTGGAAAGGAGGAGCGATAAAGTTGAAACCTGGAATCAAGGTCAAGCCTTTGAGATTGAATATAAAAGCTTCAGTGAGAACCCCTTTCGCCATTATAATAGAGCAGTATCATACTACAAAATAATAATTTTACTTCTATATTTTTCTCATCTTTCGAATAGAAAGATGTAGGTTTAATCATTACATTATTGAATTTTTGGCTATGAAATAAGTTATTTTTTATTATTTTTTATATTTTCATTAGATTTATATGAATTTGGAGATTACAATTATTTATATTTAAAACTCTAGACCAATATGAAATTGACACTGAACACGTTGGTTGCAACAAATAGATAAGAAACGAGATTTTAATTTCGATGTTTGCATATTTATTCAAGATTCACTCAATTTTTGAAAATGTTACTTTCATATATACCCGAATTCATGAATCCAATCATGACGTGTGGCAGATCTCAACCCTCCGTTGACCATAGGTCGTTATACAACTTCCATGAACTACTTTTCGTTTCTACTCCCATGTTGAACACTTCCATTTCAAAATCTGTTAAGGAAAAGTACAAGGGAGCGAGCATATTACAATCGAGAGACATTAGCTTGTTGAAATCACATAAAATTTCTGCTATTATCGCTGGATTTCCTGCCGACTGATCACAATGTGGGGATTGCTGATCTGCTGAATTAAAATTTCTTACTTCTGTTTCAAGTAGATTAACATCTCCGACATTCGCAACGACTATCTGTTCTGGATGTCCTTCTACGAATGGATCCTTGACAAGTTGGTTACAAAATGAGTTGGAGGAATTCACAATTTCTTTATTAGTAAGAAAAATGAAGGAATGATCTGAACTTGTAAAGTAAAAAAAAAAAATCCTTGCGAAGCAAGAGGAAGAGACGAGGAGTTTCCAAAGGGCCCCTGCGTATATAAAATATGTACATCATACATGAAGAGGTGACGCCCGAGGAGAAACATTGACGCCGGAGGAGAAACATTAATTTTGGATCATCTTGGATTCGGGAACCTGCAATTGGAATGAAATTTGCCATAAAATTAAAAGTCAAACTAGGAGAGCAGAGCGAAGCATTAAAGACCGATGCCATGGAGAATTGAGGTCAAATCAATGACATGGAAATGCACGTCAATTCCCATTTAAAAATAATCCATGATCCAGCTATCTGTCCGGTTGGTAATAACTTAATTTAGAGAGGGCGCGAGGTTGGGATCAAGCCGCCCTAGAGCCGTCTGGCATCAAGATGGTCCATGGTTGTGGAATCTGGTGGCTGGTGGATGACAACAAGACTTCTTGGTTGGGATGATAAGCTGCTTTATCAAATAAAGCAACAACAAGAAACTTGTTACTAATATGCACGATTTTTATTTTATTTTTTAAATTATGGCGTACTGATTCATTCTAATCTTAAAAATATGTAATTTTTCTACCTGTATCCCCATTTTGAAGTGAACTTCTTATTCTCTAAATATTTTGGATTAGAGTGTTTTGGATAGGTTAGGAAAAATATTCCAAAAATCTGCAATCGAATTAGTAAAAACATTGAGATTGCTAGCTCCAACTATATTTCATATTTAACAACACATAACAATACCAAGTGATAATAAATGTGCACTAATTTTTGTTGTGGAAGAATTGAATGGATTTTTTCATGTCTGATCTGTGTGCGACGCCCTGCCAACATGCGATATCTGGCAGAAAATGATGCCACCCTTCTCATGAACTGCGTCTACAACATTTTTCTAGGCCTTCACTTGCTCATCGTTGAAAATGCCAGGAGAATTTGGGATCTTGCACAACATTAGTTAAAAATATTTGATTATCAATATAATTCTTTCAGAAGAAATTGCATGCCAAAGCATTCTCAATTTAATTCATCACTGAAAAAAATGCAGCTGATGAGGAGAGTGTACCCAATGTCTTGTTGCGAGACTGTGTTTGCATCAATGGCTTGCTACGATACTATGTTTGCCTTGGTGATGAGGAGGAATTGCACTTCAATTCCGATTTAAAACGAATCCATGATCCAGCTATCTGTCCAGTTGGTAATAAATTAATTTCAGAGGATGAAGTGGATTATAACTTAATTTCAGAGGATGAAGTCGATTATTTTCAAAACAGTTTTCCTCTATAACTGATTAATAATAATGATATTTAATCCTAAGGTAGACACTATTTCAATTGTCTAACATCAAAATCAATGGTTCATAATGGTACACTTCACAGTTTGGGAGACTTGTTTTCAAATAAAGACACTTTACAACGTAAATATGTTATGTTATGTTTTATATATCATTTTAAAAAATTATGTGTATATCATATCAAGCTATTCAAAAAAATATGTTTTTATGGGTAAGACGTTTGAAGTGGTCTTAGTATATTATAATTTAATCATTTTTTAGCTATATGTTTTTTGGTTCAAATCCTACCAATATTTTTTGGACTAACAAGTTTAAGTTTTGAAATTTATATAACACTCAAAAATACAATTTAGAAAATGAAAAAATTCATATTGGTTTTTTTCACTCTAAAATAAGTTAGCACTAGAAAATTGATCTCTCTCTACTCATGTTAGATCTGTAATTAAGATGGATCTATGCCAGTTAACTGTAACTAGTTATATCAAGTTGGAATTTATCAATTTTTAATGTTTGACATGAATGTTGGAAATTTCCAAATATGTTAAAAGTTTTGGCTTTTATAAGATAAAAATGATTGTAATTTTGAAATATTTTTATTTAATTTTCATGTTTTATTGTGTACTTTATTTTTTACAATTTTAAAATTCAATGATACAACTCTAGTGAGATTGTATTTTTTTAATGTTTAAATTGTATTCCTAATTATATCTATTCAATGCAATGACAAACCATTGAAGCACTTGGGTTGTATAATCTACACAGCTCAAATATTTTTAGGATATTTAGACCCTTAGGAGTTAATTATGTTCATCTTGGTATAACGTATTTATCAGGTCAAAGTGGGTTTCTTTAGTATGTATTAGTTTCATTGTAATCCTACGGTCATGATATGTTTTAGACATAGAGTAATGTAGTGGCTCATATTTTCCTCTACACTATTGGATTTTTATTTGTGTCTGAAAACCTTATTGGTCCATAATCTGTATTTAAAAGGCATGAAGGGTCATGGTTGATGATCAATTGTGAGAACTCTTTTATGTAAACTATTTTTTTTTGTGTCAATAAAATTACCTCAAGTGGCCAATGACCTATTTCCCTCTTAGATGGTTTTGAACACATAAAATTATGGGCATTAGGATTTTGATATGGTTGTCTGAGTGGTTATTGAAGGTGTTCTTCCTATACGGAATACCATGTTTACTCGAACATGGTATCATAGACCATTCGAAAAGCTTCTCCCATTGTGGATTAAGATAGTCAAGCCTACGTTGTCATATCTCTAAGATCTACCATTTATGTACTATATTGGCCTAAACAAACTATTACATTACATCTGGAACGTCGTTTTCAGCTAATAATGTCTTTGATTTCATCAAAAAAGGTGTCAATTTTCTTGAGATACAACATTTTTGTTAGATTTGGAGGTATACAGTCCAAATATTCCATTTCTTTTAAATTATTTTTGGCGGAGCTCACACTCTATTTTTATGTTTATATTCCTGATATGAAACTCTTTATTGTCTATTTATGCTCTTTTCCCTGTGCTATGTGCAATCTCAACAAATCATAAATATAGTATGAAGTGTTTTCTTGACTATGTATGCTCTTTGTCATGTGCTTTGTGCAATCTTGGCAAACTAGAAACAGTAAGAAATATTTCATTTGGTAGGTAAGCTAACCAAGATTCAACCCCTTTGTTGTTAAGTTTTGAATTTTTTTCCAAAGTGTTGTTTGTTTTTGGATGAGCACATATTTTCTAGTAGGCACGTCGTTCAAGACATAGCTCCAACAACAACACCACCTACATCTATGCCCTCCTTCACTATTATTGGTATGTTTTTTGCACTACCTTGCTTGGTTAAAAGTTACTTTATTTAGTAAGAGTTCTTGAGTTGAAATCTCTAAAGTGTATTTCACTTGTCATAACTTTATTCTAAAGTGTATAAGTGAATCACTATAACATAACTTTAATATTTCCCTTTAAGTTATTTTTGCGTGAAACTTTCATTTATAAAGTAATTTCGTTATGAAGTGATTTTAACTTGTTTTATAAAAGTGGGTCACTTCATAAAATAACGTATTTGTAATTCTTTGTAAAAATGAACTTATAGGAAAAGTTTGTGAGGGGAATTACTTATTTGCCTTTGTATTTTCTTTTTCTCCTTTTTAATTCATTTTTTGAAATAATTTTCACATCCGAAGTCTATTTTCAATGCTATTTTTTTAAACAACATATTTTTTCTAGAAATTTATATCCAAATAGTTAGTTTTGGATTTTGAAACCATAATATCTTCATATTTTAACATGGCCACTCCAAATGAAATTTTTCTTACCAATACCAACTATTTGTCATGGAAATCTCACATAGAGAATGTACTAATAAGTAAAGGATTGTATCGAATTACCTTGGGACAAGAAAATTCCCCCAGTAATCCTAATAAGAAAGTCCAATGGGATAATAGGAATGACAAAGATCGTGGATTAATCAAAATGTCCATTTAACCCTTTTTTTATTTCATATTTAAGAAATCGATGCTCCAAATGAAGCTTGGGGAAAGTTATAAAATATATTTGGTGAAGCCAATATTATTAGATTTCATCAACTTCAAAATTTGATCACGAAGTTAAGTCCTAATGATTTCTATTGGATTGAATATTATTTATCTAAGTTTAAAACACAGACATTTTCTTAAATACTATCAGATTTATCTAAATGATGAATGTTGCAGATATATTATTCTTTCAAAGCGTGGTTCTCAATACTTTATTTTTTTATCTAAATTTCATGCCACTATAGAATATTTATGAACTTCCTATCAAAAATATCATCTTGAATATTTTTGTGACTATGATTATAGAAAAATACAAGTTCTTTCATATTGGAGTGATTAACACTGTAGGTACATCTAAAAAGGCCTTAATGGCCCAACAAAAAGATAAAACCAAGCATCCAAATAAAATCCTCACAACAACAACCAAAATAAGGGTTTCAAACCCCCTCGGCCAACATCTACTCTTAATGGTGAAAAATTATTAAAATCAAAGAGTATAGTTTATATAAATTATAACTATTATGGGAAAGATAGCCATCTAGGTCTCGATGCTTTAAAATGATCGGAGACTTTGGAAGCAACAGTGAAGAAGTACAATGTCATCCTTGTGTTGACTCGTGTATGACTCACCTTTGTAAAAAATGTGCAAACCACTACAACAAAACTTAATTTTAGAAAATTTGATGATGTCAATAATAATAGTAACATAGAGTATGTGGTATCCCAATTGTAATATACTAGGAAATTATTCAAGCAATTTGGATGCGGAACTTCTATTTCCTTAAGAAAATGTTTCCAAAAATACCAATAGATTATCTTTGAAACTTTCCAACAAACTATTGTTTACAAACTCGGAAATGTTCTTCAAAAGGTTAACACAAAGATATCGTGAAACATTTTGTATGCAAACTGGAAAGAGGCAAAGAATGATCCTTTGTTGAGAGAAAATGCCAAACATCACAATGAAGAGAATACACTTGAGACTTGACATCAATATATAGAACTTGAATAGGTTGTTTTGAAGATGAATTTCTCCCTTAAATAGGTTGCTACAAGTATGCGAAAATGGTTCCAAGAAAAGTTTCAGAGCTAGAACAACTACTCGACTCCTCCAGAGATATTGCTCAAGAATCTAAATTATTTGTAGACAGTGAAAGGAGGGTATGGATAGTTCGATATACCCTTGAGACAATATATTTTTTGTAGTCGAACCAAGAAGCTAATGTGATTCTAATTACACTGAGTATTCAACCTCTCCTTGTGATGATTTTTTTTCTTTGAAACAATTGCTGAAATCTTGACTTGGAGACTCCTTGAAACCAACTCGCTCTTTCAAAGAATTTTTAATAGGCCTAATGTTGAATTCGACCTCTTGAGTAGGCTTCTACAAGCACAACAAATGGGATTTCTATGGAGAACTTTGGCCTTGGAACAATTAGTGATCTCTCAATTTGAAACTCATCCTCTTTCGCATAAATATATACTTCAACAATGTTACACAACTCTACTTTAGTGATTTGGACACTTTATACATAGAGATAAATAGCCTTACATAGCTCAGAGTGTGAGTATAATGAAAATTCCACTAGAGACAATATTGTGGCTCAAATATAATTAATTATGGGAATAAATTATAGGTACTCAACCCTCCAAGAGAATGAAACAATTCAACCCCTTGAAACCATTAATAATTCACAAAGTAATTTTTCCTTGGTGATCCAACTAATTGGGATACCCTCCTTCTAATTATCTCAACCTCCTATAGATAGAACCCTGTGAGAAATTATAGCACTTAAACCCTTTTTCTATCAGAAGGTGAATTCTGTTCTCATCTGGTATATTGAATATTTAATAGGCTAATAGATTCGACCTCCAAAATCTTATGCATAATTCTCCTTGGTGCTAATATGTGAAACTCAGCCCTCCAAAACCCTTGGTAATTCTCCCCTATTATAAAGATGGATTTTGGCATGAGGATATGAGGATTTGATGCCTTGACAAGGGAGATAATTCCAAATTAGACCTCCAATGTTTGAGCTCGGCCCTCCTAAAGAAACAATAGAAATCAGCCTCCTGAGGAAGGAAGAATAACCCTAAAAATTCAATCACAATGCCAATAATATTTCCAATAAAATATTGCCATATATTCATAAAATAATAATGAGAATAAATTCCACTAGGATGGAAATGATGTCCACCAAAGATGGAGAACATCTAACTAAGGTGACAAGAGATCCACCGAAGCTAGAATGAGGGTCTCACTAGAAACCCTAAGAAGTGAAGTCACATGAGTGTTCGAAATAACTCCTAACCACCACCATGAATAAGGTGTGGCAGTATCCCACACTTCTTTTAATTTTCTGTGTAGAGAAGGATGAAGCTCGGATTTCAAATCCGAAGGTGTTTTACGCAAAATCCAAACAATAGAGTACTTGTCCTTACCTCTGCGTTTATGTATTTCCGCGTTGACTTACCATGCCCGCAATTCGCTGTCCACAACACTTAGCTTTTACCTTTTAAGCCCTTCACATAAGTTGTTTCCATCCAATGTGATATCGGCGGGACCCACCATAAACCTTAACACATTACAATCTACCAACAAACCTTGCATTTTTTCCTATTCTTTTTTTTTCGTTTACCACACTTACCGTGCTTTTCTGCATTGTCGTATGTGCTTCACAAGATTTAAGTTTTAAACTTAAGCCCTTCATCAAAACTAAGTTTTCGCTGATGCGATCTGGCGGGACCCACTACATAACTTTATCACATGCAAACCCTTGTATTTCCATGTTTATTCCTTATCCTTTGTATTTCGCACTTACCATAGTTTAAGCCACATCAGGCCCGCATTTCGCAAGATTTTTCATTTAAGTATTTAAGCCGCCCACAATGCGCACTCCATAATTTTTTCTATTTACCTTTTAAAGGCCACCCACAAGATATCATATTTTGTTTGTGATGTGATCGCAAAGGGGCACGTGTCAAGCTCAGGAGGATAGCCCATACCGCACATCACAAGCTTGTTAACCTCTCTCATAAAATAATAATAAATCCAAAAATAAAATAAATATATTAAATATTAAAAGTTATGAATTTATGCGTGACTCTCTAGATTGGGTTGTTCCTCTAGGTTAGGAGTTAGTTTAAGTAGCTCCTATATTGGTGTGTGTATGGTTGAGAAATTATCTCAACCAAGGTGTCCAAGATAGCACGCACTATCTTGAGACACAGTCTCCTCATCTATTTAATTGTAATATTACATTCTTTTAACAATGAGAAAATATGTGAGGAAGCCATGAGGCTGAAGCCTTTTTCCCCAATGTTTTGTCTCTAGTTTTTATGTGTGTTTTATGTATTTTATGAATTGATTTGATTTTCAATATGTGGTTTCAGAGCTTTTAGGTTTGTGGGCCTAGTAAGTAAGGCTGAGAAATTTGCAATAAAAAAAGTTGCAGTGTGCACGCTAGTGGGTGATTGCTAGCTATGTGGACAGATCTATTTTTTGAGGGCACGGCATGATCATGCTGGCTGCATGCAAGGACATGTTAAATAGAAGCAAACACCACAAAAATTGAAGAAGGTGATAAATAGCCAAGTGAGATGACTTCTTGAAGATCTGGCAGTGAATTCTACTAAGGCAAGGAGTTGAGGCTCCAAAAGCCACTATTGGGGACAAAGTCCTGTTCCTTAATGGAACTGATTTAAATTAATATTTGTGTTCATAATCCATCAAATCGTGCAACGGTGTTTCATATGGAGGAGATAAGGAAATTTTTGTTGGCCGATGGAGTTATCGGATGTGCAATGGAAGAATTTCACATCAAATAGCTGGATTATGTGTCGTGATTCTGTCGTGATCTGTTTTGAGTAATCGAATTAGCATGGAGATATTTAGTTAAGGTGCAAAGCGAAGCGTTGACTTACTATGTAGCACACTACATTTCCTTTCAATTCCTCTTCCTCCATAGTCCAAGTCAAATCATTTCAGCAAAAAATTAGGATTGTTCATTTGTTCCAATAATACCTTGCTGCGACTGATCGGAATAAATATGCACTGCCAAGGGATAGAAAGACTCTAGAGTTACAAGAGTGCTTTCTATGGGCAGAGTTGCATTCGAATGCTAAAAAATTAAGCGAGGCCATGTCCGTTTATGATAGTACACATGGAAAACAATTTTTCATTGGGAGAAGACCATAGACACGCCCTAACGCCAAATCCTGCTCAACATGGAGTGTTGCGATGCGACTACCTGCTTGGAGATCACTGAAATATTTGATCATCGAGCTTTTGTTCCGCGTGAATTTTTCTCAAGAGGATCCAGCCTCAACTTCTTGAAGCATTCTTTTCTTGGATATCGTAGATGGCCAAGGTGGAATTCAAATTTCTGCAGAGTTTGAGTTCCCAGTGGGTGAGCTAAAGTATAGAGCGGCCTGTGTTTATGCATAGACTTTGCTAACTATACTAAAGGCTTTGAAGGGTAGATATATGGCGTTGTGTCATAAGGAACACTAGCAAGGTTCCACCATTGTATTTTTCAGAACACCATGAAACAAAAAAATTACATATTTGATTGGAAAGATTAAGGCCGAATGATCCAATAGTTATGCAAAGATGATGAGCAGTGGCTATACAACGCTTGACAACCAGAATGTCTCAGGATCTGTTCCTGCCGCCTCAATTTTGGATCGCGTTGAACTGTAAGTCACATATTATTTATTTATTTTTCTATCGGATCTCTCTTTGGGCTGCTCGATGGCCAAAAATTGCGGCAGAGACTGTAATTCACATCTTCCTTGCAATAAAGATCAGGTTGGTTCTGTGCACTAGACGTTATGAAATCTCCTTTACCTGTAACAATTTCTAGCTGCAAGACATTGCTAATTTCTGAACCAAATCGATACGTTTTCCCACTTATTCCAGCATTCGACAGAGTTTTGCAAATGGAAATATCAATATAATCATTCCATGATCAAGGAGCAAGTCTGACACCCAATGTAACCCTCAGCACATCGACCCAAAACTCACCTGCCAGTACATCGACCCAAAAATCACCCCCCAATGCATCAAAATAGGGAGCATTTGTGGCATTTTCATGAAAAATATTGATTCCTTCGAGTGAAGTCGTGTTCACCACAATTCCATTCAATGTCGTAGCCTTCCCACTGAGAGAATGGCCATTGCCTTTGGCTGCTACTATTAAATTTGGAGACGTCACTTCTATTCTTATCAGTTTACTGATATCCTTCGCTGAGTATGGACAGAAAATGCACAACATGTCAATCACAGCACCCACGTGTGAAACGTTAACACAGGTGAAGTTGGGTCCTCTATTGTAGGCACAGTCAGTGCTACTTCTTCAATTGGGGATTGGTTCGATATTTCATTTTCTTCTCCCTTATTCTTAGACTTCCGCCCTCAAGAATTCCATACGCTCCATACATGTGACTTCACAAGTTTATCAGTGTTCCATTCAAAGTATATTAAATTCATAAAGTCGACATCACATGAAAATTCGAGTCGCATCCGTAGGCACATTGATGGGTGAAGGATGGCGTACATCGAGAATGAATTTGTATAGTGCTTGAGGTGCTGGGTATAACCCACATAAATATTTGAAGCTAAGAATAAACAGACAATGCTAAAGAATGATACGTGCATCAGGTATGCCAATCTTATTTTAAAAGTCAAACACTTATAAAACTATAGGCATTATATGTGAAATATTTTAAGCCTAAAGTTTGGAAGTTCTAAATATCTATTCTACTTACTCATTGAGGAAGAATGGACAAGTGTGGAAGGATATAATGTTTTACATGCCATAAATTTATTAGAAGAGTGGAAAGCTTTTAAGAAGGCCATGTAAATTTTGTAAAGACTTTTTTAAGTCAAAATGAGGAGCATAAAGTGATTTATGAAGTTTTGATTCACTTTTTAAAGTGAATTTTTTATTTTTTATTTAAAGAGAGACTTAGTAGAGTCATGGTATTTTCTTAGTGGTCAGTGAATTAGGAAAGGAGTGGATAAAATATTTTGGGAGTTATAAGGATGAAGATTGTAATTAATTTTTGTAATAAGGGTGATGTTTTTAAAAATTATTGGAGTGATAAGTTGAATGTTGAAAGCATTTTCATGGAGAAATAAGGTGCATATTTTGTAAGTTTGGAGTGAGCAATTTTTCAAAGGAAATTTCATTGTTGTAGGAGGTTGAGTGAGTTTTTGAAGACATTTTTTCCAGGAAGTTCTAGAACTTTGATTTCATGAAGATGTTGTGAAGCTGAACGATTATGTACTCCAAATTTTAATAAAGCATATATTTTTTGTGGTGATTGTGTCCTAGATCTGCCCGAAATTGAATAAGGGGATCTTAGGTACATGAAGAGTGTGTTGATGATGGTGCATGTTTCGTGCTCTTGCTTATGATTTGTGTCTAGTTTTGACACATAAATGATATCATTTCACACACATAAAGTTCAATGCAAGCAAGAACAACAACTGTAACGAAGTAGCTCCAAGGAAGGATAATTAAACTCAAAACATGCATTTGCACCACTACAACACATAATCAAATATTGTCAACATCGACATTCTAAATCAATACAATCAAGTTCATGAATCTGGAAACTTCAGTGTTTCAAAGCATAGTCTACATCAACATTATTGCACATAAATTTAAGAATTTGTAATCTGAGTTGGATTGTAAGGGTGCACTTTCGGTTGAAACCGACACCCAAGTTTTAAATTGATAAGAAGTCAAGAGCGTCAATTCTCTTCAACTAAGTCAAATTAAGACAAGTGAATTCATTGTTTTATATTAGTCATTAAAATCATTATAAGATTTTTTGGGTGCATTTTCGACAATGTTCGACACCCTTCATTTAAAACACAATCAAGTGAGTACCTTAAGTGCGCAATTTTTAACTCTAAAATAAACAACAAGTTCACATCCTCTACGAGCGAGTGTGAGTATTCATTCAAGTGAGTGTGAAGTAATCTAGCAAGTCAAGCGAGTGTTCAAGAAAAGTGATCATCATCAAGCGTGCGTAAATTCAAGAGTTCAAGTAAGAAAGTTATACAACTCTAGCAAGTGTTCCAAGCAAGCACAATAAGCAACAAATCAAGCGAGTGTGCCATTCAAGCCACACAACAAGTGAGCCTGTCATTCAAGTCACAAAGTCAAGTGGGATAGTTCAAAGCACGACATCTTTGACAAGTGAGCCTGAATTCAAGAGGGCAAGTTCAAATGGCGCAACACATCCAGCTGATAGATGTTCTTCACAAATTGATCCTATCAACTGCTGAAGACATGGTGCAAATCAATAAAGACATTCTTGCTGATCTTTCATGGCATCTACAACAGAAAAATGAAACCATTGAGTTTCTTCAACTAGAGTCACAACTACAAAGAAATGAGTTGCAAGAGAAGAGTGATGCTTCCAAGTCTTTGAAACATCTAGATGATAAGTCATTCATCCAAACAGCTTCAAGTGTTGAAGTTGTTCCAATTCAACTTTCTTCGAAGCCAATAATCAAACCATGGGAAGAAATCCAAAGTAACTGAAATCAATGAGGCTTAGGATATGTCAAAGATGATGCCAGCTTGCATATCCCAGATTATTCCAAGCCAATTACATTCTTCAGTGCAGGATTTCTTGAAAAAATCACCATAGCAAGTTCTGAGAAATTTGTATACAAACAAAAATGCACGCAACCTGCAGTTGCAGTCAAACCAAAATGTCCTCATTTTCATAGAACCAGTCATATGGAAGATCAGTGTTTTGATCTCCATCCTTGTCGTCATTGTGGCAAGCCAAATCATTCATCTGAGAAATGCTGCAACCAAAAACAATCAGCCAAATTGAAGATAAATTATGAATGGATCGATCCTTGGGAATGGTCATCCACAGTCAAAAGTTTGTCTCAGTTCTACAACCGAATACAATCACACATAGTGCAGCCGACAGTGAAAACAAGATGGTACTCTCATGCTGTTGAATGGGGGAGCACACCAGTGTAACACTCCTACACCTGAAGGGAGGAGTTCAGGAATACTTTCCAGAGAATTGTCTCTCCTTTCAGCTGAAAAAGGGGGGAAAATGTCAATGAAATTGACGGTGGTTGTCAGACTGAAAGTCTCGATAAAACCATCAAAATTAGTCAGTGGGAAGCTTCTATAGCCAATGGGCATCTTCAATAGCCAGTGGGCATCAACAAATTTTCCAGTGGGAATCAAAAAATTTTCCAGTGGGCAGTCAACGGCCAAGCACCAGTGAGAAGTTTTCAACACAAAAAAAGCAAAAGTGAGTTGTTTTTGACATAATCAGCCAGTGGGCATTCAACAAATTTTGTTAGTGGACAAAATATGTTGATTTCACGCAAATGAAAAATGGATCCTTTTGCAACATTGCACGTGATGGAGTTGTCAAGCGAAATTCAGAGATGAATCAGACATGCAGCTGACTCATGATCTCTTCAGATTGCAGTTTTTTCAGCATCCATCTTTGGCGGTTTTGTAGGCAGTGCTTTTACGAGGATCAACATGAGAACTTGGAAGATGGTTCCTCGTTCTTATTTTGGATTTATCATTGAAGGGGGGAATTTTAACTCTCTCATAAAACAATAATAAATCCAAAAATAAAATAAATTAATTAAATATTTAAAGTTAGGAATTTATGCCTAACTCTCTAGATTGGGTTGTTCCTCTAGGTTAGGAGTTAGTTTAGGTAGCTCCTATATTAGTGTGTGTATGGTTGAGAAATTATCTCAACCAAGGTATCTAATATATCACACACTATATTAAGACACAGTCTCCTCATCTATTTAATTGTAATATTACATTCTTTTAATAATGAGAAAATATGTGAGGAAGCCATGAGGTTGAAGCCTTTTCCACCAATGTTTTGTCTCTGGTTTTTATGTGTGTTTTATGTATTTTATGAATTGATTTGATTTTCAATAAAGCTCAGGAGTTTAAATGGATAGCACTTGAAAGTTATTATTTTGAAGTTGTGATGTGATGTGCCGTGTCACATCGCATATCACAAGACTTAATTTTTTCCCATAACCACAAATGTTAAATTTTATAATCATTGGTATGCGATTTTCGATGGAGCGTCAGACATGTGTCTTCAGAGTTGGAACTCATAAAATTTCAGGTCTAGTTTATTATGTTTTGTACATCTTTTTGTGTATAAACAGCAACACAGCTCTGTGCGTTGTTAATGAAGAAATGGGTTGTGACAGGAAAGGGATGATTGGTTGTTACTTGTCCATCCAACATTAAAATGCATTAAAATTTCAGGCTTTGGTCACTTTTGTATAAAACACCATGTAATTTCATTTTGTTAGAGTGATGGAATAGAAATGAAAGTTGTTCCTCTCCTGTGTTTTATGTTGTTTGTCTATGAATGTTATTTTCGCATTATAGGATTCTATGTGTCACAAAGGGGAAACACAGTCCTCTATTGTTGTTTATGTTTATTCAAAAATTTCAACAATGAGCTCCTCACCAATAGAAAATGATATGAAGGAATAAAATGATCAATGATTGAGCTCCATCCACATTTTATAACATTCCATTGAGACTTCTCTAAGCTTCTATATCTTCTTTTAATATTATTTTATTGAATAAGACACATTTTCCCTTCTAATTGACATTTTCCCCTTTTTAATAAAAATAATTTTTCCCTTATTTTAATTATGTATAATTTACCCCCTTTTTATTTAATAGAATAAAAAATTGGGTAAATTTCCTTAGGTCTCCTTGATAATTTCCTTCTTGCTAGCCTAAAGGAGGCAGTTGGGGGAGCTTTAATGATATCCCCATGTTCACAAAAATTAGGGACAATACATTCCTCCCTCCCTAAAATTGCATGTCCACAAGAAATCAAGACTGTATAGCTGGGTCCCAAAAATGTATATAAAACATTTGTTGCATATGGTGCAAAATTTGTATATTAGTTCCAAAATTCATTGTGAAATTTCTTGGGTCCCAAACCCATATTGGGAAATTGATATCCCCATATTTTTCGCTTTGAACAATTGCTACTGAGCTAATAATTAATTGCATCACTTCAAGATGCTTACATGGGTTACTCATATTGAGCCATTTTGAGCTTTATTTTTCAATATGAATCGTGGGATAAATTATCTTTGACAAATTATCTATAGAGATTGACCTTGGATTGTTGAGAATAGGACAAGAAAATATAAGCTAGAAGTTTAATCATGGCATTGAGGTATTAAATATAATGCTTTGCAGTAAGGTATGCTAACCTACTCACGCCAACGATACTCTCTCTCCAATATTGAAGACTTATCATAGAGGATGTTTCTAATGTTGATATCATGCACAAAATTGAAACTATGGCATGTGTACCCAACTACTGCAATGTTTTTATCTTCTACTTTATCAAAGGCCCCCATACATGTCGCAGTAAGAAGACAACCTTGTGACTATAATCTAGAGTCTCGAAAAGAAAAAAATTGCAACCCTTCTCAGGTTGAGTCTAAATAGTTTGAAGAAGTTAGGAGTCTGATAATTTGAGAGATATTCAGACTTTAAGAGGTCATGGCTAATATTATTGTCCCACTTCAAGACAATTTTACACTAGACCTATTCCCATAAATATTGTCCAAAAGGTTTATTTTTCCTTTCTGTGTACAAATTTCCCCTCTTTGTCCCCTCACTGGTGGTTTCATCACATGTCGAAACACTAGTTATTAAAAAATTTACCTATAAATGTTTTGGAATTTCGCACCCTCTATGTTGCATCCCTTAAGAAGAAGAAAATTGTAATCAAAATTTTGACTTTATTTTGTCTTTATAATTCCCTCTAAAACACCCATAAGGTACTCTTCATGGTTAGAAAGTATATCACTCAAGCCAGGAAATTATTCTTCAATTTTATCCACTATGACTGTCCTTATCCAATACCATTGATCCACCCAACATTTTGAAAACTTCTATTTTGGTTGATGAAATTCCATACATATAATTACTACTTCTGCTAAATATTCTCAATAGAGAGCTTCTAATAATGAAGAAGTGTTGTCTAAAATCGACATTGTTTCATCTAATAGCAAAATAAGTGGTTCCATAGTCTCAACCATTACTTTAGGAGTCAAGAATATCCCCCTAATGTAACCCATGTAACCTAGAACTCGTGGAGTCATATTTCTAAAGCATGAATGCATGCATCTCAATAATGGCACACAAATATCATTCGTCACACTTGTGTGTAAAGCAGGGTATGTTTGTTGTGAGTGACATTTCATACGTCTAGAGATGTAGTCCATAGCCCACTCAAGTGCCTTTGCTCTCCAGCGCTCATGTTGATCACCTTAAAATATGATTATACCAACAATACTAAGCACAAGTGTAGATAATAATATTACACTTGCTTGTTCTATGTGAATTACAGTCATGCCCTCATTTTCCCACATCATGTTGTCTTTCCTTGACTAGACACATTTAATTAAGCTAGCTACTTGCCGTTTATACTCCATTTCACCAAAAGGCTTAAGATGTCACTCTATAGACAAGTATAGCAGGTTCAAAAGGATAAGTTGATCATGCTCGAGTATAGTATCAGATACTAGTGTATTTTTCTCTCGTTGTATTCCTGAATCAACTTTGACATGGATGCTAAACAAAGGATATGGATGATGTATACTTAATTGTGAGGAAAAAGTGAGACCAAAATAACCATTTCTTGAGCAAGTATGTGCCATTACCAAAGGAATAGTTGAAAGTAAAATTTCATGCAACTGTAGAGGGGATGGAATTGATATATCATTATTGAATAAGCTACGAGTATTCCTTCTTGCATCAGAAATTTTTTTCAAGAGGTTATTCCCATTAATAATATTTATGGAGAATTGTTCATGTCCCACCCTCACACTTTTCAATGGAGAAATACTTTTTGAAATGTGCCTAATTGATTCATGGATAGGAGTCTTATTAAGCTTGATAATGTCTCTTCCCATGGGCTCTACTACTTGTGTTATAGTTATTAGTACATCATTCACTACATGTTCACCCCATCTAATAACAACTTCTTGCACACATTCTTTTATACTAGTTTCAGGATCCTCGACATTGATCCAAAAAAACCGTACAAAGGGCCTTTTCGTTGTCATTTTTTTGTCGGAGTCCTTTTGGGTCACTAATTTGGAAGTTGATGTTAAAAAAATTTCCCTTGTTTTGTTTCCGGCCATGAGCCGATGTGGTTCTACAGGAAAGACCAATGTATGGGTCACTACTGCAATATCCATTTTGATGCAAATTAAGTGATCCTGCAAATCAGACTAAAATTTTTTCCCATTTGCAATGGCTACTTCTTGCCACCATGTTGAAATTATATTTTCTTTAAGGCTAATGAAATTTTCCAATGATATTATCATTTGAGGTTTCCATGTGTAATAGCATAAAATTGTGCTAGACAGTTCAGTGCCCACATCCAGTTGAAGGTCATCATAATTATAGAAATCAAACAACCATAGTACCATTTAAATTTTCTGCTACAATACATGTTGCAGAGTTGTAATATTGATACTAAAAAGGAAAAAAATACTTTGAGAATCATATGTTGTACAATAAAAAACCTTGATATTTTGTAGAACTCTTGACCAAGGTCCCATGACTAAATAACCAGTTTTAAAGGAAATGGGTGTCTAACAACTTCATATTTATTCTGATTCAAAAATGGTTCATTAAGTGTTGGAAATACTAAGAGGGGGGGTGAATCAGTATTTCTTTCAATTAGAGCATTAGTTAATCTTCAATTATTATCAGTGTTTGTTCAATGATAGCAGCAAACAAGAGGAACACAAATGCACACAATTTTTAAGGTGGAAACCCACTCTGGGACAAAAACCACCTAATGCTTTTCTAATAATTCTTTTCAACTACAATTGAAAATAAAGCTCCAACTTCCTAGAATCTAGAAAAGCATTCTTCTCCAGCTCCCACTGGATGGACGCTCCAACGCCTGAGATTCTTCAGTAGTCACTAAATGGATGCACCAACACCCAGTGAGCTACAACTCACCCTAGCACCACCCTACCACCCTATAGAAGAATAAAAGAAGAATGGACTCTCGTACCAGAGAAAATGGTCCACTTTACAATGATATAGAATGATGTAGAAGAAGAAGATATACTAGACCATAAACCCAACTTTGACACAACCACTGCCTCTTCAACCCTTGGCAGATAGACACTAGTATAATTTGTACAATAATGTATTTACAATGACTAAGCACAATGATACCTTTACAATGATTGTATGCAGTGTTGCCTACTTGAAGACTTCATATGATGAACTTCTTGCTGCTATTATGCACCTTGGTTGCTACTCTTGTCATGCTACTCTCTGCTGCACCTTTCTTTGCTTTGCTGCTGTAGAAAGTCTGGTCCTTTGCAACCCTTGACAACACATGATCTAGCTTTTTCTTGCCTTCTAGGAGCTCGATATTGAATCTGGTGTATCTTTGTTATTTTAGATCCTCAATATCTGATTTTCAGTCCTATAGTATTCCTCTAAGTCTTATTTCCAATGCCATAGGTCTGACCCAATTTGGATTCTCCAAGAGAGAGTTATACCCAATTTCTCACACTGCCCTAATTATGGACTGTTTCAGTAGAGCGCACTTGTACGGCGTGCCACGTGTCACCGTTTTCTTCATTTGTCTCTGAAATTGATAGATCACAAAGTACAGACTATGCACTATCCGTCACATTTTATGGAATTCCAATCCGATACTCAGAGAGGGAGTTATGACGAATTTACCAAGGTCACTTCTTTGAGATGAATTTCAGGAGCCTGCAAAAACCTTACTTCCACAGATCATATCTCCAAAAATGTTGCACAACGTGATATGAAATTTTTACTTCAGCTTCCTTATGATTTCGGCTTCGCCTCATAAAAATTTCAGCTTCTGAGCCTTCGTAGAAAAAAATTTAGAGCGAAAATTCCACGATGACTTGTTTCAGATGGCCGAATCCCTTGCCTAAGGAGGAAATGAAGATCACAATATATATGAATGATTAAGTTGAGAGGGGCTTCAACAAGTGAACGTGGGAGGGATTTTAGGAGCATAAAAAATATTAATTATGACTTTTCAATGACCCATGCCCCAACCCCATGGGGTTTTAGCCCACTAACTGGGGTACAAACTTCAAACATGAATATCTCACAAACCGTGAAGAATTACATGGCGTGCCATTTATCAACGGAAACATCTCGACAAGTAGAAACCATCGAAATAATTGTTTACCCAGAATATATTAATTTGGTAGGTAAAACTTCTCATTAAATATTGGGTTAGGCCTTGGTGCTGCTTGGGTTGACATCAATGACAACCGCTGATCAACAATCTCCCCCTTTGGCATTGATGGCAACACAAATACTCCCCCTGTGATCATGACACCTCTTCCTACAACATTCTCTCCCCCTTTGACATCAATGGCAAAGGGCGACTCCCCTTGAAACACAACCATCCTGCGGACCTGTACACACTTCCACTCGCGCTAACACACAACCGTCCTGCAGACTTGCACACACTTCCACTCCCCCTTTATATTCTAAAAAAGGAAAATCTAATGAGAACTTGGGAGAATCCCAAGCTTCTGGCGAAGATATTCCAATGTTGGCGAATATTTAATATGTGATTCTTTTGGTGCTGCTTAGAATCTTGCTACTTGTCCAACTGCTTGCATAACATCTAGTTGAGAGGCTATTACATATAGAAGACTACTAATCATAGATCTCTACAACCTTTGATCCACATCCTTAGATGAGTCATCTATGCTCAATTTGCAACCAAGTAAAGACATCTCGAAATCACTTTGCACCTTTGTAGAAAAATTCTTACTTAGTCAATCATCATTGCTACCAATTATTGTATCATCCTCTTTAGCTATTAGACATGCTTTAGTTTCTTCATCCAGAACATATATGTCATTTGGAGCTCGACTTTCTGTAGCCACAATTTCACCATACACGCCTTTCCCAATTTCACATTTCGTGGAGTTGAATAGTATTGTGTGTCCTTGATCACACATTTGTCCAACACTGAGCAGATTGTGATTCATGTTTTCAACCAGTAGAACATTATTGGCTAGAGAATATTTGCTTCCGAGAGTGACAGTACCTGATCCTATAACATTTGAAGATCCATCATTTCCAAAGGACATGGTTCCATCCTTCTTCTCTTTCAGAGATACAATTTTATTTCTATCTCCAGTCATATGCGTTGAGCAACCGCTATCAACATACCACACATCTTTGTTCTTTTGAGCCTTGAGAGCGAGAGCACAATTATCATTCTTCTTCTTCTTCCATGTTCGTTCATTCTGTGGCTTTGAAGATTCTTTTGGAGGATTTTCAAGTCTGCAGTCTTTGGCTATGTGTCCAAAGTTTCGACATTTGTAACATTCAATATTATTTATTAAAATTTCAAATCTATTGATGTTTCACTGAGCCCTGGGAGGTTCATATTTGACAGATCTCCTGGAATTGTATTCGTTCCTAGGGTACGTGCAACATTCTACATCTTTATGACCAAATTTTCCACATGAATAATAGTAGCCATAAAAAATATGTTAGTACCTGGATGGAAATTTTTGTCGAGGAATTTTCTTCCAAGGTTGTTCTTATGAATCTTGTCCAATGAAGACTACATGCATGTATGATCTCATAGGTTCATTGTATTTTGTTGTAGAAGGTCCCATTTCTTCTTCTTTGTAACCGATGCCAGTTTTGTCATTGTAAGATCGTTGATTGTTGATGAGTTCTTCCAATGCCCTTGAGATGTTGGCATAGTTTTGGATAGTTTTTCCTTTCTTCACTTCTTCACTTCCTCATGCAGCGAGACTACTTCGGCTTCTAATTCTTCCTTTCTTGGTTGCTTTCTTCCAACTTCTTTTGAAGTGACTCTTTAATGCATTTGTGTTCTTCAACTTCAATTTTGAGACCTTGAACTTGTTCTTCAAGAGTATTGGAACAGATCTTCTCTGCCTTGAGATCTTTATAAGCTTGATTGCTTCCTTATAAAATTCTTCTATGGTCATTCCTTCTTCTTCATTGTTTGATACCTCTTGTTTATTGTGATTGGCGATTGTATTGGCCATAAACAATACTCTCTCATTGGCTACTTCTTCACTATCATTGTCTTCATCGGATGATGAGCTATCTTCTTTAGAGAGAAAGTTCCTTTTGGATCCTTGCTTGTTGAATTTCTTAAAGCCTTTATTTCTTTTTGAGTTTCCATTACTTTTGTTTGGAAATTTTGCTGCAAAATGCCCAACCTCATTATAGCTGAAACATATCAATGGAAGTTTACCTTTGAATTGTCCCTAACCAATTTGTAGTTTTCTCGTGAAGTAAACATATTCTTCATCTGAAAGACCTTCTTCATCATCTCCCTTTTCTTCACACTTGCAGGTGCATGTCTTTTCAATTTAAGGTTGTTTATCCTTATTGGTTTTCTTAGATGCAACGAACGCAATTTCTAGATGTGAAGTACCCTCTTCTTCATCAAGTCTCATTTCATATGCTATGATAACTCCATGTAATTCCTCTTTGCTAAGTTTTGTCTATCTGTAATCAGATATCTCAGATCGATAATTTTGGGTTGAATCTCCCCGGTAACGTTCTAAGAATCTTCCGTATAATAGTCTTCTCATCAACCGGCTCTCCCATCCTTCCAGAGTATTGGTTATTTCATCAACATATTGAAAGTATGCAACAATGTTGCAATCTTCTTTCATTCTGAGTTGCTCAAATTTTGCTCTATATATTTGAAGCTTTGCTTCTTTGACATTTGAGTCACCTGCATATATATTCTCAAGCTTGTCCTATACATTTTTGGCGGTTTTACAACCCAACACCTTATGATAAGCAGATTCAATAAGTCCACTGATAATAATATTCTTTGCTTTTTCATCATTTACCAAATTCTTCTTACCTTGTTCATCCGTAGTTGATGTAAATCCATTTTGAACAGTGTCCCATACTTCGTAACATTGCGCCAAGAGATAGACCTCCATTCTTCCTTTCCAAAGTGCATAATTATTTTCATTGAACAGAGGTACACCATTCTTGGTATGCTCCATGACCTCCTTCCAGCTATTAAACTGCTATTGAAGGAACCAAGCTTTGATACCAATTGTTGGAAATACTGAGAGGGGGGGGGGGGGGGTGAATCAATATTCCTTTCAATTAGAGCATTGGTTAATATTCAATTATTATTAGTGTTTTTACAATGATAGTAGTAAACAAAAGGAACACAAATGCACACATTTTTTAAGGTGGAAACCCACTCCAGGACAAAAACCACCTAATGCTTTTCTAACAATTCTTGTCAACTCCAATTGAAAATAAAGCTCCAACTTCCTAGAATCTAGAAAATAATTCTTCTCCAAATCCCACTGGATGGATGCTCCAATGCTCGAGATTCTTCAGTAGTCACTGAACGGATGCACCAACACCCAATGAGCTACAACTCACACTAGCACCACTCTACCACCCTATAGAAGAATAAAAGAAGAATGGACTCTCGTACCAGAGAAAATGGTCCACTTTACAATAATATAGAATGATGTAGAAGAAGAAGATATACTAGACCATAACCCCAACTTTGACACAACCACTGCCTCTTCAACCCTTGGCAGATAGACACTAGTACAATTTGTACAATAATGTATTTACAATGACTAAGCACAATGATACCTTTAAAATGATTGTATGCAGTGCTGCCTACTTGAAGACTTCATATGATGAACTTCTTGTTGCTGTTATGCACCTTGGTTGCTACTCTTTTCATGCTACTCTCTACTGCACCTTTCTTTGTTTTGCTGCCGTAGAAATTCTGGTCCTTTGCAACCCTTGACAACACATGATCTAGATTTTTCTTGCCTTCTAGGAGCTCGATATTGAATATGGTGTATCTCTGTTATTTCAGATCCTCAATATTTGATTTTCGGTTATATGTATTCCTCTAAGTCTTCTTTCCAATGCCATAGGTCTGACCCAATTTGGATTCTCCAAGAGAGAGTTATACCCAATTTCTCACACTACCCTAATTATGGACTATTTCAGTAGAGCGCACTTGTACGACGTGCCACGTGTCACCGTTTCTTCATTTTTCTCTTAAATTGATATAGCGCAAATTACAGACTGTGAAATATCCATCACTTTTTACGACATTCCAATCCGATACTCAGAGAGGGATTTATGACGAATTTACCAAGGTCACTTCTTTGAGATGAATTTCAGGAGCCTGCAAAAACCCTTACTTCCACAGATCATATCTCCACAAATATTTCACAACTTGATCTGAAATTGTTACTGCAACTTCCTTAGGATTTTGGCTTCGCCTCATAAAAATTTCAGCTTCTGCGCATTTGTAGAAAAAACATTAGAGTGAAAATTCCACGATGACCTGTTTCAGATGGCCGAATCCCTTGCCTAAGGAGGAAATGAAGATCACAATATATATGAATGCTTAAGTTGAGAGGGGCTTCAACAAGTGAACGTAGGAGGGATTTTAGGAGCATTAAAAATATTAATTATGACTTTTCAATGACCCATGCCCCAACCCCATGGGGTTTTAGCCCACTAACTGGGGTACAAACTTCAAACATGAATATCTCACAAACCGTGAAGAATTACATGGCGTGACATATATCAACGGAAACATCTCAACAAGTAGAAACCATCAAAATAATTATTGACCCGGAATATATTAATTTTGTAGTTCAAACTTCTCATTCAATATTGGGTTAGCCCTTGGTGCTGCTTGGGTTGACATCAATGACAACCGCTGATCAACATTAAGTCCTTCACTTGACTGGTGATTGATATATTATATAGTTCCATATTATCTACTTAGATGTGTGTTGAGAAGGAAAATCCCCTCTACAGACAGAGGCGATCCTTCTAGCCCTAGGGTGGATCTAGAAACAAGGGAACATGCTGGACTCTTGAATTCTTAGCTTATAAATGAAATATGGACCATAAAAAATATCCTACCTCGGTCCAATGCTTTTGTCGTGGCACTCGAGGACAATCCTTCGATCTTTGTCTTCATGCCTTGCGCTCTGCGTTGGTGACGATGTTCACACGTCTTCATAATATTCAAACAAATGATGACAACATACAAGCATATATATTCATTTACAACTATTCAGCTAGTCAAGGCGAGATAAAAACTTTTCATATAAATGGAAACAAAGTTTGAAACAGAAACCGGTCATGTATTATTGATAGATAAAAAGAATTTTACAACCTTATTCCTTGACGTTGCAGATCTACTTCGATGAGTTCAGTCATGCACATCTCAAGCATTCATTCAGCACGTGACTCAATGAGGCAATGGGCTTAAACTCTCTCTCAACAATGGATTTTTCTCTGCTTTCTTCAACACACCAGCTATAGTAATGATTGTTTAGCTAGTTGAATCAATGTGAGGAGGAAGAATTTATAGGAGAGGAGGAGGAGGTTTGGGATCCCATATAAGGTGGAGGAGAGGTCTATCCCTTTAGGGAGTTGCACAATTGTAGGAACTAACAATCCAAAGGGAGGAACTCGATGTTATTCATTTGAACAAACCATGATGACTCCCCTCATGAAGCTATTAAGCATGGAAGCTTTGTTTTTATTGTAAAAAAATTTCCAAAAGCAGCTCGGTGTGGGTGCCCTTCTGAGACAGAGCACCAAAGGGCACTAGGCCTAGTGTTAATTTCTTCTTGGGCATGAGGCCATAACTTCCCACCAACCCTGACCCAAAATCATATGTTTTTGAAGGTTTTCTTTATGAATGATCAATAAAAATTATAATATTGACATACCAAGGGATGCAATGACATTTATGGCAATGTATGACATTACATAGGGGTCACTGAAATGGTCCTCCAATGTTTGGGATGGGGATTGCAAGGACAGTGACAAAATACTGTGTAACATATGCCCCCTAAAGCATTGATTCTGAGAGACAGGGAGGGGTGAAATGCTTTATGAGAACATGCCCAAACCTAAACAACGTCGACAAAATACCTGCAAGAACAAGTACAATTGATATGTCTGATACATGAATATGTGGTATGGGCGCAGCCATCCATAATAGAGTACATATAACAAGATCCAAGGTATGGACACAACCATCCAGTGAAAAGGATCATCAAATAGACTCAAGTATGGTCGTAGCCATCCAATCAGAAGAGTCATGCATATAGTCATGATAAACCAAACCACCCCGTAGCCTGGATTTCATCAGACAAAACCTAGGGTCTTGCACTCCATCTCAACTCGAACAAGTACAAATTCAAGCATGTGAATGAATGAACTAAAGTCTAACATGCAAGAAAATCGCCTGATTACCAGCCAATGATGAAATTTGTTAATAGACGTGAGAGAAACCACCAGTAATGACAACGATCCTCAAGGTAGAGCTAGTACAATCCACAAAATGTGAACAATGAGCTGGAGTCAAACACTCGTGAAATCACTCGATCAAAGGAAAATTATGAGAACCTGTTGTCGAATGTGAAGAACTTTCCATTGAGGCATGTAAGCCCTAAGGTACCAGAAGGGAGTATTTAGATCATTTTCCTGGATAATGAGATGAATTCGACAGGAAGTGATCGGTCGAAGGAGGGCCATAATTTTTTTGACATCATCGAAACGAGAGAGAGGAATAAGATGATAGTGAATCAAGACCAAAAAAAGGATCAGGGGTTGAAAACTACAGAAAGAACTTCTCTTGAACATAATGGTGACACAAATCCAGAATTTGGCAGTATTTGACATCAAGGGATCTAAGGTCATGGTTATGTGGCAAAGACTAGATGAGAGGTCAAAATAGATAACCCAAACCCATGGAGGAAAAATGACGAATGTGGGATGTCCTCAACCCGACACAAATTGCAGACAAGTTTCATGTCCAAGAGTGACATACTGTTGACACAACTGAGAACTGGTTCCATTTTCCCCCACCATTTCTGGTGAGTACCCCAATTATTTTTGGAAACAAGCTTGAAGGGGATAGCATATGATTTTCATATAAGTTTGTTCTTCGGAAAAATCCGTCCTAGAACATTTTACGAACCCTAGGAGGGAGGAACTTGGTAACGTCATGGTGATGATTTCTGATTTCATTAGGTTTTAACGAGTATGATAAAGGAAGAAATAAACGTCTTTTCATGCTTAGAGAGTTTGAAAAGAAGTAGAAAAGAAAACTATAGCAGGTCCCTTTTCGTAGGTAGTCTCACAAATCCGAAAAGGTAGAAAAAAACATCTGAGAGAACCTCTTAGCCATGTTCGACTAAGGTATTCCTTTTTCGTAAATAATCTATCCCAACCCAAAAAAGGGGTAAGCGTATACTGGGCAGATGAATTTTCACAACCTTTAACGAGTTAAAAACGACAAGAGTCTTGGCAATATTTTCAAGTTTTTAGAGTAAAAAAAGAGCTAAAAGATGACTTTAGGGGGTGACTTTTTCATGTTTTTACCGAGTCCAAAAAATTAATAAAATACAACTCGTTACTTCATCGTCACCATTTTTAGGACCTATTGTTGCACAAGAAACAAACGTAAAACCCATTTTTCAAGATAAAACAATAAAATAATAAAAAATAAGCTTAAAAACCTAATTAGGGTTTTGAAAAGGTTATAAAATGATAGAAATAGTAAAAACAAATTACTTTTCACCTTTTCACTTTATTGTGAGCATTTTACCATTTTTAACTGTGAACTTGTGGACCTGACAGCAGGCAATCCAAGAGGCCATTCGCAAATCCATTTTATCCAAGTAAGATCTATCATCTTTTCCTGCATTTTAAACTATGTTTAATTCCCTCCATTTTAATTTTTGATGCATTTTGGGGTAAGTTTGTCATGGGTTGGTCGCAGCGGTCAGCATGGGTTCCAGGCACAGAGTCGCGTCAACCCATCTAAAATTTCAAAGGGGAGGCGCCAATCGGCACTACTATTTGTAAAACAACAACGTCAATTATTGTAGCCAATAAACGGACAAAACGTCTCCTGTGATTCTCTATTTAAATGATTCAATTTTCAAAATTGTGGCTAATGGGAGTCTCAATTATGGTTTTACAGGGAAATCAATAGCCAAAATGGTCATCGAGTGGAAAGAATGAGAACATGGAGAGGAAGATGAACAAGCCATGGAAAATGATGCATGTATGGATGCCCTGAGAAATTATGGGCTCTTTAAACTCTCCCTAACACCATGTCTACGAGCTCAGATGGAACTATTACAATATTTGATCAGTGTGTGGGAAACCGATCAATAAAGTTTCATGATTCATGACCAAGAGTTGGAGATATAAGTCTCTGACATATATTTCATCACTGGATTGTCACGAAGGTGAGCGAAACCGATCGTGACAGGTACCTAGCCCCTTGGTGAGAGCATGGGCATGCTAATAGATAGAGTCTACCCTGGAGCAAAGAAAGGATCAAAGAGTGGCAAGGTGGATATTCATAAAGTACCTGATTTGGAAAGTGCCACACACTATAACTCGAGCCATTGGATCTCAGGCTCCTCACGAAGCTACAAAGACACAACTTCAACTTGTGGTGGATTTCATGGCTCCAACCATTTACAACTGGGTAGAGGCCATAACAATCAACCTCAAGCATCAGTTAACGATGTAGAAATTTAGAAATACAATAATGCATTACTGGATTCTCCTGATCTAAAAATATTTATCTTCTTGCTAAATACTGAATCCTTCCACTGTTAATCTTGCAAAAATTAAATTGCCAATTGCAAACACATGTGAAGAAAATAAATCGCACATAAACATAGTTGTTTAATGAGAAATCTTAAAGCTGAAAACCCCAACTATCATATATTATGTATATAAATGGAATCATGTAATAATCTCATACAAAGTTTAGTACATCAAGCTCTCAGTACAATCATCAACCATTACACACTGTCATCCAGAAATTTGCATCTCTATGCACCAAATTCTTGCATCCACTGTGAAATCCCTGCTGAAGAAGACCCCTAAATGAATTCAAATTGGCCTTACCTTGACTGCGCAATCCTCATTGGCATCTCCAATGTGTGTCAGATGCATTCAATGCATCACTATAATTTTCAAAATTCTATGGTTTTTGTTGATTGTAGAATCCAGATTATCCATAGTATCATAAAACGATGGTCGACGTTTCGAATCCCAACGGGGATCCATATTCAGGACGAGAAATGAATGAAGAATGAAAGGTCACAAAAGGTATAAATAGTGCAGTCGGTTCCAGCTTCTTCCTAGTGTCCTTTTTCACATGAATTTAAACAGATGACCCAAAAATCTTCAAATGAGAAATATCAAGCTTCTTACCAGTAAAAGCTTCTTCAGGTGTACTCATGCCAAGTAATCTATGAGGACAACGATTTTGCACATAAACCGCAGCGTTGCATGCTTCTGCCCACAAGTGTATCGGTAGGCCTTGGTCATGCAACATAGCTCGTGCAGCACCCACGATCGTTCTGTTCTTCCTCTCCGTGACCCCATTCTGTTGTGGGTTATGAGGCGCTATGAGTTCTCTTTGAATTCCTTCTTTGCTACATAAGTCTTTGAATTCGTTCGAGATATATTCACCACCATTATCGCTCTGCGGAGCCTTCACTTGCTTCCCCGATTCCTTCTCTACCAATGCTTTAAACTCACAAAAATTTTAGAATGTTTCGCTCTTCTTCTGCATTAAGAAGATCCAACATCTACGAGAATAGTCATCAACAAATATAAGATAATACCTGTGTTTTTCTATTGAAGCAACCAAGAAAGGTCCACACATGTCTGTGTGAATTCTCTCTAGGATCATTGAAGCACGATTCTCCTTCTCATGAAAGGTGGTCTTCAAAAACTTACCCATAGTACATCCCTTGCACTGATCTGACTACGCAAGAGTACCCTTGGGAAGTCTAGTATAAATCTGCTATAAAATCTTCAAGGCGCCATGGTGACGATGGCCCAATCTCCTATGCCATAACTTGCCCTCATCCTGGCTCACCACTTCTTTTGCTTTGCCCATAATTTTAGCGCAACCATCTACCTCCAGCTTGTAGATATTCTTAACTCGAACCCCTATCGTCTTGGTTTGACCCGTTTTTTTATGTCGCAGGAAAGCTTTTCCCTCGCTGAAAACAACGTCATAACCTTTGTCCTCCAACATAGCGACCAAGACCAAGTTCTTCTTCAGACTTGGAACATGCATAACATCTTTGAACAGAAATTTTTTACTTGACTCCCTCTCAAAGGTAATGGTTCCAATGCTGGTTGCACTATATCTACCATCGTCACCCATCTCTATATGCATTTGGAGATCCTTCTCCTCCAAGTCACTAAATAACTCCTTGTCTCCCGTCATATGGAAGGAAGCACCACTATCAAGATACCACACCGATCCCATTTCACTTGAAACCAAGCATGCGATCAAAGATAAATAAAGTTCAAATTGAGAGGCTAAGACCTCACCCACTGCAGCTCCAGCAGCCTTCTAGTTCTTCTTTTTCTGTGGGCAGTTAATGGCGAGATGCCCATGTTCGTGACAGTGAAAACACTTCACCTTGGAAAAATCTAGCTTCTTGCCTTTAACCTCACATTTTGGATGGGATTTCTTTCCCTTCCCTCTCCTTGATTTGGCAGCCAAAGCGCAACTCTCTTCATCATCATTCTTCGATGAAGAGCCATCCCTAGTATTTCGCCTTATCTCCTCCTGCACAAGATCCCACCAAATTCGCTCCCAATCCGGTAGTTTCTCGCGTCCATTGACAGAGTCTTCGTAGCTATTCCAACTCTTTGGAAGCCCAAGGAGAGCCAAGCTCACCAAGTCATCATCCACAACTGTAACTCCCACACTCCATAGCTCATCCATACAATGGATAAACTTCGTGAGATATTTTGGAATACTGTCGCCCTTCTCCATTTTGATTTTTCTGAGCTTATATTTTAGCGCCAACTTCCTATGGTTGTTGCTGCTTTGGAAAAGATCTCTCAAAGCCTTCCACCTTGCAAATGGAGTGGCTTTTCGGTGAAGGATTGACACAATATGGTCTTTCACACCTTCCAACAGAATTCTTCTTGCCTTCGCTACCTTCTTTTGCCATGCGTCAAGTCTTGCAGCATCGCTAGAAGTAGGCTAAGGAAAATCGCTATCAATGAACTCCTTCAGTCCATTATCTTCAAGCACCTCCTCCATCCTATCCTTCCAGGCTATGTAATTCGAGCTACCCTAAAGGGAATACTCCAATTGCAACCCATTTAAATACATTTCAATGAATACTCAACTGTCACACCAAGAAATTTCTGTAGCAAATTCAAATTGTCCACCAGCACAAAAACTAAGTACCGCTTCACAATTGCAATCTCCAGTGATTAACACTACTCCGATACCATGTAGAAATTTATAAATGCAATAATGTATTACTTGATTCTCCCAATATAAAAATATTTATCTTCTTGCTAAATACAAAATCCTTCCACTGTTAATCTTGCGGAAATTAAATCGCCAATTGCAAACACATGTGAAGAAAATCAATTGCACATAAACACAATTGTTTAACGGGAAAGCTTAAAGCTAAAAACCCCAGATATCATATATTATGTATATCAATGGGCATTATGCTGATTATATGCTTAGGCTTTATTTATGTGTATTTTTGAGAGACATGATGTATCGGGATGTAACCAGAACACACAAATTTTGTGAACTTATGATGCACATGGATGCAAAAAATCGATATATATATATATATATATATATATATATATATATATATATATATATATATATATATATATATATATATATATATATATATATATATACTTCGTCTAAATCTTACTATGTGATGATGATGCTTTTAAAAATTACGTAAATGTCTATCTAATACAATATCGACTACTACATTAGTTAACACATTCATTCTTCTAGGAATATGCTGATATCTGATATAATCAAAATTCCTTTCTAATAAACGAACACGCAAACACAACCTTAAAATCTGAGGGTTTCTAACAGAGTAATTCCCATTAAGTTGAAGAACAAAAAGCTGAGAGTCTAGGTTCACAATTAATTCATGAATGTTGAGAGCAATGGCTTCGGTTAAGAGTTCAATGAAATCATTTTATTCAACAACATTGTTAGTTGTTTGTTCTAGAGAAATACATTGAAGGTCTACCAACCCACCGTTAGGATCATAAATCACCCAGGTTGCGGAAGATAGATTCTGGGTATTGCGGGAGGCACCATCCTCGAAACCAAAATAAGGAGTGAAAAACTTCTGCACAGTAAGCAACAACATAATAAGCAGGAAAAAATGCTCACCAAGCACACCAAGCCAAAAAATGTACAAAAATGAAAAACACAGTTATGTACAAAAGGACATGCACGAGAAACTCATGCATAGTATTTTTTGAGGTACAACCAATTTATGAGTTGATTCAAGGGATAGTATTCATAGTCAATTAGCTCATAGGCCCTGTTGTCAATCCTAGAGACAGCCTTGAGTTGTGAAAGACCAGTGCCTAGGACATCTTATGTAGCAAGGAGAAAAATGATATAACAGGGATAAATCGTAAGACAAAGCTCTCATGCTATTTCTTGTAACAGGAGAATTAACTTGAGCGGGACCAAAACTTTTGGAAGTTCAAAACAGAGAAAGTAATACTGCAGAGGCAAGACGTGAAACTCTATCACGAATGGTATCAGACAATTTAAAGACAGCTTGACTGCAAGGAGGGCTGGATTTTAAATACTTCATAGAGATTGATAATCATAAAGTATTTATTGCGTACGTAGAGTAGAGAGAATACTGACTACTGTTAAGACAACATCCAAAAATATATACCAGCATGTAGTGGGCTTATAAAATCAAGAATCCACACATGAAGATAAAATTTGTAAATAACATCTCATAATAGCCAGTATAGAAGAAACACGGATGAATTGAAAATGAAATAGTATATCACACCTGAGCCATATTTAAAGTGCTGAAAAGCTTATGAAATAAGTATCAACAGGATAAATTTATATCAGAAACAGTGGGCTACTCACATTCCAGAATGTGATACAAGATAAATGGATGTAAATGAAATAGACGGCTAAGTTACAACACATAGGAGAAACTTACACACTATAAAGCACTAAGACCGGAATCCTCATTAAAGATAAACTCCTTTTCATTGAAACCCAACGGGCTCTTCACATTTGTATTAAAGCTTTCACAGAAATGCATACAAGAAATTCTTCTACAGTCCTTTCTTCAGAAAATTTGGAACCCCTTTTTCTCTTTGGATCTTTCTTATATAGATATCTTCATAACTGAGCGAGAAGATATTTTTGGGAAAAATATCTCCCTCGCATGACCAGCATTTGTTAAAGGTCCTTATCAAAGTAAAAAAATTTATGATGAGGAGTAAAGGCCTCTCATCATGGACAGTCAGGCACTCGGCCGTTTTTAAAACAAAATATTAAAACAACAGTCTGGTAAAAAGTAAAATGTTGAAGTGGAACATGAAGCCCACTTGAAACTTGAAAAGTAGCTAACTAAGTAAAAATTAAAAAGGCCACTGAGGCCAAATCATGAGTTGACAGTGTTTCATAGATGTGAAGGGGTTGAGGCAGTTGCAGACGCTGGTGGTGGAACATTTGCGGACGTGCTGGCGATCTGACTGGCGAACTGAGTGCATCTTTGTTGGCTGTCTGCTTATGGTTTGGGCGTCGTTGCGAATATTTCCACCCTGACATAGGCCTCTGTGAGGTCGTTGAAATTGCCTCGGTGGGGAGCTTGTGCTTTATAAGATGAAGAAGGGAAAACTCTTGGCGGAGGGATGAAACAATTGTTTCGGCCTTTAACCGAGCGGTTTTGTCTGACAGGATGTCCGTCTGGTCTTTTTATTCCTGTAGGCGTGTCTTATACTCTGTCAACAGTCGTAGCACATAAGGAGTGGTTGGGTCCCAACAAGACGACAGTCCAGCTATGGTAATCTCACCCCATACTGCATTGAAACGACCCACGTTTTCTACCACCTGTTGCAGGGCTCTCGAAGCTGTAACTCGGGCTGCCTCCTTGTCAATGATTTTTTGGCATTCAAAGACTTCCATGAATCGACTTGGTATGCTATGATTCTCCACCTCATCAGATTCCAACTCCTTCAAGAATGAAATATAGTTTCTGGCGTGCTGGGCTCTGTCAGACAAGTTGAGGTCTACCTCCTGCAATTTCTTGTTGAGATAAGGTATAGCAAATTTGTTTTCTCCCATCGTTCTTAGGAAACCCCACTGTTCCATCATCACTGAGATTATGTCCGACCAGATTATACCTCTCGCTTCACTGAGGGTGATATTTCCCTTCATGCGGCTTTTGAGGTCAGTGATGGTTTTCTGTTGGTCGGCTCTTGTCTTCTTTTCCTGCTCTATCTCTTTCTGCAATGTCTCTATTCTCCTACTATTCTCAGCCAAGAGATTTTCCAAATCAGTTATCCTCTGTCTAGTGGTGGATGCTTGATTTTATAATATATCATTTGCAGCTTTCGTAGCATTCAGTTTCTCTGACAGCGGACTTGTCTCTGGTGGGGTTGTAGCAGGCGCACAGTTGTGCGTGTCACATGTGTTCTGCAACTCCGTCAACCTACTCTGTAGAGTGGCGATTATTTCAGCCATTTTTTCTTTGTCCTCCCTCTCTTTTGCCAGTGTGTTAGCCAGTTCAGCTTTTTCCTTCTCTGCTTGCGGAAACTCGGCTGTCTGCACATGGTGGGAGGCCAGTATGTTGACCTTACCTTTCAATGACGCGACCTCCTTCTGCAATTGTTCTATCAAAGCGCGCTGCGGGTTTGTTTCTCCCGTATCCTTTCCCTTGATTAACTCCTGGAGGCCGCGTATTTGATTTGCCCAGGCGCGAGAGTTTCCCTGTTCATTATTTAGGGTCGCCCTCACCTGTTCATGCTTTTTCTCTAACTTTCTTAGTGCAATGGTGACCCGCATCACCTCATCCTTCAACATATCACCCACAACCTGAAACAGGTTACACATATCGGTTGCTGGCACCTTGGCCATGTCAATTGCATGTTCGAGCACCTGGTAACTAGTGGCACCTGTATCGGGATCCAAGATGGCCTCAACCATAGATAATACCAGGTGTTATGTGTCCACATTCATGGTGGCGGAAACCCTGGTGTGATATTTCCCTATATACCCTTCCAGCTCGGCTTTGTACTTATCCCTGATCGTTCTATTTTCCTGGTTCCTTGCAACTGCCCTTGATGAGGTATGATCTCTGATGGCCTGTGATACTTCCGAGAAGTCGGAAGAGGTGGTACTGTCTCTCAGCACTTTTATCCCGGCTTTACTCTTGTCTAGTTGACCATACGGTGCAAACGGTTCTAGCAGTTTCTCTTCCCCAATGACTTCTGCCTCACTGGAGGCTGTTTTCTGCTTTTTGCGAAGGGGAGAACCCGCTCTTGAGGTACTTGCTTCTTCTCCACCTCAGCCTTTATTGACGTCCTCTTCTTCTTCCCCTGTGGCAGATGAATCTGTCTCCGTCTGCGAAATCAAAGGCCAAGTTTCAAGGTTAGCCCTCCACTCCATGAACGACCTTGATTCATGTATATAAGGTGTGGACTTGTTCCTCTTTCTTTTGTTTGAGATAATTTCTCGAGGATCATAGGCCCAACCCTTTCCCAGCCTTAGGTCCAGGCCTTGCAACATTTTCTCGACAATGGGAAGGGCATGTCTCGAATTCACAACAAAAGGGCCGATTGTGATGGGGAGTCTCAGGATGAAACCCTTCTTTGCAGGGACAAAATGGAGTTGGTCAGCCTTGAGGGTCTGCCGAATGTTCTCCAGTGCATAGACTCATCGAACAGGAAACACAGGCAGCTGGTAAGGGGAAACCTCGGCTCCGTAGACTCGAATTTTAGTGTAATTGTCAAATAGATACCAGTCCCCAGTGCTCTAGGATTTTCCGGCTTGTAGCCAGCTCTTCATCTCAGGAAAAAATCTAGGTGAGGGTGAATCTTGGATAATAGTATAGGCAATGGACATGAAATTATTTACAAAATTGGAATAACCCTCTCCCTTAGGTAATTGGCGTACAGAACAATTCTAGTCAAAAACTGGTCGGGGTTGGATATTCTCCTCATATACCCTATCTAAACCCAAACCCTCAAACTTATCAGCGTGCTGATGTAGGAAAAGATAGAAGACCATCAAACAAAAATGGAAGTGACTGGTTTCTGAAATCTCCTGGAACTAGGTCTGAATGTTAGCAGCAAGGAAACTAGGGATATCTAACACTACCCCCTTTTGAGACATTAACCACAAGAAATAGACACATATCCTGGTGATTTCCCCCAAAGCGCCTACACCTAAAAGACCAGCGATGAGAACAAGGATTGGCTGCACTTCCTCTTGGAACAGACTCAGCAGGAAAGGGTCTACAACAGGAAGAGAAGTAGCTTGGTTACTGCTGATGGAGGAAATGAAGTCGTTTTGGTGCTTCGATGGCATTTTGGTGAACTGGGAGGTTAAAGCCACTTCATTGAACCTGATATATGTGTCACTGGTGGGAAAGCGGAGGGCTTTCCTGATAATGTCATGGGAAAGAGAAAAAATCTTATTCCCTTGAGGAGAGGTAAACGTGCCTTGCTGCTCATCGTAAGCATCTCTGAGCCAGCAAATAAAATCAACCACAGAATAGACTGGGGGGGTAATTTGATGGTATAAACCAAACACAACCACCCGGTATCGGTCTCTATTCCTGATATGTCTTCTAAAAAGCTCGGGTTTAATGCTGCTGATGAGAAAAGGGTATTGGGGATCACGGATTTTGGCTTGTAGATCCATGAAAGGCTCGAACCCGGGAGGATTTCTGGTTTCTCGGACCTGAGGGGTTTCTAGTTCGGCTTTCTTGGGTGTGCCCCTTCCCATGATTGACATGTAAAACTTTTAAAAGATGAAAGGAAAGCATAGAGAAAATAAGGGACGGAATACCTGTGCAACAGGGAAATATACTCAGGAAAATGATGCGGGGGTGTTGATAGCGACTGGGTAGACCTTGGCACCGATTCCCACTTATTTTATACCGTAGCTGGAAGACCTACGACTTTTACTGGAGTAAACTACGGGAAGACTGTTATTTTATGACTGAGCGTTCTCAGGTAAAAAGGCAGATAGGTAAAATAAACGGGGGGAAAGTGTCGTAAGGACACTGACAGTGGAGCACGCGGTGCGTAGGGATTGGGCATCAGCTGGGGATAGGTGAACACCGCGTGCCGGGTTTAATACTGGTACGGGCCTTTGTACCAGTTCGCCTAGAGACTTACCTTACCTTTCTGCTACAATGAACCATATGATTCTTGAAACCTCTTATTCGTAAGCTGGGTTAAATACACTGCGCACCATTTTTTAGGGCCCACGTTCCGATCTACCACGTCGCTCTTTACCTTGGGTCCACCCCGTGATGCTTCAATATAATTACACGAGGGCATGGTTCTGTCCTCCCTTCCGCCTCTCAATCCCCGCAGAAATTCCCATATGGGGGAATTCCCTCACGTGCACATTTGGGATGCGGCTGATCTCTTAACAGTTTTCATTTTTTCATCTTTTACACCATGCATTTGCACCTTTCTGCGGCACCTTTGCTTTTTTGTTTTATATTTTGGATCCTCTTTGTATACATGTTTTGCTTTGAGCGCAATACTTGTCACATCCTCGTCTCTTTTTACCCACCCTTTTAAATGCTTCATCATCTACCATAACATTCGATATATGTCTATCCAAAAGTTAACTCTCAAGAATAACTAATGGTAATTCATGACCAACACTGGCTCCACTTGGGGACGGCACACCCATCCTCGAGCGTGTTGAGAACTTCACAGACCACCTGTTTATCTTCTGTGAACGCCACTCCTCTTCATGATTCATAACCACACACATTATTTAAGCAAAGATGAAAACAAACACTAATATACAATATGATACATCAGGCCCTCTTGGCCTGACTCAGAACTGGAAATAAGGCTTGAGAAACTGACCGTTTACAGGGGCGTCGAGCAGATCTCCCTGTAAATTTTCCAATCTGAAGGTATTGTTGCCTCCTTGTTCTGCAATTTTAAAGGGGCCGAACCAAAGGGGATAAAATTTGTCGTGCTTACCTTTATCAGCCCTTCTAATGTCCCATCTGAGAACCAGATCCCCAACCTGTAATTTCCTGTCTTTGGCATGTTGATCGAAGAGGTCCTTCATTTTTTTCTGGTATTCAACTAGCCTTTGACTCACCTGGTTGCGTGTTTCTTCTAGCTCCACCAGCTAGTTAATTCTCCTGGTCAAATCATCCAGTTCTTCCTAAATTTCTTGCATGAATCGAGCCACTGGTAATGCTAGCTACATAGGGAAAACTGATGCCCTCCCATATACTAATTCGTATGGGGACTTCCCGGTTGCTCTCTTGCTAGTGATCCTGTTAGCCCATAGAGAAAAGTTTAACTAGGAATCCCAATTCTTCTGGTTTTCATTTATAGCCTTCTTTAGTGCCCTCACCAGCGTTTTATTTGATGACTCTGCTAGGTCGTTTCCCTGTGGGTAATAGGCTATTGAGTGGCCTATTGCAATTTTGTACTGTTGATAGAAGCTGACAAAATTTGCAGATTTAAAGGCCTGTGCATTATCGGTCACAATCTTAGCAGGGCAACCAAATCTGGATATGATGTTTTCTTCTATGAATTTCATCACCACGGTGTCTGTTGCGTTTCTGGCAGGTATATAATCCGTGGCAGTTAATATCCACTTATGCTGACCATTGGATGGGGGGTGTATTTCTCCAATGAAGTCAATTCCCCACTGCTAGAATGGCTCATCTACGTGGACAAGTATCATGGGGAGAGGTGCTAGCTTCTGTCTCTCGACAAAATTTTGGCACTTCTCACAGGCTCTAACTCGGGTAAACACATCCCCAAATAGTTTAGGCCAGAAGAAACCAGCCTTCAGGATCTTGTGAGCGGTAGCCCTCCAACTGTAATGGCCCCCATAGATTCCTTCGTGAAATTTAGCCATTATACCTTCTACCTCTTCCTCTGTCAGGCATAGGAGCAGGATGCCTGAGGGGTCCCTCCAATATAGCTGGCCATTTGCAATCATGTACTTTTGTGACTTCAACCTCAGTGCTCTGTATTTAGCTTTTTCATAGCTAGGTGGGCAACTTAATGTTAGTAGATATTCCACTATTCCCTTATACCACTGGCTAGTGAGGTACTTCATATCTGTCTTCTGGGAAGCTATCTCTACCCCCTGTGGTTCTTCTTTCCCTTCAGATGCCTCATTTGCCATCATGCACATATTTATACCCAAAGCATAGCAATTTAACTCAGATAAGATTTTGGCTAACCCCTGCCCCTTGATTAATTTAGTAGGGAGGATGTCTAGCTCATACTCCTGTATTTTGGCTATCAATTTCCCTCTTTTACCTTCACTATCTCCCTAGACAAGGATATCTTTGACAGCTGTTGTGGGCACAAATGCAGTGATGTGGGACTAGAGGACATACATACGAAAATCTTTGAGGGATTTCACCAGCGCATATGCCTGCTTTTCCAATATGTCATATTTCAGCTCAGCATCACGAAGCACCTGACTGAAAAAGGCAATAGGCTGCTCATACCCATCTTCATTTTTCTGCAACAGAACTCCTGCTACTGTATGAGGTGATGCAAAGGAAAATATCATAAAAGGTTTGGTATAGTCTGGTCCGGCTAACACAGGGGCTTCAGCAAAGGCATTCTTAATCCTGGCAAAAGCTTCTCTTGATTCTTGTGACCACTTAACCTCGTTGTTCTTCTTTAGCATGTCAGTAATATGCCTAACTATATCAGCATAGTTAGGAATGAATCTTCTCAGGAAATTTATACGACCTAGGAATACCTGAACTTCTTTCTTATTTCTGGGGAGGGAAATGCTATTTATGACTTCCACTCTCTTAGGATCTATCCTTACTCCGTCTCTGGTAACAATATGTCCCAAGAGCTTGCCCTCCTCCAGTGCAAACAAATACTTTTGTGGATTGAGGGAGAGGCCATACTTTCTGCACTTCTCAAAAGTTTTGCGCAAGTGTTCAATGTGTTCTGTATCATCTTTTGAAAACACAGTAATGTCATCCAGGTATACCACCATGAACTTATCCTGCTCCCCGATAAAAGCAATATCCATGGCCCTCTCGAAAGTGGCCCCCGCATTGATCAGCCCAAAAGGCATCCTGGCATACATAAACGTCCCCCATGGAGTGGTAAAGGTAGTCTTCTTTTGATCTTCTGGCAGTACATCCACTTGATTGTACCCAGAAAATCCATCCATCATCTACATTCGAGCTGCTCCTACCACTTTCTGCAGGATGTGATCCATCTTCGACAGTGGATAATTATCCTTTAAGGACGCTCTGTTCAGTTTTCTAAAATCAACACATAATCTTATTTCTCCATTCTTCTTCCGTACAGGGACTAGATTTTCTACCCACTCAGAATATCTCAATGGTACAATGATTTTAGCCTTCAGCAGTTTCTTAATTTCTTTCTCAATAGAAGGTAGAAATAGGGGATTTATCTGTCTGAGCTTCTGCTTATGTGGTTTTGCATCTGCCTTCAGTGGAATTTTGTGCTGCATAATGCTGATATCGAAAGTTTTTAGGTCTTGATAAGACCATGCAAACACATCTTTATAGGACTGAAATAAATTCTGGTAAAGCTGTTTATATTCATCCGGGACCTTCTTGGACAACTTCACGATCTTGGGGTCAGCCTCAGTGCCAAGATTCAAATCTTCTACCTGATTCTCCTCCACAACTTTGTTCGGCTGTAAGGGAACATAATTCTTGTTAAAAAGCCTTTCTAAGGGCACTAATCCTCGAGGAATGACATTCCCTTTCAACTGCAGGAATATGTGGCCAGCTACCTTTTCTTCCCTCTTATCTCCTGGGGTAACCTCTGTCTCTTCCTCTTCACAACTATTAATCTCCATGTTAGAGAATTCCCCAACTATTTCCAAAAATCCCTTCACTTGCTCTTCATCTTCAAATACTTGCTAGTGTTTGATATTGTCTGGGATTGATGGCCGATGTCGTACCTCAATTTCATATCTCAAGAGAGGATTCTAAGGTGGATGAAAAGTGCTGGCAGCCACTGCAAGGGAGTCTGCCATTCTATTCTGCTCCCGGGGCATGAACTGGATATTAAATGCAAAGAAGAAATTCTCCACCAAATCCCAAATTTCATTCCTATAAGCCCTTAGCCTAGGATGTTTGGCTTGGCACTAATTTCTCACCTGTCTGACTATCAGTTCAGAATCTCCCAAAACATTTAGACTTCGTATGTTCATACTCCTGGCTGTCTGCAGGCCTAGTAGAAGTGCTTCGTACTCGGCCACATTATTGGTGGCTTCATACTCTAGCTTGAAGGATAAAGGGACCCATTGGCCTGTAGGGGAAATCAATAACACTCCAGCCCCATTACCTTCCCTGGAGTTAGCCCCATCAAAATGAAGTGTCCAGATTTCTGATTCAGGGCTTTCTATGGACTGTTCTGTCTTGATATGGAAAAATTATGGTTCATATGCGTACTCCTGATCTTCCTCCAGCATTAAACATGAGAAATCCCCCTCCCTGCTATAAATTGGAGAATTAATTGAATCATTTGCCTTGGTAACTGTCTTGACAAATCTGGTTTCCCGGTATAGCCTCCTCTCTTGACCACCAAATACAGGGATTGTGGCATAGGTCAGGTCCAGCTTGATCGATCCCCCAATTTTGGTTCCCCAAGACCTTGACAGTAGCATGCCAAAGCGGGCTGGAATGTCAGCCACCACTATATCCATCACTACACTTTTTGCTGGGATCTGAGCCAGGTTGACCACTAAGTCTTTTATCATGCCCAGGGACTTAACTCTTTTGGAGTCGAATGAGTAAAGGTCTTTGTATGGGCAGGTGATATGTAGTCCTAGTTGTTCCATGACCGAAAGGGGTAAAATATTATGAGAGGCTCCCGAATCTAACATACAATTGTGTAGCAGTAGGTCATGTATTACTAAAGACACATAAAATGGAGGAGTAGCAGCATCTAATTCCTCGACATGTGGGCCAAAAACAACCATAGGCCTTTCTTCCTGCAGGTTCAAACTATCGGGAATGTTTATTACCTCTGGAGGGAGCATGAAGGATGTGACCTGAGACTGATATGCAGGTTGTTTTAACAACTCGGTCAAGGGAACTGGGATTTTGAATTTCTCCAGCTCCTTCTATAGGCTGAAGGAAGAGGAGGACTTATCTACTAACACCTCTTTTGGTTCTTTATCTTTGGATTCTTTGTTCAGGGGGGGAATTTTGACTTATTTTAAGATTGTCTTGACACTAGGGGGTGTGACCACTTGTGAAGATGAAGGAATTTGATCAGCAAACTTTAAGGATTGGTTAAGGGGCCTCTTACCTTTGTCCGGGGTCTTTTGAGATGTTTCCCCCTTCAGAGCCGGAGCCTATTCTTGGAGTGTGTCCTCCTCCTGGTCCTCAGTGCGAGTTCTCTTCCTGGAAGATCTGAGGTCATATCTTCTATTGAATTTAGCTTGCATGAAATCGACGAACTGCTTGCAGTAGTCATCAATCTCAGGGTCTTCACTATCCCCGACGACTTTCCCTTTTGTGTGTGCCTGCACCTCCATTTCGTCACTTTCATGTAAAGGACATTCAACTTCATCACTATTTGAGAAAGAAAGGTATGCTTCTTCTTGCTCATAAGTAGTGTCTTCGGTAGAACCCTCTACTTGCCCTTCCAAGAATAGAGGGTGTGGTACCTGATCTTGCTGCTCCTTTTGTCCCCTTTGTAGTATCTGCAAGGGTGGCTTTCTGTATTGAGGATTAAAGCCTCTGTTTGGAGCATTTTGGAAATTCTTAGAGGATGCATTATTTGCCTCCATTTCAAGCTTTACCAGCTTGCTTGAAAGGTTCTTGATCATCTTGTTCATCTCCTAGATCCTTTCATTAGCTGAATCTCTATCTTTGCTTGAGGTGGATACCTCTTCTTTTCCCCTTCTTCTCGTATCCTGCTCAGATTTTCCCCTGGATTTACCAGTGGAGGAAAATTTTTCCTCAAGCTCCAGTGCATCTGCTTGAGCATCATCCAGAGTGGCTGGATTTCTTTCTCTCAAAGAGAAGCCAAATTCCGAGTCAAAGGCTGCCACAAACACAACCTTGGCAACAGTCTGGTGTGGTTTCATTTCGGTGGGAAGGCTCAGGTAAAACTTGTTAAATCTCTTAATAAACTCGGCCACCCCTTCATTGTGTCTTTTCTTGAGTGTATTAAACTCAGTCAGACAATGCCCGTGGTCTTTCTTCTCTCCCCATTTCTTGAGAAAAGTTTCTTCCGTTGCTTCCCATGTGTTTATGGAACGGTCTCCCAACGTCTTGAACCACTTTCTGGCTTCACCGTCAAGGGATTGGACAAATAGTCTTAGGAATATGTCAAGATGTTCTACGTTGAAATTTTCTGCGAAGGAGCAGAAGACCTCAAGGTGCTTTTGAGCTTCAATCTCATTCTCTCCATTGAAACGAGGCAAGATCTTTAGATAATCCTGTGGCAGGTCGTTCAGTACTTGGGGTAATGCCAGGGGGGCATATTTATTCAGCAGGAAGCCCTGAACGTTTACCATTGGAGGAGGGGGCAGAGGTAAAAAAAGGATCTGATGTGTGAGTGGAGGAGGAAGTGGAAGTGAGGTGTGGATGATGATGGGAATATAGTGAACAACAACTTGGGATGATGGAGACAAAGGCAGATTATTAACAGCAGATACTTCAGTGACTTCTTTGATTTCTTCAGCCTCTGGAGTGGGGTGAAATGTATAACGGGTGGTGTCTACGGATTTTGTCTCATCTTTAACTTGGATGTTTCTAGGAGGTAAACTGTCTGAGTAGTAACTGGTTTCTCCCACAGCGGAGTCAGAATCTTGTACTTGGGCCACTTGAGAAGAGGAAGAAGGAAAGTCTTCTATAGAGAATTGTGGAATCTCAGTATGGATAAATTGTCTCTCCCTCCAATTTCTTCTATGTAAAATTCTTTCTGGGTCAGACACAGAGGGAGTCTTTGGCTGAGACGTATCTGACCTAAGGTGTGGCTTCCGAGGAGCCAGGACTGCAATTAGATTTATATGAAAAATGAATGTGGAGTCGCCAAGGTGAGGGATATACAACTCTCAACTCTCCATGCTCACCTAATTGAAGAGTGAATAGGGTTTTGTCGAGGCCCAAGGATTTCAATTCGTTCTCAACTTTGTCCTCGGAAATGGCGCCAAAAAGATGTTTTCAATCCTAGAGACAGCCTTGAGTTGTGAAAGACCAATGCCTAGGACATCTTATGTAGCAAGGAGAAAAATGATATAACAGGGGTAAATGGTAAGAAAAAGCTCTCATGCTATTTCTTGTAACAGGAGGATTAACTTGAGCAGGACCAAAACTTTCGAAAGTTCAAAACAGAGAAAGTAATACTGCAGAGGCAAGATGTGAAACTCTATCACGAATGGTATCAGACAATTTAAAGACAGCTTGACTGCAAGGAGGGTTGGATTCTAAATACTTCACAGAGATTGATAATAATAAAGTATTTATTGCGTACGCAGAGTAGAGATCTGACTATTGTTAAGACAACATCCATAAATATATACCATCATGTAGTGGGCTTATAAAATCAAGAATCCACACATGAAGATAACATTCGTAAATAACATCTCATAACAGCCAGTATAGCAGAAACACAAATGAATTGAAAATGAAACAATATATCACACCTGAGCCATATTTAAAGTGCCGAAAATCTTATGACATAAGTATCAACCAGGATAAATTTATATCAGAAACAGTGGGCTACTCGCATTCTAGAATGTGATACAAGATAAATGGATGTAAATGAAATGGACGGCTAAGTTACAACACATAGGAGAAAATTACACACTATAAAGCAGGGCTCTCGAAGCTGTAACACGGGCTGCCTCCTTGTCAATGATTTTTTGGCATTCAAAGACTTCCATGAATCGACTTGGTATGCCATGCTTCTCCACCTCATCAGATTCCAACTCCTTCAAGAATGAAATATAGTTTCTGGCGTGCTGGGCTCTGTCAGACAAGTTGAGGTCTGCCTCCTGCAATTTCTTGTTGAGATAGGGTATAGCAGATTTGTTTTCTCCCATCGTTCTTAGGAAACCCCACTGTTCCATCACCGCTGAGATTATGTCCGACCAGATTATACCTCTTGCTTCACTGAGGGTGATATTTCCCTTCATGCGGCTTTTGAGGTCAGTGATGGTTTTCTGCTAGTCGGCTCTTGTCTTCTTTTCCTGCTCGATCTCTTTCTGCAGTGTCTCTATTCTCCTGCTATTCTCAGCCAGGAGATCTTCCAAATCAATGATCCTCTGTCTAGTGGTGGATGCCTTCTTTTCTAATATATCATTTGCAGCTTTCGCTGCATTCAGTTGCTCTGACAACGGACTTGTCTCTGGTGGGGTTGTAGTAGGTGCGCAGCTGTGCGTGTCCCATGTGTTCTGCAACTCCGTTAACCTACTCTACAGAGTGGCGATTGTTTCAGCCATTTTTTCTTTGTCCTCCCTCTCTTTTGCCAGTGTGTTAGCCAGTTCAGCTTTTTCCTTCTCTGCTTGCGCCAACTCGGCCGTCTGCACATGGTGGGAGGCCGGTATGCTGACCTTACCTTTCAATGACGCGACCTCCTTCTGCAATTGTTCTATCAAAGCGCACTGCGGGTTTTTTTCTCCTGTATCCTTTCCCTTGATTAACTCCTGGAGGCCGCGTATTTGATTTTCCCGGGTGCGAGAGCTTTCCTGTTCATTCTTTAGGGTCGCCCTCACCTGTTCATGCTTTTTCTCTAACTTTCTCACTGCAATGGTGACCCGCATCACCTCGTCCTTCAACATATCACCCACGACCTGAAATAGGTTACACATATCGGTTGCTGGCACCTTGGCCATGTCAATTGCATGTTCGAGCACCCAGTAACTAGTGGCACCTGTATCGGGATCCAAGATGGCCTCAGCCATAGATAATACTAGGTGTTCTGTGTCCACATTCATGGTGGCGGAAACCCTGGTGTGATATTTCTCTATATACCCTTCCAGCTCGGCTTTGTACTTATCCCTAATCGTTCTATTTTCCTGGTTTTTTGCAAATGCCCTTGATGAGGTATGATCTCTGATGGCCTATGAGACTTCCGAGAAGTCGGAAGAGGTGGTACTGTCTCTCAGCACTTTTATCCCGGCTTTACTCTTGTCCAGTCGACCATACGGTGTAAAGGGTTCTAGCAGTTGCTCTTCCCCAATGACTTCTTCCTCACTGGAGGTTGTTTTTTGCTTTTTGCGAAGGGGAGAACCCGCTCCTGAGGTACCTGCTTCTTTCCCGCCTCGGCCTTTATTGACGTCCTCTTCTTCTTCCCCTGTGGCAGATGAATCTGTCTCCATCTGCGAAATCAAAGGCCAAGTTTCAAGGTTAGCCCTCCACTCCATGAACGGCCTTGATTCATGTATATAAGGTGTGGACTTGTTCCTCTTTCTTTTGTTTGAGATAATTTCCCAAGGATCATAGGCCCAACCCTTTCCCAGCCTTAGGTCCAGGCCTTGCAACATTTTCTCGACAATGGGAAGGGTATGTCTCGAATTCACAACAAAAGGGCCGATTGTGATGGGGAGTCTCAGGATGAAACCCTTCTTTGCAGGGACAAAATGGAGTTGATCAGCCTTGAGGGTCTGCCAAATGTACTCTAGCACATAGACTAGTCGAACAGGAAACACAGGCAGCTGGTAAGGGGAAACCTCGGCTCCATAGACCCGAATTTCAGTGTAATTGTCAAATAGATACCAGTCCCTAGTGCTCTGGGATTTTCCGGCTTGTAGCCAGCTCTTCATCTCAGGAAAAACTCTAGGTGAGGGTGAATCGTGGATAATAGTATAGGAAATGGACATGAAATTATTTACAAAACTGGAATAACCCTCTCCCTTAGGTAATTGGCGTACAGAACAATGCGAGTCAAAAACTAGTCAGGGTTGGGAATTATCCTCATATACCCTATCTAAACCCAAACCCTCAAACTTATCAGCATGCTGATGTAGGAAAAGATAAAAGACCATCGAACAGAAACAGAAGTGACTGGTTTCTGAAAGCTCCTGGAACTGGGTCCGAATGTTAGCAGCAAGGAAACCAGGGATATCTAACACTACCCCCTTTTGAGACATTAACCACAAGAAATAGACACATATCCTGGTGATTTCCCCCAAAGCGCCTACACCTAAAAGACCAGCGATGAGAGCAAGGATTGTCTGCACTTCCTCTTGGAACAGAATCAGCGGGAAAGGGTTTGTAGCGGGAAGAGAAGTAGCTTTGTTGCTGGTGATGGAGGAAATGAAGTCGTTTTGGTGCTTCGATGGCAGTTTGGTGAACTGGGAGGTTAAAGCCACTTCACTGAAACTAATATATGTGTCGCTAGTGGGAAAGCGGAGGGATTGCCTGATAATGTCGTGGGAAAGAGAAAAAATCTTATTCCCTTGAGGAGAGGTAAACGTGCCTTGCTTCTCATCGTAATCATCTCTGAGCTAGCAAATAAAATCAACCACAAAATAGACTGGGGGGGTAATTTGATGGTATAAACTAGACACAACCACCCGGTATTGGTCTCTATTCCTGATATGTCTTCTAAAAAGCATGGGTTTAATGCTGCTGATGAGAAAAGGGTATTGGGGATCACGAATTTCGACTTGCAGGTCAATGAAAGGCTCGAACTCGGGAGGATTTCTGGTTTCTTGGACCTGAGGGGTTTTTGGTTCGGCTTTCTTGGGTGTGCCCCTTCCCATGATTGACATATAAAAATTTTAAAAGACGAAAGGAAAGCAGAGAGAAAATAAGGGACGAAATACTTGTGCAACAAGGAAATATACTTAGGAAAACGACGCGGGGGTGTTGATAGCGACTGGGTAGACCTTGGCACCGATTCCCACTTAGTTTATACCATAGCTGGAAGACTTGCGACTTTTACTGGAGTAAACTATGGGAAGACTGTTATTTTATGACTGAGCGTTCTGAGGTAAAAAGGCAGATAGGTAGAATAAATGGGGGGAAAGTGGCGTAAGGACACTGACAGTGGAGCACGTGGCGCGTAGGGATTGAGCGTCAGCTAGGGACAGGTGAACACCGCGTGCCGAGTTTAATACTGTATGGACCTCTGTACCAGTTCGCCTAGAGACTTACCTTACCTTTCTGCTGCAATGAACCATACGATTCTTGAAACCTCTTATTCGTAAGCTGGGTTAAATACACTGCGCACCAGTCTTTAGGGCCCACGTTCCGATCTGCCATGTCGCTCTTTACCTTGGGCCCACCCCATGATGCTTCAATATAATTCCACGAGGGCATGGTTCTATCCTCCCTTCTGCCTCTCAACCCCCGTGGAAATTCTCATATGGGGGAATTCCCTCACGTGCACATTTGGGATGCGGCTGATCTCTTAACAGTTTTCATTTTTTCGTCTTTTCACCATGTATTTGCACCTTTCTACGACACCTTTGCTTTTTTGTTTTATATTTTGGATCCTCTTTGTATACATTTTTTTCTTTGAGCACAATACTTGTCTCATCCTCGTCATTTTTTACCCACCCTTTTAAATGCTTCATCATCTACCATAACATTCGATATATGTCTATCCAAAATTTAACTCTCAAGAATAACTAATGGTAATTCATGACCAACAGGCCCCATTATGAAAAATGTGCTTAACGATGTAGGGCCCATGCCACACGGGTTCGAATTTTCCTTCCCCCAGCATATCATGAGCTTGGTCATATAAGAGGATTAAGTCTCCTTCTACAAAGGTACGAGGTGAAACCGTCTGATCAATGTGAGCTTTGACCCGCTTTTTCTGTGCTTCTATGAAGAAAGCAGAAAAGTGGTGAGTTTCATCTAACCTCTCCAAATATAGAAGACATTCTTCCTCTAACGATGTATTAGGAAGTAATTCAACATATATCTTGTGAGATGGGATTTCACATTCAATCGAAAGGGTAGCTTCCAGACCATAAACAAGCTAGAATGGAGTGAATCTGGTTACATCCTTCACCGAGGTTCGGTAAGCCCAGAGAGCTGAAAACAACATGAGATGTCAGTTGGACTTGTGCATCCCAATTGTATGCTGAAGCATAGTGACTAGAACCTTTTTCACGACTTCAACCTGGCCATTGGCCTGAGGGTAGTACGATGTTGAGCTTTCATGACGTATACCCAACTTAGAAGTCAACTCAGCCATTATATAATGGCGAAAATGGGAGCCATGATCGGTGACAATGGCTTGAGGGACACCAAACCTGGTAATCACATGATTGAAAATAAATTGTGCAGTCTTCTTACTGCCAGCTGTGAGTGTAGGCATTGCTTCAACCCATTTAGTGAAGTAGTCCACGACTACGATAATATAAGAATTCCCCCCGGTTGATTGAGGGTTACACATCATAAAATAGATGCCCCAATTCGCAAAGGGACCAAAGGTAATGACAAGATGGAGGTGAGCAGGTGGTGTGCGCATCTTGTGATGGTAATTTTGACAGTCATGACATTTAAAATAAAGTCTTTGAAAATGGTAGGCCAAAAATATCTAGCACAAAGGATTTTTTGAGCAGTAGCATACCTAGACATGTGTCCACCACATGTGCCAGAATGGAAATCATTGAGGAATTTTTCAACTTCCTCGAGGGTCAAACACCGGTGAAGAATAGAATCAGATCTGATGCGGTATAGAGCATCTGTGGCTATGCGATAAGGTGTGAATGATGATGGATACGTCGATGAGCATTCTTCGTCAACTCAAACTGGAAGGTTGAAGTCTGGAGATAAAAGATGATATCACCGTACCATGGATCCAGGGTGCTAATTAGAAAAAGAATGTCGTCTGGAATGTGTTCCTTGGAACTAGAGGGAGGAGAGGTAGAAGGTAAAGAGCAGATCAAATCGGAAAAAACAAATGACTTCTTCAATTTGGAAGTAGTGAACTCCAAATCGAACTCTTGGAGGATAACTATCCACTTTGAGTATTTCCCCCCCAGAAATTTTTGAGTTCAATATATAGGTCATGGGGTTGTGTTAGTGTGAATTATAATCACAATCGTATGAAAAAATCTCACTTTAGTTGTGCATAACAAACAACCCTAACAACAAAGATGGTTGTCAATTTCCTTAGATCTGCAGTTAGTGATCAGAATAAATGCTACAGAATCCATATCTATGTAGTTAAATACATTATACAACAAATAAAAACAAGGGTTGCTCCATACATCCAATAGACAAGACAAGAATATTTTTAAAGAATTTTGTATTTATGACACCTGGGAAGGGAACATAGAAAGATGTTACTAGTCCCCCTCAATGGGATGGGTTCTTATATGTCCTCAGTGCTTTAGATCTTAGATCTCTCTCTCTCTTGATGGTGTAGAAAACCCAGAAAAAAATGGAACTCAAGGGGAGCTCACAAGCAAAAAATAGAAAAATATGACAATGATGGAGGATCAAAGTCAGACCAAAAGTATAGATCCAGAGTGATCTTAAGGTAAAAAAAGGTAGTGAATGAATGGAAAAAACCTTCTATTTATAACAAAATATTGAGTTATTCTAGATATTGGTGCATAATTAAAATATTATTAACCAAATCTAGATCCAACTTTTATGGAATATTTTATTATTTTTGTTGGAGGCAAAAAGAATTTGAATTTGGTCAAATCCCTTTATTTGTAAATAACAAATTAATAAATTATTTATTTATTATTTTAAGAATATAGTTGATTAATAATTAAATAAATATTGATTTTTTCAATTATTTATAAATGATTTAGTCAAATTTAGCAAGGAATATTATTTAAATAATGTTTTAAATAATTATTCCTAGAAAATAATAAGATAAATAGTGATTTATCTAATTAATTTTCCTGTTTTGGGTTAAATATGACCAGGAATATTAATTAAACAGTGGTTTAATTAATTATCCCTTGAGGAAAACCAAACAAATAGGGATTTATTCAATATTTCCTCATGGGGTTTCTTGTTTAGACCATAAACAACTTAATAAATTATGGATTACTAGGTTATTTTTCATAGTGAAAGCAATTTTACTAGGGTAAAATTGGTCTTACATGGTGTACTTTTTTCCATCTAATAGAAACATGTTAGATGACCAAAAATTGGTGTAACAGATTTCCCCCCAACGTGCGAGCATTAGGAGCAAATCGTATGACCGAAGTACTTTGTAAGAACTCAATCACTAGACACCAAAAGGGGAGTCGAAGAGAGAGAAATATAAGGTAGACTAAAGTGCTAGAAGAAAAGACCCTGAGGAGGCGAGAGTTACAGGTGTGGAAAGTCTCTTTTATGAGTGAGTACCTGTTTTACATGAGGCGGGGGAGGCACACCTATGCCCCCCGAGATAACAAAGTACAAAGAATAATGCATCAAGTTAACAAGGGGTTGAACTATATAGTACATGTTGGCATAAACATGGGCCAGATAAAAATATGATAATGGATCCCACATACATACTGTTCCTGGGACAATATCCAAGACTTATACAATAATATCCGAGTACATGAGATATAAGTACAACCAAAGAGGCCATGTAAAACAGGAAAGGGCTCTAAAAATGTGAATGATACATGTAAACTAAAAAGGCGTTGCAAGCGGCTGACGCTAAAACCGTCAAATCTATGGAGATGCATCCAAGGCTATAGTAGAGAGGTAATTCAGGTATGTGGGGGGCTACCTGAAGGGCCACCCCCTCATGAGGTCTAAAATATGTCACACACACCTGGGAATCACCGGTACAATTTGCTGCCTCATTGAACTATCAAGTATACGAATCTCGATCATGCCATAAGGAGCTGGAGCTAAGAAACAATCAATTCAAAGGGCAATAAAGATTCCATTTTCTTGATCCGAGGCATTGAACAAGAGTGGAAGCTGGAACCAAGGTACACTGCCCTCTAGACCTGTCTTCTAGAATGAATAAGCTTATGTCGACAGAAGGAGGTCCACCATAGGTGAGGCAATAAGGGATCCTCAACTAAGGCACGAGGGATAATAGTAGAGTGACTGATAGACTGACACCAGGGATGAGTGTGGAATGGGGGGTAGTGAGTAGCGGGCTGACGAAATCCCTTGTTAGAGCATAAAGGGCATGGATGACCTGGCAGCTACTGACACGACACCGGAGGGGATAGGGGATAGTATGAATAAAGGCCAAATGTGCAACGTGAGAGAGGGACAAAGAAATGAAGGATGGAAGACTATATTAGGATACAAAGGGACTCAGGACAGACTCCATGGATGCGATGATGAGTCAACTCGGATACTCTAACAGGGCGACTCAATGATGCTGCCACATAGAATAGGCCTGGTGGGGACCATAAAAACATGAGTACAAGATGGGTACTCATGATGAAAATTGACACGAGCATGGACAAGTATGAAGGAAAAGTGGTGCCCCAAGTACAAGTGTTTCAAGTGAAGAAATTCTATTTTGAGGAGTGGTGAAGTGACCCTTCTTGGAAAAAATGTGTTCGGGTGAAGTATCAAATCACAATTAACAAGAGGATACCCATTTGAGAGCTCGGTGAGATATTTCCAAAGGTGTTGACGGCTTGTCAAACTGAGCTATGGTTTGGTCACAGCTGGCGAAAGAAAATTCTAGGGTTTCTCTTTTAATAAGGCATTTTTCCTCCAATTTGATTCATTTGAAAGTGTAGCTGTTGTGAATGTAGAGAGGAAAAAAGGCCCTAAATCTTGCGGAGATTGTAGCGGACAAACTAACTGTTGGAATCAAGATTCGTCAGTCGCAGGTAAGAGTCCTAACCGTACTCTTTCAATTCAGGGGATTAAAGTTTTAGATTAGGCACCCACAACCCAGGAACAGGCCAGGTCACACTTTTCAGGGTCTGTTATGTGACCTGGGTAGTAGTTACTAGGCAGAAAACTGCGACCTATCCCAGGAAATGACCTGTTGTGTAACCAGCTCCAAAAATAGAAGAAAAGAGATATGAACGCCTTAGAAATAAGCCACTTCGAGGGGGCAACCTCCAATACATTACATAAATGAACAATTCTTGGATGATACAATCTACAAAACCTCCTTTCTATATATAGGAGTCCATGGGGCCATAATGTAATCCTAGTGGGCCACAATGTAATCCTAGCTGACCTAACAATAATAATTTAAGGGCACAATAATAACAAAATGGGGGTTACAAGGGTACAATAACAACAATAAGGGGGTTACACTAACAATAATAAGGGACTATACTAGTGATATAGGGACCTAACATGCCCCTCTCCTTCAAAAAAGTGTTGTCCTCAACGCTTGAGTAGCTACGGGTGCTTCTGTATAAAATTCTCATCCTCCCATGTAGAATCTTCAGTGGGTAAGTTCTTCCACTTGATGAGATACTCTGAAATTGATCGATTCCGTAATTTTTGAGTTCTTGTTTCCGTGACCGCTTCAGGTTCCAATATCATTTTTCCTTCCTCATCAAGTTCTGGCAATATTGTTTGAACTGGAAGATTTTCACCTATAACCTTCTTTAAGCATGAAACATGGAAAACTGGATGTACTCACGAAGAAGCAGGAAGCTCCAATTTGTATGCCATAGTGCCAATCTTTTGCAACACCTTGTAAGGACCATAGTATTTTGGCGATAATTTATTATCCTTCTTAGCTTGCTTGAGGGAAATTTGTTTATATGGTTGTAGCCGTAAAAATACCCAATCTCCTACATCAAAACTTCTCTCGCTGCGATGTTGATCTGCCTGTTGTTTCATTCGATTTTGTGCCAAGTTCAGGTTATCCTTTAAGAGTTGGAGAACTTCTTGCTGATGCTCGATGTGATCTTCCACTGCTTGAACCTTCGAATTTTCCCTTAAAGATGATGTGATCGATGGTGGATGACATCCATAAAGTGCCATAAATGGGGTCATTTTTGCTGCAGTATGGAAGGAAGTGTTATACCACCATTCAGCGAGAGGTAACCACTTGACCCATTGTGTTTGTTTATCAGATACAAAACAACGAAGATATCCTTCCAAACATTTATTTACTATCTCGGTTTGACCATCGGATTGAGGATGATAAGATGAGCTATGAGCTAATTGAGTACCCAAACAAGAAAATAACTCCGTCCAAAAATTTCCAGTAAAAATGGGATCTCTGTCGCTCACAATTACCCTTGGGCTTCCATGTAGCTTTTGAATTCTGTCCATAAATGTAGTAGCAACTGTACTTGCTTTAAATGGATGAGATAATGCACAAAAGTGTGCATACTTGGTAAGTCTATCAACTACCACCATGATGACACTCTTTCCTTCGGACTTAAGTAAACCTGTGATAAAATCCATCGAAATCTCCTCCCAACGTTGACTTGGAATGGATAAAGGTTGTAGAAGTCCCGGGGTCTTAATTGTTTCCACTTTATTCTACTGGCAAACCAAACATTCCGCCACAAGCTTTTGAATATCAGATTTAAGGCCATCCCAAAAAAATTCTTTCTTCACCCTATGGTAAGTTTTTAAAAATCCTGAGTGTCCTCCTAAAGGAGAAGTGTGCAATTCCAGAAGAATCTTTTGTTTTATTTGGGAATCCTTACAAAGATATAAGCGATATTTGTACCATAAGGAATCATTTTTCCAACTAAATGTATCAGATGTACTATGATCTTGCTGCAACTTTTGAATGAGTGTCCATACATCTTTGTCCTTCTTCCATTCATCTCTTGCTTCGGTTATCCAATCTGGTTGGATAATAGAAATGGCACAAAGAAATGCTTCCACCTCTTCATTCTTTCTTGAGAGTGCATCTGCAACAACATTAAGCTTTCCTTTTTTGTAGATTATTTCAAAGTCATACCCAACATCTTTGTGACCCATTTTTGCTGCTCTTCTGAAGATAGTCTTTGTTCCAAAAAGTGTTTAAGACTATCATGATCAGTTTTTACCTTGAAGTGTCTTCCCATTAGGTAGGTTCGCCATTTCTTTAGTGCATGCAGTATTGCTAACATTTCCTTCTCATAAATAGGTTTTTGTAAATACTTTCCTTTGATTGGACGACTTTCAAAAGCAATGGGTCTTCCTTCCTGCATTAAAACTGCACCAATTCCATTTCCTGAAGCATCACATTCCACAATAAAGGTTTTTGTGAAGTCTGGTGTAGCTAAGACCGGTGCTAGGCACATTGCCTCTTTAAGACGTTCAAAGGCCTTAGTTGCTTCAGGAGTCCATGAAAATGCATCTTTCTTGAATAATGTTGTTAGAGGTGCTGCTATTCTCCCATAATTCTTAACAAACTTGCGATAATACCTTGTTAACCCGAGAAATCCTCGCAACTGCTTTATGGTTGTGGGGACTTTCCATTCCTTAATAGCTTTAATTTTGTTAGGGTCTACTTTAACACCCTCGTGAGATACAATATGACCCAGATATTCCACCTCTTGTACTCCAAAGAAACATTTGGATTTTTTTGCGTATAATTGTTTCTCCTGCAATAGTTTGAGCACCCTGTCAACATGTTCAACATGATCCTTCCAAGACCTGCTGTAGATTAGTATATCATCAAAAAATACTAGCACAAATTTTCTAAGGAAGGGTTTGAAAATGGAATTCATCAACCCTTGAAATGTAGAAGGTGCATTGGTAAGGCCAAAAAGCATGACCAAAAATTCGTAATGACCCTCATGAGTTCGGAATGTTGTTCTCGGAATATCTTTAGTCTTCATTCTAATTTGATGATATCCTGAACGAAGCTCCAACTTGGTAAAATAAATTGCTCCATGTAATTCATCCAATAATTCATCAATCACAGGAATGGGAAATTTATCTTTAATGGTGAGCTTATTGAGCTCCCTATAATCAGGACACATGCACCATGATCCATCCTTCTTGTGTACCAATACTACAGGAGCAGAGAAAGAACTTTGAATAGGTTGAATTATACCCGCCTCTAACATTTCTGCAATCATACGTTCAATTTCGCTCTTTTGGAAGTAAGGATATCTATAAGGCCTGATGTTTGGAGGAACACTACCTGGAATCAAATGAATAGCATGATCATGACCACGAATAGGTGGGAGTCCTTTGGGAGTTTCAAACACCTTGGAATGATTGTCCAAGACTTGTTGGAGATCTGCAGAAATAGATGATTTTGATGTGGGAACTTCTAGTGAGCATAATTGTGCAATTACGCCTCGTTGTTCTTTCTTTAGAAGCTTTGTCATGACATTAGAGCTTATTATCCTTCCCGGCTTCCCTTCAATACCCCGTAATTCGACTTCCTTTCCTTCTGAAGAAAATTTCAAGAAAAGTTCTTGAAAATTAAAAGCTACCGTCCCCAAAGATTGTAACCATTGTACTCCTAGTACAACATCGGCACCTCCCATAGGAATGGAAAGCATTGGACTATTCAATACATATCCCCCCATGGTTAACTTGATATTATGGAATTTTCCAGAGCAATTTATAGTTCCTCCATTTGCAACCATCACTTGACATTCTGGTGCTGGGTATAGGAAACAATTTAATTCCTTGGCTACCTTACAATGAATAAAATTATGGGTGCTACCTGAATCAATCAACACTATTACCTTTTTCTTCTTGATTTGTCCCGCTATCTTGAGAGTTTGAGGAGTGGTAATTCCTGCCAGTGCATTACACGATATGGTCGGATTCATTTCTTCCTCTTCTAGAGCTGGTTCCTGGTGTATATCCTCTTCTTGTTCATTTTCTTCTTCCTCTTCACAATCTATGTAAAATAATTTCTTCTCAGCACACTTATGACCTTTAGTGTATTTGCTATCACAACTGTAGCAAATCCCTTTTGCTCTTTCTTCTTCCAATTGTTGTGGTGTCAACCTTGTAGGTTGTGGAAATCTAGGCATAGCAACACTTCCTTCTTTATAGAATTGAGTGGTAGGCTTCCTTGTCGCCATAATTTTACATTCAACTTTTCTTGCCAACCTGAATGCCTTCTCCAATGAATCAGGTTCCAAAACACGAACTTCATGTTGGATGTTATCCTTTAAAGTGTCTATGAAGAGATCAATCCTGTGTTCCTCTGGAATATCAGTTACCCTTATATTCAATTTTTGGAAGTCCTCAATGTGCTGCCCCACTAAACCCTTTTGTTTGAGATTTATCCATTGGCTAAAGAAGGTGTTTCTCTTTGTATCCTCATAATGTGCTATCATTTCCTCCGTAAAAATTGACCAAGTGACAATTTTTTTACGGGAGCAAAGCCATCGATACCATATAAATGTATTTTGTTCTAAATGTAAAGTTGCAATGCGTACCTTTTGTGTGTTTTGCACATTATTGAGATCAAAATATTGCTCCATCTATAGTATCCATATTACGGGATCCTTGCCATCAAACTTCCTTATATCCATCTTTGGAATATGGTGGTTCTTCCATCCAACATTAGAGTTTATGAAATCACAATTAACATTTATTTTGTTCTCATCATGAGGTTCTTCTACTATATTTTCACCATTGAGATCATTTGGTTTTAAACTTGTCCTTGAAACCTTCCATGTATGCTTTTTAGATCATTCTCCATGTCATCAATCTTAGCTTCCATGCCGACTTCCATGCCATCCATCTTAGCTTCCAAACCATTCATCTTATCTTCCACGCCTTTCTTCAAACCATCCACCTTAGTTTCCATGCCTTTCTTCAAAACTTCCATTTCATTTTTTGTTGTTCTTTGCGAGAGCGAAATTTGTTGCATTTGCTCTTGTAATTTTGATATGCCATGTTGCCATTCTTCATCTTCATGAGTAATAGTAGAGCCTTCTAAAGGCTTAATGGGTGTTGAATTCTTTTTAGGGGCCATTTCAGACTCCAATATTGATATCTATTCTACAATAGGCCCTTGCAATCAATTCAACTTGATTCCTCAAACAAGACTTATGCAATTCGGAAAAAAAAATACACACCTTTTACTAGCTTTGAGGAGCTCGATATTGAAATTGTATTATCTATGTGATTACATATCTTCAATATCTGAAATTCAGCACTGAAGTAGCCCTCTGAATTCTTTTTTGAATGCCATGGGTCTGACCTGATTTTTATTTTCCAAGAAAAAGTTGTGTCCAATCTCCCACAATGACCTAATTATGGACTGGTTCAGTAGAGCGAACTTGTACGACTTTCCACGTGTCACTGTTTCGTCCTTTGTCTCTGAAATTGATATCCAAGAAACTACAGTCTGTGTACTTGCAAATAATTTTTACGGCACTCCAATCCGATGCCCAGAGAGAGAGTTATTGAACTTTTACCACGATCACCTCTTTGAGATGCAATTCAGGAGCCTAAAAAAGCACTACCTTCCACAGATCATATCTCCAAAAATATTGCGAACCAAGTTCTGAATTTTTTTTCAAAACTTCCTTAGGATTTCAGCTTCGTACCATATGAATTTTAGATTCTGAACCTTCGTAGAAAAGAAGTTATAGCGCAAATTCCACGATGACCTGTTTAGGAGTTTGAAAAAATACCTAACTTCCACAGATCATATCTCCTAACATATTGCGAACCAAGCTCTGAAATTTTTAGAAAATATTCCTCAGGATTTCGGCTTCGCACCCTAAAAATTTCAGCTTCTAAACCTTCGTATAAAAACAGTTATAGCGAAAATTCCACGATGACCTGTTTGGAGCAGCGAAACCCTAGAATCCAAACCTCTGATACCAAATGTTGTGTAACCAGCTCCAAAAATAGAAGAAAAGAGATATCAACGCCTTAGAAATAAGCCACTTCAAGGGCACAACCTCATAAATTACATAAATGAACAATTCTTGGATGATTCGAGTTTACAAAACCTCCTTTCTGTATATAGAGTCCGTGGGGCCATAATGTAATCTGGTAGTACAGATGTAATCCTAACCCGACCTACTTATTAATAATTTAAGGGCACAATAATAACAAAATGGGGGTTACAAGGGTACAATAATAACAATAAAGGGGTTACACTAACAACAATAAGGTACTATACTAGTAATATAGGGACCTAACATGACCTGAAAAGTGCGACCTGTCAGAGAAAGGGGGTTTCAGTGTTGCTTTTGGCTGAGAGCTGGGATTTTTATGGTTGAGGGGAATAGGTGCCCCTAAGCATATTATGGTAATGCCAAATGTATTTAGAAAAGTGGAATCTAAACATTTTTTCATGATGTGGTTTGCCATTTTTTTGTGTTATGGTTATCTTATGAGGGAAGAATGGAGAGATGCAGTTTGAGAAAGGGAATGGAGGATTACCAATATCTTTTGGTACTACATATATGAAGAAAATGGACTAAATTTCTGGGTTCACATACATGGTGTCACTATTCCAAAGAGTATATTTGGAGATAATGAACTAGTGCTCACCTAGAAAACACACATGTTGGTCAGCAACAATATCTAGGGGATTGGGTTGTTGATGTAAGAGGAAGGAATGATGAGGGGGATCATCCTTAGAGTGATCTCAAGTGATATGGGACTCTAGAGGTTATTCTAAATGGGGAATAATGATGGTACTAGAGTATTCACGAATAGATGCTTTATGAGGGTTGTGGAGAATTTCTTCTTCTGAACTCTCAAATATGGGTGCCCCCTTACCAAAACATTGGGTGTCAATGTAATGACCACAAGATGTATGTGATTCAAATGCATGGTTTCGATGTAAGGGGGAATAGATAAAGTCATGGGTGGTAAATGCTTCTATAATGTTGTCATCGTAATAGAAGAAGGGGTAACTAGTGGAAGAAAGACCACCTAACGCGGTGAAGCTACCTGGCTCATCATTATGAGAAGAGAGGTTCACATGCGCATCGTCAAGGAGGGTGACCAAAAAACATGTAGATGAATGATCCACTGATGTTGAGCCTAGGGTTATCACTGAAAGGATGTCAAATGAAGCAGAAGGGGAAATCCTAAAGGCATCTTCCACCGTGTATCTCATAGATGATGACAGGTAGAGGATAGTGGTTGAAGACTCCATCATCTCAACATCAGGAGGGGGAATTTCAATGGGATCAGAGGTATCCTCAAGTTGGCCTGAAGCATACTACATGAGTACGAGAGAGGCAGACTGGTTCTGTTCAATCTCGTACTCCCGAACTACTTCCAAAGAGTTGCAGTAATGATTGAGGCAGGGACAAAGATGGGTATAATGGCCATCGAGATCACAAAAAGCACAGGGGTGGTTGGTGTGAATAGTCTTGGGGTTCTCGACTGCAGTTAAGGAATAAACAGAGGCTTCAAAGACCTTATACTCAGGAAACAGGACATCAACCATGGGCTTGATGCAAGGTAATTCAGGACAATGGTGGGTGGCATGATTGAAAACATCACACAAAGCACATGGGGTGTATGATTTGGAGGTTGAGGAGGAGAAGCGTTTATCTGGGAAACCTTGTCTTTATGTTCCTTCTTGCTAGCTTTTCCCCCTCACCCGAAGCTTTCACAATAGGAGTATGTTCCTGTTGACGTGGCTATGGCACAAAAGCAAAGGGAGGGGTCATGGAGACCAGTTGGACTGGGGTCAAAGTAGTATAAGGTTTGGGTTGAACATGTGGGATAGTGGTTGGGGGATCAATGTACCAGATTGGGATCCTCAGGGTCATGTTAGGAAGAGATAAGGTAGCCATAATAGGTACCGAAAATACTCCAAGAGGGGGAGCTAGAAACAGTATCTGGCCGAAGGGTTAATGGCCAGGCTAGAAACTCTGAGATGGTTAAGACCAAGAGGAACCATTCTAGGAGATTAGATAGGCTCATGGATACTAGCTGCAGATGAGGGGCTTGGATGAGGGGGTATTGAAGGATGAGTCAAGATGCTAGGAGAAGGTTGTGAAGGGTGGGGCTACTGACTAGTCGAACTAGTCCATTTGAGGTCGGACTGAGATGATTACATCATGCAAACATTAGACGAGCTGGGATCATAGATAGGAGGAGGGAGACTAGGGAATGAACCAAGAAAATAGGAGTATTTTTACACTCCATATGAGACACTAGTCAGAGGTTCTATTATTTGTTTATTGGTCACCAGGAGATGATGGACTGAGGGGAATTTTTTAAACTTTGGTTCGTAATATGTCAACTGGTCAATGGTGACAATATTTCCATTATGGGGAAAGCACATATTATAGTGAACTGCAGATGGGACAGTAGACATCACATAAGTGTAGCTACGAACCAATATAATGTTGTAGTCTAAGCGGGGATCAATGAATTCTACGTCAACACAAGCAGTCTTTCCCGCAAGATTAATAGGACAATTGCAGAACATGCCAAGGGGATGGGAAGAGTGGCCATCCCATTCTCGGAGGGTGATAGTGGAAGGGGCCAACTAAAGTGATCCGAGTTGCTTCCAAACCAAAGCGGACATCACACAGGTGGATTCCCCCTTGTCAGTGATACAACAGGAGGCATTGGCATTCCAGATCTTGACAGGAATTTGGAAGGCGATGGAGGCAGGAAGGGGGGGATGTTCTGACCGGTCAACATTGAATACAATCAAACGATCATATGAAGGATCCACAGTGCCCATGGAAGTTAGTAGAGCTTTTCATTGTGAAGGGCGTGACTAAAGGTCTTCTAGCGTTAACATGGCAACAGGGGATTGTGCCAAGTCATCTACTATACTATATGAATGGGCATATTTTCTAGAAGTAGTGTTTCGGCATAATGGTCCCTTGGGGATCTTGGTATGAACCTCTGCCTTAGGTTGAGGGAGCATTAAAGGACCATTGGGTGTCGAAAGAGGCTCTGTGGGACCTAAATAAGGAGGCTCAGGGGTAGACGTAGCGGGGGGCTTGTTGTATTGGTGGGACAAAGTCTGAAGGTTGAGGTCAACGGTAATGGGTTGCTCAGAGTTCATCATGATAATCTGGTAATCAGAGGTACCAAATGGAGGAGGTTGAGTGGCCTCTTGACTTTCAGGGGGTTGGGTAGCCACGAGTCCTTGCTAGGGGAAAGGATTGGTAAAGACATCTGGTTGGATAGGTGCAACATTGGGAGGAACCGAAGGGGAGGCTTGTTGTCCTCATGATGTTGCATCTGATGCTTCCCACATCTGATGCATCTGAGGTAAAAGTGGACAATCATGGGCGTAGTGACCATAGACACCACAACAAGAACAAGGTTTGTTTGTGCAAACAGGCATGTCCTACTTGGGCTGAGTGCCCTATTGCTGGGTTTTAGTGTTAGGTGCATTCCCTTGGGGATTGTTTCCTGGATTACCTGGGGCAGATTGATTTTGGTTGCATTTCCTCTTCTTTTTGCAAGTAGGAGGATTAGTCAGAGCCTACTATGCATACACCTGACTCTAGGGGGTATTGGTTGCTATTGCAGGGGTTGAGAAGGCAAGGGAGGCTGAGGTGCTAATGCTGGAGGAGCTGGAGCACCAGGTTGAAGATACAGATAATAAAGTGGTTGGGAAAAATTATAGTAAATAGGCTGGGAAAAAGGAGGAGGAATGCCATATCCTGGATACATGCTACCAAGAGGGGGAAAAGTGCTGCATGAGTTGGGCCCTCCCTGAGGGAAACCATAACCCATGGGATGATGAGTGTATAGATGAGAAAAGGCTCCAATGATACTGTCAGCAGCATGGGATGCCCCTAGTGTTTTGGCACCACCGGGTCTAGGGAGATCAGGTAAGACGGTATAAACATAACCAGAATGTGCGTAGATCAGGTCATATTTCAATGCAATCTGGAGGGCAGCTTCTTCGATATGAGGGAAATGAGATGCGACATATTTTCCAATAGCGGGAAAAGGGGATCTAAGAAACTAGTCAATGTGGACATGGTCTTCGAAGGTAGGGGCTCGACATAGGCTCTTTCTTCTCCGCCATTCTTGGACATGATCAAATAGGTGGTTCACAGATAATTGATGGAAAGAGATGAAGAGTACCGGTGTCATAAAAAAAGGGAAGCTGGAAGTAAGACAGAAAATCTCTGGCAAGAGTCGCAAAAGTGGTATGAGAGGAGGAGGCTTGGTCGACATACCACTTGGAAGCTTCTCCAGTAAGCGTATGCTGGAACAACCGAAGATGGACAGAGTCATCGGTGATGGAGTTAGACGAACACCACATGTGGAAAGAATGAACATGGTTGGTAGGCTCCTCTCCAGCAAGACCTTCAAACTTAGGGATGTCTGAAGGAAGCTTGGTTGGCATAGTAGGCCAACCGAGATCATAGTGTATGGGGTCATTAATCAACTGGTTAAAATCGAGAAGACTGAGGCCTACCATATAAGAGAGCAAGGGAGCAGTCGGGATAGTTCTTGTTGTGGTCCCACTAGTAGTATTCCCAGCATTAGGGTCAGAGCTACCACCAGCATTATGTCCTGAACCAGACATGGTGAAGGTGATGAGACAAGAGTCGAGGATAGAACCAGAAGTAGAGTCAGAATGGGGACTCAGTGGAGGACTAACTCGAACCCTATGCGGAGGAGTAAGTCTTCCTAATGGAAACTGAGGATGAAGGCTAAGAAGTCTCTAGGATAAATGCCTTGGGGGGGAAATGATAGAAAATAGACATGGATCACAAAAGGAAGAGAGACCAAGAAGGGCAAGGAGGTGTAGGATCAAATGATTACAATGTCGAAACAAGGGCAGGGAGGTGTAGGATCAATTGATTACAATGTTCTTGGACTGGCAGTGTAAACCAGACGCTCTTTACTTAGGGTGTGCGTGTATGTGATAAGTGTGTTAATTTCAATTAAACCCAGACGTGTGTAGAGAAAAAAAATAAGATGTTGTATAGCTATAAAAAAATCTAAAAATTCCAGTAAAGGAAACTAAACATGACAGAAAATAAATAGATAAATATGCATCAATTTAAACCCAAGGAGGGCTTCCCAACAACTAGTCTATGGGTGGGAGAAATCTAGTCAAAACACACAAAATGGCCAATGGATCTAAATTCGGGAGAGACAATGATCTAAAGGTCGAATCTGCTAGAAATAGGTGCAAAAAACAACAAAAAACTAGAGGGAAAAGTGTTGCAAATGTTGGAATCACGATTTCCATTAGACCAAAACCTGCAGGCATTAGTCTCCGCTACAATCACTAGAGTTAGGATCCACAAGAGGCGGTTAGTCCATGTCACGAAACACACGGGGAGCGTTGAACCCAATGTCCAACAATCTCCCCCCCAACGTGAGCCGGGTGAGTTTCGAACTCGAGACCTGTCACTCTGATACCACTTGTTGGAATCATGATTGTCGTTAGACCAAAACCCGCAGGCATTAGTCTCCGCTACAATTTCCAGAGTTTGGATCCATGACAGGTGGTTAGTCCATGTCACGAAACACATGGGGAGCGTTGAACCCAATGTCCAACAAAAAATAAGGTGGCGAAAGCCTACAACTTGAAGGGAAATGGAGGGGACCCTAAAGGAGGACCAAAAAAAATTGAAAAGAGGTGTTTTGGATGGATGAATAACCAATCTGAAATGGATCTAAAATTACATGATCAGATCTAAAAAATGGCTGAACACATTGAAATATCAGACGACCTACTTCAACTAAACTCCTCCTAAAAGGTGGAAGCGTACTGAAGCCCCAAGGGGCTTGGTTCCTAATTCGACGAGTAAAATAGAACAAGTACAGGTCCAAGACGGATGGAGAGGGAGGTCAGACAACCCTGAACAGTAGCCCAGACAAACCCAGAAAAATCACAGGAAAAATCCCGCAAAAAGTTCAGGTCACAGTATTTGACTTGTTTTCAAGAGAGGTCGTAGTTTTCTGGATGTTTTCTACGCCCTAAAGTTTGAAGTCGCAGGATTTTTCCCAAAAAGTGTGAGCTTCACTTTCGGTCTTCTCGGGAGCAGGTTTCAAAAAAAAAAGTGTCGTCTCAACTGCGGTTGATACCTATCACTTGCACAATAGGCCCAAAAACACACATAAGTTAGAATTTTTACTTTTTTAGGGTTTAAAGGCTAAAAACAACATCAAGAAATGAAAAATAAGAAGCTAAAGAAAAACCCTAGGGGTTGAAGCAGTTGGTCATGCAGGGATCTGAAAAACGACAACGGTCGTAATTATAAACCCTTGTGGAGTCGCTAGTTGTTATTATGAATTCTAATCGCAAGTGTACGAAAAAATCACTTTAGTTGTGCATAAAAAACAACCATAGCATCAAATATGACTATTAATTTCCTTAGATATACAATTAGTGATCAGAATAAATGCTATATAATCCAGATCTATGTAGTTAAAGGCCTTAAACAACAAATAAAAGCAAGAGTTGCTCCATGCATCTAATAGACAAGACAAGAATATTTTTAAAGAATTTTGTATTTATGACACCTGGGAAGGGAACATAGAAAGATGTTACCAGTCCCCCTCAATGGGATGGGTTCTTATATGTCCTCAGCGCTTCAAATCTAAGATCTCTCTCTCTCTCTCTTGATGGTGTAGAAAACCCATACAAAAATGGAACTCAAGGGGAGCTTATAAGCAAAAAGTAGAAAAATATGACAATGATGGAGGATCAAAGTCAGACCAAAAGTATAGATCTAGAATGATCTTTAGGTAACAAAAGGTAGTGAATGAATGGAAAAACCCTTCTATTGATAACAAAATATTGAGTTAGTCTAGATATTGGTGCATAATTAAAATATTATTAACCAAATCTAGATCCAACTTTTATGGAATATTTTATTAATATTTTTGTTGCAGGGAAAAGGAATTTGAATTTGGTCAAATCCCTTTATTTGTAAATAATAAATAAATAAATGATTTATTTATTATTTTAAGAATATGGTTGAGGAATAATTAAAAAAATAAATATTTATTCAATTATTTATAAATGATTTAGCCAAATTTAACAAGGAATATCATTTAAATAATGTTTTAAATAATTATTCCTAGAAAATAATAAGATAAATAGTGGTTTATCTATTTAATTTTCCTGTTTTGGGTTAAATATGACCACGAATATGAATTAAACTATGGTTTAATTAGTTATCCCTTGAGAAAAACCAAGAAAATAGGGATTTATTCAATATTTACTCATGGGGTTTCCTATTTAGACTATAAACAACTGAATAAATTATGGATTACTAAGTTATTGTTCATATTGAAATCAATTTTACTAGGGTAAAATTGCTCTTACATGGTGTAATTTGGTCCATCTAATAGCAACAGGTTAGATGACCAAAAATTAGTGTAACAGGTTGCAATTAGAAATCACAGTTATTGTGCGAAGTAAAATATAATGGTGAAAACATTGGACGGCTTGAACAGTTGCCAACGTCAGTTTCTCGACATATGTGTAACATGTTTCGGTATCAAGAAGATTGCGACTCAGTAATAAATGACATTCTCATCACCATCATTGTCATCAAGTACTATAACAATGGCAATAGTGCTAAATGCGACAGCCAAATAGAGGGAATATTTGCAATGATAATTGGGTAGACGCAAAAGAGGAGCATTGACAAGTAATGTCTTCAGTGCATTGAAAGATTTTTGAAAATCTCATCCTAGAGGAACGGGACACCCTCCTTAAGAAATTGTGTGAATCCTTTGGCTACTTCAGCATAGCTTGGGATAAAACGACATAGGAAATTAGCTCTCCCTTGCAAACTTTGCAACTGATGTAAAGAGGAAGGGGAGGGCAGATTAACAATAGCTTCGAACTTAAGAGGGTCGAGATGAATTCCGTCTTTAGAGATGATAAGCCCAAGGAGTCTATAGGAATCGACGCAGAAGACACATTTATGTGGATTGAACTGAATGTTGTAGCTCCTACAACGAAGAAATATTTGACGGAGGTGAGCTGGGTGGTCATTACGCTTAGTGGAATGAACCAGAAGGTCATCCAGGTAAGGTTGAACAATGTGCTTAATATCATGGAAAGCGTATTACATTTCCCTTTTGTTGGAAATGTTGTCATTGATGGAAAAGGAATTGGAAAAGACGAGAATAGTACCTAAACTATCCATAAGGAATTAGAGACAGAGCAGTAGAGTTAGGGGTTTAATACAGTTTGCAAAGGAGATGACAAAAGGGAGAGCTGCTAGCAAGAGACAAGGTAATAGATTGAAGGAAATCTGGCCAAGATTTGTATATGAAGAACTATGGCATTGTGTTAAGTATGATTGAGTAAATCCAGAATATATATGACCTATGTGATCAATTTCATAATGGGCAGAGGATACCTACGGTGTCCGGAGAGGAGTGAAATCATTATTGCAGAGTTAGGGATATGTGTATTATATGTATTGACTGATGTAATTCTTGTGTGGAATCCCCTGAACCTATGTATGAGTCTCTGTGTGGTAGAAGTGGAAACGTGACAGGATAGAACTCCGAAATGGAAGGTTGATATGTTAAATATACCATAGCAGAATTGAAGAATGACATTGAATTGTCACAAGTTAATGTTTGTAAGGAAATCCCGTCGGGAGAGATCTACATTTGTTCATTGATTATTGGAAATTCTGCCAAAGTTAGACCAGAGTTATAGAACAAACCCAGATTAATCCTTTGAAATCATGAACGGAACCTTGAGAGAAGGACAGAACCACGAAGGAGGAATAGTGAAGGTGGTTTATGGTTTTTCATCGCACCGCTTTCAACGGGCAAGCAGTATTCAAGAGGTGGGGAGCGATTCCATAGAACAGGCGACACACATCTCTGTACGTTTTTACAAAACCGCTTTTCAATATGCACCATCGCGCGTTATAGTTCGACCCAGGACACCCAACGATATTGTTGAGCGTCGTTGATCTGGGAAGGGGTCATCGGACGGTCGTCATTTGTTGAAGATGCGTGAAGATTAAAATAGGTACGACAGACCATCGCACGTTAACGTTTGGCATCGGAGGTCAAGCGATATGCATATACGCCGTTGATCTGGAAGCTTGCTAATATAATGGTGATCGGACGCTGGACTTGCGCGAAGTTTACCTATGGTACCATGCGCATATTTGATTGGCTATTGACTATATTTGTGGGCACGGGGTCAAAGGTTTACCATATTATTTGAAAGCATTGAAATGTGAAGGGTTAACTTTAATCCTAAAGTTATGTTCAAAATTATAAATATATTTATCAATTTTTAAATTGATAAATAAATTTTAAAAATAAATCAAAGAGTTACGTAAGGGTGCTAAAGGAGATACCGTCCAGGAATACCATTAGTAATTGAATGGTTTTGACCCATGGTTTTAATAAAAACGAAAACCATATAAGGTGATGAGAATTATGAAGAATTGGGTGCGTGCGGAAGGGTTGATAATAAATGAATCTCTTTTAGAGATATCTGTATGAATAAAATCTAATATATCTGAATCTACGCGCACCTGTGAATATGATGATTGATCAAGATCTTTAAATCAGATGATGATTAATTCCTGGTTCAATCGACTGACGAAATCATGAAGAATGTATAAGGATTGTGAATGAATACTTCACTCTAAAGTATATCTGTATGAAATGGGTAACAGATTGTTGAATTAAGGATGCACCTCTTAAGAAAATAAATAAATCTGGTGGCCTGCAAGTTATGTTGTGTGGAAGTGGATGAAACATGGTCCACTGTAGAACTGAGGTTCGAGGCCTTCAGTGAGGGGGTTGTAGCTCCCTTCCAGTGGTAGCTGGTAAACGAGAGCAGGGGGTTGTAGCTCCCTTCCAAGAGAGGCTGGTAAACAAGAGAAGGTTGTAGCCTTCTGCAGGTGGGTGCCTGCTTGCTGGTATAAGTCTGCACTAGCATATATTGTAAAGAAGTTTTCTCTATAATAAATATTGAAGACTGAGATTACAGCAGCGGTTTTTTTCTCCCGAATTGGGTTTCCACCTTAAATCCTGGTGTTCATATGTGTTGTTTATGTTTTATGGTTTGTTCTGTTATTTCTGTTCATGGTTAATGCTTATCTAATGCAATGCTCTAAGTAAAGATATTTGGACATACATGTTGGATGTTGTACTGTAACATATGGTTTTAAGAGAAAGGAAAGAAATATTTTTTCAGCCCTAAATACTGATTCACCCCCCCTCTCAGTATTTTTCACAACAATTTGTATCAGAGCAGGTCCTTCTGAAACAGCTTAGCCACTAGAAGGAAGATCAAGCAAGATGGGCAATCAAGATGGAACAACATCTATCAGGCCTCCGCTCTTTAACGAAAACAATTTAATCTTCTGGAAAACAAGGATGAGATCCTATCTTCAGTATCTGGGAGCAGAGGTATGGGAAATTGTTGAACAAGGATATCAATACCCAGCTATAGTACCAACAGATCCAACAAAAAGAAAGAATTATGAAACAAATGCAAACATAGTCAATGCTCTATTGGGAAGTCTAACTGAATCAGAATTTTGTCAAAGTCATGCAGCTGAATACAGCCAAGACAATATGGGACAAAATCATTCTAAGTTATGAAGGTGATACAAAGGTAAAAAATGCTAAACTCCAAACTCTCAGAATTCAATATGAGAATCTAAAAATGAATAATGAGGAGAGCATTGCCAATTTATTTTTACGTCTTGATGATATTGTAAATCGTATGAGAAATCTGGGAGAAACAACAATCGAATCTACCTTGGTTGAGAAAGTCTTAAGATCACTAACGACAAAATTTGAGTCAAAAGTTTCTGCTCTTGAAGAAAAGCAGGATCTTCAAAATCTTACTGTGGTGCAACTTCATGGCATACTAACTGCATATGAAATGAGAAGAGGAGGACCATCAGAATTCAAAGAAGCAGTATTTAGAACTTCTACAAAAGGGAAGGAAGTACAAAAAACAGAAGGATCAAGATATATCTCATAAGAATATGAGATAAACTTTGTAAAGAAACTTCAACTTGGCACAGGACGGTTCAGAGGTAAGCTTCCTTTCAAATGTTTTGATTGTGGAAGAGTTGGTCATTATGTTGCTAAGTGTCCTTATAAAGAAACACATAAAAAGGGGAAGGAAGTAGCAAGAAGGAATAAGAATCATTTTAGTACTAGAAAGAGTTACTATACTCATGAAGACAGTGATGGGTTATCTAATAGTGAGGAAGAATGTGAAAAAGATCTTAGACTTCTCATGGCATTTGAAAAAGAATCTAGAGAAGAAAATGATACTTTTGTGGATGCTCTAGAAGACAGTGATTTTCTTGATGAAAACAATAAACTCAAAATTTGCTTAGAAGAGAGTAAAATAACCATAGAAACTCTGAAAAATCAGCTTGAAGATAAAGAGAAACACAATGAAAAATTAGAGTGTGAAGTAGTAAGTTTAAGAAAAGAATTTGGGAAAGTAAAAACTCTGAATCTTAGATTTGCTAAAGGATCTGAAACATTAGATGAGATTATCAACGTACAACTTTCTCCTCTTATAAAGACAGGTCTTGGATATATTGGAGAATCTTCTCAGGCTTCAGCACCAAATTATCTAAAAGCAGTTACAGCTGGTTTACAACATGCTGCCACTCAGCAAGGGAATAAAGAATATTTACAGATAAAACATGATCATCTCAATTCAAAGAACACTAATAGGAATATCTTTCAAGGAAACACCAATCAACAGGTAAATTCAAGTAGAAGATTTTATGATCGCAGAAATTTCTTCTTCAATGGACAATTTTTCTCATGTCACAATTTTGGTCATAAAGTTGTTCAATGTGTAGCATATAAAACTATTGTGACAAGAGAAGCAAGAAAGAAAAGGATGGATATTGAAACAAAGAATAATACCTATAACAACTTTTCTCCTCTTCAAAATGAAGTTGAATGTGCTTATTGCAATAACTTTGGCCATGAAGAATCTGAATGCAGGAGCAAAGTTCAGCCAAAAGAACATGTTCCTTAAAGCTCCAAAGTATGGAAAAAGAAGGAATTACAAGTTGAAAATTGTGGCATAGCGTTGTTTGCAGAAGATGAAGAAAACCAATGGTACATTGATAGTGGATGCTCAAGACACATGATAGGTTACAAAACCAAAATTCTTGCATATAGTGCTCTAGAAAAGGAAAAGAATGTTACATTTGGAAATGATACTCCTGCAGTCATTAAGGGAAAAGGGTCTGTTTTTCTAAAAGAAAAGGTGAAAGCTAATGAAGTCATGTATGTGGATGGATTAAAGCATAACTTGTTAAGTGTAAGTCAAATGTGTGATAAAGGAACTGAAGTTGTCTTTAGTTCAAAAGAATGTGTGGTACGTGATCTTGATACAGGTAAAGCAATTATAAAAGGAAAAAGAACTCCAAACAACCTGTATATATTGAAGAACCCCAAAGAACAATGTTATTTGAGTAAATCTTAAGAAAATTGGCTATGGCATAGAAGGTTGGGGCATCTGAGCTTCTCTCAAATCAACAAATCAAGCAGACTTAAAGTTGTTCGTGATCTTCCCAATATTACTCTACCTAAAAATATCATATGCAAATCTTGCCAATTCGGTAAGCAAACCAAAGTACAATTTAATGCCAAGGAAGGATCATCAAGTAAGCCTCTTGAACTCATTCATACTGACATATGTGGACCTGTGAAGAAAAAGTCACCACGTGGTGAACAATACTATATCCTATTTATTGATGATTTCTCTAGAATGTGTTGGATTGGGCTGCTTAAACACAAAGATGAAGCATTTGAGAAATTTCAGATCTTCAAAGCACTAGTTGAGAATGAATTAGATCTAAAAATCAAATGTCTCAGATCTGATCGAGGAGGAGAATATACATCAGATGAATTCCTTGAATTTTGTGAGCAACATGGCATAAAAAGACAGTTTTCTGTAGCTGGCACTCCACAACAAAATGGTGTTGCAGAAAGAATGAATAGAACAGTTCAAAAAATGGCTAGAGCTATGCTTGATGATTCCGGAACACCTGACACATTTTGGGGAGAAGCAGCACATACAACAGTAAACATTCTCAACAAGGCACATGTTTGTGTAAATAGTGATAAAACTCCATATGAACTCTGGTATGGTAATCCTCCCACTATAAAGCATTTTAGAATTTTTGGAAGCAAATGCTTTATCAAGAATAATGATGAAAAAATTGGCAAGTTTGAACCCAGAGCAGATGAAGGAATATTTCTCGGTTACTCCTCTAGGAGTAGGGCATATAAATGTTACAATAAAAGACTTCGGAAGATTGTTGAATGTATTGATGTTGTCATTGATGAGTCTCCTACAGCTCCAAAAGAAGAAAAGCAAACAACAGATGAAGATGATCATGACACATATCCTTTTACATCAAATAGTAATGATACAAATAGTGAACCTAGTGAAGAACCCGAAGATGATTTTTCTGAAAAGGCTCCATCCAGATATGTTCAAAAGAATCATCCAGAATCTCAAATTTTGGGAGAAAAGGGAGCAGGTGTACAAACAAGAAGGACTCTTGCGGAGTCTTCTAGAACTCTAGCATTTCTATCCACTATTGAACCTCACAGTGTTAGTCAAGCTAGCAAAGATGAATGTTGGATTCAAGCCATGAATGAAGAGCTTGATCAAATTGAAAAGAATCACACTTGGGAATTAGTACCAAGACCTCAAGACAAAAATGTCATTGGAACTAAATGGATATTCAAAAACAAGTTAAATGAGAATGGGGATGTTATAAGAAATAAAGCTAGACTTGTTTGCAAGGGGTATGCTCAAAAAGAAGGTATAGACTTTGAAGAAACCTTTGCTCCTATAGCCAGACTTGAAGCCATAAGAATGTTTCTTGCTTTTTCAAGCTTCCGAAAAATCAAAGTCTATCAAATGGATGTTAAATCTGCTTTTTTCAATGGTGATCTAGAAGAAGAAGTTTACATAGAAAAACCAAAAGGATTCATTTTGGGAAATGATGAAAAACTTGTTTGTAGACTTAAAAAGGCTCTATATGGTCTCAAACAAGCTCAAGGGCATGGTACTATCGTCTTGAAAAATATCTTCATCAACAAGGATTTTCAAAAGGGTCTGCTGATAGAAATTTATACACAAAAACTGAAAATGAAAAACTATTGATTGTGGTTGTATATGTTGATGATATCATTTTTGGAAGTAATGAAGAGTCTATGAGTCAGAAATTTGCTTCTGATATGCAGCAAGAATTTGAAATTTCTTTACGTAGGGAACTAACATTCTTTCTTGGCTTGCAAGTGCAACAAGCAACAGATGGCATATTCTTATCACAAGCAAAATACCTCAAGAAAATCTTAAAGAAGTATGGCATGGAAGATTGCAAACCTTTAAGTACACCAATGATAACCGGATGTAATATTAGTTCTAATGATTATTCCCCCACGGTGAATCAACCAGAATACAGATCTATGATAGGAAGTCTACTTTATCTCACTGGGACAAGACCAAACATCATGCATGCAGTTGGGATTGTTGGAAGATTCCAAGATAATCCAAAGGAGTCTCATCTTCAAGCTGTGAAAAGAATATTCAAATATATACAAGGAACTCAAGACTTTGGACTATGGTATCCAAAGAATGTTGATCTTACTCTTCATGCATACACTGATGCAGATTGGGCTGGAAGTGTTGATGACCGGAAGAGCACTAGTGGTGGTGCATTCTATATGGGGCCCCGGTTAGTATCTTGGTTTAGAAAGAAGCAAAGCTCTATTGCCTTATCTACAGCAGAAGCAGAATATGTGGTTGTAGCATCATGTTGCACTCAACTTCTCTGGATGATGCAAACCCTACAAGACTTTCAAATCAAATGTTCACCTCCTATCTCCATTATGTGTGATAATACAAGTGCTATCAGTATCTCAAAGAATCCTATTATGCATTCCAAGACCAAGCACATTCCCATCAAATACCACTTATTACATGAACAAGTGCTTGAGCAAAAGGTGAAATTGGAGTATGTTTCCTCCAGAGAACAAGTTGCTGATATATTTACCAAACCTCTACCTAGGGAAGCGTTTGAATATCTCAGATAGAAACTGGGAGTAGTCTCTTCCATGCAGAGGAACAGGTCTACTTAAATACGAAAGATTAAATTGGTTGTGAGGTCCTCTGAATGCACAGGCTCAGGAGGAGCATTGGTCGTATGAAAGGGATGAATTGTTGGTCATATTATGGTTGAAAATGCAGCATGGTCTCAGGGGGAGCATGGCAGTGTCGGTTCAAATGATCTTGATCAAACTCTTTGCCATTGATGTCAAAGGGGGAGGAAAAGAAACAAAGGGCTTCTATAAGACCATCAGAGGAAGAGTATTGCCATCAATGCCAAAGGGGGAGATTGTTGGAAATGTTGTCATTGATGGCAAAGGAATTGGCAAAGACATGAATAGTACCTAAACTATCCATAAGGAATTAGAGACAGAGCAGTAGAGTTAGGCGTTTAATACAGTTTGCAAAGGAGATGACAAAAGGGAGAGCTACTAGCAAGAGACAAGGTAATAGATTGAAGGACATCTAGCCAAGATTTGTGTATGAAGAACTGTGGCATTGTGTTAAGTATGATTGAGTAAATCCGGAATATATATGACCTGTGTGATCAATTTCATAATGAGCAGAGGATACCTACGGTGTCCGGAGAGGAGTGAAATCATTATTGCAGAGTTAGGGATATGTGTATTATATGTATTGACTGATGTAATTCTTGTGTGGAATCCCTTGAACCTCTGTATGAGTCTCTGCGTGGTAGAAGCGGAACTGTGACAGGATAGAACTCCGAAATGGAAGGTTGATATGTTAAATATACCATAGCAGAATTGAAGAATGACATTGAATTGTCACAAGTTAATGTTTGTAAGGAAATCCCGTCGGGAGAGATCTACATTTGTTCGTTGATTATTGGAAATCCTGCCAAAGTTAGACCAGAGTTATAGCGCAAACCCAGATTAATCCTTTGAAATCATGAACGGAACCTTGAGCGAAGGATGGAACCACGAAGGAGGAACAGTGAAGGCGGTTTATGGTTTTTCATCACACCGCTTTCAACGGGCAAGCGGTATTCAAGAGGTGGGGAGCAATTCCATAGAACACGCGACACGCGTCTCTGTACGTTTTTACAAAACTGCTTTTCACTATGCGCCATTGCGCGTTATAGTTCGACCCAGGATGCCCAGCGATATCGTTGAGCGCCGTTGATCTGGGAAGGGGTCATCGGACGGTCGTCATTTGTTGAAGATGCGCGAAGATTAACATAGGTACGGTGGACCATCGCACGTTAACTTTCTGCATCGGAGGTCGAGCGATATGCATATACACCGTTGATATAGAAGCTTGCTAAACTAACAGTGATCAGACGCTGGACTTGCACGAAGTTTACATATGGTACCATGCGCATATTTGATTGGCTATTGACTATATTTGTGGGCACAGGGTCAAAGGTTTACCATATTATTTGAAAGCGTTGAAATGCGAAGGGTTAACTTTAATCCTAAAGTTCTGTTCAAAATTATAAATATATTTATCAATTTTTAAATTGATAAATAAATTTTAAAAAGAAATCAAAGAGGTACGTAAGGGTGCTAAAGGAGATACTATCCAGGAATACCATTAGTAATTGAATGGTTTTGACCCATGGTTTTAATAAAAATGAAAACTATATAAGGTGATGAGAATTATGAAGAATTGGGTGCGTGCGGAAGGGTTGATAAAAAATGAATCTCTTTTAGAGATATCTGTATGAATAAACTCTAATATATCTGAATCTATGGCGCACCTGTGAATATGATGATTGATCAAGATATTTAAATCATATGATGATTAATTCCTGGTTCAATCGACTGACGAAATCATGAAGAATGTATAAGGATTGTGAATGAATACTTCACTCTGAAGTATATCTGTATGAAATGGGTAACAAATTGCTGAATTAAGGATGCACCTCTGAAGAAAATAAATAAATCCGGTGGCCTACAAGGTATGTTGTGTGGAAGTGGATGAAGCATGGTCCGCAGTAGAACTGACGGTCGAAGCCTTCAGTGAGGGGGTTGTAGCTCCCTTCCAGTGGTAGCTGGTAAACGAGAGTAGGGGGTTGTAGCTCCCTTCCAGGAGAGGTTGGTAAAGGAGAGAAGGTTGTAGCCTTCTGCAGGTGGGTGCCTGCGTGCTGGTATAAGTCTGCACCAGCATATATTGTAAAGAAGTTTTCTCTATAATAAATATTGAAGACTGAGATTACAGCAGCAGTGGTTTTCTCCCGAATTGGGTTTCCACCTTAAATCCTGGTGTTCATATGTGATGTTTATGTTTGATGGTTTGTTCTATTATTTGTGTTCATGGTTAATGCTTATCTGATGCAATGCTCTAAGTAAAGATATCTGGACATACATGTTGGATGTTGTACTGTAGCATATCGTTTTAAGAGAAAGGAAAGAAAGATTGTTTCAGCCCTAAATACTGATTCACCCCCCCTCTCAGTATTTTTCACAACACCTTTGGAATGTAGAAGCAACATTATTAAGGCCAAAAGGGAGTTTTTTGTATGCGAAGGTGCCCCATGGATAGATAAAGGCGGTCTTGTGTTGATCAGACAATAGAATATTGATCTGGTTTTAACCAAAAAACCCATCCATAAGGTAAAATATCTCACTCCTAGCACATTCGTCAATGATCTGGTCGATGAAAGGAGTGGGATAGTTATCCTTAGGGAAATTTTGATTGATGTTGCGGTAATCCACACAGACTCGAATAGTACCCTACTTTTTATCCATAAGAACGATGTTTGAAACCAAATCTATCAAGGGGATCGGATAAATGAAGCTAGCGTTGAGAAGTTTTTCAACTTCTCCCTTTATGGCAGTTGTCTTTCTAGGGTGCACGGGACGAAGACGTTGGCGAACAGGCTTCGCATTAGGATAAGTAGGGATATCGTGCACGATTATACTCGGATCAATGCTGGGCATTTCTTCGTAGGACCAAGCAAAGACGTCTCGAAACTCCCAGAAGAGACTAGTAGAGACCTCGATCTCATTAGGAGAACAGGTCACCCCAAAATGGATGTTCTCGACAATCCCAGTTTAATGGAGATGTCCATAGGCATTGTTTGCATAATGTTTCCCATGTTACCTTCTGCAAAAAATTCATGTGTCAAGATGGGCATTTGAACCAGATGGGAAGGAGCTTCAGAAGTGAATTTCTCCAGACAAGTAGACATGGACCCAAGGCAAGGCATAAAGGAGGAACTAGGATGACTATCGTCCCAGGGAGGATCCTCAAGAGACATGGTTTCCATGATGGCCTCATCGGTGGGAAATATCTCATTTAAGGGATCAGTAGAATCCGAAGCGCTAAGCCAAGGGGATTGAGAATACCTGTTGCGAGACACACTCAAAGGAGTATGATCAGAGGGAGGAGGAGCCGAAGCTGATATAACTTCATAATAATCAATTTCTATTGCGCTTAACGAATTTGCATCACTAAATGAATCAACCTGCTCAGGCGAAGGGATGACCCACATATCAGAAGGCGTGGATAGCATATTGACCTGAGAAGTGTTGGGTAGAGGAAGAGAAAAAAGACCCATAAGAGCGGGATCTTTGAAAATTATCGGCCCTATGTGTTAGTCATCAATATTTTTGCATGTTTTGATGACCAGATTCCTTGGCTGAGTTTTCTAGAAGCTAATCTCAATTTGTCAATTTGTCATCTAGAAAACACCTCAAACAAATTTTTGTCTCCCTACCTTTCCTATTCAGCCTAAGATGAGAAAATTCTTCAGTTTTCAAATCCTATCTCATTTTAGCAAAGTCTCCCTGTCTATAGCTATCATAGGTTTTGTCTCTCTACTATCAAAATCCCCTGTTTCCATAAATATCAATGGCCAAGCATTTGGAAAAGTACCTGTCCCTCTCTCATTGATTATGTTTTCATATGATGACCTGATTATGCCTGAGAAACTCTTTAGAATCTATGACAAAATCTCTAAGTATAGGTGGTGGTGTCTAGGGAAAATACCTTGAGAAAAGCTTTCTCTAGTCAAACACCCTATCTTCAATATAAGTCAGCCATCATGTCTTATTATTTGTCAAAACAAAACGCTTGTCTATCCCTAGGTCATACACCATCAAAGAGGTCCCTTTGTTTGGTTTCAAGCAAAGCTCACAATATTTCATTTCAAGAAGAAATAGTGAAAGAAGTTCCATGTCTGAAGAAAGTGATCATTTCAAGCATGATATTCATGAATACATCAAGAAGGCTCTCCAAAGATCAAATACATCTATCAATGCATCTCTGCAGGGGTGTATAGATTGATGACAGTAAGCAGAGTGTGAGCAAAAGAACACTTCAGGAAAAGATTTCATGCTGTGGCAGTTACTATTGGAAATCAGAGAAAATACAGAGTTTAAAGAAAAAAGAACTTTAGGATTCCTCCCTGCAAAGTCAAAACACCAAAGAGGTGAAAATTCCCCCATCATGGCAAAATATATAAAGCTTGGGAAATGTCTGCATCCAGCAACTCAAAATGGAATTTTTTCATTTATCCCAAACATGTGGGCCACTTCTGAAAAGAAGTCTCATGAAGCTAAGAGTAGCAGCCTTTGGCAAAAGAGAGCCTCTAGTAGACTAGGCATCAGCATGAAAGGTTTAAAAGGAAAAACTACCTTTCATCCTTCTTTAGCCTAGCCTCTAAAAGCATCAAAAGTGCTACAACACCAAAGGAGCTACAACTACTACAAAGAAAGATTAGTCCAAAGACAGGTAGCAAACATTTATCACTTGCAGAAACATTACCTACCTATAGGTTTCACAGTAAAAATATACAAAAACATGTTTTATAGGAAAATGTTGCAAAGATAATACATAATGTGTTTTGAAGACCTCCTTCATGATAAGTAGAGGGCCCACAGACAACTTGTTCAAAAATAGTCTTCAAATGATAAACAGAGATGAAAGAAAACTTTTGTGTTTACAATGACTCCTTAAATCATGAGCAGCTGGCAAAAACACAGTTTTCAAATGACCTCCTTCATAAAAAAGCAGAGGATTGACATAATGGTGTCAAAAGGCCATCAGTAGTGGTTTTTGTACAAGCCTCCTTCAAAGGATAAATCCAAGGCTAGAGTTTGATAAGGAAACCTCATTTAAATGGTAAAAGAGATAGAAAAGGCTCTGTTCAAGGTAAATTCTCCAACTAATAATAAATGGAAATAAAAAAGTATTATATATGCCTCCTCCAAGCTTATATGAGAGAGATAAGTACAAAAAAAAATAATTCTATAAGTCACCCATTCAAAGAAGACAGTTGAGATGAGGAGAACATTTCATAAATTTCCAAAGAGTTTCTTATCAAAAATAGAGTGAATGTGTAGAAGTATAGCAGAGGGTCAAAACATAGCCAAAATGCCTCCTCCAAAATCTGAGCAGAGGTCATAACACACTTTGTTTAAATTCCTCCTTCAAAATAAGCAAAAAGACAATACAAGCCACGAGTCGCGCCCAAAGCCAGTTTCGTTTCAAAAGGCGTTTCTGACCAAACAGAGATGAAATTGACAAAAATGAGAGAGGTTTTTTTCCATCATAGGTTCAATAAGAAAAACCTCCTTCATTGTTCACACAAGTATAATGGTTTGTGAGAAATGTAAAAAATACAGGTGTCACGGGAAAATTTCTGCATGGCTAGAACCAACATTCACCATTTTTTACCAGTGTTGGTACAATTAGTATTTGGAAAACAAAATGGACACCAAATGACAAAAATAAAGTATATTTGGAAATTATACTTCCATATCCTTCCAATGAGATACCATGAGCTCAATTTGGAATTGAGGAAGGCATCCAAAAATGGCCTGCAAATAGCACTATACATTTCTACACCAGGATTTACCATTTTTTACCAGTGTCGGGACAGTCAATTTTTGAACAACCAAATGGAAAAAAAATGAAAAAAATAAAGTATATTTGGAAAATAAACTTCCATATCTTTCGAATGAGCTATCATTAGCTCAATTTGGAATTGAGGAAGGCATCCAAAAGTGGCCTGCAAATAGCACTATACATTTCTGCACCAGGATTCACCATTTTTTACCAGTGTTGGGACAATCAATTTTTGAACAACCAAATGAACACAAAATGAAAAAATTTAGGCATATTTGGAAATTATACTTATCTATATTTCCAACGAGCCATCTCGGGCCCAAACTGACACCATGAAGTCTTCTAAAACTTGCTGCAAAAAGATGTGACGTGCCTGAAAAAGGACGCGACGCGCCTGTAAGCACTCCCAGTGTAATTTTCTAAAGGACGCGACGCGCCTATGTGCAAGGGCGTAGCACCATTCAAAAGACTTCAAAAAGAGCCATAATTCATATTTTCTGCATCGACTTGGTTTTTCAACAAAGCAAGGAGGTTGTGAAGGTATTTTTCCATTTTCCCCTCCTCAGTTTTTCTTAATTCATAAGAGTGTTTTGAAAAACCAAATCTAAGGAAAAAGACAGTCTTAGAAGAAGGGAAACATATTTCAGTTTGAAAAAACTGTTTTGATAAGTAGGTAAAGGAAACATATAACTAAGTGCCTCCAAAGAATATAAAGTCTAAGAAGGCTAGTCAACACAAATATATCTATCGAATTTCATAATATTGTTGCCAATGAATGGTTTGGCTTCAGTATTGAGAGTATCAGTACCATAATACTTTGCTCATCTGCATTACTATTGGTTCTCCTCCAAAAAAGCCTCATACAACCTGAATTTGTGGGGTTTTCCCTCTCATATAGCCTTTCGCTCAATGGTTGTCTTTTATCCCTAGTGTACTGCATCTATTATATTGAGTAAAGCATGGTAGCAGTAGAAAGAATATTGCATTATTGTACGATTCCAAGCGAAGCTCCACTCGTACTGAAAAATAAGGACCCTGAAATTGAGAAAGGTTGGCCAATCCAAGGAAGCATTTATGTGGAACATTTTCAGTTAAGATACCTCCCAAATGCACCACTTGTATTGAAGGATGTTATATTCTCTGTTAAGGGAGGGGAAAAACTTGGAGTAGTGGAAAGGAAAGGCAGTGGAAAATATTCTCTTGTCTTGGCTCTTTTTCGAATAGTTGAGGCTGCTGGAGGAAAAATAATCATTGATGGGATAGATATTAGTATGGTTGGCCTAAATGTATTGCGGTTGAAGCTCAACATCATTCCTCAAGAACCGGCTCTATTTGAAGGAAAAATCAGACATAACTTAGTGGCACTCAGCAGAGTAGTGGGCATGAACCAAGTGACAATCACTAGAACAGTGACCATGAGCATACTAATGATGGTGAAGAGAGCTCACTAAAAGATGAGGAAGTTAGTGGCAGTCAACACAACAATGATGGAGGAGGTAGTAATGATGAAGAACAAAACAGCCCTCAGCAGAGCAGTGAACATGAGCATAGTGGCACCCAACAAAACAGTGAGCATGGGGACAACCCACATACAGCTAGTGATGATAGTACTCAAGAGATGGATGGGGACAGTCAAGATAATAGCAGCCCACATAAAGAGCATGAAAGCAAGGAGCAGGGTGGAAGCATGAAACAAAAAGAGGAAAACAGTCCCAAAAACAGTCCTAAGGGCAGTCAAGACCAAATCAAGGACAATGAAACAAGTAATGATGGATCAAAAGTAGAGCAGCATGAGAGTAGCCATGAACAAGAGCAAAGAAGCCTATCCAGAGCAAGGGAAAAGAAAAGGTTGAACAGCAGGAGAGTAGCCATGAGCAGGAAAGGGAATTTGACCTCATACAAATAAAAATTTGCTGACAAATTAGACAAGGAAAAAAAATATTTGGGTTTGCAAAGAAAGATGACCAGGCATTATAAGAAGTTGAATCAAATTTCCCGAAGGAAACTCAATATTGCCCAAGAAAAGCTTAAGACTACCCAAAAGAGGTGCCCAATCAAAAAAGGGGAAAAATAAATATCTAGGCTTGGAATCTTGGCTTCAACTTCCTTGCATGCTTCTAGAAACACATAAGGGGATTGCTCACCAAAATTGAGCAAATTTTGACATGATCTTGTTTTTTGTGATTTTTAGGCCTAATTACATATTTTTCTAGGCGCTGCCATGTTTGCTAGGAGCATCCTCAGCTCATGAAAGTATTTTTTTTGATGTTTTAAATTTGGGGGCATATAATCACAAATGTTTAGATCAAAAGAAGGTGTTTTGGTCCCCAAAAGAGGCAAACAACAGTCAAAATTCACCTTTCTGCCTCAAATATCAACAAGTGAGACCCTCCCGGGTTTTTTCACTTAGTCCAATTTTTGATAGACCTACAGGGATCAGTTTGATAAAAATAAAGTAGTTCCAGAAGTTAGACATCTAGGGCTTTTCAACGAGCCATCACGGGCCTCATTTCAACATCAAGAAGTCCTTCAAAAGTTCTCTACAAAACAGGCTTTCTTCTGGCGCTACGCTCCTGTAGAATTTTTGCTAAAAAGGCAGTTTTCTAAAGGTGGCCATCCAAATGTGCGTTAAGCTATTTTAAACTCTATGTCAGAGGTTAAAAGTCAATTTTCTTACTATTTTTAGCTTAAATAGATATTTTTTGAAGATATTTTGTGCCTTGGGCTTTACAAAGCCTCAAGGACAAAATCAGATATTTGTATTAGGCCAATGGCCTTCTAGTTGCTCTAGGTGGGTTTCCTCCTCTTTGGCCTATATAATCCAAGAGGATTCATTGTAATCAGAGGTAGAACTTGATGTTATAGAGAGCAATACATAGCATTATGATCTTTGAATAAATACTTGTCTTATGAAGTGGATGATCTCTTGCTTGAATTTGATGGTGGAGAAGGATTGTATGTAGGATTCCATGGCTTGGTGAATGGTATTGTGTTCCTTATCTGTTATGTTTTCTTAGTTTATCATACATGTTTTCATGCTTCTTTCTTGTTGTATTTCAGTAAAGAATAAGTTTGAGATATGCCCATAGAGGCACCTCAAATTTCCTGATCCATTGCAGCTTAAATGTTTTCATCTTTCTTGGTTATGTCAAAGAATTCCTAATTGCTCTTTGATACCCTAAGAACTTGTTATCAGTTTCACTAATGGTTATTATGTATGTTGTCTAGTATGATTCACGGTATGCCCTACTTACACATAGCTAATCAAAACTCCATTTCTGAAATCTCTCTCTGAATTATTGGTTGTTTTAGTTAAGTCAAAGAGGTCTTGTTTCGATCTTGCCCTTTGTCCATGCTTTGCAGTCTTATTTCAATGTTCCCAGTAGCTCAAGATATGATGTTTAGGAGTTCCCTCTTTATAGATTGAGTTGTTTGTTTGTCTTATTTGTTTTCCCAAAAGTCTAAAGGTGATTTTCCCAAAGTTAGAGGGTCTTGTACTTCTATGTATCACTGAATTGTTTATTTTTTGCATCTATCAGTTTGAGTTTCGTACATAGATATTTATGGTCAGCCCTAACTCATGAATGCTTGTTGTTTAAACTATTTATGTTTAAATCTCTTTGTCTTTCACAAACTTAATGTCCATCTCATTTCAATTTCACCTAAAGAATCCATTTATCTCGACCAAATCGGCCCTATAGTAATACCTTGTCCATCATTGAGACAGTCTCAAAATTTTTGACCCCATAGCCCAGTTGATATGTCGAACTTATTTATCTATTTATCCTTTGATCAGTTCTCCTCAAAAAACTCAAAACAAACCAAAACAGACTTAACAACTAGCCTAAAATCAAATATACAAAAGAAAACAAGTTTACATCCTTTGCATAATAGAGAGAGCCCTCTCTGAGTCCAGGAAGGCTAGGTCCTAGGGCTCCAAAGCTTGGTCTGATGTTACCCTGTCATTTGGTTTACCAATCTACCAAATCATGGGACCATAACACTATGCTCTCATAAGGCGTAGGAATACGATCTACATATGGAACCTTGCTCTTGGAGGAGGTGGAAGTGAAAAAGGATAACTGTCGACAGTAATTATATTTCCTTCATGCGGAAATCAAAGAACATGAAAGAGAGTGGACAAAACACATAGCATAGCGTGAGTCCAACTGCAACCAAGGAGAAAATTATAATTGAGCTTGGAGTCAACGATTTCAACCTCAACATTAACCATTTTTCCTTCCAGCATTATAGGTAAGTAGGCGAGAACACCAAGAGGGTGATATTCCCTTCCATCGAAATCTTCTAAAGCATTTGGAGACTGATTAAGGGCTGGAGAAGCAATTTCCTTCCAGCATGCAACAGACATGATGCAAGTAGATGCACCTTCATCCACGACCACTCGATGGATAGTCTTACCATTAATCCCAACTTGGATAATCAGAGCAAGCTAGTGAGGGAGACACGGAATGAAATTTTCCAATTTGAAAGTGATAAGGCTAGAATCGACAGGGTCAACCCCTCCGATAGCAGATATAAAAGCCTTCTGTTGTGACGGACAACTTTGAAGTACTTCTAATGTGGACAGAGCGTATGACGCTTGAGCCAAATCATCAATAATATTTTAATGTAGAGCGGCATGAGCGTTCAGGTAATAGGAAGACTTACGTAGTGTGCCTTTAGAAGGTGGGCTTAGGACTGGGTCTTTCAATTTGAAGAGGGCCAGAAGCTGGTGGGGGAGGAGGACCATCTGTGATCTCTTTCCCTGTTTCCTAATGAGGTTCAATATAATCATTCGATCTAGTAGCAATAGATATGGGTGCAGCACCATTCATCATGAAAACCTGAGAGCCAAAAGGAGCGGAGGACTGAGGTTGCTCCACCATCCGAGTTTGTTGTGATGGGAATGGTTCTTTAAGAATGACCAGAGTGCCTTGAGTGCCTTTTAGCAGTCGACTCACCTCAGCCCATCGTGGACAATCCTTGGTGTAATGCTTGTTGTCACAAATCAGAAAAGGGTACTTATTTTACGTTTTGAACCATCATCAGCATTAGGTTTAGGAGAATCCTATTTCGGGGTATTGGCTTTGGCCTTACCTTTACCCTTTTTCTTACCTTTGGAAGCTTTATCTGTCGGGGTGGACTGAAAGACATTCACTTCCATGGTCTTACCAGGATTCGGAGGTGGTTGAGAAGCAATATCAATGGAAGAAGCATATTTTTTCTTCGTAGGATTTGGAGAAGACTTACAAGAAGTCTAAGACATAGAACCAATGATATTATTGACAGATGGTGTTTTCAGTGATTTGGTAGTTCCATGTCGTGGAGCATCAAGCAAGAGGTCATAAACCATGCCAGATTGAGAGTACACGAGATCGAGTTACTGGGCATGAGCGATGGCTTTTTCCTCAGTAACACATGCCCCCATAGTGATGTCCTTAGCAATCAGACTGATAAAAGAGGTAGTGAACCAATCTGTCATATGTTGATAAGGATCTCAAACTTGATCAAATGATGACGTCGCCTCCATTCATGAATACAATCAGAGATATGAGTAGCCCGATCTTGTTTCAAGGATGTTAGGAGGTGTGTCCTAGTTTCATAACAAACTGGAAACTAAAATTGCATGATAAATTCCATGGCAAGAGAGTTGAAATCTTGAAAGATTCCACGGGAGAGTTCAATGTACCACTTTGCAGCGGTACCAGTGAGAGTCCCTTGAAAAAGACATAAACTAATTGAATCGTCAACCCAAGAGTTAGAGAGGCACCAAAGATGGTATGTCATAAAATGCGCTTGGCGGTCTTCTCTGGACTTGACTTCAAATTTGGGACAATCACCAGGGATCTTGGTAGGAACTAGGGGCCAATATGGATTATGAAGGATGGGATCATTTGTTAACTTCGACACATAAGGCAGTTACAGCATAGAAAGGAATGGAAATTGCGGGTTGAAATTCATTGCAGGCCTTTGATAGAGACCAATATTGGGATTCCAACCAGGTTGGGAGAAATTTTGACCCCATATGTTTTGTCCCAGAGGATTTTGTCCATAGGGGTTATAATTTTGATAATTCTATCCATATATCAGTTGAGGACCATGATATTGATTCTGAGTCAATCACTAAGGTCCTATTTGAGCAACATATGGATTTTGTTGTGGAATGTAGGCAGTGCCTTAGGGTGGACCTTGTACCATCAAATGTTGACCATGGGAAACCATCGGTTGGAATTGAGGAATAAAAGGTTGGCCCTAAGGTTGCACAAGCTGTCCCTGGGGTGCAGGTTGACTTGGATACTAAGGTTAGAAAAGTTGCCCCTAGGGTGCATGTTTTCCTAGATGTTGAGATCCACCAGGTTGCCACTGGGGTATAGGTTGGCCTGATGGTTGAGATGAGCCAGGTTTCCCCTGAAGACCGTGTTGGCTCGATTGAGCAGTAGAGGGTTGACCTTACTGTACAAAAGTTGGGCCTTGTTGGACTTAAGGTTGGTTCGGTTGCACAAAAGGTTGTCCCTGAGGTGGATAGATTTTCCCCTGGGGAACATAAGATGCTCCTTGTTGAACATGAGGTTGACTAGTAGGACCATAGGTTTATCCCTATTGGACTGAAGGTTGTCCCTGAAAGGGTTTTCCTTGTGGACCATAGGGTTGTCCCTGGAGGTATGTAAACTGGTTGGGGTAAACCGGGATTTGTGGCATTTGAACATATAATGGACCTTGCGGATGAGGCCCATGTACATAGATGTGATTTCCATGCCCATCGTATTAATGCAAAGGATTTATGGGAGCTTGAAACTGCTGAGAACCCTGAGGGAAGTAATTCTACTTTTGAATGGACATCATATATTGGTCATACATCAAACCTCCAGGAATAGGATTAGAGGAGATAGGTGCACTACCAGTAGGTTGATGGATTTCTGATATGTGAGGTTGTGATCCACTCGCAATGGGCCCAGCAGACATCGTGGAAGCAATAGGAAGCGTCCCACGAACAACAGAAGATGGTGGCAATGACATAATAAAACTAGTGGATAGTGTGGAGGAAGCCACACAAACAGTGGGCTGGGTTGGGATAGATGTAACGATCGTCAACATAATGGTTGTCGAAGGGGATGGACTTGACACAAACGACCCCTCTGAAGGAACCGATGTACCCAACCATATCAGATTCTGATACAAAGATGTAGCACTAAAAATCATCTGACCCAAAGAACGATAACCAGCTGGGAGAGATGAGGGTTGTGAGGAAGGTTGACCCGAGACATAAGGAAAATTCTCTAAAGGGAAATGATATTCTCCCATAGAAACATAAGTCTCCTCACTACTAATAGGACTCATGGTATCCATGTTAGATGAAGACATGCTGTCAACGAAAAGGCGACGAGAAGTGGCAAGCAAAGCACATGTTAATGGTGATTCATGTGGTTGTGAGGGATCTTCCATAAAAAAGGCCCAAGCGTCTGGAGGTTGCCAATTAATATCAAATGGTTCCTCAGGAGGAGATCGAGTGGAAAGAGGTTGAACACTAGGAATAATGGCACGTCAGTAGCCTAGAGTCCTAACAAACTGATATGTATCTAAAGAAAATTTAAAGGAAAGTTCTTCACTACGAGGTAATGAAGAGAACGACGAAATTGGTGGTTCTGCCACTGTGACTTTGTCTCAAAAATAGGAGAGAAAAGAGATGATCAATTCGAGGCTTTAAGACCAATCACTAAGGAATTATTTATGAACAGGACAAGAAAATAACTTTAATGGGTGTGTGATCGTAGGTAATTAATTTTATGACATTGAAACAAAAATATGCCTTTTCATATTTTAAGAGTCGAGAAAAGGACGAAAGGTGACTCTAGTCACCTTCAGTTTAGAGGAGATTGAAAGGACAAGTGCTCGATGATCTTTTCAAATTTTAGAGAGTCACGGAAAGATCAAAATGACTACTCAGGAACTCTAAGAAGGAGGGTGTACCAATCTCCCATGAACTGCAATATACACTTTGGTGATCAAATGAAATATAAATGAACAAGATCACTCAAAAGAGGACTTCCAAATCGACTCAATGAGAAATGTGATCTATGCTCAAGGTGACAGATAGAGCGTCAAATGGACACCAAGATGAGAGTTCAACAATCCAACAACAAGTAGAATCAAGATAAAAGACCAAGCAATCAATCAAAAATATGAAAATATGAAAGACTAAACTGGCTCATACACAACTCGAAAGCTCACTGACCATGTGTTCGAACAAGCAATCAACACCTAGAAACCCTAGGATGACAAGCCACACTAATCAAATGAGAGACAATCAACTGAAAAGAACGAGATAGAGAAGTAAAAAAAAATCCAAGCGGACTAATCCAGAGAGAAAAAACCAATCCAAAGGGTAAGATGCACTAGAAAACTCAGGAAAGAGGCCTAAATCTAAACCTACAGGATTCGGCGTGACTATTTAGCTATAATCCTCGCTAAATAGGGGAAATCGCACCCGTAACACAGGCAACCTGCGCTAATTGGCACAACGGTAATGAAAAAAACAGGCCAAGTAAGGAAACCCAAGAAAAGAGAAAATGCTGCTGATAAAAGACCGAGCTTATCACTTTGAGAATAGGTGAGATGGCTTGAAATAGTCAGATAAGAAAAAAAAGGTAGAGAAGTGGCAATACGACCAAAGTTGGACAAACAAGAAAAATTCTAAAACAAATCAACGAGAGACGACAGACACACTGATCCCCAGTATGGTCGCCAACTTTTTGAGCAGGAAAATCCCCTTTGCGGACAAAGGTGATCGCTCTAGCCCTAGGGTGGGTCTAGAAACAAGGGAACATGCTGGAATCCTAAATTCCTAGCTTATAAATGAAATATGGACCGGAAGATATATCCTACTTCGGTCCAATGCTTTTTTCGTGGCACTCGGCAACGATCCTTTAATATTTGTCTTCGTGCCTCACACTCCATGTTGGTGACGATGTTCACGGGTCTTCACAAAGATCAAACAAACGATGACAACATACAAGAATATATATTCCTCTACAACTATTCAGCTAGTCAAGGAGAGCTAAACACTTTGCATATAAATGGAAAAAAAATTGGAACCAGGAATCAGTCATGTATTATTGATAGAGAAAAATAAGTTTACCACCTTATGCCTTGACGTTGCAAGTCTCCTTCGATGGGTTCAGTCGGGCACATCTCAAGAATTCGTTCAACATGCTACTCAATGAGGCAATGGGATTAAACTCTCTCTTAACAATATATTCTTCTCTACTTTCTTCAACACACCAGCTATAGTAATGACTATTCAGCTCGCTGAATCAATGTGAGGAGGAAGAATTTATAGGAGAGGAGGAGGATGTTTGGGATCCCACATAAGGTGGAGGAGAGGTCTATCCCTTTGGGGAGTTGCACAATTGTAGGAACTAACAAGCCAAAGGGAGGAACTCGACGTGATTCAATCCAACAAACCATGATGACTCCCCTCACGAAGTTGTTAAGCATGGAAGTTGCGTTTCTATTGTAAAAAAAATTCCAAAAACAGCTCGGCGTGGGTGCCTTTCTGAGACAGAGCACCAAAGGGCACAAGGCCCAGTGTTAATTTCTCCATGGGTGAGAGGCCATAACTGCCCACTAGCGCCAACCCAAAATCATATGTTTTTGAAGGTCTGATTGAGGAATGATCAATAGAGATTATAATCTTGACATGCCAAGGGATGCAATGACATTTATGGAAATTTATGATAGTACACATGGGTCACTAAAATGGTCATCCAGTGTTTGGGATGGGGATTGCAGGGATGGTGAAAAAATATTGTGTAACAATGTGAAAATAAATATAATGTAAAATATTCATATAAATTCCTTAAGGTTGGCCAAATGAATTCACTAGGATATATAGGCACCCTGAAGAGCATACCAACAATCCATTTTTTTTCCTTCTAAAAGTCCACTGAGTAGTCCCCAGAGAGACTTCAACCTTATTTTTCATATGTGTACCTTACCTTACCTTGTTCAAAAAACAATAGATGTCAAGGTTCTTTTTTTCCTCCCTTCTGCTGCATATGACATTAGTGGTATGTTTGTAAATAAAAATACCTAATCCATAAGGCTTCCCATGATAATTTTAGGTCTATCACCTCCCATAAAAGCGTACATTGTAATTAATTTGTCCTTTTTTCCTTCTTCACTACATATCTTTGAGGTACGCTCTATTACCCTAGAAGCAGTTTATTTGTCTTGTCTATCACACCAATATGTTGTTGCACTACAACAAAACAAGAATTTGCATTATATTTTGTGTCATACTTAAGTGCATTTTTTTCCAATTGGGATGAGTAGCCTTGCGCTAAATCTGGCTCTATTGTACATTTTTTAAAGTGTCATTTTTTATGCCAGTTCTTGCATCCTTTTTTGTATATGATTTTGCACTAGGATTTGCATCTAGTTTTACGATAGGTTTTGCTTCTAGTTTTGCACCATTTTTTTGCATATGTTTTTGCATTATTTTTCTCTTCCAGTTTTGTGTCATTCTTTGCTTCCACTTTTGCATCATCATTTTCATTTAGTTTTACACCATCATTTTCATCTGATTAAGCACAAATTTTTGCATCCAACTTGTGTCATTTTTTACATCTAGTCTTATGCTAGTTTTTGCTTCTAATTTTTTATGTATTTTTGCATCTCATTTTGTGCCTATTTTTGCACCATTTTTTGCATCCAATTTTGCACCATATTTTGAATCTAATTTAGCGTCAATTTTTGCATTGATTTTTGCATCTTGTTTTGCACCATTTTTTGCACCCATTTTTTTCATTTTATTTGTGACCCTTTTTTGCATCCCATTTTGCAACATATTTTGCATCATTTATTGTATCTAATTTTGCATCATTTTAACACCATTTCTTGCATCCAATTTTTCATCCTTTTAAGCGTCCAAATTTCCATCTAGATTTTCATCCTATGTTAATCCATGTGTTGTGTCCACATTTGCATCCCACTTTGTATCTAATGTTACATTTGAAAATTCTTAGCCATTTTTTATGTCCACTTTTGCATTTTATTTTGCACTAAATTTTGCATCACTTTTTTCACCTCATTTTGCATCCAACATTACATCTCAATTCGCATCCAATTGCCAGCCATTTTTATGCCTATTTTCGCACCATGTTTTGTGTCTCACTTTGCGTCCAATTTTGCACCATTTTTTACATCCATTTTCCATTCAATTTTGCATCCTTTTTGGTGTCAAATTTTTCATCCTTTTTGGTGTCTAATTTTGCATCCTTTTTGGCATCCAAATTTTCATCCTTTTTTTAGCCTCATTTTGTGACCGCATTTGTATCTCTTTTTGCGCCTAGGTTTGACTCTAAATTTTCATCTAGTTACGCATCATTTTTGGCATCCAATATGGTGTCCTTGGTTTTATCCTTTTTTTAGCCCTATTATGCATATTTTTTTGTGTCTTTTCTTACATCCTTTTTTTCTTCCTTTTTTGCACCCAATTTTGCATCCCAATCTTACACCATTCTTTGCATCTAAATTTGCATCATTTTTTGCTTCTTTTTAACACCCAACTTGGTGTCCCATTTTGCATCCAATTTTACATCTAGTTTTTTTTCCTTATTTTCATCTAGTTTGGTGTCCATTTTTGCTTCCTTATTTGCGCCCAATTTGGTATCCTTTTGTATGCCCCATTTTGTTCCCTTCTTGTTGTCTAGTGTTGCACCCTTTTTTACATCTAGTTTAAAACCATTTTTGTGTCCTTGTTTGCATCTTGTTTTAATGCCTAGTTTAACATCAAATTATACTCCCAATTTTTCATCCATGGTTACATCCGCATTTAGCCTTTTTTTCATAATGCAATTTTCTTTCCATTTATGACCCCCTTTATGGATTCATTTTACTAATTTCAATTACAAAGTGAAATACATTACAATTTCTAAATATCATTAAAGAAGACATCACAATTCAAATTGATAACATAATTTTTGTATGTAAATTTAAGGAAATTTGATAGCATCCATCCAAAAAATAGCAATATCATTATATATAATAATTCTCCATCAAAAAAACAATAAAAACATTTCATATACATATATGACTACCAAATCAACACCTATTGGAAATATCATTATTCCAAGGTAAATTCACAACATCCATCCAAAAAATAGTAATATCATCATACATAATGATTCCCCATAAAAAAACATTGACAATTTTTAACACATATATAAAGTAACAAGATAATACTAATAATAGTGTTGTCATCTTTAATCAAATCAGATAAAATTAAAATGTGTGATTATCATATCAAAGTTTTTCATGAATTTAATTATTCTAAGGTAAATTCACAACATCATCTAACAATAGTAATGCCATCATACATAATAATTCTCCATCAAAATAATGTTGACAATTTTCAATATATACATAAAGTAACAAGATAATAATGGTAATATCATCGTCATATTTAATCAAATCAACTAAAATTAAATATATGATTACCAAATCAAAATGTTTCATAGATATCACTATTCTAAGGTAAATTCACAACATCCATCTAAAAATAGAAATCTCATCATACACAATAATTCATCAAGAAATTTTTGATAATTTTCAACATATTCATAAGGTAAAAATATAGTACCAATAGTATCATCATTTTTATTCAAATTAACTAAAATCCAAATGTGTGATTACCATATTAAGACATCCCAACAAAATATAAAAAACAATGCATGACTAGCTAGCACCATCAAGATCATAATCAATATCATCCTCATGATCAATGCCATGATAATAATCATAACCATCCTAATCAGTCTCATCCACATCATCATCGTCAATTCCATCTCCATATTCATGATCATCATCCCTATTTCTAATGTAGGCTTAGCATAGTTTGGATCATCATCTCCGCGATCATTACCTGTAGCATTTTGAAAAAAAATTCAATATTACATGTTAGCATTATTTCCATAGCACAATGCATATTTTTGTTACAATTCCAAAAATAAAATGAGGTAGGATACAATAACGTCTAATAGTACTAAAAAAAATGAAAATATGGTTTAAGATATATTGGAGATCTAGCTATGATTACACTTGTAATTTACAATAAGTCGAACTCACTAATTCAATTGGTTTTCATCATGAACTGGCCATTACAACTAAACATTCTTGAAATTAAGTAAAAGGGAAGAATAAAAGAAAAAAAAGGTCCACCCCCACCAATCCTAGTTATATTTCGTTTCAAATATGTAACACACTTGGTACTAATTTGTGATATTCACCCTTACATGGTATATTCATGAGTAAAATTTTCATATTATGTGTGTGTGTGTGTGTGTGTAGAGAGAGAGATAGAGATATTTCATTATTTTATATAGTAAATTGATTCAAAAACTAGTTTGAGGCTAGACCCAATCTGGTTCTAGCTCCAATTAAGTCCTGGTCTGACCCTCAACTGGTTATAGTTTCTAAAATTTTGATCTTGGTTTTATCCTAGATCTATATGTGAAATAGGAAGAGATTCTTGATTTTATGATGGTTACTGATGCTCAAGCTCAGAGAAAAAGTGTAATTTCATTCCAAATTGGGAGTGCCTCTAAAATTCCGCTTGAGCACTGAAACTGTGCAGTGCATAGTCCTCGGAGGCAGGAACTACGCATTCCACAGTGTCAAGAGGCAGGGTTGCAGCTTGAGGGCTGGAACTGGAAAATGCACAGTTAAGGAGGGTCAGATAAGGCTAAGTTGTTGGAAATTTTATGAAATTTGGTTAAGTGTGGGACCGATGAGGCTAATGTGAACTGTGATATGACTTGACCATGATCACACTTATAACACTTTATGAAATAAACACATAGATCATCCAGGACATATGAATAACACATTTCCCTCTGTGCAACAACTTTTCCGATGAATTGTGACAAGTGTGACACTAAAGATACACTTTGTGACAATCATGAAGACACTTGTGTGACATTGATTACAACTTTGGGAATGGGTGTGAAAGACGTTTATATATTAATATCAACTCATTTACACAAAGTTAACCCGTTGAAACCACCAAGACAAGATCATATACATTGTGCAAAACTTAACATGCGAAAAGATGACATTTTTATTTTCTCACAAATGGGACCAAAACACTTAGAGAAAAAACATGCAATGTATTTCAATGTTTGCAAAAAAAATATGAAAGACCAAGGAAGGCTCTGAAATTTGGTGCAAGCCAAAAATTTTTAGGGTGTTGTAGCAGGGACACACTAGTATAATTCTAGTTTCTCAGCCTTGGTTGACTCTTCTATGTAGGGTCTCATTTCTTCAGGGAGTATTGATTCATCGTGCGGATTACTTTGGAATCCCCACTTACCCTATGAGTAAACATGGTCCCCCCTTGTGACTTCTCGGTTGAACGCATTCACAAGATTTAGCATTATCGAAATTTTTTGAATCATAAAGGGTAGTGTACTTTGCGAGCTTTATATTTTAAGAGTATATTTTTTTCACCTCTGGTGTTGCTCCACTACCAGCAGGCCTAGACAGTACCCCGGTGGAGTCACTACAGGAACACAAACATTGCTCCACTACTAGCAAGCCTAGAAATTATGCCAACAGAGTTTCTTTCTTCACTTCTTTGTGAAGGAATAATTCATCTTATTTTGCCTTCATTTATATATTTAAATAGGACTTTGTATAGGAACTTATTCATTTTATGGGGGGCGAGAGGGATCTCGACTTATTGAGAGCAGGATAGGTTGTTCCTTTAGAGAAGAATATAGAGACCTCTGATTTAGGTTTGCTCATTTATATGTTTCCCCTTTTCCTCTTCTACTCGTTGGATAAGCATGAAAACACAAAAACATAAGAATCGAGGGTGGGCACAAGGTTTCCATAATAGACACAAGTATCATGGTTTGACCAAAACTATCTTTACGAACATATTGTATTTTCCATTGGAACTTCATCGACCAAAAGATGCAACCAACACAAGGAAGGAGGATCGAAAATTATCCAAATCTTTCAATGTCACAAAGTCCTTTTCTATTTTGCCACATTGCCTTTTGATCTGAAATGGGACACCCTTCATGCAAATTCTTACACGAAAAGAGAGAAGACACAACACGAAAACTGAAATCAAAATAACCAAGAAAAATGATGCTAAACTGGAAAGAGGATGCAATACATAAGTATAGAAATTAAACAAAATAGTACATAAATGGAATTCAAGACGCATGTGTAAGGAAAAATAACATGCAGCTATACCTACTCCTAACATATCTACTTAGAAGGTCAGGGTCAAGTTTAATGGAATTTTTAATGTAGCCATCATAATTTTTCCCAGCCTACATACACAAAGATGTGAGCAATTAAAAAAAATACAAAATATTGAATAACTTACACAACAAATAGAAGGTATTTCCTATTAGCGGAAATATAAGACATAGCCACTACTTTTAATCAGTTCATATTCTTCCCTTTTCAATGACCATTATAAGCAAAACAACCATGAGATTTTCTTGTGATTGCACCTTCATCTGTGTCATCCTTCTTAGAAAGCATGAGAAAAGACTAAAATTTGCTATTAGCCAAAGGGATTGCTAAGAAATATGCTTCCATGCAATCATATATTGGATCATGAAATTTGAAAAAATCCTCTTAAACACTCTGAAATATTTGAAAATATTAATTTGAAATTAAGAGCATGATATTAGTATGAGAATATTGTGACAGAAAATTGATCTGATCATATTTAGTTAGCTTTTTAAGACAGTGAGGACCCGACATGACCATCAATGAAGGATGAAGTTCCTCAAATGTTTGATAGGTACTCGAAGGATGAGATGTGAAACCATGAAGATCATAGGATGTAAAAAAATTGTCATTGGATTTGATGATGAGAAAATGGTAAGTTGAATGACAGTCCTCAGAGACAAAATCATGATCAAATGGACTGATTAAAACATCATATTCCTGATTTGTAGTTAACAAAGATAAATCAAAATTAAAATCTATTCCAATGCTCTGAATAATATAATAAACTTCCTCGCATGTCGAAGATGATAAACCATTTTCCCATAATTGGTGATAAACTTTACAAGCATCACAGTCGTCAAAAGAATTGAAAAGAAATGCTGGTATAACGAACAAACGAAACCAGTCAAGATGCAATGGATGAAAAATAGGAATCCAATTCAACAAATATCTCAAGTGTTTTCCAGCACTCAAGAGGTTTTCTAGTGTCGTGAAGACATTCACAAGAAAACTAGGAGTTGCTTATTCACCATAGTGCTCAATAGATATGGAATTTTAGGCCAAAGGTGATCTCCAAATTGATCATCTTCGCGATTCCACACATTTATGAAAGGTATACACCCCAAACCCTAATTTAATACAAGATATTTGCATGAGAATGAATTTAATACAACGATATGATTAGAAACCTGATATTGATGAATAGGAAAATTGTAACAGGGAATTCCAAAATCCATCGAAAATGAGTTTGCATCTAGTGAAACAATACGAATGAAATAATTATGCGTAAAAATATAGATCTGACATGGTTAAGGAATTTTACTAGGGTTGAGAGATTCTGACATACCATCAACAACAATTGAAGTTCCTCAACTTCCCAATAAGTTTTGAAATTGTGGAAAGACAGATAAGAACAATTTATAAACTAAGTTAGATCGCAAATTTCATGTGGATAATTTTTTTTGATTAAGTTAACATGATCACCATTATCTGGATAGTAGCTATCTACATCATTGGTTTGATCATATTTTTCAACTTCAACAAATAGATTACTTAAGTCATAATATTCTTCTGATCGAAAATATAAAGATGTATGAATCGTATAAATCTTGTGATCACACTGATTCGAGGAGTTTCCCCCATACAAAAAAAGAGATGATAAGGGATGGAATGGATTCTCTATAATATTATTTCTTCCTTCTTTATCATGGATCTTCTCACTATATTGTGTCATTTCAAGATTCAACTCATGGGTTAAAAAAATTGAAGAGAATTGAGAGTATCCATCGCAAGTTGAAGCATTGTAAAGAGTAGAGCACAAAGGATAGGGAGGTGAATATTATTTGAATAAAATAGATTTAAGATCTAGATATTTCGAAACAGAAGCTTCTTGATAAACTTAAAGATTAATTGGTTCCGCTTGGGCATTCATGATCACATACATCAACAAATTCATAATCATTAGAATTATTTTTACCCAAGGCTACAGATCGATTGAAAGAATTAGTTGCATTTAATTCACTACCGATATTAACAGATTGAAAATAATCCAAGAATGGAAGTGCATCATCTTGACATGGGATACTTTGAAAAAGGGAAGAGAGGTCAAAAGTCTCTTCAGTTTCCTCCTCCTCTATCATTGTAATGTGACTGCCTTGTATCTAATCACAATTTGATCCAGCAACTCAAAAATCAAGAGAGAATGAAGGGATAGATAAAAATTGTACTTGCTCACACTTATAGCAAGCCTCCTCTATTTTGGCTCACGTTTCAAAGACTTGTGATTTGAAAAAATTTGCAGAATCTTTATGAAATCCAAATTTGAAAACAATAATGAATGAAGAATATCATTCCTTGATGGTAAAATATACTTGGTAACTTATAACTCTTCCAAAAGGAAGAAATTTGTCAGATGTAAATGGGTATGTAAAACTAAGTATGCATCATATGGAATTTTTACAACACATAAGGCCTATTTAGTTTCTTAAAGGATTCTCTCAAGTTAAAGGAATTGACTACAATGAAAATTTTCACTTATTTCCAAAATAAATTCCATCTGCCTTACTCTAGTCATTGTTTCTTCACATGAATGGGAGGTCCATCAAATGGATCTTAAATCCACCTTCTTACATGAGGATCTAAAAGAAGAAATCTACCCGGAATAACCTCACGGCTATGTTCAGAGCAACTACATCCTTTTTTGTCACCTTAAGAAATATCTCTATGGTCTTAAACATACTCCTCAAGCTTGGTATGAAAAAATGGATAGATTTCTTCTTGAAATTGAATTATCTAGATGTCATTCTAACCCCACTATATACACCAAAAAAATAGGAAGCCATGTCAGAATCTTGTTCTTTATGTTTATGACCTTATCCTCACTAGTGCTAACCCTGAAATTTTAACCCATGTGAATTCAATCCTTCAGAAGAAGTTTGAAGTGACAAAATTAGGATATTTTCATTATTTTCTTGGCCTCTAAGTCTTGCAAACCAAGGAGTTTATCTTTCTCAATCTATCCATGTCACCTTATTCATCACTTTCATGTGGAAGATTGTAAATAGCCTCTTCTCCCTTTCAATGTAGACTCAAACTTACTGCTATCTGCACTACACCTGAATTTGATGCCACTTTGTATTGTTAGTTAGTTGGTAGCCTCTTATATTTGACTCATACTAATCTTGATATTTCCTTTGTTGTTGGTCTTATTCTGTGGTATATGGAAACACCACATGAAAGTCATTATAAAAATAAAAAAAGAAGGATACTTTAGAATATTCGGGGTACATTTTAGTTTGGGATACATCACATTTTAGGGAGGACCCCCTTGTTGGTTGGATTCACTGATTCATATTTTGGATGGTGACCATGATGATCGGAAGCCTACTACGTGTTATGTTTTTAGTCTTGGTTTTGGACCTGTCACTTGGGCTTGTAAAAAGTAGTAACTATTGCTTTTTATTCTACAAAATCATAGTACCAAGCAATGGTTAATGCAATTCAAGGAGTCTTATGGTTTCGACATATCCTTTCAGAGTTTGGATTCCAACAACAACATTCAACCACCCTATGGTGCAAAAATAAGAGTGTCATCAAGATCACCAAATATCCAATTCAACATCAATGTAGAAAACACAATGAGCTACAAGTGCACTTCATCAAAAAAATCATTCATGATCGAGTTATTGAAGTGCACTTTTTCCCTACAGATGATCAAATTGCAGATATTTTCACAAATATCTTACATAAGCAATTTTTTTCTAAAATTCGATGTATATTAGGAGTTCAATTTATTTTCATTAAACGGGGATAAGCTCTAATGCCTAATTCCTTCTCCTATTATGTCATCTTTGTAAATCCTTCAATCATATCCCAAGTTGTTCTTAGGGGGGGATGTTAGGATATTTAGACATTTAGGAGCTAGTTAAGTTCAACATTATCTAATGTGTCTATAAGGTAAAAGTTTGTTTCTTTATTATGCATTAGTTTCATTGTAATGTGACGGTCACAATATGTTTTGGATATAGAGTTATCTAATAGTTCATATTCTCCTTAATACTAATGGATATTAATCCATGGCTTAACACTCAATTGGTCCATGATCTCTATTTAAAGAGCATGGAGGGTCATGGCTAATGATCAATTATGAAAAAACTCTTATATAAAATATTTTCTTTTTCATTAATAAAATTTCCTCAAGTGCCCACATGTGGCTAGGTATGTGGATTGTTTCTCTCTCAGAGGGTTTTAACCACATAAAAACACCAGTGTTGTGATTTTTATCTAGTTTTTTGAGTGGTTATTGAAGGTGTCTGTCACTTATGGAATACATTTACCCAAACAAACTTACAATTCCAACAAATTTCTATCCCGTTTTTTTATAAAATTAATGGAAAGATATACTTATAAAAATAAAAAAACTCATAATAATTAAATTTTATTTTAACATAAACCATTTAAATAAAAAATATTTAAAACAATTTTAATAAAATTTTTATTTATATCGAAAGACGTACATATATTAATAAACCATAATAAATAATATGATCCCAATAAAAACTATCAATAGTTTGCTAATTAAATAAATTATGATAATTATAAACTTCTAATTTGTTTTGAATAAAACATGATATAGCCTTAATATTTTCTTAGTTAACATCAATCCAAGTAGTCTCATTAATTTGTTTCACTTAATGTAACGTCCACGTAAAGTACATTTTTTACCATGATTTACAAAACAGTTGAATCAAGAATCGGTTTAAAAATGAACGGATTCTTGAATTGGTTATGAGGGATGGTATCGACGTTAAGTGAGAGGAGCCTCTCTTTCTAATTTTTTTTTTGGGGGAAGCGGAATCCAGAAATGGCAGAACGTTTCAAAAAAGCTCTAACCAGTCTCATCTCCGGGTTTGTAAAAGAATTGGAATTGCTTCCCACTGAAGTTGATGAGAGAAGCCATAATGGAATTGCTTCCCACTGAATTCATTTCGTGGATTCTCGTTGTTGCTTTCCTTTTATTGTTTATCAGCCATCGAGGTGCCCTACGAAATGATAGAATGTGGCCTGTCGGTTTTGCTATGGTAAAAGTCGTGATTCTGCTAGTAAACTCGACAATAGGGTTACTGTTTAGCATCATCTGCGTCGGATCTATCACACTTGTGTTCATTAGGCCATTCGGGAGAAGGTGGCAAAAGAAAAGTGACGTTCTGGTTAATAAGTCATGACACATGGCGAGGGATTATGGAGGCCTCACAAACATTATCTACAAGTGGGAGCATCAGAATCTTGAAAGCCAACTTCTGTCGTATTATCGCTCTAACTTCTCTTGCACGACAAAATTTGGAATGAAGGTGAAGAGAGTCTACCACCAAGATAAGTGATTTTGGCTTACTCTTTTTATTAAATAGTCATTAAAAGATAAGTAATGGTTTCTTATTTTCTAGAGATAATTTTCTTGAAAGTAATTTACTATGCTACATCTCTTGAAAATAATAGGTGGAAAACCTTACACATAAGAAGGCAAAGAAATCATGAAAAATACTAGATATGGAAAGTACATACATTTTAATAGTTATGTATAAGTTTTCTCATATTGATATTTTTAGAAGAGTTTCTATAAATCTGTATGCATGCATATCTAAAATAGGCATGTGTCTATTGTGTGAATTTGTCTCATGCATGTTGGATAAATATGCATGTTGTGATATTCTCTATACATTGTATTTAATGCATATAGAAGGGAATTTTTAATTAAAAGATGATTAACCACGTGATTTTGTGGTTATTTTCTAAAAATAATCCTTGTTCTCTCTTCTTGGAAAGATAATGTTATTAGAGAGATAGAATGGTAAAAGGGAAAACTTATTGGCGGATTTTTGGAAAAGAATCCATGTTGTCTTTTCTTGAAAATATTTCTATTATGTTAAAGATTGCTATTATTTTAAATCTTAGAATTCTAAGAAGGGAAGTGTGTATTCCTACAGTAAAGGAAGAGCTATCTCTCTTGCATGCACATAGAGGGAGAGTTATCTCTCTTGCATGCACAAAGAATAGCCATTATGTTATAGAGGCATGTTCTTTGCATGTATAAATAAATGTTGAGATATCTTAATATTTAGGAAGATATACTAATAAGATTTATCAACTAATGATATTACAATGGTAAAGATTAGTTATTCAATAAATCCATGGATAGTCTCATAAAACCATGGGTATTTTTTCCATGGTGTTGACAAAAATTAATTATTTCATAAAACCATGGGTAGATTACCATGGTGTTTGCAAATATTAGTCAATTAATAAATCTATGGATTGTTTACCATGGTGTTGGTAAAGTTAAGTTATTAATAAATTCCTGGTTAAAGGAACTAATCAATCTCATTCCTTAGATGAATAAACTAAGAGATTATTTTATATTAACATGATTATGATGTTATTCCTGAGATGAATAAACTAAGAGATTATTTTATATTAACATGATTATTGTAGAAATTAGCTGAATAAATCACTTATTCACTGAAGATTAACCTGGTCATATATCAATTTCGAATTGCATACATAACACATAACCTTCTTCTACAATTAATTGTCACATGCGGAAATAACAGAAGCAATCTCACATCAATTCAATCACACATTAACTCGGTATGTATGGGGAAAGCCTATAGCTGAAAACCCCGCAGCTATTGTGTATATTATAATGGAGAAATCAAGTAACCAAACAAGTACAATACTCCTCACAAGTACTCAATACTCTCTCATGAAGTTACTCACAATCTAGCTTGGTTTTGAACAAGTCTCGGGTTCAAAACACACCACTAACTGCCTTGCCTCTATTGCGCAATCATGGCCTGTATATGAAGAGGTTCAAGGTTCGAATCCCTTTGCCTTGATTGCGTAATTGTCATGAACAATTCCTCCAAGTGTAATGCAAATCTCATGCAAAACAAATCTACCAACTGATAGCTTTACTCACCCTTTCATCTACCTCTTCCACTGGTCTCCACTGAACTGATCATGCACTGTAGTGAACTGAAGTGTTCTTGAGTTGACTATTGAGTTAATATTTAGTAAATTAAATATTATTTAATTTACTCCACTCATATCTAGTTGATTAGTTAGTTAACTAATCCCAACTAGTTCAACTAAAACAAACAGAACACAACTCCACTACTTGTCCCGTTAACTCCTCCAAAACTCATGCCACTGAAGTCTAACTGAAGCCAACCATGCAAGATGCCATCAAACCCTAGGAACCACGTGATTCCTTGTGTCAGTTGCATGAGCCACCTCCATGACTCAAACTGAAGTGCGCCAAGAGAGTAAACTGCTGTTTATAGTCAAAATATTATTAAGAGTAAATAATATTTGACTTCCATATTTTTAGGAGATCAGTCTAAAAATAGCCTGGGTCCTAAAAATTAGGGTCTCATCTATTTTTACCGACATGTCGCATACTTTAAGAATCTCCAAGTAGAATTCCCAAATTATGCTCCGTATGTCTAAAAATAGACATAGTCTAAAAATAGACTTTGCGCCAAAATTTGCCTGCGGGCCCACTTAGTGAAGGCGACTTCATTTCACTAAGCTCCATCATCTTGCTGCATTCTCAACACTCCCTCTCAGCAAGATATGGATTATCTGCAACCCCTATCCTGCCTCTGTGGAATTCGAACTTGCTCCTGGTGAGCGCCTTCGTCAGGATGTCGGCATCCTGATCCTCCGTGGGAACATATGAAAGCATCATGATCCTCCGCTGAACACAATCTCTGATGTGATGGTACCTGATGTCGATATGTTTGGACCTATCATGAAAAACTGGATTAGCGAGAGCTTGATGCAGCTCTGGTTATCACAGTAGATCACTGTAGGCTCCAAATGCAACCTGAACAAACCTGCGAGGATCTTCCTCATCCAAATAGCCTCACATGCAGCCAAGCTAGTTGCCATGTACTCGGCCTCTGCTGAACTGAGTGCCACGGATCTCTGCTTCCTGCTGTACCAGGAAACTGCTGTCGACCCAATGCTGAAAACTCCTCCAGAAGTGCTCTTCCGGTCTGTTGGGCTCCCTGCCCAATCTGCATCAGTGAAACCAGAAAGCTTCACTCCGTCCTCCTGTCTGTACCATAGACCATATCCCGATGTGCCTCTGATATAGCGCAATACATGCTTTCCCGCCTTCCAAAAGAGCTTGGTAGGCTTAACCATAGCTTGCGAAAGCTGGTTAACTGCATAGCATTTATCGGGTCGAGTATTGACCAGATACATCAACGACCCCACCAACTGTCGATAGACAGTGGCATCCACTACCTCCTCCGAAGTAGCATCTCCCTTCCTCCAACCTCCAGGAAGAGGGGTATCAACAGGCTTGCAGCCTTGCATGTTGAACCTCTCCAGAATCTCCCGGGCATACTTGCCCTGAGAAACAAACAGTCCTCCACTGTGCTGCCAAATCTCCAATCCCAGGAAATAATGAAGGATGCCCAGGTCCTTCATCTCAAACTCCCGTGCAAGATCCTCCTTGCATGAAAGTATCAACTGCTCGTCGCCGGTCAAAATCAGATCATCTACATACAGTACGATGATCAACAGCTTCCCCTCCACCACAATCTGGTACAGGTTTGGATCCGCCTCACTCTTGGAGAATCCAAGCCCGGTGAAGTAGCTGTCCATGCGAGTGTACCAAGCACGAGGTGCTTGCTTCAGCCCGTACAGTGCTCTCTTGAGTCGGCACACATGCGACTCACTGCTGAAGATCTCAAAACCTTCAGGCTGCTCTATGTACACCTCCTCCTCAATGACTCTATTGAGGAACACAGTCTTCACATCCATCTGATGAATGTGCCACCCCATCTGCGCTGAGAGAGCAAGGATCGTCCGTATGGAAGAGTACCTTGCGACAGGTGCAAAAGTCTCCTCATATTCAATCCCCTCGATCTGTGAGAAGCCACGGGCGACAAATCTCGCCTTGTACTTCTCCACACTCCCGTCAGCCGCCTGCTTCACCTTGTAGATCCATCGCGAACCTACAACTGAGTTCCCAACCGGTCTTGGGACAATCTCCCATGCACTGTTCCTGATGATCGAATCATATTCTTCGATCATGGCATCAACCCATGCGGGTTCCTCCACGGCTTCCTCAAAAGAGGATGGCTCTGTCACAACACATTGACTCACAAGAGCCATGTATCCAGTGTACCGATCCGGTGACTGTCTCTGTCTGCGCTGTGCTGTAGGTGGTCCTACAACCTTCTGTGCATCCCGAGCCAGTCGCTCAGCTTCTGTAGTGCGCATGCGCCCTCTGATGGTTGGCGCTGCCTGGGTGGTTTCTTCCACCTCCTGAACCTCCTCTTGTGGCTGATCCACATCCGGAAGCTCCTCCTTAGGAACTAACGGCTCCTCATCTGCATGCAAGTGTAGCTCCCTCTCAAGCGAACACTGCATGGCTTTCTCCTCCTGAAATTTTATATCCCGTCGCACAACAGTCTTGCGACTGTCTGGCACATACACCCAATAGTTGTGAGGTGTATCAGTGTACCCCACAAATATTCCAACTTCAGCAGTTGGATCCAGCTTCCTTCTTGCATCCTTCGTCACATGCATGTAGACAGGAGATCCGAAAATCCGCAAATGGGAAATATCAGGCCTCTTGCCAGAATAAGCCTCCTCTGGTGTACTCATGCCAAGAACCTTGTGAGGACAACGGTTCTGCACATACACTGCTGTATTGCATGCCTCGGCCCACAAGTGAAGGGGTAGGCCCTGATCATGCAACATCGCCCGTGCAGCACCCACGATCGTTCTGTTCTTCCGCTCAGCCACCCCGTTCTGCTGTGGGTTATGGGGTGCGATGAGCTCTCTCCGAATCCCTTCTGCGCTGCAGAACTCCTTGAATTCAGCCGAGATGAATTCACCACCGTTATCACTCCTTAGAGCAATCACCTTCTTCCCCGAGTCCTTCTCGACCAGTGCTTTAAACTCACAGAACTTCGCGAATGTATCGCTCTTCTTCTGCATGAAGAAGATCCAGCACTTTCGAGAGAAATCATCAACAAGGATCACATAATACTTGTGCTTTGCTGTCGAAGCAACTGAGAAAGGACCACACACGTCTGTGTGAACTCTCTCAAGGATCGTCGTGGCGCGACTATCCTTCTCGTGAAAGGTGGCTTTCACATACTTCCCTAAAGTACACCTCTTGCACTGATCTGACTGCGCAAGAGTGCCCTTAGGAAGTCCAGTAGAAATCTGCTGCAGAATCTTCAAAGCTCCATGGTGAAGATGGCCCAATCTCCTGTGCCATAGTTCGCCCTCATCATCCCGGCTCACCACATCTCCAGCCTTGCATGCCATAGCTGCGCAGTCATCTACCTGCAACTGATAAAGGTTCTGAGTTCGAACCCCTATCTTCCGGGTCTCTCCAGTAATCTTACTGCGCAGGAAAGCTTTTCCTTCGCTGAAGACCACATCATAACCCTTATCCTCCAACATCGCTACTGAAATCAGGTTCTTCTTCAATCCAGGTACATGCATGACATCCTTTAAGACAAAGGGTTTACCAGACTCCCTCTAAAAGGATACGGTACCGATACCAGTCGCACTGTATCTACCGTCATCGCCCATCTCGATGTGCATACCCAAATCCTTGTCCTCCAGATCTGAGAACAACTCCCGATCTCCCGTCATATGAAATGACGCACCGCTGTCCAAGAACCACACTGATCCCATCACACTTGAAACGAAGCATGCAATCAGTGAAAAGTCAAGCTCGAACTGTGAAGCCAAAGCTTCTCCATCTGCAGATCTTCCCGCTTGCTTGTTCTTCTTCTTCTTTGGACAATTGGTAGCATAATGTCCGTGATCATGGCAGTGAAAACACTTCACCTTCGCCATATCCTGCTTCTTGCCCTTAGCACCAGAATGAGAGGTTTTCTTACCCTTCCCCTTCTTTGCTTTGGACACCAAAGCGCAGTTTTCTTCATCGGCTCCCTTTGATGAAGATCCATCTCGAGTAGTCCTCCTTATCTCCTCCTGCATGAGATCCGCCCAAAGGCGCTCCCATCCCGGCAGCTTCTCCCGACCATTGACACTATCTTGATATGAGTGCCAAGCCTTCGGAAGACCAAGGAGAGCCAGGTCGACCATGTCCTCTTCATCGACGGTAACTCCCACACTTCCCAGTTCATCTCTGCATTGAGTGAACTTCGTGAGGTATTTGGCGATACTGTCGCCCTTCTCCATCTTGATGTTCCTGAGCTTATCTTTGAGCGCCAGCTTCCTTTGGTCACTCTTACTCTGGAATAGATCCGTCAAAGCTTTCCACATTAAATATGGAGTAGCCTTTCCATGCAGGTTGGATACAATATGATCCTTGACGCCCTCCAACAGGATCCTTCGACATTTCGCGATCTTCTTTTGCCATGCATCGACCAAAGCTGCATCAGTGGGCTTTGGGACATCCGCATCCACGAACTCCTTCAGACCATTATCTTCTAACACTGCTTCCATTCGATCCTTCCATGCAATATAGTTCGAACTGCCTTCAAGAGCATATTCGAGTCGCAATCCATTGAAAGAAGACATCTTTCAACACCGGCACCAAGAAAATCAACCTTCTGCAAAATTCGAATTCCAAACTCCAAGCTCTATCGCTTCCGATCTATACTTGAAAACAAATTATTTCCAAATCAGATATTGACTGCAAAGGGCATTCACCAGATCTTTCACCTTACAAAGAAGGATGAATATTCCGGAGGCTACCTGGCCCGCATGCAGACTCTGTCCGAGGAAATAAGTTTGCAATCACCGTAATAGACTTCGACAATTAATCTTGCTCTGATACCATGTAGAAATTAGCTGAATAAATCACTTATTCACTGAAGATTAACCTGGTCGTATATCAATTTCGAATTGCATACATAACACATAACCTTCTTCTACGATTAATTGTCACATGCGGAAATAACAGAAACAATCTCACATCAATTCAATCACACATTAACTCAGTATGTATGGGGAAAGCCTATAGCTGAAAACCCCGCAGCTATTGTGTATATTATAATGGAGAAATCAAGTAACCAAACAAGTACAATACTCCTCACAAGTACTCGGTACTCTCTCATGAAGTTACTCACAATCTGACTCAGTTTTGAACAAGTCTGAGGTTCAAAACTCCCCGCCAATTGCCTTGCCTCTATTGCGCAATCATGGCTTGTATATGAAGAGGTTCAAGGTTCGAATCCCCTTCCCTTGATTGCGTAATTGTCATGGACAATTCCTCCAAGTGTAATGCAAATCTCATGCAAAACAAATCTACCAACTGATAGCCTTACTCACCCTTTCATCTACCTCTTCCACTGGTCTCCACTGAACTGATCATGCACTGTAGTGAACTGAAGTGTTCTTGAGTTGACTAATGAGTTAATATTTAGTAAATTAAATATTATTTAATTTACTCCACTCATATCTAGTTTATTAGTTAGTTAACTAATCCCAACTAGTTCAACTAAAACAAACAGAACACAACTCCACTACTTGTCCCGTTAACTCCTCCAAAACTCCTGCCACTGAAGTCTAACTGAAGCCAACCATGCAAGATGCCATCAAAACCTAGGAACCACGTGATTCCTTGTGTCAGTTGCATGAGCCACCTCCATGACTCAAACTGAAGTGCGCCAAGAGAGTAAACTGTTGTTTATAGTCAAAATATTATTAAGGGTAAATAATATTTGACTTCCATATTTTTAGGAGATCGGTCTAAAAATAGCCTGGGTCCTAAAAATTAGGGTCTCATCTATTTTTACCGACATGTCGCATACTCCAAGAATCTCCAAGTAGAATTCCCAAATTATGCTCCGTATGTCTAAAAATAGACATAGTCTAAAAATAGACTTTGCGCCAGAATTTGCCTACGGGCCCACTTAGTGAAGGCGACTTCATTTCACTAAGCTCCATCATCTTGCTGCATTCTCAACAATTATGATGTTAAATTCCTTTTTAAGGAAGATCTTGCATATACATGCAATATATGTATTAGCTTATATTGAAAATAATATACATTTTTGTACGTAGAAAGATAGCTTGTAGTATTAAAACTACATTGAATATGATTGATATAATCTTGAAAATGAGACATGTATTTATATTCATAATTGCGTATTTTTACATATGATTACATGCTTACTAGCATTGAGATTTTCTTTGGGAAGACTCATGAAGGAGGTTATGAGCTTCGTGGTGTAAGCACTCCTTTAGGGAGAGTCTTTTGGAATCAGTATGCATTCGCATGCATGGAAGAGACAATCATTATGTTAACTTGCATTCCATGCACTAAAGGTAATAGCTTAAGGGTTAGATATTTTTATTAAATGTATGTAAATCACATGCATAAATATCTTAGCGGATGTATCAATTTGTTTTAAAGAAAGCTTGGGAGATGTAGCCATTGTCTTTCAGGAATTTGTGCTTAGGCGACGTAAGCATTAGTTATTGTGATGACCTATGACTAGCACATATCAGGTATGTGTTATTAAAGAGAGAATGACAAGGTACCTTACTTTCTTGTCATGATTACACATGAGTAGATGGAGAAAATACTATAGAGATTGATTAATACTTTATGAATCCTGACATCATTTTGTGTTGAAGGCATCATAGCAGGGAATGATGGTGACATGTACAAAGGAAGATTATTCTTGACATGGTGACAGGTAAATGATTAATGTTTGTGCATACGAGTGCGAGTTGCAGGAAGTTCCATTGTACGATGATCCATTGTAGGTACATCCATGCCACCAAGATGTGAAGATATGAAGACCAGAGGGTAAATGGTATCATATTTATTGAATGGTTGAAAGCTAGATATTGTATATTTCCTTGTAAGATTATATAAACGATGGTTAAGGGATGGTCTCCCTTATCAGCCATTGAGTGATGGGCTGAACACCCTCACGAGCGTTTAATAATAAAATCAAACGTTTGCTGGTTTTCACGCTATGGGGTTTCCAGGGTATATTGGTGTTCAATGATGTGATTGATTATTGTGTCTAGATGATGAGGTTGATTCCTTTCTTGTTATGATGTTCATAATGGAAATTATGTGATGAATATATGAGTAATGAAATGAATGGATGGATACATCATATGGTATTAAGTTAATATACTGTATTGGAGGTTGTTAAGGGTTAAGGATTTTACTATTCTTATTTATAAAATTACACTGTGAACAGTTAAACATTCTATGTAATGATGAGTAACTTGTATAAAAAATTATTAACTCCTTACATTTCCCTGTGAAGTTAATGGAGTATGTTACAAGTGGTATCAAAGCTAAAGGTTCAAAAACTGGCGCCTTTGGGATTTAGCGAAAAGGAATTGAGGGATCCGAGATGAAATGCGCTTATGTGAAGGAAGGCATCGTAATCCAGGTTGAATAAATAGTTTCAAGAGATAAGTATTATTATCTTTCTCTCTTGAAACAATAGTTATTGCATTTATGGAAAATACATTGCTTACAAAGTAAATAACTGTTGAGTTAGAGTTTCTTTAAAAAGGATATGTATTTTCCATGTGCGTAAAAACTTCCATTGTTATGTTGAAGTTTCCTTGAAATGAGTTGGGAATTTGGTTTCCTGAAGAAGAAACATGTGTGTGCTTGGAAATTTAACTAATATACATTTGATTCTTCTTGAGAGAAGTATGTGTATTTTGGAAATAAATCGTGCATGTGAATCTTGCAATTAAAAGAGACAAATATAGAGTAAAATGTGGTTTTACTTAATATGCAAGGTTGTGCTAGTATTCTTTTGGAAAGTAATAAAGCATTGCTAATATGATAATATTTTAGAAATATATACCATGGTAAAATACCAAACTACTATGCTAGTTTTGCTGATAAGAACCAAGTGAGTCTTGCAAAGATTACTAGTATGTATCTTGAAAGGTGTGGGCAGTAGTAAAACATAAGTAAGTAAACTTGCTTGCTTTTATATATATCTTGTTTAAGAAAATATGGGAAGCTTGTTTTTCTTTAAAAGGGATTTCATACTTGTGTGTTAAGTGAAAAGGAATCCAAGTTATTTTCTTGAAAAATAAATACAGGCTAAAGAGAATAACCTCTTGAATATACTACATTGCTAGATGGATTATGTCAACTTCTTGATTTAGGTATATTAAAGGTTAAGTTAACCTTGTTATTATTGCATAGTTTTTTTATGCATAAAAGAGGCTATTTATGGTAAGTTCTTGGAAGCAAAGCATGAGCAACTTGCATGTAGAATCATAGAGGAACAAGGTTCTTTGCATGCAATAGTTGTATTAGATTTTATCTGAAAGAACATAAGTTTATATGTGGAAATGATAACATGTTTTGTTATCATACTTTAGAAAATATTCTTTGGCAAAGAAGATGAATTACATGTACAAAAACTAAAGTAATATTTTGGTTTCCTTGAAATACATACATGGTTAATGTAGGTATAATATTTCGATAATAAGGGATGTATTCTTATGTTTTATTCCCTTAGTTTTATGGAAAAGAAAATCATGTTTTGCATGCCTATTATGTTATGTGTCCTCGAAGAGGAATCATGAGTTTGCCTACTCGATTATGATAAGTACTCTGTTGGGAAATTAAGACTAGAATATTTATGCATTGTATGCATAGGAACAACAACCAATGTGTTAGCTTTGTTATATTTGCATGCTTCAAAGACAAAATCTGAAGTGGTGGTTCTTTTGTTAAAGTTTAAGTAAAGCGAATGCACATTGTGTTATTTTCCATTAAAGGAATTTCTGAACAGATATAGTGATTTGTCTTGTATAAATGTGTGTGTGTGTGGAAAATGTCATAATAATGTGGGAGTTATATGACATGAATTGATAATTACTTAGTCACACTAATGTAGAGATGTTAGAAGAAAGCATGTTGTGACATGGTATTCACATTTCATATATGCAGTTGAATAGGTGTTAAAGGATCATTCCAAGATTGATTATTTATTGATTAAGGTTTTATCTAATCATGCTATACAATCTTATCGATGCTGCTAAAAGAAAAAATTGCTGTGGAGGAGAAATGTGAATTCCTGATGAGGATGAGTATTGCAGTAGGGAGAGAATTCCTTCAAATGAAATAAAGATAAGTATTTTATGTTATCTTATTTTAAGAAGTCTATGCATATGCATGTTGATTCCTTTAAAAATGAATTGTTACATATATGGCATTGCATGACCTTCCATTTAAGAGAGTTGTTAAAAATTACATGCTATTATAACTGGATAAGAATATGCATATGAGATTAATAAGTGTATTATGCTTTATTTCTCTGGGAAAGAAAGTATAAAAGCATGAAAGGAAAATAGTTACTTTTCATTTGAGCTTGAAAAGAAGTAATTGTTTTTGCATGCAATAAAATTTCTCAGTTACCATGCACTACTTTAAAAGAGATGAATGTGTATAGTGATGGTGTGTGATGATAGAGTGTTAAAATTAAATTGAATGACGTCTCTTAATGGGTCAAGTTGTGAAACTTCACTAAAAGACTTGTTGACTGACCAGTTTTTGCATGAGATGTCATGAATGCATTAAGATCATAATGGCATGGAATGATTAGTTTTAGAGTGACTCATGTCATGAATGCATTAAAAATATTAATAGCATTGATTAGTTATGAATGAATAACTAATGAAATTTATATGCACGAATCGATTTTGACTAAAGCTATTTGAAAGTTGTGAACAAATGATTATAATAATTAATTCGTGTGTCAGTCTAGTGGAACATAACATTAGGGGAATTGGAAATGTTGTACTCATACCCTAATCGTTATTGACACATACGTATTAATGAATAATTGTATATACTTTTATGCATGACGACATTGTATGCATAACAACATTTTATGTAGGAACTTAAAATGATTGCATAAGATAATATGTGCTTGAGAAATGCATATTTATGATTAGCATTGTTTCTTATAGTAAACATGGGTTGCTTAATAGAAACAGAAAATCTGTGAAAATAAAACATCGCAAACATGGCAATGTGGATTGCAACAGTAAACGTTAAAGTATCATGTTTTAATGTACAACACATGTATGTTACTTCCAGGGGGGAAGTTGTGACAGCTTCATTAAAGTTAACTAGTATTAACTAGTTCAAGACAATTTGTTTAATTCTCTTTTATTTGAAAAAAGAAACTTAAATCGTCACTGTTGATAAAGCAAGTTATTTAAATTGCTGAAATTAATTAATGAAAAGAAAATATTTTTAAGCTAATGGTAATTGTTCCAAGAACAAGAAGTGGTTGGGGACAGTTGGAAAGACAATTACCTACTCCTCTGAGGATAAGCTGGATCCCCAGGGAGGAGTAGGCGTTCTGTGAAATTGGTAAAGGGGGAGTATTTTCTCGATCTGGTTGGGACCAGTAGAAAATAGCTTACAGCAACCCTTGTAAAGCCAAAAACATCTGAGTATGACTGGAATTGGAGAATTGGACCGGACTGTCCCGAATTTCTCTTCCAGGCTTTTCTGAGTTTGACTGGATTGGCCATCCCGATGTCATAGCAGAAGAATCCATTGTTGACCCATGACACTGTCTAGATTCTGGAGCTAGGGGGCAAGTGGAGGACGTAATTGCCTCACTTGATGGTTGGGAGGACCACAGCTTGAAAGACTAAATTTCCAGATAAGTATAAAGAGCTTAGCGCTCGAAAAATGAATTACTGAATGTATAAGTTCATTTATAACATTACTAATTTGTTTGAATGTCTTAGCAGATGCTAGGATATGCCTATGGTGCATGGATTGACCATTGGTACGATTAGAGAGCTAGAATCTCTCTGAGTCCTTTTTAAGTACTGTATGGATGTCTTTAGCATGAGCTAAGACAGTGTGCACGTGATGCATTGATGAAAGGGTTGGTTCTCTCTGAGTACTTATGGAAGTACTTTGATTAAAGCGTTTATTTATATTGCAATAATGTTGATGGTTGCCAGTAATTTCAATTCAATGAAACTATGTGACTAAAGTGATTCAATGGTTAGTCATACATTACAGGCCCTTTCCAGGAAGTGTTGATGGGTGTTCAACCATTCTATGAGAGCTTGCGTAAAAGCCATCATTCTTCCAATGGTAATTGGTAAGTAATGATGAGTTCTTATAAAGATTTTTCTATACTTTTGTGAATTGAATAATGGATAAGCAGTAGAAATGGAAATGAAATTTTATTTGCGCTATACATGCTTATGAGTATGGATAAAAAAAAAAAACATTATTGTTTTAAATAATGACATTTAAGGAAACAAAAGTGTTTCATTGTAAGGGGAAGAACCCCTTTGGATTGCTTATATTATTATATCATGAGTATAAGTCTAATTTCAGTGAGAGAAGCACACCGAGGACGGTGTTCTCTTAAAGGGGGGAGTATGTAACGTCCACGTAAAGTACATTTTTTACCATGATTTACAAAACAGTTGAATCAAGAATCGGTTTAAAAATGAACGGATTCTTGAATTGGTTATGAGGGATGGTATCGACGTTAAGTGAGAGGAGCCTCTCTTTCTAATTTGTTTTTTGGGGGAAGCGGAATCCAGAAATGGCAGAACGTTTCAAAAAAGCTCTAACCAGTCTCATCTCCGGGTTTGTAAAAGAATTGGAATTGCTTCCCACTGAAGTTGACGAGAGAAGCCATAATGGAATTGCTTCCCACTGAATTCATTTCATGGATTCTCGCTGTTGCTTTCCTTTTATTGTTTATCAGCCATCGAGGTGCCCTACGGAATGACAAAATGTGGCCTGTCAGTGTTGCTATGGTAAAAGTCGTGATTCTGCTAGTAAACTCGACAATAGGGTTACTGTTTAGCATCATCTGCGTCGGATCTATCACACTTGTGTTCATTAGGCAATTCGGGAGAAGGTGGCAAAAGAAAAGTGACGTTCTGGTTAATAAGTCATGACACATGGCGAGGGATTATGGAGGCCTCACAAACATTATCTACAAGTGGGAGCATCAGAATCTTGAAAGCCAACTTCTGTCATATTATCGCTCTAACTTCTCTTGCACGAGAAATTTGGAATGAAGGTGAAGAGAGTCTACCACCAAGATAAGTGATTTTGGCTTACTCTTTTGATTAAATAGTCATTAAAAGATAAGTAATGGTTTCTTATTTTCTAGAGATAATTTTCTTGAAAGTAATTTACTATGCTACATCTCTTGAAAATAATAGGTGGAAAACCTTACACATAAGAAGGCAAAGAAATCATGAAAAATACTAGATATGGAAAGTACATACATTTTAATAGTTATGTATAAGTTTTCTCATATTGATATTTTTAGAAGAGTTTCTATAAATCTGTATGCATGCATATCTAAAATAGGCATGTGTCTATTGTGTGAATTTGTCTCATGCATGCTGGATAAATATGCATGTTGTGATATTCTCTATACATTGTATTTAATGCATATAGAAGGGAATTTTTAATTAAAACATGATTAACAACGTGATTTTGTGGTTATTTTCTAAAAATAATCCTTGTTGTCTCTTCTTGGAAAGATAATGTTATTAGAGAGATAGAATGGTAAAAGGGAAAACTTATTGGCGGATTTTTGGAAAAGAATCCATGTTGTCTTTTCTTGAAAATATTTCTATTATGTTAAAGATTGCTATTATTTTAAATCTTAGAATTCTAATAAGGGAAGTGTGTATTTCTACAGTAAAGAAAGAGCTATCTCTCTTGCATGCACATAGAGGGAGAGTTATCTCTCTTGCATGCACAAAGAATACCCATTATGTTATAGAGGCATGTTCTTTGCATGTATAAATAAATGTTGAGCTATCTTAATATTTAGGAAGATATACTAATAAGATTTATCAACTAATGATATTACAATGGTAAAGATTAGTTATTCAATAAATCCATGGATAGTCTCATAAAACCATGGGTAGTTTTTCCATGGTGTTGACAAAAATTAATTATTTCATAAAACCATGGGTAGATTACCATGGTGTTTGCAAATATTAGTTAATTAATAAATCTATGGATTGTTTACCATGGTGTTGGTAAAGTTAAGTTATTAATAAATTCCTGGTTAAAGGAACTAATCAATCTCATTCCTTAGATGAATAAACTAAGAGATTATTTTATATTAACATGATTATGATGTTATTCCTGAGATAAATAAACTAAGAGATTATTTTATATTAACATGATTATGACGTTAAATTCCTTTTTAAGGAAGATCTTGCATATACATGCAATATATGTATTAGCTTATATTGAAAATAATATACATTTTTGTATGTAGAAAGATATCTATCTTGTAGTATTAAAACTACATTGAATATGATTGATATAATCTTGAAAATGAGACATGTATTTATATTCATAATTGCGTATTTTTACATATGATTACATGCTTACTAGCATTGAGATTTTCTTTGGGAAGACTCATGAAGGAGGTTATGAGCTTCGTGGTGTAAGCACTCCTTTAGGGAGAGTCTTTTGGAATCAGTATGCATTCGCATGCATGGAAGAGACAATCATTATGTTAACTTGCATTCCATGCACTAAAGGTAATAGCTTAAGGGTTAGATATTTTTATTAAATGTATGTAAATCACATGCATAAATATCTTAGCGGATGTATCAGTTTTTTTTAAAGAAAGCTTGGGAGATGTAGCCATTGTCTTTCAGGAATGTGTGCTTAGGCGACGTAAGCATTAGTTATTGTGATGACCTATGACTAGCACATATCAGGTATGTGTTATTAAAGAGAGAATGACAAGGTACCTTACTTGCTTGTCATGATTACACATGAGTAGATGGAGAAACTACTATAGAGATTGATTAATACTTTATGAATCTTGACATCATTTTGTGTTGAAGGCATCATAGCAGGGAATGATGGTGACATGTACAAAGGAAGATTATTCTTGACATGGTGACAGGTAAATGATTAATGTTTGTGCATACGAGTGCGAGTTGCAGGAAGGTCCATTGTACGATGGTCCATTGTAGGTACATCCATGCCACCAAGATGTGAAGATATGAAGACCAGAGGGTAAATGGTATCATATTTATTGAATGGTTGAAAGCTAGATATTGTATATTTCCTTGTAATATTATATAAACGATGGTTAAGGGATGGTATCCCTTATCAGCCATTGAGTGATGGGTTGAACACCCTCACGAGCGTTTAATAATAAAATCAAACATTTGCTGGTTTTCACCCTATGGGGTTTCCAGGGTATATTGGTGTTCAATGATGTGATTGATTATTGTGTCTAGATGATGAGGTTGATTCCTTTCTTGTTATGATGTTCATAATGGAAATTATGTGATGACTATATGAGTAATGAAATGAATGGATGGATACATCATATGGTATTAAGTTAATATATTGTATTGGAGGTTGTTAAGGGTTAAGGAGTTTACTATTCTTATTTATAAAATTACACTGTGAACAGTTAAACATTTTATGTAATGATGAGTAACTTGTATAAAAAATTATTAACTCCTTACATTTCCCTGTGAAGCTAATGGAGTATGTTACACTTAACGTTCCTCACATCATTTGATCGGTAACCTTTAAATCGGTATTGTTGACATACTAACTTCCATGGCCCTTGTAATGAAGATCACAATGATTTGATGGCATGGTGATATCAATACACCAATATGGATTAGTACGTGATTTAATATCACTAATATGTGTCATCACTTGATAGCGATATTGTCATCTTTCCTGAGGAGAGACGCCATCTCTGCAAACCTTACCATACTCATTCGTAGAATAGTTAGCGTTGTGGGTCTTCGCCACCACCATAATATTTCAAGAAGAGTTGCATCCAACTATTGGCCTGAGTTGAGTACATCAGAGCCATTGAGATTGTATCTGATCTGCTTCCCATGATCTACCATGTTTCATGGAGTATGTTACACTTAACGTTCCTCACATCATGTGATCGAATTTGATCGGTAACCTTTAAATCGGTATTGTTGACATACTAACTTCCATGGCCCTTGTAATGAAGATCACAATGATTTCGAGATTGATCTTTTCGGAGAGTTCAAGATTGATCTTTTCCGTATAAACTGCCCCCATTTTGAGGAAAGCCCTAGCTGCAACCAACAACTGTGGAGCAGAGTGAAGGTTTGAAGGGTACTTTAACAGAATTTGTTTTTAGCAGTCAACTGATGAATTGAAAATAATTAATGGTAGCGAAAAAAACCTTAAGAAAACTTTGTTTCTATTGTTCTGGCTCCTGAAGATGTGATGACCCTCAATGTGTATTACGATTTGGGGGTTGGGCTGGAGGATGGCGAAATTTGGAATGTCAAAAGCCTTTTAAAAAGAGACGAGGAGTACATCGAGATTATCTGGTATGAGAATTTTAAAAAATGCATAGGATGTGGTAGGCAAAGGGTATTGATCAACGTGGAAGATTGCAATCACGGAGTAACTCTAAATCAAATCATGATGTTATCCCTAAGTATAATTTTTTTTGGAGTGACAAGCGCTCGTTGCATAAGTTAGTAAATGGATTTTTGAGGAAGGAAGCATATAGTGTAGGGTTTCTGTCAAGAGTATCTTTGATCCCTAAGGAGGCTAAGGTTGCTAAGGAAGAAGATATATATGTAGTTGAAGTAACCCAAAAAAAATTGTCGTCGAAGGAAGACTCGATGTTTGCGAGCTCAAGAAGGAAGGTTTGAATGTATTTGATCTTTTTATTGGTTTTTCATTGGTTGTGTTTGAGGTTGGTCTTTTTAGTATATTTTTGGATGGGATATTTAAGAGGAAAATATTGAGAGAATGGTATTTTGGGTCCCTAGATTGGGTTATTTGTCATATTTTCACATTCTTATCAAGGGTTGGATTTTATTTATATTTCATTCAAAAATTGATGTAGAGGAAATCCTAAAGGGTTTGTGACTGTGGGGGAAGTCAAGTATTGTTCTAAGACGTTGATACCCTAGATTTAATCCATGGCATGAAGCCTTTCTAGTTCAGCATGGTTGGCTTCTTTTGCCACGTTTGTTATGTCAACTCTAGAATGTTAAGGACCTAAGGGTTATTGGGAATTTGGTTGGAAGAACCTTATTTGTTCATGAAGTATAATTTATTCTAAAATACTGGTGAGTATCTCAAGTGCTTTTCAAAGTTGATATTTCCAAAGGCCTCGTAGAAGAATTAGTTTTAAAATGGGAGGATTATACTTTTGTGCAACCCCTTGACTATTGGAGTGTGCCTTTTCGACGCAGGGAATGTAAAAAATTCGAGACACGTCATGCGTGATTGCTCCTAGAGGATTTACTCTTTGGAAAAGTGGATTAGAATGTGAATTTGAAGAAAGTTGAAGAATTGTTAGAAAGCCTGGACTCATTGAAAGTTGTAATCTCTCAGGCTATTGGAATTTCTGATCCAAATGAAGCCCAAGATAATGTTATGCGGGAGCATGGCCTTCAAGACTCATTTAATATGTCCCTTTCTAACCAATATTTCATCTCTAATGATAAACCTATGTATACTTTAGAATTGCTTCAAAATTATAGGGTGTAGGGTGACATAGGGTTTCATCTCTAATTATTCAAGGAAGCAGTTTGTTAGAAAAAAACCGTGAAAGATTTAGTTATCAAGGAGGTACAATATGAATCCCAATATAATGGTCATTTATAGGATTCTATTCATGTTAGTGATGATTTCTAAATGAGAACAAAGGATCCATTAGTAGACAATGATGTTGTGGATATGAGGAATGGTCCTAATGTTGTTGAAGCAGACATTGCTAATGGGAAAATTAGTGAAGGAGAGCTTCATAATTCTTTATCGTTAGACTTGTGGGAAACATCGGGTGTATTATCCTCTTTAGTCTTGATTCTGGAAAATAAAGGTGAGGATAGTGAGGATTTATTATGCGTCCACAAGAGTCATATTTTCAAGGAGTTGAAAGTCGAGATGAAATGGGATTCTTAGAAACAAAAGCAACCTGAAGGTGGTTTTTTTGAGTCTTCTTTATCTAGTGGGTAATTTATAAATCTACTTTCTTTTATTAAAGCTAAGTGCTCGAGATTTGTTTATCATAATTCAAAACCACACTACTTCTAAAGTAATTCCTATGGAAGTGCTCAATCGAACCTTGATTTCTCTAGGAAGTAGGGCAAGGGGTCCAAAGAAAAAATATATGGTTTGTTATGGAAGGTTGAAATCATACTTCAAACCCTTCTTTAGGGGCCTTAGAGCAGAGTTCCCTACTCCAAGGGTTACCTAATGAAGATATTATCCATGAATGTCAAGGGGTTAATGTTCTCCCCTAAGAGGAATGACCTCAATTGTCCATTCTTTGATCATAATCCAAATGTCATTTTCTTGCAAGAGACAATGTGTGTAGGATTGAAAGTTTTTGAATGCTTATCCAACTTGTTCATGGGGTGGAATTTTTTTTTGTTAATGATATTGGGAATTCAGATGGTTTTTTTTTCGGGTTAATTCCCTTTGGTTGGTTCTTTTAATTGCTCCATTTGATGTGAGGTTGTAATTTTAATGGAAGGGTTTACTTCTTCTTGAGGCATGAATCTCTCTCTTTCTCGTCAAATTTTATGGCCCCTATGAAAACATAATTAAATTCTACTCCAATCTATTGTAATGTGATTTCATAAATAAGGATAATTTGATATTAGTAGGAGATATGAATTTATCTTTATCCCGAGGAGAAGTCTGGGGGAGACAAACATGATGGAAGTAAAGGTAGGTTTTTTTCGTCATTGGATGGAGATGATGGGCTATGTGGATGTTGAAACCCTGAAATTGGTTCCTACTTGGTCCAACAACCAATCAATGGAGAATCTTGTTGGGAAGTGACTTGAAACATTTTAGTAAAGGAGTTTTCCTTGTCAAAATTTATGATGCATTGTTTTGTAATGAGTTGTGAATCACTATCTGATCACAAACCTATCCTCCCTTTTCTAGGGGATGAGAATAGGAGGAATTATAATTTTCAATTTAATATTTGTTAGTTGGATGATGAGAGATTCAAGGATTTGGTTAGGTCTATATGGATTCATATTGACAACTCCACAATTATCTCCAATGGAACAATTCTCTAAAAAATGAAATTGATAAGGAGGTTTTTTATCATGTGGCTAAAAAAATGAATATGGAATTAGGTGAACTAAATTATATTGAAAATCAAATTTCTAAACTAGTTTTCAGGAGTGATGGGCCATTAACATATATGAAAGAGATAAAATCAAGAATTTAGAAGTCAAAAAAAGATATCCTCAGGGCTTAGGAAATTTCTTGGAAGCTTAAGAGAAGTTTGAATTGGCTTGTTGAAGGACACAATAATACAAACTACTTTCATTAGTTTGCTAACCATATGCATGCAGTAAACCATATTTTGTCAAGTCTATCATAGGATGGTGGTGAGCCCTAGTATTGCACCAAGAATGTTGCAACTCCCAGAGGCTGCCTTGCTTTACTTTATCAACCCAGGGTTCATAAAAACTTGGAGGTGACAGTGCTATAAACCACAACAGATGCATTCTACTCATGTCATCCTCTTCTAAGCTCTATGAAAGGGTGCTATTTCAAGGGTTTCTAAATGAATTTTGTCACTATTTTAAATTTATACCTAGGGCTACAAATGATTCAAAGCCACTACTCTATCAATAAGCAAAGAACTATTCTACAATAAGAAATCACATCTAACTACTCTGTAATGAAAGAAATATACACATTAAGCTATGATAAGAAATGGAAGCAAACAGGACACCTTGCAAGAAGTAAATTGTTGCATTGAAATTGCAAAAATGAAACTAACCTAATCACACTTTTCTGGACCAAATGGCTAAACACACTCTGTCTACTTCATGTTCTATCTATCATGATTTTAATCAGGCAACTAATCATGCCCTAACTATGCTTGTAAATGCTTTGTTTTGCAGCTAGGAGGAGAAAACGCTAAGGTGGCTTATGGAAGGCTTGAACTCATAGGTGAAAGGTTGATGGTGTCTGGGTGGTTTTGGCAGGTTTGGATGAGGGGGATGGTGGTTTATGGGCTTAAGGAGGGGCCCACTGGTGCTGCTACAGGAAAGTCCTGAATTGCTACAGGAAATAGTCTGAGGGAAATCCGAGGCCAAAAATGGGTGAGAAAAGCATAGGGAAGGTGGAGTGAAGGTGTGTTTGGATGAGTGGAAGGTGGCCAACCCCTTGGAAAATCTCATAACCTCTTGAGAAGCATGTATTACACCTCTAATTTTTGTTCACGGTATGAAGATGAAAAATCTGAAAACAGGTTTGATGGCGATTTGATGACCAGAAGGCTAATGAAGGGTGAGAAATGAAGTTGAAGGTGCTGGTGAAGTCCTCCTTTGTTGTGCTACTTGAACCTACAAGAAAAATACCTATTTATGCAACAAATATTAACAAATTCATGATGAAATAAATGGAAAATATGAGTTGAATTTGGATAGTAAACCTACTTTAGCCTAAAACATAACTCTAGCTTAACATTCTAAACATGTTCATGGCACTACAACAACCTAACTATTCATTCCAATAAATCATAAACTAAAAATAAATTTTGGCATGTGGAGAAGGTCTACCCTCCTCAAGCTCCAATGGAAGAGATGAGAGAGGGAGGATTGACACACAAATTTCTGAGTTTATAAACTATTCTACCAACATGTAAGCAAGCTTTAAATATAGCAAAGGCAAATGGAAGAAAACTAAAAACGGTGAATTGAAAAGTAAGCAAACTAGCTAAATACTCATAAGAACTAGCTACAATGACATAAAATTAAAGAATGAATACACAAGAGATACTATGGCCAATGGATTGGGCCATAACCCACAAGCCTAGCCCTCTAAAACTAGATCAGTGAAGCACAATCTAAATACTCATTTTATTGCAGAAAATAGTCTCATTACATCAACATGAAAGTCTCAAAAACCTATTACAAGAGCTGAGATTCTATTAGCTTCCTTCAAATTCCGAATCCTAATGAGGTCTTGCTCAGCCCTATTTAACCTAGAGGGTAGCTACCAACAACTCCCTAGAATGTAGGTGATGTGTCCACTTTGACTACAAGTGAAGTGTAGCTTTGGTGCACTTGATCTTGAGTTTTCTTGGATGCCTTTTATTTCGAGTTGTTGGAGGGAATATCGAGGATCCCTTGGCTACCTTTGGGAGTTAAGGAGGTGGAAAATCCCCCTATAATATCTCCTTGTTGTCTACTCCAAGCTTTAATGGAAAAATCTTCATAAAAAATGCAATATCTTCGTGATTTTCCTACATTTAACTCATGTTAGGCATTCAAAGTATGACAAACCTTAATCATCATCTACAGTAGAAACCTAAGTCCATAATATAATTAAATGTGAGAAAAAGAGACTTAATAAGGCAAAAAGGTGACAATTAACCCCTCCAAATGTACGTAATGATGGAGCTCATCATCACCCCCCTACCAAATGGTTGCTCATCCTCTAAGCAACTTAGTCCTCCTTATGCATTTCTTTCAAAGATTTAATGGACCCTCTGACTTCCCAAGGAAGAAGTGTGGGAGTCCCTTCAGGAGGGTAAAATCCATCATTATTTTATGCTTCTTCCCATTCTTTGTTCTGCTCGTCTTGGTCTTTTCCATCACTCAGCCAGAGCAGCAAGAGTGGACTGAGTTTCAAACCAAGCCACTAAATCTTTCTGGCTTGCATGGCCCTCTTTTATAGTGGTGCTCTTTCTAGGGCACCTCTCAATATTTATGGTGTGTGATACTCCATGTTTCTAAGGCTGTGAGGGAGGCTATTCCATCTCCTTTGACTAGCCATTATGCACTCATCTCCCAACAACCTAGAAACATCATCAAAGTGAGCCATGGCTTGAGCTTGTGTGTGGAGGTACTTTTCTACAAGTGCGGGATCCTTTTCTATCTTGAGATGGTTGTTGATGACTCCCCTGGGGTTGAATATTTCTGTCCTAATGTGTATATATTCTTTTTTTCCTCTCATGACTCTTCTTACTTCTTGTGCTCCAGTTTCCTCATTAAACATCCAATATGCTAAAGACATTATCTGCATGTCTCCCATTCTAGGATTCGGGTCCTAGATGTTCAATGTTTTCAACACGAGATTGTGCATGTAGAATTCTGCCATTTTTTCCTTATCTTCCATACTTGATTGGTTGCAAAAATCAATTAATTTTCTGCATTTCTAAAATGCTAAGGATCCATGAGAGGCCAGTGTTTTGATTTGAAATAGGAGCCATTGCTCCTTGAGGTAAACTACATAGGAATTTGATGGGTATCTGTGTTGGATGGCCTCCACACGCAAATCTTCCATGGTGGCCATTTGTTTGTCCTTTTTCTGGAGTTTCTCCTGCATTACTACATTCTCTTCTTGGACCTTCTAAAGCTGCTCTTTCAACATGGGTTCTTTGAACCTAACATCAGAAAAATACTTCCCCAACTCAACCACTTATCCCTCCATGACCCCTATGAAATGCACACCTTTGGTTGTGGAAATATTCATCCAATGATGAGTTCGTTCCCTCTCCTCTTCCAACTGATAGAATAAAGGCATTGTGAACTTTTGAGGAATCAGTCACCCCCCTTCAATATATGTGTAGTAGGATCTGAGATTGGGTTGAGGCATATGGTTTGGAACTACTACTACATATTTAAGGATAAATTTTGGTGAGGTGGGCTCCTCCTTGTCATCTTTTTCTCCCTCTTTTTCATCTTTTCCTTCATCTTGTGCCTTCTCCTCAACTTATTTGACCTATTTCCCATCATTGGTTGTCTTTTCTTCCTTAGCCAAGGGTTTTTTTGTTGAATTCTAGGTCTGCTAGAGTTTCTTGTATCAAATATGGAGTTTCCTATAGAAAACTTTGTTTTTCTTGCTGAAGACCCCCTTTTTCTTCTTTTTTTCTCTTTTTTTAGTGTTTTGAGGGTCTGTGGGGGTTGCATGAGGTGTATGGGATGCCAAATTGATGAGTGTCTTCTGATGTAGGTCATAGGGGTCCTCACAGGTGAGGTGACCTCTTGCACCCTTCCTTATTATAACCTTATTTCATCATCTTTATTTGGTGATTACTCAATGTAAATAGGGCTCTTTGTGGGAGTATGTGGTTTCCCTTGCCTTACCCTTTGACTCTTCCTAGTCCTGAAATACATAGGTGTTCGCCTCTTCCTTTTTGTTTTTACAGGTGCGCTCAAAGTGGCTAGTAGCAGCCACTTCCCGATCTGTAATGTCTGGTGACCTGCTAGTGTCTTAAAGGGAGATATCACTACCTATAATAGGGTCCAATCCTTTCTTTTCCTCTATATTTTCTTACTTCTTACCCTTAGCCTTTTCTTTCTCGATTTCTATTGTCTCTTTGTTCTCTGTTTCAATCTCCATTTCTTCTTTTTCTTCCTCATGTTCAACTCCTCTTCTTCTTCTTCTACCTCCTCTTCAGCCTCCTCTTCTTCTTCTTATTCTTCTTCTTCTTCTTCTTCCCTATTCTCTCTAAGACTAGAGGTGCATATTTGTCCTATTTGGGTGGCTATGAAGGCTTCCCTATCCATGTCTATGAAAGAGGACCAAGATATAGGGAGGTAGGTTAAATCTTCTCAAAGCATCATTCACTATCATTTTTATAAGGCCATGATGGGCCAAATCTTGGTATTTTCTTTCCCTCGCCTTTTTTCTCATGTCATTTATGGAGTTTAAGAGGAAATGAGGGATGCTCAATATTTTTTCTAGAGGGAGTTCTCCTTGAAGCCTAAGCTCATTCAACAACCTGAAGTGGTACCCATAAACAACACTAAGTCTTCCTTCACAAGAAATGAATTTCATGATATGGAATGCTACATCATCCCAGGGGTATGGAAGGATTTCTCTCCTCTCTCCATTATTTTCTTCAATGTATTCTTCTCCTTGCAGAAAGAATATTTTCTAGGTCGGAGTGTTTGACATCCTCTCTTTAACCCATTTAACTCCTAAGGGCAAAGTTATGACTCTGCTTATGAGTTCAGGTGATAGTGTGATGGCTATGCCCCTAACCACAATGGTGGCTCTCTATTCTGAGTGTGATTGCAGAGCCACTGCAAATTATCGAGCTATCTCTTAATCAAAACCTTTCAAAATCTCAAAGAAACCTAACCATTGGTGGTTTCTAAAAATTTCCATGACTTGAGGATGTTGCCTAATTCTTTTAATTTCAGTGGGCTCCCTTCTATTGAATCCCCCTCCCATTTTTTATGGCTATTATAGGAAGGCGGTGAGAGGTTTGCGAGTTATGTGAAGAAAACTTGGAGATGATGGTATCAAACAAAACAAAAAAATTACCATTTAATTGCTAAATTATGACTTGTTGTGAGAAAATTTCATGGAGAAATTTCAGTTTTGGAGGGTGGAAACCACTTACCTCTGTCCTCTAGTTTTTTTTCTTGGTACATGGTTGCCTTAGGAAGCAATTTCACCCATAGGTGACTCTGTGTTGCCCTTTGTACCCTTACTGATCTGCCTCTGCAGTTTCCTGTAGAAAATCTTTGTTTCCTATAGCACGATGGTGCATGCAAGATTTGACTTCGATGTTGCTCTCCCTGATGGCTTCCACTGCTCTTTTTATTTTGATTATCTTGGAAATTCTCATAGAAATGGTGAAAATGAGGCAAGACTCACATTTATGGAATTTTTAGCTAAATTTGGAGTGGCGTGATGATTCGTACTTAACACAAATTTTCCCCTTTGGGACCATTGGTCCCATTCCAGTTAATGATTGCTTATCCTCATAATCACCTTCTTCATACTCTTTCACTCCCTCTTGACTTGATTTGACTTTCCTAGGTGGCATGCAATTTTACTTTTCCTCCAGTTTAACTTTACGAAGGTGGCCAAGTTAACTGACCACTGCTTTTCCTTTTAAACCTCTAAATCTCAACATTAAACTATCTTGGTCATTACAAATGCATAGGGAGAGGTGAAGGGCCATACCTGAGCCTTCCTGGTGCTGTTTTGGTGCAGAAAGAGCTGGTGCAAGGAGTTGGATCTGGTGGTTTTAGCCATGATATTTCCTTTCCTCTTTTTTTTTTTTTTTTTTTTTGAGTGAGCTGCTTGTTTTTCTGAGTGAGTTGCTTAATATTTTTCTTGTCTTTTCTTCTTGCAGGTGCTCCATGGAGGTCTTCAAGTGCTATGGATGGTGTTCTTACTCTCCTAGAGTCTATTCATGGTCTTTTGAAGTCATCTTCATCAACTTTTCTTCAAAGTTTGGCCTTGTTGTGCCACACACAAATTTGCTACAAGAAACTTTCCAATTCCTATAGCAGTCTTCTTCTTGCTTCTTCTTTCTTTAGCTTTCTTAGAAATGGAGGGAAATGGTTTATGGAGGCTATGAATGGATTCATGGAATCAATGGAGTGGTGGATAGGTAAGTGAATAGGTCTCATGCCAAGTTTCATTATATGATCTAGCTGTTAATCGTGCAACATATGGTTTAGAGAGTGAATCCTTGTGCATGGAGTGAAATAAGGGGTTATTAGTGGTAGGTACAGGAAAAACATAAATTATCATGCTCTCCTTGAAGTTCAAAAATCCTTGAGAGATCTCCTTCCTTCATCAATGATTTTCCTATAGCATTTACAGGAGTTTCCTGTAGTGCTACAGGAATCCTGTAGCTACTGGACTTGCCCGTAGCAATTACAGTTGGGAGAAATAAATGAATTTTTTTCCTAACTAAAGGGTGAAATGAATGAATGGGTGCATGTTGTAGTGGTTCATGGTGTGTGTAAGTAGAGGAGAAAGAGAAGTGAATAAAAAGTTCTCCTTTAGATCCAAAAAAACATCTTTGATCAATAACCCGCAAAATAGAAAAACAAATAAGTGCATAGGTAGTTTTTTTTCTTTTTCCTTTTTTGTTTCTTTCTTTTTTTCTCTTTTTTTTTGGAAGCAAGTGGGCTGCCTCCAAAGATTTTTTCAACCCACAAGCCTACCTTAGGCGCCTCAAAGAGGTTTTCACCCAAGGATCTTTTATTTTCTGTTTTTTCTTTTTCTCTCTTATTTTTTGCTCCAGGATTGCCTCATGGAGATTTTCAACCCTGGAGTTGGCCTTAGGTGCCTCAAAGAGCTTTTCATCCATGCCTCTTTAATTTTCTTTATTTTTATTTTTTCATAGGAGGGGGAGGCACTGGAAACTATGGATTCTCCCATGACATACACCTCCCTTTTTATTGAATTTATAAATTTTTCCCTAGACGGGGGCTTTTTGTAAACATTAAGCCTATAACCATTTACAAGTAGGGGAATCCCTTCCTAATTCATGGTTCTGATCTAAACTGAGCCATTATCATAACATTTTTACACTTTGTAGGGTCTTAGCCATCTTTTCATCAGTTTTCCTTTGAAATCCTCAAACCTTGAGTCATACAGTAGTGCCCAATCTCCTTCTTGAAAGGTTTTTTCCTTAATGTATTTGTCATGCTAGACCTTCCTTTGGGGTTGAAACACTTATGTGTGAAGGAGTGCTTGCATCCTGAATTCATCCAACCCATTTAATTCCAACAACCTCTCTTGTTGGGCCTTTGATATATCTAGGTCTAACTCAATTGACATCCTTAAGGTGTTGAACTCAAATTCAATTAAAAGTGGAGATTTCTTGCCATAGACCAGGTCATAAGGAGTGGACCATGTTTTGTTTTCCAAGTAGTGTTGTAGACCCAAGTAGATTCTACTAATCTGTCTGCCCAATATTTCCTAATACTGCTCACAACCTTGGTGAGGTTATTCTCCAAGGCTATGTTGGTCACTTTCACTTGGCCATTTGCTTAAGGATGGTAGGCAGTGGAAGTCTTATGATTTATCTTGTGCCTCCTTAGAATATTTTCAAGGAGATGAGATGTTAATTTTGCCCCATGATCAATGTATACCTCTCTAGGGTATCCAAATTTATAGAACACATTCTCTCTCAGAAATTCTACTACCTTCTCCTCGGTTGCTACCTTCACAGCTTTTGTTTCAGCCCACTTTGTCAAGTAGCCAGTGCAGACTATGATATACTTTTTGTGGCCAAATGGTGGATCAATAGGTCCAATGAATTCCATTCCCCACTTGTCAAATGGCTCAAGAGCCACCTGAGGGTGCAAAGGCATCTCATCCCTCTGTGTAGGTTTCCCCATCCTTTGGCACTGGTCACACCTGCTAGTTTATCTTCTAGCATCCTGGTGAAGGGTAGGCCAACAGCAACTTTCCTGCAAAGCTTTGAACGCAGTCATTTTTGCAGAAAATTGGCCTCCACAAGGGTTATCATGACATTCAGAGAGGATGTCAAAAAATTCTTCCTCCCTCACACATCTTTTGAGAATTTGGTCAGGGTATAGCTTGAAGAGATTTCCCCAAATCCATGTGAAAGGGGCACTTTTTCTGATGATATTTCTATTATCCTTGGGTGAGAGGTTAGGAGGGAACTTTTCAGCAACCAAGTAGTTGGATATGTTAGAAAAACACGGTGAGAGTGTTGAGCTAGCGAAGATATGTTCATCTGGTAGCTGGTCATCCACCATTTCTTCTTCATCTACAGATAGAGCTAACCTGGATAAAAAAATATGAAACAACATTCTCCTTTCCAGGTTTATCAAAAATGGCTCGGTCAAATTTTTGTAATAGTAACAACCATCTAATTATTCTAGCATCAACCCCTGGTTTGTTCATTAAATATTTGATGGATGCATGGTCAGTGTGTAAAAAGGTCTGATATCCAGTGATATAATGTCTAAATTTGTTTAAAGCATGGAAAATGGCTAACATTTCCTTCTCTGTGACAGTATAATTGAGTTCGGCCTTGGAAAAGTTCTTACTGATGAAATAGATTGCATAAGGCAATTTTTCTTCTAACTACCCCAGTGCTACCCAACAGCTTTTTATAATGCACATGTGTTTACGTGGAAAGGATAAGTCCAATTTGGACCTAAGAGAATGGGGGCAGTAATTAACTTTCCCTTAATGAGCTCAAAATATTCTTAACAGAGACTGGAATAGGTAAACTCAGACTCTTTAGCCAACAAACCAAATAGTGGCGAAGCCAACTTGCTGAAATATTTGATGAACCTTCTATAATAACCAGCTAAACCCAAGAAACTGCTGAAATCTATCTGCTTTTGAGGAGAAATTACCGTTATGATAATGGTGATTTTTTTCAGGTCCACCTGTATTCTTGGTTGGGAGATTAAGTGTCCCAATACTAATCTTGCTCTTTTCAAAAATTCACACTTTTCTGGGCTCATGGAGAGATGCATCTCAATGCATCTTCTCAACACTTTTCCAAAATTAGAGATAGCTTCCTGGAAGTCATCCCCATAGGGCATGAAATCATCCATGTAGATTTCAACTGAGTCATGGACTAGCTCAGAGAAAATTCTCTAGACAAATCTTTGGAAGGTATTTGGGGCATTGCACAACCCAAAGGGTAGGACTCTGTAAGAGAAGGTACCCCAAGGACATGTGAAAGTAGTCTTTTCCTGGTCTTCAGGGCTGATTTGGATCTGGTTATACCCATTGAACCCATCTAAGAAGGAAAATAACTTATTTCCTACAAGGCCATCCAAGACTTTATCTATAAAGGGAAAAGGGAAATGGTTCTTCTTGGTGGCTTTGTTGAGTTCTCGATAATCAACACAGATTCACCATTTTCCATTCTTCTTCGAGACTAGGACAAGAGGAGATACCCACTCACTGTCTGATATAGGATAGATGAAACCAACATCCAACAATTTATGTAGATCTTCCTTGAATATGTCTTTTAGAGTTGGGTTCATCTACCTTTAGGTTTGTCACACAGGCTTGCATCCTTCCTTAATGTAAATATGATGTCTGCATATCGAGGGATACACCCCTTTCATGTCCTTGTAATCCCTAGCAAATACATCTAGGCTTTCTCTCAAAAGCAAGCATAGCTACTCTTCTTTTTTATCTAAGAGGTTTGAGTTAATCTTTAGAGATTTGGATGGGCCAAACTCCACAGCCTTGGTGGTTTCAGAGGTTTAATCAACTGCGTGCAGTTCCATCCAAGGGTGGCTTTCTGATTCTTTGAATAGGTTTTCAAGCAGGCTGTCAGTGGTGGATTGGTTTTGAATGACATGGTCAATGAGTTCATCTTCATCAAGTTTCCCCCTCTAAGAACAACATCTATGGTACAAATGGGGGTAGTGTTGTATACTTCATCTTCTTCTTCATCCTCCAACCATATAGGTAGGTCATGGTCAATGGAAGGTTGGGCTGGAGGATATAATACTAGCTGTTTAGACAAGGGCCCATTCTTAATAGTCATGTTTTCGGCCTGAAAATTGATATAAGCATCGGTAGTGGCAAACCAAGGCCTCCCTAAGATGAGAGGATATCCATTAAACTTGGTTTTTGGCTGCAGAACTAGGAAATATGTAGGATACTCCCAAGAGTCGATTGAAACCATAATATCCTCAACAATTCCTTTCGGATTTATTGTGGATTGATCTACAAGTTGAAGAACTGTTGTGGTTTTCCTCAAAGTCCCTTAAAGGTTGAGTTTAAGCATATTTTCCTTGGTCACAACATTTATGGTAGCCCCGATATCAATCAGAGTATTGGGAACTATGACACCATCTATGTGCACATTTACAATTGGACTGCCAGGGTCTAGGTACTTTGGGAAGATCACCCTTCCCAACATTAAGTCGGATAGTTGGCCTACTAGATTAATGGTGGGGGTACTTTTCTTCTTTCTCTCAGGTTTCTTGAAGCACTTTTCCTTGATGAGCCTATTGTAAATAGGGGAATCCTTGATGGCCTAGAGAAGGGGTGTTTTTACACACAAATTTTTCATTTCTCCCAGAATTTTGATCTTCTCTAGGGTGTGTTGATTGGAATGGATCAAGTGCTTAGTAAAAGGATTTTTTTGGATCTAAGTATCACTTTCTTCCTTTTCCTCCTCAACCTCTATAGGTGGAGATGGAGGATGGTTGTTTGGGAGTAATCTTCCCGACCTGAGATTAATCTCTTGTCTCTCCACAGCATAAGCTGGATAGGATATCTCTCCACTATAAACCTACTATGCATGTCTTTTTTTCGGGTTAGGATTGGGCTGTGAAGGCATTTGAGGCAAATTGGGTGGAGCAACATGAGTAAGCTGAGGTTGAGGTTGGGGTGGAGGCATTAGAGTAGGTAGTTGATTATGTTGAGGCCCCCACCCTTGGGATGGGTTGTTCCACTAAGGTTTTTGAGGAACATACTACTGAAATGGTTGGTTCACAAGTTGAGGATGATATGGAGGGTTGTAAGGCCAAGTAGGAGGTGTAGGCCAAGATGGAGGATTGGGGGTGTACCAAGATTTCATAGGTGCATTCTGATTGTTGTTATAGTAGTAATAAGTTGCACCTTACATAATCTGCTAATATGACTGAGGGCCTTAAGGCCTTCTCTGGTTGATGAAACAGAGTTGGTCTAGTCCTGCTTCCCCACCTTGATATATAGCTTTGAGTCTAGGTAAGGAGGAACACTTGTCTATGACATGATTCTCCTCACAGAATAAGAAAACCTTTATGACATTTAATGGACATTCATTTCTAGGGTGTTTTCTAGTACATCTAGGGAAAAATATAGCCTATGCTCTTTCTGATTCCTCTTACTTCCTCTTGACCTACATTATGTCCATTTACAAAGAAAATTTTTGCATCATGTCACTCTTGAAGTCCTCCAACATATTTCCAATCTCATGCTTGATGGCGGTGGAAGAGGAAGGGGTATTGGTTGTACTTTAGCTAGATTTTCCTTTCTTCCTAGCTACCCTAGAATGGTTCCTAAAGATGGTTTTGATTATCTCATAAGGTAACTGGTAGATATCTATTCCTGATAACATATTGAGGGTTTTTATCACCTCCTCCCTGATCCCTCAGAGAAGTCCTAGTTTAAGTGATCCAGGATCAAGGGTACAGTTGGCTCTCTTATAATTTAACTGGAACCTCTCTTCATAGTGCTATAGGGATTCATTAGGCCCTAGAGTCATCCTAAATAACTCATATTTAGTTTCCTTGGACCTACAATAGTCCCTGTACTTGTTGTTGAAGGCTTCTTGCCTTTTTTCCCAGGTAGTGATGTTGTTCCCAGGTAGATCCATGAACTAGTGCAAGGCTTCATCCTTAAGGGTAGATGGGAATAGCTTCAGCTTTTGATCATCTGAGGCATAGTCATAAGTCCTACATACAACAACAAATTCAAACATGAATGTGTCAGGGTCTTCAGAGGTAAGTCTATGGAAGTGTGGAAGGGTTGAGGGGCTAATGTTTTTCATTTTGGTTTCCCCATCTGCCTCTCTAATGGGAAAGGCTCCCTGGGCTTTAGTTTTAGCCTCTAGTGAAACAAGATCTTCTTCTTCTCCAATAGGTTCTTCAAAATTTTCATGAGACTCACCTATGGTGTGTACAACCTCACAACAACTGAAGAAGAGTGAAGGGTGACTATGTGGTGATGTCAGGGTTTTATGTAAAAAATTTCCTTGAGTATCCCTACTCTTACAAGGCATGAAAATAAGATTTTTTTTGTATTTTTTCAATATTTTTGAAACATGTAAAAGTAAAAAAAAAAATAATGCTAAAACAAAATCAAAGCATCTACTAGACACCTCCCCAGCAGTGGTGCCAAAAAGTGGTGAGCCCTGGTATTGCACCAAGAATGATGCAACTCCCAGAGGTTTCCCTACTTTACTTTATAAATCCAAGGTTCGTAAAAACTTGGAGGTGACAGTGTTATATAGATTGGAGATGCATTTTACTCATGTCATCCTCTTCTGAGCTCTACAAATGGGTGTTATTTCTAGGGTTTCTAAATGAAATTTGTCACACTTCTAAATTTAGACCTAGGGCTAACAATGATTCAAACCCGCTACTCTAATAGCAAGCAAAGAACTATGCTATAGAAAGAAATCACATCTAACTACTATGCAATGAAATAAATCTACACATTAAGCTATGATAAGAAATGGAAACAAAATAGGCATCTTGCATGAAGTAAATTGTTGAATTGAAATTACATAAAGGAAACTAACCTAATCAAACTTTTTTGGGACAAATGGCTAAATACACTCTGTCTACTTCATGTTCTATCTATCACACTTTTAATTATGCAGCTAATCATGCCCTAGCTATGCTTGTAAATGAATTGTTTTGCAGCTAGGAGGAGAAAGCGCTAAGGTGGATTATGGAGGGCTTGAACTCATAGGTACAAGGTTGAAGGTGTCTAGGTGGTTTTGGTAGGTTTGGATGAGGTGGATGGTGGTTTATGGGTTTAAGGAGGGGCCCACTGGTGTTGCTTCAAGTTCTGCTACAGGTTTCCTGTAGTGCTACAGGAAAGTCCTAAATTTCTATAGGAAACAGTCTAAGGGAAATATGAGGCTAAAAATGGGTGAGAAAAGTGTAGGGAAGGTGGAGTGAAGGTGTGTTTGAATAAGTGGAAGGTGGCCAACACCTTGGCCAAGCTCAAAACCTCTTGAGAATTCTATCTTGCACCTCTAGGGTTTTCTCATGGTATGAAGATGAAAAATATGAAAACAAGGGTGATGGTGATTTGATGAATAGAAGGTTGATGAAGGGTGAGAAATGAAGTTGAAGGTGTTGGTGAAGTCCTCCTTTGTTTTCCTACTTGAACCTACAAGAAAAATACCTATTCATGCAACAAATATTGAAAAATTCATGATGAAAGAAATGGAAAATATGAGTTTAATTTTGAAAGAAAACATACTTTGGCCTACGAACAAAAATCTAAATCAGCATTCTAAACATGTTCATGGCACTACAACAACCTAACTCGTCGTTTCAAGAAATCATAAACTAAAAATAAATATTGGCCTATGGAGAAGGTCTAGCCTCCTCAAGCTCCAATGAAAGAGATGAGAGAGGGAGGCTTGACACATAGCTTTCTAAGTTTATAAACTATTCTACCAACATGTAAGCAAGCTTCATCTACAACAAATACAAATGGAAGAAAACTAAAAATAGTGAATGGAAAAGTAAGAAAACTAGCTAAATACCCATAAGAAAACTAGTTACAATGACATAAAAGTAAAGAATGAATACACAAGAGAAACTAAGGCCAATGGATTGGGCCCTAATCCACAAGCCTAGCCCTCTGAAACTAGATCAGTGAAGTACAATCTGAATATTCATTTTATTGCAAAAAATAGTCTCATTACATCAACATGAAAGTCTCAAAAGCCTATTACAAGAGATAAGAGTCTATTAGATTCCTTCGAAGTTTGAATCCTAATGAGTTCTTACTCAACCCTATTTAACCTAGAGGGTAGCTACCAACAACTCGCTAGAAAGTAGGTGATGTTTCCATTTTGTCTGCAAGTGAAGTGTATCTTTGGTGCACTTGATCTTGAGTTTTCTTGGCTGTTGTTTATTTCAAGTTGTTGGAGGGAATATCAAGGATCCCTTGGCTACCTTTGGGAGTCAAGGAGGTGGAAAATTACCCTATAATCTCTCCTTGTTGTCTACTCTGAGCTTTAATGGAAAAATCTTCATAAAAAATGAAATATCTTCGTGATTTTCCTGCATTTAACTCATGTTAGGTATTCGAAGTATGAAAAGCCTTAATCGCCATCTACACTAGCAACATAAGACCATAATATAACTAAATGTGAGAAAAAGAGACTTAATAAGACAAAAAGGTGACAATTAACCCCTCCAAATATACCTAATGATGGAGCTCATCAGATGGCACTCGAGCTATGTCTTTGTTTGGGGATATTATAAAGGAAGGAATTTATTTATTTTAAAAATTGTTTGAGAATGGTGGCCATACTAATATATTTTATAATGTGAGAGTAATCAGTTCCTAACTTAGGATTTTCTTTGATGAATAATCATATTGGATAGGTATACCCAATTTTTAGGATGAGGTCCTAAATATCTTGAAGAGGATGCCCAAGGACAAGATTCCAAGACCTAATGGTTGATCTATGGAACTACTTTTGGATTTTTTTATCTTATGGGAAGGAACATTCTAGAGGTGGTTGAGGAATCCAAGAGGAGGATGTTTGTTTCTAGTAATCTCGAAGAAAATTTCATTGCATTAATCCAAAAATTAGAGGAGCCCAATAATTTCAATGATTATTGGTTGATATCTTTATGCAACACTTTATATAAAATTATTTCAAAGGTGCTAGCTAACAGGTTAAACATTGGCTTGTCAAATCATATGTCTTTAGACCAATTTGGTTTTATATTCAATATATGGATCCATGATGCTATTGGGTTGGATCAAGAAGTCATGCACTCCATTAAATGTAGAAATATTCCAGATGTTGTGATGAAGATTGACCTAAGGAAAGCTTATGATAAAGTGGAATGGTCCTTTCTTACTCTGTTCTTGCTTCAAATTAGTTTAAAGTTTCATGTGGTCCCCTAGATAATGGGTTGTGTGAGATCATCCATTTATTTTGTTATAGTTAGTGGTGACTTGTTATAGTTTTCAGAGCATTGTGTGGCATTCTTCAAGGTTTTCCCTTATCACATTTTCTTTACTCATCATCCAAGGATTGAGTGACTAATTATAGAGGCAAAATAAAAGGGTAGAATTAAAGGAGTAGACTTTGGTCGGGAGATGGAGATAGCTCACACTTTATTTGTAGATGATGCTTTTTATTCGACTTGGGGACTATTGAGGAATGACAATTTCAAAGGTTTTTTACATTTTTTTTGTGCGCCATTGTGGGCATGGAGGTTAGCCTGGATAGGTCGTCTTGTTACAACAGCAACTTGGATGAATCCCAAGTGAATTTGATGCAAGAAAATTTTCCTTTCAGGTTTGTTTCTTTAAATTCTGGATTTAAATATCTTAGATTTTTCTTAAAACCTAACAATTATCAAATCACATGTTGGTTTTGGCTTTTTAAAAAGATGAAAAATGAATTTTTCAATATTGGTGCAATTGATGGTTTTCATTAGGAGGTCATCTAATAATAAAATTAGTCTTAGAAGAATCTTGGTCTTCTGGTTGACTTTAAAAAAAAATCTAAATCTATTTTAGGTATTATAAAAAAATTATGTATTCTTTTTCTTTGGAATGGAAAGATGTAGTGGAGAGGAATGGCTCGGGTGTCTTGGAACAAACTGGCACTTTAGAAGTCTCTAGGGGGTTGGGGCTTAGATATTACAACCAAGAGTTGTTGGCATATGATTTTTCACAATAATATATGGAGTTTGGTAATGAGGATGAAATATTTTAAATCGATGTTGGTCATGGATTGGCTCAGGAAAGAGCTAAAATTTGTATAAATTGCAAGAATTTTTCTACTGCTAATGAAATTGAACTGAAATCAAGAGACAAAAGTTTTTGCTACTATTCTATGGAAAGGAAAACACATACAATAACATGAAACCATCAAAACACAAGGAAAAAATGATTTTACAAGGGAACCCAACTGGGAAAACCCCCTTCATTTCTTTGCATTATTTCAGATGAGAAAGAGAAACAATTAAAATTTCTTGCTTCAACTCTGAAGCACACCCTGCATTGTAAAATTGTTCTCTTACTTCCTTATCTACTCTGGCCAACACTTAACCAATTCAAGCCTCAACCAACCTTCTATTTCCTTTCACAATATTGGAGGAATTAAGCTCCTAAAAAATAGGGAAATTCCCTATTTCCTTGCATAAATCCAAGGATAATTGATCACCTTCTCAGTGAAAAAGCATTGTACACTCAACAATACACAATTATAAATAAAAATGTTCCTTTTTCCATCCACTCAACTAGGAAATTTTGAATTCCATGCATGACTCGACATTATTTTTAGTTGATTGACTAGTTAACTTAGAGATCAATGAGTTAAAAATTGTTATAACTACTCAACTAACCTTCATATGACTCAGCTAATGACTAGATCTCAGTTAAATGAGTTCAAATAACAATATCTCAACTATATTTCTATATCTTAGCAATCAACTCATGAACAACTCTAATTTTAGCCTACAAACTCGAATTTATTGACTTAACTAGTAGAAATGGCCATGTCACTCTAGCTAACTGCAATCATATGGATCTTGTTGATGTGTAAAATACAATTTATCCATTTGACTAAGGCAAAAGTAAAATGAAGACTTATCTTGATATGATTCCAACACTCTCTCTTAGCAAGAAAATGGTTATGCACAACCCTAATCCAGCTCCTATAGGAATGTACTGTAACAAAAATCCCTCTCTTTGTTGTTGTTGCTACTTCAACAACTGTAACTGAGAAGCATCCAAAATATTGAATCAATTGTGTCTCTGAGTTGCAACTATCTCTTGAGTTTGTAACTGCTACTAGCATACAAGTGTCACTCAGGATATGCCTGCATCAACTGATCTTGATCCTTATGCTACTTAAAATTATGGGCCCCTGTAGCAAGCGTAATTATCCATGGGAAGAGTATATTTCCACTTTTACTGCTCTCCTATGGATCCTGCCTAAATATTTTCAACTCTGGGACTAAGGCTCTACATCACCCCACCTCACTCCAAGAGGTATAACTTCATGCATGGTGAAATTTACCTCTAGCTTGTAGATATTTTTAACTCAAACGCCAATTATTTTTAGTTTTCTAGTAGAAGCATGCTTCAAATAATCTTTCCCCTTAATGAAAAACACATCATATCCACGGTCTTAAAGTACAAATACAAAAACTAGACTCTTCTTCAAACCTGGCACATACATTACATCCTTTAGGTGAATATGAGAGCTTGACTCCCTCGTAAAGGTGATAGTGCCAATCCATACTCATGGCAGTGAAAGAATTTAATTTTACTGAGGTATTTCTTCTTGCCATGGTTCTAGTTAGATTATGCCTTGCCTTGGGCCTTCATGCCTTGGCCTTCTTTCCTTTGCCAACTAGAGTACAATCATCTTCCTCATTTGCAATGTATATGCCACCATCTCTAGTGTTTCTTATGATCTCCTCCTGCACCAAATCATAAGTATCTCCTAGTCTAGTAGCTTGTCTCTTCCATTAACTAAATCCTAATAGTTGTGCAAAGATTTTGGAAGGCCAATGAGTCCTGACCTCACAAGTTCATATGATGGCGCATTTTCTCCTACTCCTCCAAGTTCATCTCGACCTTGAGTGAATTTGGAGAATTATTTTGGAATGGTTTCATTTTTTTTGCATTTGAAGTCTCCTGAGTTTATCTCTCAATGCCAATTTCCTAATTGCACTGCTAATTTGGAATAGATCTATGAGATTTCTTCACATTGCAAAAGGAGTCTCCTTTCCATGCAAGTTTGAAACCACATGATCTATGACACCCTCCAGAATAATCCTCCTGGCTCTTGTTGTGTCTTTATTCTTCTGAGCAAGTTCTTGTGCATCTGATGTTGTTGGATTTGGAATATCAATTTGTGTATATTTCCATACTCCATTATCATCCAGGACAGCTTCCATCTTGTATTTCCAAGCACAAAAATTTTAGGTGCCCTTCAATGCATATTCAAGCCTCAATCCATTGAAAGATATTTTTCCCACACTTAAGAGAATCTACACCAAAAAATCTGAAAATCGAAATTTCTTTGAGAGAAGATACAAAACAAGGTTTCTATGTAGTCTTTCGTAGCTCTGATACAATGAACAAATTTCAACAAATTTTATACTACAAATGAAATCGAACTGAAATCAAGAGACACAAATTTCTTCTACTATTCTATGAAAAGGAAGACACACGATAGAAACACTTGCAATGATCAAAACACAAGGAACATAATGATTTTATAGGGGAACCCAATTGGGAAACCCCACCCCACCCCCCCCTCCCCCCCACTCATTTGCTTTACATTAATTTAGATGAGAAAGAGAAACAATTACAATTTCTTGCTTCAACACTGAAGCACACCCGACACTGTAAAACTATTCTCTTGCTTCCTGACCTGCTCTGACCAACACTTACTCAATTCAAGCCTCAACAAACCTCATATTTCCTTACACAATCCTTGAGGAATTAAGCTTCTTAAAAATAGGAAAATTCCCTATTTCCTTGTGCAAATACCAGGGAATTGATCACATTCTCGGTGCAAAATCACTGTACACTCAAAAATATACATTGATTATAAATACAAATGTGCCTTTTCCATCCACTCAAATAGGAAATTTGAATTTCATGCATGACTGGGTCTATTTTTAGTTGATTTACTGGTTAACTAAGATATCAGTGAGTTAATGATTGTTATAACTACTCAACAAACCTTCAACTCACATTCAAGTGGCCTTCATCTGACTCAACTAATGACTAGAGCTCAATTAATTGAGTTCAGCTAACAATAACTCAACTAGATTGCTATATCTTGGAAATCAACTCATGCACAACTTTACTTCTAGCCTACAAATTTGAATTTATTGACTTAAATAGTAGACAAGGCCATGTCACTCTAGCTGGTTGCTATCCAAGTCATCCTACTGATGTAGAAAATTTATTTTTTCCATTCGACTAAGGCACACATCAAATGAATACTTTTATTGCAATAACTCCAACAAAAGTGACTAGGGGAGGTTCTCTGATTAGGAGGAATTTGGTAAGTGGTATGCAAGCTTTGGAGAAATGGCCCTTGTGGAATATTGGAAATTGGACTAAATTTCTTCTTGGCCATGACCTGTGGAAAGGATGAAATGGTCACCATAATATATATATGATAGGTTAGAGGAATTTTAAAATAATCCAGGTTATATTTTTGTTGCAAATGTTGTTAATAAAGTAGATGCAGCTTCAGATAGTCAAGAGTAGCTTTCAAATCAAAATTTAGGCATTTCTCATGTTTATGCAGGTGAATGTAGCTCTTTTGTATTTAATATGGGTAAAGTTGGTATTGTAATTAACTGGTAGGAGGTGGAGATTATCAGGTGGTCTAAGAATAAACAAAGTGGAATTATAACAATAACATCAAGATATGATGCATTGATTCTAGATAGCCCTCTTGCTTCCTCAAAATGGTGGAAAAAATTAGTATGGAAGGGACAAGGCCCCATTAAATGTTGGTTGTACCTTTAGTTGTTTTTGGAAGGAAAAATATTGACTTGGGATATTCTTGTTAAGTGGGGATGGGTAGCTCTCAGATTTTGTTTTCTATGACGGATGAATGAAGAGTTTATAGCCCATTTATCTATTCACTTTCCTTTTGTAATTTTTGTTTGGAAGGCATTTTTCTCTTGTTTTAACCTTAATTACTAGTGGAATGGAATCTTGGTTGAAAAGTGTTTCTAGACTTTGAATCAAAGGTTTATTTCCTCTTCCCTTAAATTCCTTTTGATCTTTGTATTGTGGGGAATTTGGCTAGGGAAGAATCGTTGTCTTTTTGAAGACTTTGCGGGTTTTCTCTAAAGTTATTGTACAAAATGAAATATTGTCTCATCTTGAGCAAGTGAAACCACTGAAAGTAAATAAGATCAAGCTAATCAGAGGTGTGGAGCTAACGATTAGTATCGTATGGGGATTCTTTGATGGAGTTAGTTAGAGGGATATTTTTGGTGCTGCTATAGTCATTTTCTTCTCCCATAATCCGATGATTAAATGAAAATTAGTTTTTTTCCAAGGCACAAATTTTACAACTAAACTTGTTGTTATGTGGTGTGTCATGAGGATTTTACTTTGGAAGCAGGTAAAAGTATTCAAATTTTATGGGGATTCAAAAGTCCTTGTGAACTGGTTCAATGGAACAACTGACTTAAGGGTCCTTCATTTAGAATCGTGGCAAAGGAAAATTTGTCTGCTTCAGGAGCATTATGATGATGTGTAATTTCTTCATACATACAGGGAAAATAATTCCTTAGTGGATATGTTATCCAAGGAAGCTTTTCTATTATATGTTGGGTTAGTTTCCATATCAAAGGTGTTTAATGGTAATGTGTTGTATGTTTTTTCCTTTATTTGTTTGATCTTGTTCAAATAGGATTTAGTTAAGTTTCAAGATATGTTTAAGGTATGAGATATATCTGGGATTTTTTTCCCAACCCAATTTTAAAGTTAACATGTTTGTTTTTAATGCAGCCAGGGGATTATAATTTTTTATTTCTTATGAATTATCAAAAGTATGCTTTTTATTTTGAAAAAAAAATATCTATTATACACCCTTTTAAAAATTAATTAATTAATTATTTAAAAGATGCGCTACATGAATTTTTATTATACACATTTATTTTTAAGTATTTAAAATGATATACTAATATATATATATATATATATATATATATATATATATATATTAATAAGAGCCACTTAGTGGCAATGCCACTTTTTTGGTTCTTTTTTTGTATAGATGTATTTTATTGTCAAAAATTGTATGCATATAACAAACATGTTTGTAAATACAATCACATTAAAAAAGACTAATGATGCAAGATTGTTGGCTTCTTCTTTAATGAAATTGTACCCTTACATTGGCCACCAAAGAGTAAAAATAAGACATCAAGAATATTGATGAAACAAAATTCGACTAGCTACATTGTTTATCTGGTTAAACAGAAAAATTTATTTGAATATTATTAGACATGGGTCACCAAGAAATAATTGACTAAATATAGTGGGTTTGGTGTGCATCCTAAACTCTAAACCATAAGGTTGAGAAATTTTCAAAACAAGGAGAGAATGATGCAGGACAAAAATTTTAGGGCCACTTGGGCATGTTCAGTTTTGATATGGACTACACTCATTAATATATTCTTATGGATTGCATGTTGGAACTATAGTGATTGGATTTTATATATCTATAAAGCTACATCAATCAGTTGGTTATAGGGAATTTAATAGTAGACAGTTTAGCATTTTTTATTGAGAATTTTAAGGAATTAGTAAAGGTCCAATGTTGGACTTCTTTAGAATATAGAAGCACTTTTACAAGTCCATTTTTTTATAGGGAAAAATAGGCTGAATGAAATCCTCTTAGACGAGGATAGAGGAATCTTGTATAAAGGAGAGAAAAAAAAAAAGTTTTTCTCTCTGGATTTGCTTAATTGATCATCATGGGCCATGCCTATTGACATTGTATAAAATTTTATTATTGGATATTTGTATTATAGACACTATAATATAGATTAGGGCTTAAGTCTAAATTAGGCCATCATCATCTCAAGTTGTTGTTTCTAGATCAAAATTTCTCTCATGAATGAAGTTGTAGTGATTCTTATACCAGTACATTCTTACATAACATTTTGTTAAATAAATATGTGAACGTGATAGAGCTCGTGGCTCTAAGTATAGCCCCACCTTAAACAAAGTGATGTTATGACCATTTTCTACTAACATAGTAGTTGATTGGCAGTGAGGTTGATATGCTTCCTTGCTCAGCCTTCCCCCCCTCCTCTCCCCTCCCCTCCCCTCCCCCTATGTGTTAAAGAATATTAATAGTTTGTTAAATTTTAAAATTGTTTTTAAAACTATAAAATCTCCCCTTGTCTCCTCTCAATCTCCTTTTTGAATACAAAAACATATGAAACTCTACCCAACCAAAAAAATCACAAACGCCATGGAATTTCTAAAAAATGACTAAATTGTTCTTGTGATTAACACAACTAACTTCTATGGCCATAAATCCATTTATCATAAATTAAGTTGTTATAATGCAAATTAGATAAACACGGCCACTTTCAACAGCCAGAGAGAAATCTATCATTGCTAATTTATAAAAATCAGCCCATGGATTCCACATATTCAGCTAAAGACAAAATAGTATAGCAACTTACATCACAAGTGTGTTATCTATGCATATGAGGTGTGTCGTAAGGTAATATAACTATACATACTGAATGTAAGCTTCAATTTTTCTTAGATCCATTGTTCCTTCTTCTTTGTTAGGAACCACTCGGGGATGGACTTGACCAATTGTTGAAATTCCATCATTTTCATATAAATTTGTGTGGTTATCTGAACCAACTATCACTTCATTGTCCCTCACCTAAAAAAACACCACAATAATACAATGAATTTTCAATTATTCAATCCTAATCTTAAATATATTTATCAATAGAAAATTATAAAATAACAAAACTATAGTATTTATGCACCATTTCACCAAAATGATTTTTATTTTCACTAAGGAATAGAAATACTACTGTAAAAATTCAAGGAAAGAAAAATAATAAAGAGACCTCATTAATTCCTAATCCCAAAGATATTTATCAAGTAACAAATTTAAAATAACAAACATATAATATTTAAGTACCATTTCATCAAAATGAATTTTCTTTTCTCTAAGGAATAGAAATAATTTATTCATCAACTAAGCTTCTAGCCCTTGAATATGGGTGAAGTGTTCACCCAAAACATGGGGATTTTTTAACAGTATACACAGATTCCATAAGTTCTCAACATTATATTACTGAATGTAGAAATATTCACACCGTAAAAGAAAAGGAATAAACAAACCTCGCAATGAACAATGATATTTCTGACTGTGAGTAATAAATTTTTCTCTAGCGTGTTTCTGAGTCCATTTTGTATTTGAATGTTGTCCCAGATGGAGCTTTGAAATATCTCGAACAAATTATCGGTGTTTCGATATAGTAATATACAAGAAGCAAAGGCACACAAGCAGGGAAGCTTTCATTTCAAAACCCAAATCAGGTCATGTGACTCAAAGGAATCCTTAGGCCCACAGCATTTGGTATTCGAGTTTATTTCATTGATGGCAAAGCACGTTACGTGACATCTAACAGAACCGAGTTGAAGCCTGGAACACGTACCTCAAAATTCATCGAATGGATGCGTGCAGGAACATAAAATCATGCGTGTCGAGGACGAATTTGGGATTTCACTATACTGAGATTTGAGTGTGTCAAGTACAGTAGTGGTGGATCTAGAGCTGACAGCAATGAGCATAACGAAAATAAAAAATATCACAGCAAAGAAGCCTGAAAAGGGATTATTTTCTGTTCGGGAGGATTTTTTCATCTTAAAATGGAAAGCAAATCAATAGAAAATGTTTAAAATGGCAAGGAAATATTAAGTTCTGTGGAAACCAATCATTTAAGGCAAGTCAAAATTGCTTCAACCGACAAAATAGGAAAGTGGATTTGGGTAAATTCAAAGCAATATCGATGCATTTTAAGGCGTAGGGTTGCTCGCCTCAAATGGGAACAAAGAAAAATACAAAGAAAAAGAAAACAGTTCCAGAGAAACAAAATAAATAAGAGTGGCAAAAATAAAGAAGAGTCAACCATTTACAGTCCCACATCCACACCTCTTACTTGGTCATCGGATCTATATGTCGAAGAACTAATGAAGGCCACGACAAGGCTGGAGATTTTGAAATCCAATGAACAGGAAAGGGACCACAAAATTTCATATATCACATTTTCAAATTGATGTTTCATGGAAGGTAATATAATTTTAAAAGAAAATGTAACAATGTTACAAGAGGCTCTAGAGACAGGAAAACAAGAATGGAAAAGCATGAAGACAGTGTGGAAAATCAAGAGAATCAAACAAGGATGTAATAATTTCTAAAGCAACTCAGGTAGATACACAAGTATCTCAACAAACATATCGTTTGAAAGAGAATAAAAAAAAACAATAGGGAAGAAGGTCCAAAATAACTCAATGATAGAGTTGAAGATGCTAATGGTTACATAAGGACAGAGGAAGAATAATATGAAAGTGCTTGTAGAGCACAGGAAAGAGAACACAAAGAAAGAAAAGACAAGGAAACTAACTTTATTATCAGGCGAATAAGAGATTATGGGAGGAATTAAAGTACTCTCAATTTGACAAGGGACTTTCTGAAAGAGAAACTACATTGGAAAGGGAAAATTTGTCAACCAAGGAGGGTGGGTAAGATATGTGAAGAGATGCCTCGTCCCATAAAAGTCACCATAGCAAGTGTGCAAGATAAACACCATACCTTGACAAAAAAAAACACTTGAAAGGCTCACACTTGTTTCTAGATGAAGATTTAACTAGGAAACAACAAAAGGAGAGAATGGAAGAAGTGAAGAAAATTAGGGCAGCAAGAAATGAAGGGAAAAGGGCATGGTTGTACATTGGTAAAGAATTTATTTCAGTGTTTGGGACTCAGGAAAAAACAGAGTAGGAAGTTGGAAATAAAGAAAAAACATGGAATTCGATAATAGGGTGGAAAACAACAAGGGAAACATGGATGAAAATGGGTGAAGACTCAAATTTGAGTCTTATGTGTCAAACTACGTAGCAGTCAAATCCTACTAGGTCTACCTCAGTTTAGTATGTTAGAATTGTAGAGGATACCCTTGAAGGAGGGGACCTGGTTTAGGGCCTATTGTGGAAGGTAGAGACATAATTTGTCTCACGAAAACTCATGAACATGATGGTTGCAAAACTCTTGTGTTTGACAGTTATTTGAAGTTAGCAGTTCAGAACAAGGTAGCAAAAATGGAAAAGCATAGGGTATGGGGGAATACTATTTTTAGTGAAAGAAAAATAAGGTCGTCACATTCAGTTGATGAAAGAAGATGCAAATAAACAATATTTATGGTTCAAAATATTAGAGAATGAGAATCACATAAGAATTTCAGCATGTTATCTTGCCCCTCAAGTCTCAAAAACTTACAAAAATAAGGGACTATACAACAAGGATCCATATGCAGCTTTAAAGAAATATATTTTTGCGTACTCTCAATAGGGAGAAGTGCTTTTAGTGGTTGATTTTAATGCTAGAACAACAAATCAGCAAGCTAGTATTCTTTGTTGCAAAGAGGCTCATAATCCTATTTGCCTCACTGAAGAGGAGAATCCCCAATGGGTGAGATGTTCAGAAGATGAAAAATTTAGCAATAATTTTGGAGAGGAGTTGCTTACATTGTGTGGTGCTTTCAATTTAATTTTTTGCAATGGTATAGACAGATGGAAAAGGTCTGGGAACTTCACTTGCAACACAACAATGGGGCAAGTGTCGTTGATTACGTGATTTTCTCACAAAGATTTATAGAAAAGATAGACGAAGTTAAGATTGGAGAGCATAATTGGCACTTAAAATCAGACCATAAACCAATTTATATAAATTTATCATGGTTAGAAGAAAGGAAGTATAGGAGAAAAACCCAATTCTCTCGACAATCACTACCAAGGGGGAAAATTCTTCTAACACAAGAAAAATTTACTATCTTCAAGACAATGCTGGAGAGATTAAGTCAGAAGGAGAAAAATGGTTTCCAAAGCTTTAATACTCATGAATTAACAAATATAATTCAAAGGGCACTTGAGAAGTGCAAAAGAGAAAAAACTAGGAAATCAGAATCAAATTTTTTTCCTGTAAATTCTTGAATTGATGAGGAATGAAAAATGGCAAGGAGAACCTTGAAAAAGTCAGGAAAGGAGAAAATGAATGTAAATTTATATAAGCAGATACTAAAAAGGAAAAAATATGAGTTCATGCAAACAAGGCGAGAATAGTTAATATATCTAGGCAAGAATAACCCAAAGTTTTTCTGGAAGGAACTTCAACCAAGGAAGAAGAAAAATTAAAATAGTATTATAGCCAATCAATGGTTTGAATATGAAATACAACTCTATGAGAAAGAATCAGAGGTTGAGCCTCCCCAGGGGATCAACACAACTACAAATCTCTTCACATTACTGGAGGTGGAGATTGGAATTAAGAAGTTGAAAACAAGAAAGCCAAAAGACTTGGTTTAACATCAAGCGTAGTATCTAAAATGGGGAATGAACACTCTTGCACCGCACATCATGGAAATATTCAACAACATCATTCAACAATAATTCCCAAGGTACTGGACAACTATTCTAGCAATACCCCATTTTAAAAGTGGAGACATTAATAATCCTTCCAATATTAGAACCATTATGATCAATCCTTTGTTTGCAAAGATTTTCAGTAGCATGGTAGAAAATAGAATCATTAAGTGGGTGGAAGTAAAAGAAAAGAGGGCAAAAATACAAGCAGGTTTTACCCCAGAGAATTCTACAATGGATCATGGCATCACGTTGAGACACATTATTGAAAAGTTTTGTGGGGATAAAGAAGAAGTATTATGTTGTTTTGTTGACTTAAAAAAGGCATTTTACATGGTCCCTAGAGATAAGTTGTGGCGTAGAATGGAAGAACATGAAATTCCTTTTCATTATAGAGTTGTTGTCCAAAGACTTTATGAAGAGGTGAAAGTCAAAATTAGAACCTCAGCGGGTATTTCAGAAAGCTTTAGAAGTGACATTAGAGTCAAGCAAGGTTGACAGGTATCCCCTACTCTTTTTGTTTTATATATTGATAAACTAGAAGAGTGCCATTTGCAAGGTGGGGATGGTGTTCGGTTGGGGGAGTTAGTGATAAATATTCTTTTATATGTTGATGATTCGGTATTTATTTCTAAATCGGCTCATGATTTGAAGATGCACCTATATGCCCTTGAGAATTTTTGTAGATAAGTGGGGATGCAATTCAATACTAGCAAGACCAAAATAATGATTTTCTCTAATAAAAGGAGTGGCAGAGTCAACATACGTTCTTCTTTGAAGGAAACATTCTGGAAGAATTAAATGAGTACAAATACCTCGAGATTGATTTCAGCGACAAACTTAACTGGGAGGACTGAAGAAAGAAGGGAATCTTAGGAGGGTGGAAAACATTATATGTTGTTCAAAATAGATGTAGAGAGGCAGATTTATGGGATTGGAAAATGATTAAAGTGCTTTTTGGACTCCTATTTTTTCCAGTGATGTTATATGGGTGTGAATTGTGGGCAAGCAGCACCCCTGTCTCAAAATGGAAGAAAATTGAGAAAATCGAAAACGATTGATCATGAGCAAGTTCAAAATAAAAATTTCGGTACCTTATGAGATAATGTTTAGTGAAATAGGAGAAACTCCCATCGAAGCAATTTCTATTGTGCAGCTCATAATATATCTAAAAAGAATTTAGAAAATGGGAGTAGGTAGATGGCATAATGTTATCTTCAAGGAAGCAATGAGTGAAAGAAATAAAACATGGATGAGACAAAAATACAGATGGATGAAAAATGGAATATATTTTTCAATGTTTGTCCCACAAATATCAAAGGGCTACAGAATTTTTTATGGAGAAGTTTCGTAAATGGGTATGGGGAAAATAGTTGGGTAGAACGAAGAAGTACTACATTGAAGAATTAAACCCTATGTATGATATCCAACAAAAAGAGTACATTGGAGCTAATATTTCGTGGAGGGAAAAGGTTCTTATTGTTCAAATAACAACCAACTCACATCAACTTCAGTGTGAAACAAGACAATGGAAAAGGCCTAAAGAATCTTGGGAAGAACGAGCATGTACAATTTGCACTTATGGGGCAGTGGAATCAAAAAAATATTTCATTTTGGAATGTGATGCATTCAAATACATCATAGAAAGTTATGGGAATATGTTAGCATTGATTTCTTGGCATCGTCTTTTCAGCGATAGGATTGTTGGAAGGTTGGGTAGCTCATCATCAATTTGAATAAGAAAAGGAATGAAATGCAAAAGGATAAAAACAGGGAACTCATGGTCTCATATAATATTTTTAGTCTTGTGGACGTTAAAATATCATTTCATTTCACAAGAATGTTGATAAGGTTCCCCATGGTGACCAACCTCTTTTCCCGTTACTTTGGCAACCTGGTGTTGTAACTAGTCTACTATGGGATCCAAACCTAGGACATCATCGTCCATGTCATTGTTCTCCATTGCGGCACACATGGCATCAGTCGGGTGAGTCACTATATTGGAATGGAGGTTGATGACTCGAAATGTAAATTTTGATTCTGGAATACTTCCATTGGCCACGAGATTCAATGAAACTAGTTCCATGGTGTTACTAAATTGTTTAATGAAATATGAGTAATATGAGGGATTCTTTAAAAAACAAACTTAGAGGTTGTGAGAATATGGATTTGAGCTACCAGCCAAATTCAAAGTGTTAGAGGCTACAACTAAAGAGCCTAGTAAGGAGATCCATGGAATACTTGGTTCTATGACATATTTAGTGACATTTACCAAAAAAAAAAACTAATTGTCACTCGGAATTGACAAACAAAGATAGGAGAGTTTCAAGGACTCGAATTGAGCATTGAATTGTTAAGTAAATGAGAATAAAATCCCAACCATTAAAAATAATATTTATTGACATAAAAATAATTATAAATATATATATCTAAAATATATATCTTTTAATACTTCTCCATTGAAACTTACGTTGGGAATTTTCGACACCCCTCACCATTTACGCTGATCCATGTGGACACTTGCCTCGTCAGCATAACAATTATGTTGTATGGGAAATGTCGAGCGAGGTAGGCGGTAGCATGGAGCACCATATAAATATATATCCATGATGAGAGAAATATTCATCTGAGGATAGAGATGATTCCCACCGCATACAACATATGACTTTAGATTGTTGAATATGAATAAAAGGCACAACTATACATATTCAGACGATTCAAGAACCATACAAGTGATTTTAGATTAGATTTGAGAACAAACAGTTGTGATTCAATTTGTTGGAATTCATTCCTTGGATTAACTCTACAAGGAGAGGGCCTATCTAGGTGGGAAGAATGCTCTGGAAAATTTGTGGATCAACGTTCTTAAAGGCTTTCCCTTAACCAATAGGTCTCGCTAGATTTTATTGATCACCTTGAATTTTTTTTTATTAATTTTTCATTATTTTTTATCGATCTACAAACGTCATAGGTAGGGTTGGAATTTAAAAACACACCTGCCCAGTTTCCACATCTCTTTAATTTGTCTTTACAATTTTAAGGAAATATTTTGATAGTTTTTATAAACTTTCACAACCATATTTACCAATGTGGTTGATATACGCCGATAGGCGTATATGAAACACATGTACAACTACATTTACCAATGTGATTGATATACACCAATAGGATTATAATTACCACAATAATAACTATTAGGTGTATCTTGTTAATTATATATATATATATATATATATATATATATATATATATATATATATATATATATAGATATATATATATATATATATATATCTATATATATATATATATATATGAGATATAATATAGATATAGATATAGATATCTGTTATATATATATATATATATATACACACACACACCAAAGGGATTAAGACGATAAACCCAACGGATAAATATTATGGATCCTTTAGATTAATATTATAAAACTAAGGGAATATTAATATTATAAAGATTAAGGGAATTAATAAACTAAAGAAATGAATATTATAAACCCAAGGAACTAATATTAAAAACACAAAGGATTATTTTATAAACTCCTCAATATTAATATTTATAATCCCAAGGATTATTAATATAAAATCAACAAATTATTAGTGTTATAAACCAAAGTGATTAGTCAACCCAAGGGATTAAGAAACCAAAAATAATTATTAATATTATAAAACTAAGAGATCAATATTATAAACCCAAGAAATTGATCAACCCAAGGGATTAATAAACCTAAGAGAATAGTAATATTATAACATCGCAATAATAATATTAGATTTATTATCGCATTGAAACAATGTTTGTCACAATGCAATGTTGGTCAAATTTTTAGAAAAATGTGGCATTAGACCATGGTTGACCATGATTGAGCATGGTTGATTTTCATATTAAGAGAATATTTGTCTATGAATATGAACCCTTATATTAATAAACCCAAGGGATTGATATTATAAACCCAAGGGTTGGTATTAAAACCGCAAATGATTATAAACCAAAGGGATTAATATTATAAATGTGGGTTAGATAAACCCTAAGATAAATATTATAAACCCTAAAATAAATATGTTTAAGTGTCATTTACCATGGTTTATTTTCATTTTGAGGTAATCTTTGTCACAATGCGACGTTAGACCATGGTTGACCATGGTTTATTTTCAAATTGAGAAAATATTTTCGATAATGTGACATTGTACCATGATTGACCATGATCAACCATGGGTGAAAATGTTTGGCAATGACTTACCATTGTTGACAATGGTTTACCATTTTTGAAAATGGTTTACCATTGTTGACAATGGTTTACCATTTTTTTAAATGGTTTACCATTGTTGATTATGGGTTACGATGGTTGAAAATGGTTGATTTATATATTGAGACAATATTTGTCACAGTGTGATGTTAGAAAATGGCTGACCATTGTTGACCAGGATTATAAGCCAAACAAATTGATATTAAACCCAAGGATTGATATTATAAACCTTATTAATAATATTATACCCTAGTTATATGAACCCTTAGATTAATAAACCCAAGATATTGATATTATAAACCCAATGAAATAATAATCCAAGGGGTTAATACTAAAATCCTAAGTGATTATAAACACAAGGGAATAATATTAAACCCAATGGATTCATATTATAAATGCAAGGTAAATAAACCCTAAGATAAATATTAGAAACGCTAAAATAAACATGGTTAACTATGGTTTACCAAGGTTGATTTTCATATTTATAAAATCTTTGTCATAATGTGACATTGGACCATGGTTGACCAGGTTGATTTTCATATTAAGGAAATTGTTGTCACAATGCGACATTGGATGATGGTTAACCACATTTACCAATAGAAAGAAAGAAAAAAACCCTTAGATTAATAAGCCCAGTGGATTGATATTGTGAACCCAAGGGAATCATAAACGCAAGGGATTAATTCTAAAACCCTAATATTTTATAAATCGATGGGAATAATATTAGACCCAAGGGATTAATATTATAAACCTAAGGTATATAAAAACTAAAATAAAAATTGTAAACCCTAAAATAAAAATGGTTGACTATGGTGCACTTTGGTTAACCATGGTTTACTATGGTTGAATTTGGTTAACCATGGTTTAATATGGTTGACTTTGGTTAACCATGGTTTACTATGGTTGATTATGGCTGGGAGTAATATTAAAACCAATGTATGAATATTATCAACCTAATTTAGTTAATTAAATGCATGGGATTTATATTAAAACCTAAGATTAATATTATGAACCCTATGAATAATAGTACGCCCTATGAATATGAACCCTTATATTAATAAACCCAAGGGATTGATATTATAAATCCACTGGAATAATAAACCCAACGGATGAGTACTAAAAGTTGAATGGAATAATGTTACACCCAAGGGATAAATATTATAAACCCTAAGATAAATATTTTTAACCCTAAAATTAACATGGTTGAACATGGTTGATTTTCATATTGAGACAATCTTCGTCACAATGCAACATTGCAACATGGTTGCCCATGGATATTAGACCCTAAGGATTAATATTATAAACCTAATGTAAATAAACCCTAAAATAAATATTATAAACCCTAAAATAAACATGGTTGACTAAAATAAATATAGTTGACTATGGTTGTCTATGATTGACATGGTTGAATATGGTTAACTATGGTTGAGAGTAATATTGAACCCAACGGATGAATCTTATCAGCCCAATTTAATTAAAAAAATCCAATGGATTTATATTAACCCAAGGACTAATATTTTGAACCCTATGAATAACAGTACACCCTAGGAATATGAACCCTTTGATTAATAAACCCAAGGGATTGATATTATAAAACCATGGGAATGATAAACCCAAGGGATCAATATAAAATACGCAATGGAATAATAATACACCTAATGGATAAATATTATAAACCTAAGGTATATAAACCCTAAGATAAATATTGTAAACCCTCAAAATTATTATGGTTCACCATGGCTGATATCATATTCAAAAAATATTTATCACAATTTTACATTTCAACATGGTTGACCATGACTTATTTTCAAATGTAGATAATGTTTTCTTACAATGCAATGTTGGACCATGGCTGATTTTCATATTGAGAAAATATTTGTCACAATGTGACGTTGGACCACGATTTACCACAATTATAAAGCAAAGGGATTTAAATTAGACCCAACGATTAATATTATAGACCCTATGAATAATATTAATCCCTATTAATAAGAACCCTTATATTAATAAATCTAAGGGATTAATATTAGAAACCAAATGGATTAATACTAAAAAATGAAGGGATTATAAACCTAAGGGAATAATATTAAAAGTCCAATGGAATAATACTACACCCAAGGGAATAATATTAAAATTCCAATGGAATAATACTACACCCAAGGGATTAATATTATAAACCCATTATATCTAAACCCTAAGATAAATACTTTAAACCCTAAAATTATCATGGTTGACCATGGTTGATTCTCATATTGAGACAATCTTCGTCATAATTCGATGTTGCAATATGGTTGACCATGGATATTAGACTCAAGAGATTAATATTATAAACCTAATGTAAATAAACACGAAAATAAATATTATAAACCCTAAAATAAATATTGTTGATTATGGTTGACTATGATTGACCATGGTTTACTATTGTTGACTATGTTTGGGAGTAATATTGAACCCAACGGATGAGTATTATCAACTCAATTTAATTAAATAAATCCATGGGAATTATATTAAAACCAAGGATTAATATTATGTACCCTATGAATAAAAATACACCCTAGGAATATGAACCCTTTGATTAATAAACCCAAGGGATTGATATTATAAACCCACGGGAATAATAATCCCAATGGATCAATATAAAATACACAATGGAATAATAATGCACCCAATAGATAAATATTATAAACCTATGGTATATAAACCCTAATATGACTATTGTAAACCCTAAAATTATTATGGTTCACCATGGTTTATTTTCATATTCATATAATATTTTTCACAATGCGACATTGCAACATGGTTGACCACAATTTATTTTCAAATTTATATAATATTTTCTCGTAATGCAATGTTGGACCATGGTTGATTTTCATATTGAGAAAATATTCATCACAATGTGACGTTGGACCATGTTTTACCACGATTATAAACCAAGGGGATTTATATTAGACCCAATGATTAATATTATAAACCCTATGAATAATATTAATCCCTATGAATGAGAACCCTTATATTAATAAATCTAAGGGATTGATATTCAAAACCAAATGGATTAATACTAAACATTGAAGGGATTATAAACCCAAGGGAATAATATTAAACCCAAGGGATAAATATTATAAACCCAAGGTATATAAACCCTAAGAGAAATATTATAAACATTAAAATATAAATGGTTGATCATGGTTCACCACGCTTGATTTTCATATTGAGACAATCTTTGGAAAAATGTGATGTTGGACCATGGTTTAACATGGTAAACCAAGGTTTATTTCCATATTGAGACAATATTTGTTACAATGTGACATTGGACCATGGTTGTCCATGATTATACACTTAAGTGATTTATATTAAACAATATTAATAATATTAAACCCTAGGAATAAGAACCTTTATATTAATAAACTCAAGGGAATAATACTAAAACCAAGGGATTAATATTATAAACCTAAGTATATAAACCCTAAAATAAACATGGTTGACTAAAATAAATATGGTTGACTATGGTTGACTATGGTTGACCATTGTTGACTATGGTTGGGAGTAATATTAGACCGAAGGGATGAAAATTCTCAACCTAATTTAGTTAATGAAATCAATGGGATCTATATTAAACCCAAGGATTAATATTATGAACCTTAGGAATAATACTACACCCTAGAAATGTGAACCCTTAGGTTAATAAACCCAAAGGATTGATATTATAAACCCACACAATCAATACTAAAATTTCAAGGGAATAATATTACACCCAAGGGATAAATATTATAAACCCAAGGTATATAAACTCTAAGATAAATATTGTAAACCCTAAAGTTATCATGGTTGACCATGGTTGATTTTCATATTCAGAAGAAAAAAAAAAAAATCACAATGTGACCTTGCAACTCGTTGACCATGGATATTAGAGCCAAGGGACTAATATTATAAATCTAACGTATATAAAAACCCAAAATAAATGTTATAAACCCTAAAATAAATATGGTTGACTATGGTTGAGAGTAATATTAAACGCAGGGGATGAATATTATCAACCTAATATAATTAAATAGATTTGTGAGATTTATATTAAACCCAATGATTAATATTATCAACCGTATGAATAATAGTACACCCTAGGAATATGAACCCTTAGATTAATAAGCCCAAGGGACTAATGTTATAAACCCACGGGAATAATAAACCCAAGAGATCTATACTAAAAACCCAATGGAATAATATTACACCAAATTAATAAATATTATATACCCAAGGTATATAAACCCTAAGACAAATATTGTAAACCCTAGAATTATTACAGTTGAACATGGTTGATTTGGAAATTGAGAAAATATTTTGTCACAATGCAATGTTGGACCATGGTTGATTTTCATATTAAGAAAATATTTGTCAGAGGACCATGGTTTCCCATGATTATAAACTAAGGAGAGTTATATTACACCCAAGGATTAATATTATAATCCCTATGAATAAAATAAAGCACTAGGAATAAGAACCCTTAGATTAAAAAGTTTTAAGGGATTAATATTAGAAACCAAAGGAGTTAATACTAAAAACTCAATGGATTATAAACCCAATGGAATAATATTAAATCAAAGGGATAAATATTATAAACACAATGTATATATACCCTAAGATAAATATTATAAACCCTAAAATATAAATTGTTGACCATGGTTTACCATGCTTGATTTTCATATTGGACAATATTTGGCACAATGCGACGTTGGACCATGGTTGGCCATTGTATACCATGGTTTATTTTCATATTGAGACACTCTTTGTTACGATGTGACATTGGACCATGGTTTACCATTATTATAAACCCAAGGGATTTATATTTAACCCTAGGGTTATTATTATAAACCCTATGAATAATATTATACCCTCGGAATACAAACCTATAGATTAATAAACCCAAGAGATTGATATTATAAACCCAAGGGAATAATTAAAAAACCCCAATGTTTTATAAACTCAAGGAATTGATATTATAAACCGAAGGTATATAAACCCTAGAATAAAAATTATAAACCCTAAAATAAACATAGTTCACTAAAATAAATATGGTTAACTATGGATAACCACAATTTTGAAATATTAATTATGGTGACTATGGGATTAACAAACAGAAGGGGTTAAATCCTCAAATTTATTAATCATATAGATTTTAATATTAATGAAATAAGAGATGGGTTTTGATAATATTTAATATTTACAATATAAATGCTATTTTTTCTAGTTATTAATATTAATGTAACAATTTAAATGATATTAATAATTTAATGTTAATAATTTAATAACATTAAATCGTAATTTTTAATAATTATTATCATTAATAATGTTATAAACATTAAGTTTTAAAATATGATTTTAATTAATAATATTATAAATAATACGGTTTTCAATATGAATTTGAATATTATTGTTATTATTAATACTAATTTATATTAATAATAATTTATATTTATTTTTTTTGCAATCATGTGAGCCCATTACGAGAAGTAGTGTAGTCTGTGACCAACAACCGATCCGTAGGAGTCTTTGTGCGAAGTGACTCCATAGGTGGTGAAGGTCCCAGCCAGCGACCGCAGTCGTTATAGCTACCTATCAATCGAAAATATCAAAATCATAGTCTCAATCAGCTTAATCAGATCAGTCAGAATTGGGGCCAGTCGGATTTTTTTCTTTTTTCTGAATAAGACTAATTCTATTAAGTGAAAATATGGTACAAGGTGAGACTACAATCCAGAAAGGCAAGAAGCGGGTCTAGTGGAAATGATAAAATATCAACCTCGGTCTCGAAAAGAGTAAAATAGACAAGCACAAGTGTTATGAAGCATAACTAGAAAGCTAGACGAAGAAGCAATATTCTACCCAGAATGAGCAGAAGCCTCCAAGCAAAGTTTTTTCCCCTTTTTTTTGCTGACTTTTACCCATCCAGCTTAGTGTGGATGGGCAAGAACCATTTGTGAACTGGTCCTGACTAAGTGAGGAGTCTCCTTGTCTGTATCAAAAGAGGAGTACTCATGTGTGCGTTTCTGAACAATCGTCGTATCTAGAGGCTGCTCAGGAGCGGTCGTGGACAAGTCATTATTCTGTTGAGAAAGATCCATTTCAGCATCTGACTCTTCATCCTCTGAGCTCGAAGATTCAGAGTCATCCTTGGGTGGTGGACTGCAAGGTTTCCAACTTTTGGATTTGGATTTTGGCCTGATTTCCTTTTTTTTCCAAGAAATGTGGGGCAGTAGTTCTGAAGATGCCCTGTTTGGTGACAATGGCGGTAGCGAAAGGCCGTGTTCTTGTAATCCATGTTTTGTGTCCATAAAAAATCGCCTATCTTGAGATTAATTTGGTCGGGCAAGCCTTTGATTATTTCTATTTGCACACATACTCTGGAATATGTGTAAAGTCCTTGGCACTCCCGACAGTAATCTGCAGTCAAAAAACGGCCCAGGGAATTTCCTATTCCATGATAGACAGAAATATGCCATAAGTGAACTGGTAAATTGGGTAGCCTAAGCCAGACTAGGGTCCTGGTGATAATTGTTGTGGTAGGGTCGAAATCTAGAAGCCAGGGGGTGATGAATAGCCCCGCTGCTCCCCAAAACCAAGGGCCTTCTGTTAGGGCCTGTTGATAATTCTTGTTATGGTCAAACCGTACTATGAAGAAACCTTTTGAGCAGAAGCTGACTTTGCAATGGTGGGTCCAGTTGGCATAGATCAACTTGAATATTTCCTTTGTGTGAGGTCAAATTCCATTGAATCTGCAAATGATGGCAGTTTCTGCAAAATTTTGGAGTTATTCAGCCAGATGTGGATGGGAAATCTCTACAGAGGGAAATTCCTCTAATTTTTCAACCAGAAAAGGCTTGGGGGCCTCAGGGGTTTGGGCAAATTTCTTGGGCTGTGCATGGAAAGAATCCTTGTAGGATAAAGTTGGAGCAGAGGAGTAATTTCCTGTGGCTCCTCCTCTCAAATGCATGGGATAAAACTAAAGTAGAATCTCTTTCAATGTTGTAAAATGAAAGGTGGAAAGAGGCATCAAGTTTTTTACCTCCATAAAGAAGTCGTTGAATAGCTGTGTGAATGCCCAACTTCTGCTCCAAGATGTATAGGAGATTTTGAACTATGTCCGATGGGTTCACCCAAAGCAGCATGGATCTGCTCGTAAGAAGAGAAATCTAGATTGGAAAGGCAGCGGAGCTATCCCAGATTGCCTGTCTGTCGGGGGGCTGTTGGTGAGGAGGTTCCACCTTCAGTTCGTGGGTGTCACTAAAATTGGCAGAGAGATTTGTAAATCTTTGCTTACCATTGCTGATATGAGATGAGATCGAACTAGGTCTCTATTTTTTCAACTCCTCCAAGTCTTTTTGGGGTGTGAAGGAGGTTGCCAAATGAGGATGGCTACTAGAAAACAGGGTTTTTCCAGCCAATAAAGATTCCTCTGTGCACCCAGCAAGCAGATCCGGCAGGCGTCGCTGCCACCAAGCATGGGCAATGGCAGGGTCTGTGTATTTGGTTAATCCAACTGCTTCTGCTTTATGGGGATCTGCAAAACCAAAATGAAACAGAGTTGAGCCTCTATATTTGTGGGGAGCATTCGCCAGTGTTGAAGCTTCGGCAGTAGATCTGTTTGTTGCAGAGTATTTTCCCACAACTCTATGGTCCATGTAGCAAGCTTCCACTGTATCGGTGGTGGCTACGTATTTTTTATAAGCCTTCAACCTAAGCGAGGGTACCAGTTGGCTGAGGGGTGCGATTAGTGTTGTGACTGGTTTCTTCACAGCACTTGCCTCTAAACAGAGTGGAGCAGTCGCAGGTGCAAGAGCTTCATCGTTGGCGGTGGCAGCGACAGTTGAACACGAAACCCTAGCTCCATGTTGGAAATTTTGTCATTGATGGCAAAGGAGATGACAAAGGAGGAGCACCAGAAAGGCAGTAGAGACATCAGAGGAAACAGAGACAAAGAGAGATAGCAAAAGAGAAGTAAGGAGAAGCATCAGTCAAGGAGCAGAGGATAGCAAAGAAGCAAAAAACTATTCAAGGTGCAGAGTGGGAGAGTGGGTATATTTTAGTGTTCAGCATTGCATGGGTATGGTGAGACTCTATAATTCGAAGTATAAATGGCTCCTATGTGAAATTATGATTAACTCTGTACATGGATTTACTATGGAGTATAGTGTGTGAGGTTATATATATACTAAGGAAATTACAGTCATAACATAGTGAACCCGCAAAGGAAACTGTGAAATCAAGTGATGGCACAGTAATAATTGTATGGGAAATGCTCTAAATGAATTTCTGTGTAGAGGTTTTGTGGTCGATATTGGTGAAGTCAAGTTTAAAACTTCTGGGTTGAAGTATTAAATTGAATTGATATGTTACGAATTTGGGCTGGATTCATATAATCGATTTTATGAAGAAATTATGTATTTTATGGTGAATGTACATTACTGTGGAAGTGAGTAGATGAAAATTTCAATGTGTGCGTAGCGTTCTTGGAGTATCACATTGCAGAGATCGTGAAATTAGATCGACGGCATAGTCTGATTGCTATGAATGAGATTTAACTACAATGGAGATTCGTTATAATGATAACAGTTGAGTAGTATCATTGAACGGTATTGGAACCACGAGTTAGTGTTGTACGCGAAAGCTAAGCGGAACTTGGAAGACGAAACCCGGTAGCAGAACTCGGAGTTAGGCGGAACCCTAAGCCAAAAGGGCGGAACCATGACCAGATGAACAGTGACGGTGGTTTATGGTTTTCATCGCACCACCTTTACATGGTGGGTGGTATTTGAGGAGTTGGGACCGATTCCACAGGACGGACGACGTGTGTCCCAGAGCAAGTTGGCAAAACCACTCTCACTGCGTGCCATCGCGCATTAACTCTCGACTGAGGACCCCGTGCGATATCGATACAAGCCGTCGATCTGGAGGGAAGTCATCGGACGGTGATCATAGGGGGAATATGCGCAAAGGTTAACTTAAGGTACGGATGTGTGCATTTGATTGATTCCGTCGATTTTATGATGGGGCCCATGCATACGAATGTGTTGATTATTGTTAAAATTTGTGGATTTATTAACCTTTGGGGTCATAGTTATAAGGTTCGAACATTTAGTTATGAGGTGTGAAGGAAGCCCCCGAAATGAAATAATAATTGTCGAGTTTATTTAAATATCAAAGGTCCTGTGTCACATAAGGGCTGTCTAGTATATCAGTTGGTACTAAGCCCGTCAACACATTCGTTAGTCTAAGTCTATGAATTCGATAATTGAACCTGAAGAAGAAGGCTCCCTTATTGAATTAATAGAACGAACCAAGAAATTGAACTATTCGAATTATGGGTTGGTTGGGCAAAGAAATTTGAATGTAATTTACACAGAGGTTGAAATTTATTACAAAGGTCGAAGGTTGACCCGAATCCTTACAAGTGTATTGAAAAAGATTTAGCATGTAAAGGTTGCCACTGCAGAAATTAAAAGTATTGAAATTACCCAGCAGTGATATTAAAAGACAGTTATATGTACCACAGTTATACAACTGCAATGAAGAAGAGAGCCTACAAGAACGAAAGAGAGAGAAACAACAGCAGAAAAGACAAATCCAGTCAAGCCAAAATCCAGAAAAGAAGCTGAGTGAAATTGAAGTGTGTAACCGAAAATGTGAATGTAAATGTTGTAATTAAAATTTTTATTGTTTGTGATGCATTGGCAAGTATCCTAAGGAAAAGAAAAATCCCACTGTAGCATGGAAATTTGTACATATCATTATAATTTTAAATTGAGTTGGATAAAGGAATGAGAAGACAAAAGCCAAAGAGTCATGACTGTTCACTCAAAATTCCTTGTGAAATACAAACAGTCATGTGAGGAACTCTATAAATAATATCAACTGGATATGCATAAGAGAGGTTAGAGAGAGTAAATATAGAGAAGGCAGAGTATAGAAGAGAGAGGCAGAGAAGATTAAGAAAAGAAAAGCAGAAAGAGAAGCTACAGAACAGAGCTAATATCTGAGATAAATCAGCAAACATTTAGTTTGATAAATTGAGGAAGTTGGAGCTTCCCTATCAAGTTGCAGCTTGATAGCTGTCAGTTGTAGCTGACTGAGGTTGGAGCCTCCTGTAGGTTGGTGCTTGCAGAAAATTGAAGGGAGTTGGTGCTTCCTTGCAAGTTGTAGTTTGCAGAATTGAGGATTGGAGCATCCTGTAGGTTGGTGTCTGCAGAAAGACAGTGGTGAGAGGGAGTTGGAGCTTGCCTTTGCATCACAACAATAATAAGATGTGGTTTTCTCCCTTTATGGGTTTCCACTTATATTTGGTGTCTCTGTGCATGATGTTTATGTGTTGATCTGATTTATACCTACTGCTCTCATATTAAGTCTAATGTTATATTATATTAATACTTACTGCTCACATTCTAAGATTACTCACATATTAAGTTGGACATGAAATGAAGGTGTAAATAAGTTTTAATGAAAAGTTTCAAAAGTCCATGAATGTGTTAAACTGATTCACCCCCCCTCTCAGTTTAACTAAGGGTTCAACACTCTGGCCATTTTCCAACAACTATAATAATTATTCACATATTTATATTTTCTTTAAGATATATTATTTATAATAATAAATATTATGATCTTATTAAAAAAATTATAAACTAATTTAAAAATATATAATAAATATTATAAATGTAAGATGATATTTATTATAAACTTATTTTCAATAAATATTATTAGAATTTCTTTAATTATAATATTTATTAAAAATTAAAGTTAACAAAATTAAAATCAAAGTATAAAAATATAAAAATATAAAAATTTCAAATTATATAAAATATTAATAAAACTCAATATTATATAACCCAAAGAACCTAAAATATAAAATCTAATATTATGAAGTTTTAAGTAATGGGACTTATCAAATCTCAAACCTAAAATTATTCAAACTTTTAGATTAATAAACCCAAGGGATTGATATTATAAACCCAAGGTAATATTAAATCCAAGGGAATAATTAGAAAGCTCCAATGTTTTATAAACCCAAGGGATTGATATTATAAACTTAAGGTATATAAACCCTAAAATAAACATAGCTCACTAAAATAAATATGGTTGACTATGGTTCACCACAATTTTAAAATATTGATTATGGTAACTATGGGATTACTAAACCCAAAAGATTGGATTTATTAATCATATAGATCTTAATATTAATGAAATAGGAGATCGGTTTTGATAATATTTAATATTTGTAATATTAAATATTAATTTTCTAGCTATCAATATTATTAATATTAATGTAATCATTTAAATTATATTCATAATTTAATGTTATTATAAATGCTATTTTTATAAGTTAATAATACATTATAAGTTAATGGCATTAAATGCTAATTTTTAATAATTATTACGATTAATAATGTTATAAACATTAACTTTTAAGATATGATTAATATTATATTAAAATGTTATTAATAGTTTTTAATTAATAATATGGTTTTCAATATGAATTTAAATATTATTGTTATTACTAATAATAATTTATATTTATATATATTTTTTAAAAATATTATTTATAATAATAAATACTATAATCTTATAAAAAAATATTATAAACTATTTAGAAACTAATTTAAGAATATATAATAAATATTATAAATGTAAGATGATATTTATTATAAATTTATTTGTAATAAAAATTATTATAATTTTTTTAATTATAATATTTATTAAAACCTTAACCTAACAAAACTTAAATCAAATTATACAAATTTAAAAATATAAAAATTTCAAATTATATAAAATATTAAAAAAACTCAATATAATATAACTAAAAAGACGCAAAATACGAAACTTAATATTATGAAGTTTTAATTAATGGTACTTATCAAAACTATATTTAAAGAACATAAAATCTCAAACTTAAAATTATGAATTATTAAGTAATTGGACTTATCAAAGTGATATTTAAAATTTGAAATGTTAATTCTTTTTAATATTTAATAACTTAAAATTATACATTATGGAGATCACATATGATGTTTTTACATTCAATTTATTATACAAAGGCATAAATATGATTTTTGTATATATTTTTTCATTAGAATACCCATTTACTTATTATGTCTTGTTTCTTGGAGTGAAGTTATGTTCTTCATTGATTCAAATCACCTTGCATAATATATGCATTTGCCAATAAAAACTAGTTATTTGGTTTCTATTCACCCATTTTACATTGTACCCTACATACATTTAATTTGATTATATCTATTTTACTAGGAGTGCATTTGTACTACTCATTGATTCAAATTAACTTATATAATATGTACATCTTTTTAGACAAAAAAAATATAATTGTTATTTTGTTCGAATTCCTGCATTTGGACTTATCAAAGTGATAATTAATATTTGAAATTTTATTTTTAAAAAACTATTTCATAACATAAAATTATAAATTGTGGAAGGATTTTACAGTCAATTTATTGAAAAAATGCATAAATATGACTTTTGCATACTTCTATTTCTTTTTTCATTGGAATTCTCATTTACTTATTATATGTTTGTTGCTTGGAGTGCATTTAAATCTTCATTGATTCAAATTACCTTCCATAATATTTGCATATTTGTTGCAATAAAAACTACCTATTATTTGTTTTTTATTCACCCACTTTACATTGTAATATATATGATTTTACTTTGATTTTATCTTTTTCACTTTGTCATTTGTACTCTTAGTTGATTCAAATTACCTTGTATAATATGTACATCTTTACTGCTGAAAAAATCTACTTTTTATTTTGTTCTTATTCTTGCATTTTATATTGTACCCTATGTGCATTTTAACATCTAGTATAAGAATTAAATGATAGATTTTAATTCAAGATTTATATAATCTTTGTCTCCTTCTACCATACAAATCTCAGTGTTTATATCTTAAATTTATTTATATGGAAAAATGTCTTGAGGTTCAATGGAAAATAGAAATTGGACTTTGATTGGAGGTCTGAAAGATACATTTAGTTTTCTATAGCTTGGCTACTGGTGTTGGATTCTATTTTAGTATTAGGAGGTTTTGGATTATTGAAGATTTTCATATGGCTATAGAATTAATTTCTATACATGAATGAAGCATTGAAAGCATGACTAATTAGTGTTAATATGAAAATTGATAGTATAGTGTGAAAGATTTAAGAGCTCCAGTTTACTGCAACCATTACAATTGGACCCAACATTTCCTAAAACTAAGTATGAGTTTAATTATTTTACATTTTATTTGTTTGTTTGTTTGAAGTTATATTTTATTTATATTAATATAATTTTTAATTTTTTATATTGTAATTATGAATATATATATAAATAAATCTAGTTTATAGAAAAATTATTTTGATATTTGAATTATAGACGACATAACTAAAACCTACAATTTTAAAAAAAAATCATATATAATTTTTAAAATAATAATCCAAACCAAAACTTAAGAAATATAAAACCAAACTAAATATTAATCTTCCCATTAACCTTATACCTTCAGCTAACAACATCATAGTTATAATACGTTAAGAGAATATTTTGTAAATAAGTATTTCATGCTGCACATTTATTGAAGACAATCTTGATTTTGAAGAAAGAAAAAATTTAGGTTCAGGTTATCATAAGATTTGTAAAGATTGCAAATTTTAAAACTATGAAATATATAAAACGTTATATATTTGAGTTCTTCCACTTCTATTATTATATTATTTGAATATTTTCAAATTAGTCATCTAAATATACTCCCACTACTCAAACACATCTTAATTCAAGAATAAATTCTCTCAAAAATGTTAAAAAGATCAAAATTGATAACAATATAATATAATATCTCATTTCAAATTATTATTTTTATGTTATCCATTACAATAAAACCATTAGATAATCTTATCATATTATTTAATGAAGATTAGGTGACCTTTTTGTAAACTGTGTGGGTTGACAATACATTTTTCTTGAATGACCAAAAGTTATATTGCAAGTCTAAGCTACTCATAAGGCATCCAATCAATTATTTGGTACCCAACAAGTAAACAAATATTGAACTTTTTACATTTGTTTAATGGTTTAATTTATCTAACCAACCAACAAAAAATTATGGAACCTTTCATTTTTTTTAATGGTTTAATTTATAGGAAATTTCATTCTGCAAATGCTAGGAACAACAATGACTTTAAAACAATATATTTAAAGAAAATAAACTATGCTCATATGTCTTTCAACCAAGTGTATGCCAATAGGAATAGCTATATGGTGCTACTTGCTTAGCTAATGGTAAAATTGTAATTTTCTTTGTAACTCAATATAAAAATACAAGTTTTTCAATTCGTGTTTCCATGTATATCTCTATCGAATCAAATAATAGTTGGAGAGCTCTTAATGCATGCTCAGGGTTTCTTACCTCTTCACGTACACCGCTCTCTCTACTGGCCGTTCACACGTCAAGCTCGCCGCGCCGTATTTTTCTCCCCCGGCGCAACTCCATCCAGCCGCATGTTCTTCTCGCTGCCACATCGTCCTCTGCCATCGAAGCCCCCCGCGATTTTGATAAAAATCGTAAGTATCACCGGCGATTGATGGCCTCGCCAAAATGTTTGAAACCCCGTGTATCAGCAGCCTTAGAGACTCCTCTCTACGAGCCGCAGACTCGGGTTCTGCTGGCAACGGCGGCCCCTCTCAATGCACAGATTCGGGGCAGCGCACGCAAAGTCGGCGCCTTCTTCGCCCATGTCCCTCTCGTTCCTCGGCACGGAGCAGTGGCTAGAGCCATCGTCTTTCAAGTAAGAAATTTCTCCTTGACCACTTCCGTGTCGTCGTTCAAAGGAGCTCGACCCGTCCCGAAGAGCCTAAACTTTCTTCGGTATCCTTCGGCATTCAAATCACAACCTTCGTAAAACCATTTCGCAATGGGTCGACTCTCAAATCTCAGGCAGAATTCGAAGGCAACCGTGGAACACCTGACCCGGATACCTCTCGCTACTCAGACTTCTTTTTCGAGGTAAACAACTCGAAGATCTTCTTCCCCTCTCTGCTTACAAAATAAACAGAAATGATTCTTTGGTTTTATCCCTTCGTTTGCGAGGAGGCGCTACTGGGCAGTCATCTTCTGCTCCTCCCTTTTCCTACAAAGAAGCAGTACACTATGAGGTTTCCAAGCTCCCTGAGGCCCCTAAACCCAAGCCTTTCTTGGTTGACAAGCTAGAGGAGGTTCCTTCTGTTGAGATCTCCCATCCTGGCCTAGCAAATGATCTTCAAAATTTTGCCGAAAGGGCCATCATATGCAGGTTCAATGGGCTCTGGCCGAAATCTAAGGAACTATATGACTGGATCCATGCTAACTGGACTCGCCAATGCAAGGTCAGATTTTGCTCAAAAGGATATTTCATAGTCTTGTTTGACAAGATCAAGCATTGTCATCAGGCCTTGGATGAAGGCCCCTGGTTTATGGGAACTGCTGGGCTTTTCTTAACTCCATGGTTCCCATATTTTGACCCAGCAACTACAGTTATCACCAAGACGCCTGTCTGGATCCAGCTACCAAACTTACCAGCCCACCTATGGCATATTGCAGTTTACAAAGGCATAGGCAATACCTTGGGCCGCTTCTTAATGGGGGATTACTGGCGGGAAAATCAAGGGCCTTACACATATGCCAGAATATGTGTGGAACTTGATCTGAGCAAGGGACTGCCAGACCAAATCAATCTCAAGATCAACGACTTTGTCTGGACTCAAAACCTGGATTATGAGAATACTGCTTTTCATTGCCGCCAGTGTCACCAAACAGGGCATCTGCAAAATTCCTGCCCATCTCTCCCTGCAAAAACGAAAAAAGATAATATCTCTAAGACCAAACCCAAATGATGGACCCCTTGCTCTCCGCCGCCGACCGTAAGCTCGGACTCCTCAAGCTCGGAAGACGAAGAGAGCGGCGCAACTCCGTCTTCCGCCGTACGATGGACCTCGTCATCTCGCGCCCTCGCGCGTACTCCCCGCGCGTATTTAGCTCAAACGGGGCCCAACAGACCCTCCTCCTCGTAATCAAATAAGGAGACTCTACTGAGACCCCGCCCAAGTTGTTTTAGCTCATTCACCACAGATGGCCGGGTCAAAGTCATTAAAAAGAAAGTTAGAAAAATTTGTGTGGAGATTTCCTTACCTATGTTAAGTACAATTCAACCTTCTTGCATTCTGAAGCTATTCCGTTTTAACCATCAAGCCGGATCTCGTCCTTCTCCGAGACCGAGGTTGATAGTTTTTTTATCATTTCCGATCGACCGTGTCTGTTTTCTTTGTTGTAATTATATTTTTTTAATAGAATTAGTTCAATTCAGAAAATATATATATATATATATATATATATATATATATATATATATAGGGGTAAAGGTTGTTAGTTTCTCGGTTTATGGAAGGATTAACATATAAATGAATGCCATATAAAATGAAATAATTTTTTTCTAGATCTGGTGCTGGAACCTAACTTTTGACATGGGTGAAGAAACAACAACAATTATATGGTAATTTATTATTTTGTTGGATAAATTTAACTCACTATAGAAGAAATAGCTATTGTTGTTTTCAACATAGACCCAATTAAGAATGGTATTATGTAATTATTAAATTACAAAAAATATATATGATAAGCAGAAGAAAAATATATTAATGAAAATGAGGGTCATTCTCATAACCAAGATGTAAATAGTCACTAGAAGTAAAATAAAATAAAGAGTATAGAATAAAAATATATCAATTAGTATTAACATAGAGTGATGTGATGGCTAAAAATAAATTAGAAATGGATTCAAACACAAAATTTGGTTTATCTGAGGCATTGATGCAGCTATGGTGCAACTTATATGTAACTCATAGTTAAAGCATAGTTGCTCCCTCACTATCACAAACAAGAATGTCCTTCAGAACATCGTTCCTTAGGTATATTTTGATAGAACAAGAATTTTTTTTTTCTAATGCTATGTCTATCTCTACAGTACCATAAAAGGGGTATCTCAAAAATTAATCTACATCTACAATGTACATGATTCATATTCATAAAAACAGTAGGGAATTTTGGGATCACTAGGAAAGTTACTAGAAGTAGAAGAAAAAAAAGGTTAGCTGTGGGTACATATGATTGGAAAACTCATGATGATGGCCTCTTCTGCATCACAAAGAACTCATTCTCCACTAAACAATTCTAGGCTTGCAGAAAGTGACCAGTTTCATAGTATTTCCAATCATCTTTGTGTCCATATTTCCAATCCTCTTTGCATCCATCTCCCCACTAATGATGATTTGTATATAAAATCCCCGTGCACTTAGAACTACTATTACCATTCCAAAAGAAATGGCCGCAATAACAATAGAAAAAGGTGCAAGCCCTTCTGCTGGTTAGTTCACATAGTTGGAAGAAGCCTATGTTATGAGAAACAAATAACCACAAGGAAAATTAGGTACTAAAAAAATTAAACTAAACTTAATCAAATATTACAATGGTTTGTTTCTACAAACAAATATTTTGATAACAACTTCATGTGGGGAATATTGTCCATTTAAGTACTTAAAAATCTAACAACACAGCCAATCTGGCCAATCTTGGGGCCATTGCTGTGAAGAAACCTGAAACCTAAATGATTGAACAGTGGTTAGAATCCAATATCTACCTGAAATCATGAAAACCCTAAAATATAATAAGGGTTTAATATTGTCACCTTTTAGTAGTGAGGATACAACACAAAATTTTAAAAATTATTATAATTACACACAACCTAACTAAACCTAATATCCCATCACAAGAGTAAGGTGATACATGGCTAAGTATATCAAATCTACTTTCTCCTAGGTGGCTTTCTCCTCCCCACGATAAAGGAAAAAAACCCTTGTTGGAAACATCGAAAAAAAAGAAGAGAGACATGAATTCTATGTGAATTATTGAATTCAAGGAGTCTATTTGGAGTATTTTGTTACACTCATGGAGGACAATTCCAATTCTCAAACATTTCATGATTAAATGAGCGGATAATTACATGTGCCAGGTTAGGAGTAAAAAAATTCCATTTTTTTATAATTTCATCTATTTTATATTATTTTTTTTAATCTCATTTTTGCATTCGATTTGAATTTTTGTATGTATGTGTCATGTTGCATAATCAAGCGTTTCATGATTAAATGAGGGTATAATTGTATGTGCCACTTTGCAGCTAGGAAAAGAGTGGTTTCTTTTTAATCTCATTTTTGCATACGATTTGAATTTTTTTATGTATGTGCCACTTTGCATAGTCAGGTGTTTCATGATTAAATGAGGGGATAATTGCATGTGCCACGTTGCCTAGCTATGAAAACCATTGTTCCAATTTTTAATTGTTTATCTACTTTTTATTGTTTGAATATCATTTTTTATAATCCTCATACATGGAGAGAAATGAGAGGCACAATAAATTTTTAATCATTATTTTGTAAAAGTTTAATTTAAGTAGGGTTTAAACACTTGATTTAGATATGCAAGGAAGCTATTACTTTTAATTTTATTCATTGATGGAGTGGTGACGAGGAGAATATGCTGGCATATTTTAATTTAGACCATCAGATCAAATAGATTAATTATAAAAATGATTAAAATAGCCAATTCCAATAGGGCAGGCGCCTATTGGTGCAAAAATTTAACTATATTTGACAAGAAAATCACCCTATGACGAGAAATTTTCCCATCAAATTTCATCCTTTATATTTGACAAGAAAATCACCCTATAACGAGAAATTTTCCCATCAAATTCCATCCCTCCATCCTCCATCTATGATCCATTCTTTTGTATTATGACTGTCTGTAAAAAAAAAAATGCAAAAAAACACATGGAATTTACATAGTTACCTTGGGTTTTCATTTTTCCAATATTGTGATGTGAGCATCGTGGCCCCATCAAAGCTACAAAGACCAATGCAACAACGAGGCATTTAATTTTTTATTGTTTGTTCAAATCCACTTTTTCCGTTCGTCTTATAAAATAACCATGAGAAGCAACGCAGTTTCTGGTGCGTGTCTCTCCACTAACTAATTGAACATATTTGCTAACTTTCATGCCTTTTCTTGCTTGATCTGTCACTCAGGACCACCCTCAGGCCGCAAGCCTCATATTGCATAATGATTTTTTTTCCATTGCCACATGATAAAGAGAGGAATGGAGTCTTGTCTTCTGATGAAGATATGAAAGTACCTTGTACACAAACTTGCCAATACAACGCGGTGAAAATGTGAAGTTGGGTTACACTTTTTTCCCTTTTTTGAGAAAAAAAAAATCATTGTTTTCTATTCTTCAACTTTCTGCAAGCAAAAACATTTTTTCTATTTAGAATTTCATTTTGCGATAAAAATAAAAGTCGTCAAAAATTTTATTAGCTTTCTATTACTTTTTTTTTGGAATATTTTTATACGCACTTGATATGTCAACTTAGCATTTATTTGAGTATGTGTTTTTTAACAATCAAAGGATTCATAAGAAGTCATGTTAATACGCAGTGTTGTATTCTTTGAAACTTTGTGTTTTTTAGAAACAAAATTTGTTACAACAATCTAGACAGAGTCTACTTCAGTTTCGTTATATTTACAAAGCCAACTGATGCATATCATAATTACTAGAATTTTTTGAACTGGTCCAATATGAAAAAAAATACATATTTTGAATATGTTTCGCGACGCATGAAATTTCTTAACATATAAGTTATAAACTAAAAATCTAAAAACTACCCATTACAGACGATGGACCAATGTCATGCACCATAATTTCTTCAATTTTTTTTACAGTGTATTTTGGAAGATACAGAATTATGATTTCACTAAATCATAATGACCTTCAAAATTTGTTTGCACCCATTTTATTACAAAATTAATTAAAATTAGTAAGTATTTATGAAATTCCATAAAAGTTATATTTCCTGAAAGTAGATTGAATAATAAAAAAAAAATTCTTAGTTCTAACAGTTAATTCAGAATGTTTCATGGCTTTTAATCAGTCCAAAGTTGAAGATGTGTATTCAGAGCTTGGCTTTGCATAATTGCAGACGTGTTAGTTCGGCCGAACTCTTAAAAAAAGTTTAGCCAAATTATTTTTTGCGTCGACGGCCCGTCAAGTCTAACGACATAAAATTTTGGCTGAAATTTTTATAAAATTTCAGCCGAACTGAACTTTTACCTGACTTTCTATCGGCTAGAAAATACAAAGAAACCCCTCCAAAAAAACATTTCGCGGAAATATAAATTGATGTAAAAGCATTCATTGTTTTCACATAATTTCGTACATTTGATCTAATTTTGCAAAGAATTGTTTTGGGTTTAAGGACTTTTCTTGGAGGTACATTCAAAGGAAATTTTTGCAAAGGATTGTTTTGGGTTTAAGGAATTTTCTTGGAGGTACATTCAAATAACATTTTTGCAAAGGATTTTTTTGAGTTTAAGGAATTTTCTTGGAGGTACATTCAAAGGACATTACATTCAAAGGACATTTCTTGGAGGTATGTGATACATTTTTTGGATGTTTTTTGGGCTTCATTTTTTTTTAAGGTATTTTGTTTTTATAGAGGATTTGGGCTTAATTTTCATTGTTTTTAGAGGTTTTGGGCTTAATTTTCAGAGGACTCTTTTCAGGCTTAATTTCAAAAGGACTCTTTTTAGGCTTAATATTCAAAGGACATTTTTTGGAGCTATTTTTTAAAGTGATAGTTTTTTAGAGGCTTTTTCGAAGTATTTTTTAAAGTGGCCTTTTTTAAGAAGTTGGAATTAATTTTCAATGGACATTTTTTGGAGGTATTTTTTGAAGTGACATTTTTTTAGAGTACATGTTTTGGGTTGAAGTAAATATTTTATAATGATTTTTTGTCTAACTTTTTAAATGAAATTTTTTTTTCAGGACTTGGAAGGAAATATTTTGAGCTTCATTTCATTTTTATAAGACATTTTTTTCTCGGATTTTTTAAAGTATGTTTTGTATTGAAGTATGTATTTTTTGCAAAAATTTTAAAATGAGTTTTTTTTTAAATTAAATATTTTGTGATGTTTTTTTTAATTGAGTTTTTGTCTAAATTTTTGGAGGAAATTTTTTGAACTTCATACTCTAATATCATGGGAAATCGAAGGAATTGCACGAGAAAATATGATAAAAAAAGAGACCCTGAGGAATGTAGAGAAGAGATGAGAGAATCTCGCAAAAGAAAGAGAGAAGCACTCTCAAATATTGAAAGGGAAAATCAACCTCAACTAGAAGTTGAAGCAGGTATGTAAATGTAAATATTATGAATTTGATATTTAAAATTTTTCTAGTATAAAATGTGAAGCTTAATTTTTATTTAATGAACTAATTTGAAAAATATTTTGCAATGTAGATAGAGAGAGATATTCCTCAAAACATTGATGATGAGATACAAAATTTTGAAAGAGAAAGTGAAAGAGATATTGAACCAATGATTGAAGATGGTGAAAATGTTGAAAGACATTCAAGTGAAGAAATTGAATCACAAAGTATATATATATATATGTTGAACACATGCACGTATTATTGAAATTATACACATTTATTAATTTATTTATTTATTGAATATGTAAACGTATTATGTACTATTCATTCGAATATGTACAGATGAAATCAATGTCGATGATGAGATGTTAGAAAATGTTGACACTCACACATATGGAGATAAAAGAGTTGACCATGTTATACGATATCATGTTAAACACATTTTTGACACGTACTTTATAAAGTAAAATGTGACATTTCAAGCCCAAATGTTGAAAGGTCTCCTATCATTAAGGAAATTAAAAGAAGCTACGACTTTATTGGGTATTCGAAAATCAACAAAAGATTAAAAAAATGAAGGAAAATGTGATACAAAATATAAATAGTGCTATAAATTCAATTAGAATATCTAAACAAAAAAAAATGTTTCAGTTGTACATAGAGAAATACATATGGCAGTGGTTTCATCAAGTACTAAAGAGAATTGCTTGGTAAAATCTATGGCACGAGCATTAGGAACCTCACGAAAAACTTTGTATAAACATCGGAAATTTTGGTTGCAAATAGATGTAAATGACGAACTCGCTTGTTGGAGAGATATTTGTAGGAAACCATACAAATATATACTTGGAGAAAATGTTAAAATATATATATATATATATGAATATTGGAAGAAAAATTCACGTGTTTCGCAAAATGCAAGGGATGTGATGAAAAGAAGAATAACATGAAATCGGTACGAACAACATGAAAAACATTTCTTGGAAACCACTCAGATAGAGTTTTTCAACAATTTCAAAGAAGAGAATCGTGAAATTCATGTCTCAATTAGTGCTTTTGTTCAACAAAAACCATGTTATGTAAAACCTATCACTGTACGGGACACTTGTTGTTTTCGTTATCATGTGGAATTTGAGTTATATTATGACACATTCCTTAATTTTGGTAGAAAATTTTGGAAATATTAACCTCCTCTTTCCACTATCCATGATTTCATATCTCAAATTCTATGTGAAAGAGAAAGCGATGAATTATTTTACGAAAAGAAGTGTGTGGTGGTAAAAAATGCAATGATTGTGGAAATTTGACTAAATTTCAAAACAAATATTGTACTGATATAAATGATCAATCATTGTCCAACATGAAATTGAAATGGAAGAGATACAAAAATATCCATACATCGATTCAAGGTTCAAATAGTGCTAAAAAAATTGAATTACAAGAAGAAGAATTTTTTTTGATAGATTTTTGGAGAAAGTTTGAGGCAGAAACTTATAAATACACCAAGAATTCCCATAGAGCTCAATGGCAAGACTTGCAATTCAAAAAATCCCGTGAATTTTTTCCACCAGGGACCATTTTGTCAGCAATTGATATTCCATAAAACTACGCATTTGTTCCATAAAAATAAATTCAAAGTGAATACTATAATTTTGACCAAGTCTCCATGCTCATCCATATTCTATATAGACATGCTGAAAAAAATATCAATCATATAGAAAGCACCAGTGAAAATCGACATGTTATTAAATAATATCACTTTTATATCAGTGACGATCCTACACATGATACATATTTTGTACAACACTGTTTGGAAATATTTATGACTCCTTGAAAAGTCGTGGAATAAAATTCAATGAAAATTGGATATGGTCAGATGGATGTGCAAGTCAATTCAAATCTTCACGATCATTATTTTGGTTGTTTTGTCTTCATAAGAAAACTTGCATTATACATTGTTGGAATTTCTTTGAGACTGACCATGGAAAAGGAGAACATGACGGTGCAGGGACATGCATAAAATGAGCACTTCAAAGATATCAAATGAACCCCTCTGCAAACCGACTTGTGGACGCTAAAGAAGTTGTTCAATGGTGCACTGTTGCTCTAAGACATGAGACTAATCGATCAAGGGAAGTGCAAAGGTACATTCAATTTAATTTTTATTGGATATCTAATTTTAAACAGTGTACATTTGTCACAATGATTATCTTTGATGGTATTTTGATATCATATTTACATTCTTCTTTGAATTTTCCATATACGGGTTTTTCTGGCATATTGGGATTGAAGATGTAGATATATCAATTGGAAATGACATTGAAACAATAAAAGGGACTCGAAAATTGCATTCAATTAAAACAAAGTTGTCTACAAATGTGTTTGCATTGGATAAAAGAAAATATTCTTTTTTTTGTCATGTTTCCATAAACAACACAGAATCCAATGACGTTTATAAAAACAAAATGTATGTAAAAGATTGGAAACATACAAAGCTAAATACAAAGGGGAAAATGTATGTTACAATGT